>CAOKZL010000251.1:1657500-2857500 GCA_948472985.1 Iguana delicatissima | reverse complement strand
TTTTGTTACTTTTCCATTGCTTTGAGGAGAAAAAAATGTCATAGGATTCATAAAGCAACGTCATAAACATTGAACAGATTCCACTTCAAATACTTCTAACAGTGCCTTAAAATGCATTCTAAAAATAACACAAATTGATGAGCATTGACCCCAATGTTATTTCCACTTCTTATGTTACCTTTCATTGCATTCCTGTTACCAAACGAAAACCAAAGCAAACAGCAACAACAAGAAATAACTTCATTATATTTCTTCTGACAATATTTCCAATCTGAGCAGACTTCTCTTTATTGATATCCTCCCCAGTATGAGATTGGTGATTGGTGAGTGCTAGGAGATGTGAGGTTGAACTAGTGGACAAAGTTCTTTTAACCAGTGGCACCTGGTGGCTTCCATATCAGTGCAGAAGTGAATGTACCCTGGGTTTTAATGTAAACTTTAAATGTAATGTTTAAGGTTCTGAAGCCTACCCCTTAACTAAATCCAGTCCTTGGATAGTACCTTTAATGTGTAGACTAAAATCTGGCATAGATTCTTTGCTCTATTAATATGGAAGTCACCATCCACCACTGCCCCTACTCCACAGTTATCATTGCAAGGAGGGGAACACCTAGCACATATTTATAGTATGTCAGTTGAGAAGCCAAGATAATGTGTTCCAGTGAGAAGAGAACAGTGCTACATTTCACAGGAAGACAAGGTATTGGGTATCTATCCTTGTTGGAGAGTTGCAGGTTTGTTTTGGTAGGAAGCACAATTCCCATACTTCTCTTCTCCTTTGCCTGGCTAAGAACCACAAAACTGTTCTTGGATGGTCTACCATCATGTTTACATTGCTCCCCTCTTCCTCATATTTTGGTTAAGGAACATGAAAATGTCAGCTAATACATTTGGTAGAGGTGTAAACTACAATTATTAACCTGACTTTTTGGTCCTCTTTTTGTGACTCAAACTATTACCCCAGTATTATATTGTAGCATAAAGCTTTGTCCTAATTTCCCACAATACTCCCTGCTTATTAATTACATGAAGATTTCCTAATATGAAAGATCTACTGTAGTATCTCAGAAAACTACAAACCATATTTTAAGGGTCGGACCATTAATAAGTAAACCTATGATCCCAGTCTGAGAACTGACATATAGGCTGGAATCATATAGGTTAGTCCCAATTAGAATAAATATACTGAATCAATTGTTCAATGGTGGGTCAACACATGGACAAATCCCATAGATTCAGTGCATCCATTTTAGTTGCAACTAACAACATGATTAGGCCATAATCTTGACAAATCCATGAATGAAAATGCTAGAGATGGGCTACACAACATAAATTCTTAACTATTTGTCTAGCTCTTACAAATTGCTGTGAGAATGAGTTTTCTTCTTAGATGTGAAGACACTTTGGGAAGTGGTTTCCATATATAATGTGTAGTATAGTATGGATTACAAAGTTGACATCAAAATGTCAGAAAGAGCATGTTAGAGTTACCTCTTTCACTACCCATGAATGTCATAATGGTATTCTGCATTAAGACAGAACAATGGAGAACAAATAATTTTCCAGGGCTTACTTATTCTTGTCCACCAGTAGTATTACCTATGATTCTGATACATTTTTGGGTTAACTTATTTGATGTAGATTTACATTTTCAATTATCATCTGTGCAACTGAAGTTTTTGAGTGCTGTTCATACAATAGAAATGGTCTTTCTTTGATACCATTACAATTATCTGAGAAATGAATTTATAGGGAATAATAAGACTTTGAGCAAAGCTTTCCATGCTATGGTTCTCCATGGGAATGCATCACCAAAGACTGTCATGGAGTTCTTTTGTAATGTGTGAACTGGTCTTGATTCTCACAGCTTGAAGCACATATGCAACAATATGTGACGATTATCCCTCACAGGATTTCTGATTTTCAGGTGTCTTACTTTCATAAGACAAAATTGCCGGACTTTGTTCTGAATCACTACAGGCAGCACAAGTCACACATACTGTTCTTGGTTGCCATGGCCACTAGATTATTTGTACATCAACTATAGTTTCTATTTGTGAACAAGGTGGAATGGGGAAAACTAAAATAAAATTCCATAATTCTGCAGTTGCCAAGCTCAAATTTCAGAGTCAGTTTCCAGTTCCCTCGGGGTTTTTTTTCTTTGATAAAAATTATCCTTTGTCTCTGTATAATCTTCAGGGTATATACTATTGGATTTCTTTTGGTATATTCTTGGACTGAAACAGGATATATATTGTTGAAACTTCAGAGAAAATACTGTTGTTGTTGTTGTTTTTTAATGAATGCTGCTATTCCCAGTTCATTGCTTTCACCAGTGATGGGTCCATTATTATTTTTGTAAGGTAATGAGGAAGAAACTTGTACAGAAAGCCCATAGTATCCCCGTTGAGTAGCCTTCATCTTCCTCTTCCTTTAAGTACTTCCTTTTGGTATTATTCATTTGTTCATTTGTTTGTCTAGGCCCAATCTGAATCATTGCCCATAGGAAGAAGAAAACAACCAAGGATAGCTGACGACTTTCCTTGTCTCTGTCACTCCTCAATAATTGAAGTAGGGATGGAATTTTTTAAACTAATTTCATTCTCAAAGAAAGCAATAAGTAATTTTAGCATTTTTTTCTTTCCTTTGTGAAAAACTCTTCAGACATTGCAGTTTTCTAAAGAACATTTGGAATTTGGCACTTATACTGCACAAAATTCATCCATTTTTCAATGCGAGAAAATGTGCTAAAGTTTTCACAGAACAGGTCCTTAACTGCAAAGATGCTCATGAGCCTAGGGCCATGTCCGCACTACAGTTTATAGTGCTATTATTCCACTTTCAACATGCTGTGGAATCCTGGGGTTTGTGGTTTACTAAGGCCCAAGAGCTCTCTGGCTGAGAATTCTAAAGGCCCCTCCCTAAATTGCAAAGCTCAAGATTCCATAGGATGTTGAAAGCGGAATAATAGCACTATAACAGTCTCATGTGGAAATGGCCTAGGATTCTCCTCATTAGGGCTCTCCACAGTTTTTGACCATTTAAACATATTCTTTCTCTCTCTAATTGGGAGGGAGCAGCTTAAAAGGCAATGTTGCCAAAATGCAGAGAAGCAGGATCAAGAGATTTAGAAGCCTGGGTGTAAGGCCTCTTCCTGGGGTGTGGGCCTTGGTAGATACCTAACCATACCAACTATTAATACCAGTGTTGTGTTTCAAAATATTGTGTGTGTGTAGGAAAGCAATGAGTATTAATCCATGGTGCTAATACACATTGATTTGAAGTATGAATGAGCATTAATCAACAGTCCTGCAAACTTATTGTTTTAATCTTGTGCTGTGGCAGGCTTTTGGTTCTATCTGGGCCATTGCTCCTTTCTTTGACTGACAAGAAATCTTCAAGGTCTAAGGCCTGAGGCTTGAACCTTTCGTAGCCCCACTGCTTGATTGCCCTGTGGATGAACTGCTGGGGATTGCAGCTGGGATTGCAGCTTCAGCTTGCTCTGCTACAATGCTATGTATAGGTTACTCAGCACTATCCAGATATAATTCCCATTATTTTGATTATAACCCCCATTATCCCTGGTTATGGACCAAGCTAGGTAAGGAAAAGATAGTGGGCTTACTAAGCCTTTCTCAAATCAGTTTTATTCTACTCAGAATTTTCATCATCATATAACAAGAATTCACTGCAGGGTTTTGGAGCCACAAGGCAGGGACCTCATAAGCTTTTACGGCAACCCGAGTGGGCAATCAATCAACTTTGCAGCATAAACACCATGGGAGGAAGAGGTCATGGTGACTGTTGAAAGAGTGAGCAGGCTTTTAAATCTGTCTCTCCTCTTGAATTATTCCAACCTGGAGCAGAATGAGAATGTAATGTGGCTTTCATAAGACTTTTTTCTTCTTCGCCAATTATACTTGTGTGTACGTGTACATGTGGTTTGTTTCATTTGTACCACACAACATTTGCTGGCTGACCATTTCTAATGTATGGCATACCCAGTGCCTTTGTTACCACCGCGATCTGGCCTGGCTTTGGTGAACCAAAGATATCATTTTTTTTTCGATATCATAATTTGGCCTTCTGCCACCAGCCAAGTGTTTGTGAGGCCTTGCTGAACAAGCACGAAGCTAGACATGGATGATACTTGTTGCTCCTATCAAACACCAGATATTGCCAGATCCGCTTCAGGGGGAGACCTCCCGAAACAAACACCTTAATTACAAGTGCACGGTAAAACAAAAGGACTCTCTGCCTGAGAGAACACCCTGGCGAGCTAGGCTCTTAACAGCCGAGCTAACCGCATCTATATAGCCATAGCCATACTATTGTCAATTTGGCATATAATTCAATCATGTAAATTCTGACCTTTCGGAAGCTTTGTCTCCAGCCTTAAACCTACTGTTCTCACCAGAGACCAGACTAGCCTGCGGTCGTTCTTTTCCCTATAAAAATCCTCTGTTCTGAGAGCTCTTTGGAACTCTCATCAGACCTTGCTGAAAATCACTTGCTGAAATCACTTGAATCTCCTGTCAGATCTTCTTCCTCGCCGCTGCCATTTGGTCCAGCAGATTTCCCTCGGCCCCTATGTCAGGTTTCCTCCTCTTCAATTGGTATCTCCAGGACTTCGGACAGGTGGCGTATTGCCCATTCCCCAAATTCTCTTTCTCTCCTTTTCTAGCTAGGAGTGTGCTTGTGTTTTTATTATTTTGTATTTAATCAATACCGTTAGTATTTTGAAACTGCTTGACTCCTCACTGACCTGAACCTGTATACATAGGATAAAAGATCCCACTGCGTTGCCCTGCCTCTCGTTAGCCAAGAGAGTGCTCCAGCTAATTTCCCCATCTTGCTTGTTGTTGTTTGGTTATTTGGGCACCCCTCCTGGGACCTCCAATCTACAGGGTAACAGCTTTGTTTACATGATTTAACTCAATCATATTTAATTTGGCATGAAGCATCTTTTTTTGGGGGATGTCTTTAGTGTGCAGGCAGCCTTATAATTACCGTTACATTGGCTTGTGCAACTAAACCAATTAGACTGTTTTTTGTTTTAAAAAAGATACATAAGTATGTTTAGAGTTCTTTTTACAATGCAAAGACTGTTTTGACTTTAATTTATGAACAGCTCTACAGATGTGCTTACAGTCAATATATTGTGTGAGCAGGAGCTGTGATAACTGAATGGGATTTGCAATGGTAGACCAAATATTCTCCTTCTGGTGCCCAGTTGCCCAGTCATTTCTCTTCAGGTCTCAAAAAGCAACAGCGAAGTCAGCCAAAGCTGATATGCAGTTTCAGTAAGTAGCTGGCCAGCAGGGAAAACACAAATTGCAGTGAATCAGGGATGTGCCTTAATTGCTGCAGGACCTGCTGTTTTATGGTGTCCTGAGGGACCACCTGTTAAGCAGAGGTCACTTTCGAAAGTTGAGACTAAATAAGGCATGCTGCTTTGAGAAACACTGAGTGGGCAATTTCTGTTTTTGTACACCTAAGGAATGTAGGGCAAAGGGGCAAATGGAAGCCAAACAATACACTTTCATCAGCTTTTTTCCCCTGTCCCTTTATATGAAAGAGATCCTCTTGGTCTGCAAAAATATAAAGAAAATCTATGTGAAGCTATTTTGTAATCACCTGGCCCTTTTAAAAAATGGGGCTTCCAACAGTCATCTTTTTGGGGGGCGATGCGGGAGACTTCAATTCCCTAAACCTCCAACCACCATGGCCTGTCCCATGGTGACTTGGTGATTCTGTGAGTTGCATGCAAAGCAAGAAAGAAAAAAGAACGAAAGAAAGAACGAAAGAACGAAAGAAGCTCTTATTTGAAAGGCCAAGGTCCAAGAGGCATGCATGCCTCCATTTTTTCCCCTCCATTTTCTGGTGATCCTTCCCCATTCTATGCACCCAAATACCTACAGAAAGACAAGTCTATCTGTACAGCACATCACTTTCTCTTGTTTTGGCAATCTTCAGAGAGCTGAGGGGCAAGTTTCTGAAGAAGGAGGTCTCCTCTACCTGTTGGGAAAGGGTGGGCAATACTTGAACCATGTTCTTCCACCTATTTTTTTCTGACCACAGATGTGGCTTAGATGACATCTCACACCAAAAAATATTGATCAATAAAGGTAGAAGTCTATTTTCTGAACTCTCCAGAAGTGACAGTTCTTCTGTACAAATAGAAAGAATCACCCATTCTTCCTCTACTCCTAACAGTGGCCCCATCCCCAAAAGAATCTTGCGTATCTCCTTTAAAATTCATCCTAAAATCTGGAGTGGATCCACTGCCCCCAACATGGGAGCCACCAGACCACTGCAAAATAGTTTTCATGAAACCAGAAATGGTTTTCCGGCTACCTTAATTTCTGTTGGAAATGGTGGTATGGCAGGTCTTGGGAAAGAAAATTTGCCTCTGGATCACCAGATCCTCTCCACTACAGTGGTTGAGATTCTGCACTATTTAGAACTCTTAGCCTCCTAGAGGAGAGTACACTCCCCACTTCAGAAGATCCCCTTCAAACTCACAGTTATTATGACCCTACTTTGTACTTTTGATTCTATTAGTTTCTGCTGAACTTACTCACAAAATCAATGAAGATTTTGCATGGTCTCTTTGCAGATCTTAAACACTAAAATGCTCTACAGCAGTGGTTCTTAACCTTTTGTTCACTGGGAACTCCCAAGACTTAACTCAGAATTTAAATTTAAATAGTCAAATATTTATTTAAATATTTATTTATTTAAGGCTTCTGGAGACTAGAATTCAAATCCCTGCTCAGGCACTGGGTGACCTTGGGCATGATACATTCTCTCAGCCTCAGATGAAAGCAAAGACAAATTCCCTCTGAACAATTTCTTCCTAAACAAACAAACAAGCAAACAAAACAAACCCTGTAATAGGTTCATTTTAGGATGGCCATAAGTCAGAAGTGACTTGGAGACACACCACAGCAAAGTGCTGCTGACATGGTGAAGTTCTTTCTAGCCATCATGCCTCCCCTTTGAAAAGTAGCTTATGGTGACTCTAAGGGAAACCTATCAGGAAGGTTTTCTTGGCCAGATTTGTTGCCTTTGTCTTTTCTCTGAGGCTGAGAGAATGTGACTTGCCTGAAAATACCCAGTGGATTTCCATGCCAGAATGGTCTCCAGAGTCATAATGTGGGCATAAGCACATGCCTGCCACCACGTTCCTTTCATCAGGGACGTGGCAGTGGGGGTGCCAATGCCGAAACTGCTCTCTTGCTTGCAAATGAGGGAGCAGCAGGGGGGAATATGGCAACAGGGTATGTGTGCACACACCCAAACTGTTCCCTTGTCTGGAAACAAGGAAGCAGTTTGGGTGTGCGCACACATGCCTGCTGCCATGTCCCTTTCATCAGGGCAAATGAGCAAGCAGTTTCAGCACCTTCACCCTCCCACTGTCATGTCCCTGTTGCTGCCACTGCTGCTGGTATCCAGAAGTAGGGCTTTGTGGACCCCCTGTGAGGGCTCAACAGACCCCCAGGAGCTGCTGGACCCCATGTTAAGAACCACTGCTCCACAGGATTGAGGGACCACTAGAATTCCATGGATTTCAGCAGCATGGATGAATCCGCGAAAATGTCCTCTTCCCTTCAACAGCAACTTTTGTTATATCCTGGCCCTTTTGTTGAACATAAGGAAGCCTGCTATTTGCCAAAGTGAAAATCTGGATCCAACCCACATTAGTCTGTAAGTGACAGAAAATTTGAATGTATAAAGCAAGACTGATATACGCTTATTCCTTGTGTGGCCATGATATGAAGCTGTTGTTTACAAGAGGAATACAAAGTGGAAGATGGGGGAGGGTGAGGAGAGATAAGAGAGGCTAGATTAAATACATGACAGAACTAGGCTGGAATAGTCATAGAAATAGAAATTACAAAAGAAATTCTGATAAACAGATTGGAAACAATTTAAAATCTGCAATGTACTTCTTTATGAGATTTTTAGAACTATGTTCCAAACATTTGCAACATGAGAATATTTTTTAAATGAAGCACTGATTGAACATGGTATTTCTCTGAAACACTGGTTTTAAAACAAGCCATGTGGTTATATGAAAGGCAAACAAAGAAAGGATAAGTATCTCTTGTCAGGTTTCAATCTCCTAGAAACAACAGTGACTCAACTGTATTGAAAATAAGGAAATGGAAGTATAATGTGAGATTCACAAAATATGAACAATTCTATATGATTTATGCATGGAGAATTGAAGGAATCCTGTACTAGCAATCTAAATTGCATTAATGCAAACAGTATGTGGATCATGACTGCTCAAAGACTTTGATATATTTGTATATACTTGCTTCATTTGAATTCTTGGAGAGTTTTTTCCCCCAACTGGACAAAACAGATGTAGTGATTATCATTTTTAACCAGTGGTAGAAAGATGGATAGATAAAGTCAAAGATACACACTCAGAAACCTACACTCTCTCAACAAAGAATCCAAGAACTAAAATACCACTGTTTTGAAGAGGATTATCAGGGTTTTTTTGTCATAATGTGTAACATCAATTGGCCTGCTATATTAAAGAATATCTCTTCACGAAATAAAAAAGAGAAGTAAAACTGAAGAAAGTTGTGTGCCTTTTGTGACTGATTTCCACCCATCACTTCCCAGTTACCACTTGGCAATCAGAGAAAGCTACTCCTTGTTACATAATTCCCCATTCTGCACTAAAGCTATTACTAATCACCCTATCACTGCTTTTCCACCAGTCAAGAACCTATTCTAAAGAAGCTTCTGGTTACAGCTGAAATAAAATATGAACCAAAAATCCTGGATTTTTATATCCAAGTGTTACATTTCTAGTGCATATCTGGGTGAAACAACTACTTTTCAAAGAAACGACATCAGTAAAACTTTTCATGCTAAACAAAACATGTCTTCTATTTGCACTAATGTCATATATGTAAATGAATGCCAGCTCCCTGGATGATAGATGTGAGAGGAACAAACAACAAACTATGTACATGATTAAAAAACCGTAAGTTAGCAAACACTGTCAAAAAGTTGGAATAATCTGTTCAAACATTTTAATTCTGAGAAACAAAGCTTTTCCAATGTAGTTATACTTCCAACAGGGAAATCCTATTATGCAACCATGCTTAAGAAAAGAGAAAACTTCCAGATCTACAAACTTGATACCTTGATGCTACACGACATTAATTTATCAGATAATGCCACTCTTGTCTCAAGCACCATCCTCCAAATTCTATCATTAGACTCTGGGACTTTTATAATTGCCACTGGATGCTGTTTCATCTCTCCCATTCCAAAGGACATCACCAAGGAAGGCAGAAATCAAAATGTCTGTGTATGTATATTCATTTTCAAACATCCTGTTAAATCCATTTTAGTTTTATAGTATACTTCCGATTTTTACTTGGAATCAGAGCAGCTGGTTTTTTTCCCTTGTCTGTCTATTTATATATTTATCACCACAATCTGATCCTATCATGTTTATTCTTGTACCACTATGTTCCATGTGGCATAGTTCTAAGAAGACTCAGGATATTTGGATTGATGTCTCCTAATGCTACCAGTTAAAAGATATTGTCTGAGCCGTTCATCAAGCTTGTGTAGTATAAATTTATACAATACGTACTTGCACAATGGTTGCATTGCACCCTCTTCCACTGAAGACTGAAACTGCATAAATCACCTAACGTTGATTTTGTATATGCCAGGGTGCCTCCTTAATGTCCAATTGTGCAATGGAGAATGCACAGTGGCTGTTTCTGCAATTCCAGTGAATAAAGAGGTACATTAAAAGCACTGACAAATAGTTAGGCACCATCCAGGAATGAGCAATTGCATGGCTAGAATCCTATTGGTTAGTCTCAACCAGAAAAGATACTTTAAAACAATTCTTCAACAGTAAGTCAACTTGTCAGCAAATCCAATTGATTCAATTCATTTGACTCAAGTTGGTGCCAGCACTAGAATTTGGGCCCATGTGAAATGGTTACATCCATTGCACCATAACCAGAAAAGTACAACCACATGTATAAGGGAATCTATAGAGCTCATGACTGCTAATCTGCAGCTATTCCACCTTAATATTTTTTTCTTGACAGGGCAAAAAAGATGAACTAAATGTTGGAAATACATAGATGACTTACTAGCTGGAAAAATGGGAAGGTCACAAATGGGAGTTGTTGTTGTTTAGAAACTAGTGGACACAGTTATAGTTTTATAATTCCACTTTAACCATCATGATTCCATCCTATGGGATCCTGAGATTTGTAGTTTTGTGAGGCACTAGAACTCTCTTGCTGAGAATGACCTTCCCTAATCTTCTGTGATTACAGTATGGCAATGACACAATAAGGGAAAAAATAAATCCTAATCTAGAATGACCCCAAATCTCTGAGTATGGCATAAATTTTCAAGTCATTTTTTTGCAAGTTAACAGGGAGATTTTAGTTTGGCCTAGTCAAAGAGAAGGGGTTTCAGACAGACAGACAGACACTTTATTTCGGTCATTGACCAATAAAACAATAATAAATACAGAATAAATACATAAAAACTAATAAAAGAAAAAAATAGCAAAGATTAGACGGTTCGCATCAGCCACTATTGCTATTATTAACCGTTTGAGAACGTATCTTACACATAATATACAAAAACTTTGCTACTTTAAGTATAACAGTTTGCTCCTGATTATCCAACAGATGGCGTAGATAGAAACCATCAGAATGTCCTGGGAATTGAGTTAGTAGAGGAGTAATCAGCTCTTGTCGAATGTCTCGATAAAACTGACAATATAGGAGTACATGAATTGTAGTTTCTACCGCACCGGTATTGCAAGGGCAGAATCGCATCTCGTAAGGAATTTTCCCATATTTCCCTTCCAATATCGCTGTGGGAAGAACATTAAAACGAGCCAATGTTAAGGCTCTCCTGAATTTGGGCACAGTGACATAGTACAAGTATGTGGCCGGTTTAGAAATCATCAATTGGTTATTAACAAGTGTATACTTAGTGAAGGTAGCAATTTCTGTTTGACCTTCTATATCTAATATCCTTCGTTTTACAATAGCTTTTGCTTGGTCTAATCCTAAACCTAGGATATGATTGTTCGAAAGTCCACAAAGGCTCAACTTTTGAAGCACAGCTGTTTCCCATGAGGATTTATATTTATCAGCCAGAATTAACTGGGTCAGTCCATTCTGATTATTGTGTAGCTTTAGCCAATAGGTAAAGATGTTCAACCAAATACTTGTTTCCAATTTACTAACTCCTGCCTCCCTTCGCAATACAGCATTTGGAACACATCGAGCAACCTGAAATATGCTCCTCAGAAACTTTGTTTGAACTCTTTCTAGAGAGATCATATTACTATACATCCCCAGCTTAGCTCCATATAACAGTTGAGCTCGGGCTTTAGCTGTAAACAATTTGATTGCAGCTGGGATGAACTGTGCTCCTTTGCTGAAATGGTAATTTTGAATGGCTACAGCAGCTCTCTGAGCATTACTGGACATGTAATCTGAGTGAGCATTTCTACTCCCTGAAGCTTGAAAAACTATCCCCAAATATTTAAAGATCTTAACCTGCTCAACTAATTGCCCTCCTAGGACCCAATTTCTTTGCTTAGGGTGTTTTGAAAAAGTAAGGATCTTAGTCTTAGTGTAGTTTATTATTAGTTCCTCTTCAGCACAGTACTGGATAAGTGATCTAAAGGCTCTCTTAAGGCCAACAGAGGTCAATGACAAGATTACTACATCATCAGCATATAGTAATAAATTGATATGCCTATGGGCTAATTTAGGGGGATGGAAGGAAGAGTTACTCAGATAAGGAATCAAAGAGTTTATATAATAGTTAAATAAGAGTGGAGCCAGTACACATCCCTGTCTGACTCCTTTCTTTACTTGTACTTCCTTAGTGACACGTCCTTTATTGCCAAACCTGACTTTCAATCTGGTATTCTCATGAATTTTAATGAGCAACAGAAGTAAGCGCTTATCTATTGTGGAATTTTTAAGTTTGAGCCATAATCTGGATCTAGATATTGAGTCAAATGCTGACTTAAAGTCAACAAATGCTGCGTAGAGGGATTGACCAACTTGGTGAGTGTACTTCTCTACTAGATGTTGCAGTACCATTGCATGATCTACTGTCGATCTACCTTCCCTAAAACCAGCTTGTTCATCCCTCAAAGTATTCTCAGTTTCCAACCAGTCTATTAATTTAACCTGTAGATGTTTAGCATACATTTTACTAATCTGACTTAACAAACTGACTGGGCGAAAATTTACAGGATCATCTCTTTTACCTTTCTTATAGATTGGGATTATTATAGCTAATCCCCAGTCTTTAGGAATCATAGCTGTACGGTCAATTACATTGAAAAGTGAGGTTAACACTGGGATCCACCAGTCTAGGTCATTTTTTATTACCTCATAGGTGATGAGATCAGCACCAGGTGCTTTCCCTGGTCTGAGTTGATTAATTAAGTTCTTAATTTCTACAAAAGAAACTGGGGGCCAGTATGGAAGGGAAGATATGTCCAGCTCCAATTCAGGGGTTTCATGAAAGACTTGACTCCCATGAAACCCACCATTTGTTTGGTGATTTGGAGGTGAAAACAAGTGCTAGAACAGAACAAAATCATAACTCATTAAGATGGTGGTTGGAAGCTCCACTTTCATTTTAATGAATGGGACAGTTTGTTTGTGCGTGTATGTATATATAATATATCACTTTTCTCCCAAATGGGATTTAAAGTTTTTGCACTGGCATGAAATTATCAGGAGGTAAAATATATGCTGAGCTCTTGTTATGGAAGTGCCAGTGAGTTGACAGTGGAAGGCTATTAAATGTTATGAGGTTTACTGTGGTGGAAATGTTGGTGTTGGTCTTTTTAGGATGTACCATTTGTGCTGGGACAGAGACTGACAAATGAATCGTAGGCTGAATGTGGTAGCCACAACTTTATTACATAAGGAAACAAATTACCAACAGTAAACCATGGCGAGGAAAAGAGGAGATGATGCAGAGCCTGGTATATCCCAGACCAATACCTGCTGAAGTAAGAGAATAAGCAACCGGGTTCTGGTAAACCTCTAGCAAGGATTGCCAAGATCTGCCAATGTGTGGGACTGCCAGTTGTGGCAAAGCAGCAATACATGCACAGAAATGACCATGTGCAATAGTCAAAAAATCAAATGGGCATGGTCGGCAGAAGAAAATGCTAAATAAAGCAGATGAAACCTCAAGGAAAGTGGCCAAAAAGAGGTGGCAAAGGAGACAAGTCCAAGTCTAGGAAGTGCACAGGAGGGAGGAAGTCCAAAGGAGAGGGGATGGTGGTAGTGAAAGGCTGACAGTCCTGTTGAAAATGGCCAGCCAGGAAGCAGGAAGGCCTATATATTGTTGTTGCTGTGTGCCTTCAACTTGTTTCTGACTTATGGTAACCTTAAGGCAAATCTATCACAGGATTTTCTTGACAAGATTTATTCAGAGGGGATTTGCCTTTGCCTTCTTCTGAGGCTGATAAAGTGTGACTTACCCAAGGTCACCCAGTGGGTTTCCACGGCTGACTGATGATTTGAACACTGGGCTCCAGAGTCGTAATCCAATGCTTAAATATTTATAGCATGCTGGCTCTGTACATAGGCCTGTCTAAATCCCATGGAGGCTTGTGAACTTGAGGTCCTGGGAGACTTCTCATGAGACCTGAGCCAAGCTCTCACACTGAAGTCTTCTGATAGACTTGCTTTACTACCCTTGCAAAACTCTCTCCTGTGCCTAAGCGAACAACTGCACAGCTAGGCCTGAGCAGTAGAATGCTGGTCAGAGGGCTTGGCAGAATTTGCCCTACTCATGACAGTGTCAGGGTAAGCTTTTAGCAGGTTTTATTAGTCTTCATTGCTTCATGTTGTCAGCTACCATGTATGTCTCTGAATAGTAACATGAGATTTTAAAGTAAATAAAATGTCCGAGGAGTATGTGTGTGAAGGGATGCCATGGTGGCGCAGTGGTTAAATGCCAGTACTGCAACCACAAGGTTGTGAGTTCGATCCTGCCAGGCTCCAAGGTTGACGCAGCTTTCCATCCTTTCATAGGTCGGTAAAATGAGTACCCAGCTTGTTGGGGGCAATTAGCTAAAAATACATTGTAAACCGCTTAGATAACCGCTTAGTTGATAGACGGTATAGAAATAAATGCTATTGCTATTGCTATATTAGCCACAGTAACAGCAGCAACAAGAACAAACAAAAACAAACAACAACCAGAGTCTTATGGGATTTTTAAGGACTAACAAATACTATTATACTGTTTATTTATGTCCCATCTTTTCTCCAAAGTTGGAATTCAGATTACAAAATGAAAATAACTACAACTCAAGAGGCAAGACATAGGACAAATCTTGTTGGAAGTTGTGGTATTTGTAGCTGTAGTTCTCATTTTGTTTTGTTGTCATTGTTTATAGTATCAAAACAATATTTTCGTCACCATGGACTATTTGTTGGGAACTCCTGGTAATGAATGCAACTCAAGATGTATACAATCCAAGATATATATACAGTCAAAATCAATGAATGTACCTCTCATATGCATCTCATTCATATTCAGATATACATACACACACACTTATATGTATTATTCCTACTTTCAGATCTTGAATGTATCTCATGCTGGGTTTTTGAGCCACTAGCCAGGCAATGTGTATCTTAACCTAAACTTCATAATTTGTAAGATGGACAGTTTCAAGATGGAAAGATAATGGCAAATGTGGTTTTTCTTTCATTCTTTTCTCTCTCTCTCTCTCTCTTATTTATTTTTAAAAGAATTACAGCACCATAGTGGATCAGTGCTTCACAGAAATCCTGACAGAGCACTTTTGTACTGAAATGCTATAACACAATGGCCAGAAATCAAGTAGAAATGGCCACATGCAGAAGTGTCCCTTATACATGTGGGTGTCTTTTTTCAGGTACTGTGGAAACTGATATTCCTGTCCCCTCCATGCAGTGCTCAAAGCCCACCTTCCAACCTACTCTAAAAAGCCCCAAAGCCACTTCATGCAGACTTTCTGAGCTGCAATGTGAACAGGCTGGTTCAGAAAAGCATCTGGTAATTCCTCCCTCCACCCACTGGAGGTACAATGATTACAGAAGTGCAGAGACTTTCAGTGGATCTCAGTGTTGATGTCATCATTGTGCCTCTGAAAACTGGGCAGAGGGTCCAGATCATCTCTGACCCTGCCTGTTCATGTTACAGTTCATAATGCATGTGTGAGGATGACTTCAGGGCTTTAAAGTAGATATGGGGGAAGTATATGGGTTAGCATAGCAAAAGGTCCTAATGTGGATCATTACATTATGCTGAGGGAATGTTGAATTGAGGGCCATGACTATAAGAAGTATAGCAATAACAATAAAATTCAAAGAGGAAACCATTTCAAAACGTAAGTCCATGTCCAACTTCAACAAACCACACACCAGTTTAGAAAACCTTCTGGTGTAGATTCAAAAAATAGCTATGTCCAGCAACTCATAACACCCCCCTCAAAAAAAAAGAAAAAGAAAAAAAAACCTGCCCCAAATAGTTCACACAGAGGTATATGTGGAGGTGACAACCACCAGCAAGACTCAGCAAAAATGAAGGAGGTATACTACAAGAGCTCACTCTTCATTAGACCAGTTTGAAAGAGCCCACAGCTCACAAAAAGTTATGTTTAAAATGCAGTTGAACTGCATATGAATTAAAAACCATTTGAATTATATCCAATTTTATTTGGCATAAGCTTTTATGAACTTCAGGTCCCCTTTCATCCTTACCTCACACTGAAAGATGCCGAGGAATCCACCAACCTTATAGTGTGAGTTCCCCTGCATATGAGTGGTTAGATAATAAAAGGCAGTAGAAAGCCTCCATAAATTCTCTCTTCCGTGGCTACTAAATGACTAGCACCTTCTTCCTTCTGTTTACGGGATGGTGCAATATTTTAAGACTATAAGCAAAGGGGGCCTTAAGTTCTCTCCTACAAATGATTACAAACTTTTAATTCCTTGCAGGAAAGAAGGAATGCAATTTAGGTATTTTAAATTAGAGAAAATTCTTGTGAAGTATTTCTGTCACTAATACTGTTCATTCCCCCCCCCCCAGTTTGTATTTTCCCCATTCTGTGTATATTAGCATCCTCTCTCCCCAAGAATGGGTAAAAATCAATAAAACAAAAAGAGAAGCTAAACAATAATGAACATAAAATGTAGCAGAAGAGAGACAGGGAAATGAAAGTGTGCCTGAAATCATGCTCTCTGTTGAATGCCATATAAAAATGACTGAAAGAAAAATAATAAACCTAAATCGTAAATTGTTCTTTGGAAAATTGTGTTGTTTTCTAGCCATTCTCCTTTCTTGCCTCTTCTCTTCCCTCCCTCCATTCACAATATAATATCTCTAGAAAAGGGCAGGATTTAACACAGTAAATTGCATCTCCAAGCAGGGATGGGAAAGATTTCTATACCCCGGACTAGAGAACCCCCATAGTACAGCCACAGTATGAAGATGTTGGATTTCAGTTCTACTGATCTACCATCATTGGCTATGTTGACTAAGGCCAATGGGAGTTTCATACCAATAACATTTGTGCAGCCACCAGTTGCCTGCCCCTGGTATAGATTATGGATGGAAATTGTTGATTTTCTCATTTCCCAAAAGATGTTGGTATTTCTTCCCCCAGTGTCGAAATATTCAGGATTTTTTTTTTTCCTGCAAAGGATGGAAAATTCACCTCAATCTTTGAAAATTTTGTATTTTCAAGAAATTCATGCAGTTTTATTTGGAACTGCACAACTTTCTGAAGAACAACTGCTCTGTTATAGGTCTCCCTCCAGCCATGGCTGTTTCATTTTGCACAATTTATTGAGAAAGAGGGACAAGACAGCACAGGAATGGCTGGATTAGATATCAGAAATTAATAAACAAAGATATATTGTATGCTGGAGTTTTGGGACTGGTTTTCTAGTCTTGCTTGATAGAAGGGCCAAAGCATGCAACAAAAATCACCATCAATCCCTTTTCACCTTCTAATCTAATTAACCCCCCAGACAATGGACTGCCCGGCTTTGAGTCTGTGTTCCCCTTCTTTCTTGACCTGCCTGCTACTCTGATTTCTGATTGTCTGATTTCTTCTCATCTCTGCTAATTCACTTCACCCCCACCAACTCTTCTCCCTTCCTGCAGCCCCCTCCTCCAATATTCTCTCTCAGCTGCCTACTTGGAATCAAAGTAGGAAGGCAGGTCAAGAAAGAAGGGGAGCAAGTTGTGCCAAAAAAAAAAAAAAAGGTTCAGAAAGGGCGGTGGAGGTGAGGGTAGCAGGAGAGGAGCAGCCTTGGCTGAGGTGAAGCAAATTATCACAGATAAGAAGGAACTGGGAATCAGACCAAGTAGGAAGGTCAAGAAAGAAGGGGAGCTCAGAGCCCAGAAAGTTCAGGAAGCAAGTTGCACAAAGACAGCTGAGATAGTGAAGCAGGAAGGGCAGCAGGAGAAAAGCAGCTGTCATGGGAAATTAGAGAAAATAGCTGCAGTTTTCACAGTTAAGGTATACAGCTTCAGGGCTTAGCAGTCAATGAATGTTTTACAGCATTTTCACTATTCCAATATTGAATCCATTCAGATGTTTATAAAAATTGCACAGTTTTTGTTAGCACAGGTGTGCAACTTTGCCTTGGATTGTTGATCTCATTCCAACTGTGCAGCTTTTAAGGTTGCACAGAGTTGACAAAAGTTGTGCTGTTTTGCTGTGCCAAGAACAAGAAAAAGTCCAACAAGCTGTGGGAACTTTTCAAGTGCTGTCAATGTTTCCTGAGTGCTCAGGAACACTAGATTTCAACCACATTTGGGGAATTGTCAAATACACATTCCATCCCTAGTGTAGTTCATCCCAAGACAGATGGCTTAATGAATATAGTCTGTATAAGATAGCCACCTGCATTCCTCTGACTCTGGCTGAAATCCAGTTGTTCATCCTAGATGGAATAGGCTGATTTAATCAATTGCCACTTTTGTAAATTCTATTGATACGGTGGGTTTACTTCAGTCAGGTTGGCAATTTGATTTAGACCTCTGAGTTAAGGCAATAGCTGAACCCTCTTGGTTACTTTCAGTTAGAATAGATCCATTCAATGCAGTATTGAATGATGAGTTAACATGTAGGTAAATCCCATTGATTCAATAGTCAATTGTCAGTTTATAACAATAACTGTCTTAACCCTAGGATTTAGGACAATAACACACAATAGTTTCTTGTCCCTGCAGTACATGAATAGGTGATATAGAAAGTCATAGTGTGATCAGTGATGAGAAATTAAAAAAATAGTTGATAAATTCAAACCAAAAGATCATATTCTTCATTTTACTGTACCTTCCATTCTTTTCTCTTGACAGTTGCCCAGTTTCTAAGATAAAAATATATCCTGTACTAATCGCCTTTGTGCTAATTATATTGCTGGATACTCTTAACCATGTTCTCCTTCTTTTAAAATAGAGACTTGTCATGTACCCATTGAGGTTCATTCTGAGGAGTGGAAAATGCCTGCTATTGAAGATCTTTGCTTCATCTTTTTTAAAAAGGCATATAAGTTCCCTCCACTCAAGCCTCTTTGAATTCCTAATGCCAGAGCATCTGCTGTGCATTCATTTTAATAAGGTGACTAGAATGTCATACATTATTCTAACTTACCCACACTAATCCCATATGTGGTGCTAGAATAATTTCCTCCAATTTATATCTAATGGCTCTATGCAATCCAGTACTTCCATTATTAATTGCTATGTACAAGGTTTTAGAATTTATCAAGAGACTGCACAGCAACCTTCTGCTCTGCGTTTTTAATTTGATATGTTCCCTTGTGAAAGTCTTTTGCCTTGCCAGTATATCACACGTCGAGCAAACGTTGCTATTATCTTGGCTTTATTCATTAATACTGTAATTTATTATTATAGCGCACAAAGGATTTGCTATTAGACTTTGAACAGCATAAACAAAGAAGTAGACATTTTCAGTAAAGATGAGCTAGCTGTAGAAAGAGTGGGTGGTAGACCTCTCCCTTATCACACCAGCTGATGATGATCACTCATCAGTTCCAGCTTAAAAGTGAAGATTTTAGTTTAGGGTCAGGCTCAAACTGACAAAGGGCATGTCCAGACTGATTGAAAAGTCACAGAATTTGTTTTTGTTCTTTCCAGTTTTATACTAGGCTAAAATAAACTGACCTGGGGAAGTGGCATAAAAGGTCCCTGATCATATCAGGAGCTAATAGAAAATCCTCCAGGATAAACAAAACATATATGGATCTCCAAAATAAAATGGGGAAGAACGGGTTTAAAAATGGGACTTTGCGCCCAAAGAGAAATGATTCATTCCTACTGCCCAGTCAGCAGTGGCTCTAAATAGCAGATCAGACAACCCTGTGTATTAAGAGTAAGTGTGAACCAGCTAGAAATGTCCCATCTAGGAATAGATGAAAATTTTCATTTGCTTTGTTTTTCTATCACTTTTCTGTTTTTTTCCCCAAATTATTCTAATTTCTTCATATATTTTACAGAAGAAATTGAGATTTTAAAAAAATGTAAACATGAGAGAAAGCAAAAATGACAAAATTTGCCTAGTGAGGCAGAGGACTTTACTTGTTAAAGTTCTGTGTTGGAATGCCCGAATATTCACTTATATTTGTGGCATTGAATTAGGACTGTGCCCTTTGTTTCCTGAGAGGTTCCTCAGCTTTAACAGTTTCATGTCAGGCATGTACTTGACCATGTACAGCACTGGCTCTCAACCTGTGGGTTCCCAAATGTTTGTGGACTTCAGCTTCCAGAAGCCCCAGCCACTATGGTCAATGCTCAGGGCTTCTGGGAGCTGAAGTCCAAAAACATCTGGGAACCCAAAGGTTGAGAACCACTGATGTACAGGCATATAGGGCAGTATTTAGCTCAAAATTTTATATGATTCTCTTTTTGTTATTTCCTCAAATTTACAAGTTTCTCAATAAATTCAATGAAAATAACTTGATTTTTTTTTAAAAAAAAATAAAAGATCTGGATGTAGTAAGAAATGATTATCATATGTTACCTGATTGTGTGAAAGTCTGTCACATATCTGACAATAGTTGCGGGATATGTTTAGGAATATGTTATCAAGTTGAAGAAAAGGCAAAGGCAGGAGGAGAAAGGCAAGTTTAGCAGATTACCTCTACCAACACATTAGCTTATTTAAGAGGACTATTTGGTCAAAGATGGTTTTGAGTTTTGCTTTCTATCCAGGAGGAGGCAGAGAAGAGATAAGTACTTACTTGTCACTTTTTGGACTGTGTCTGATATGCTGACATATAGGGTCTTGGCACCAGTTTGTTAGGAGAGCTGGGAAACAAGTAGCTTTATGGTTTCAGAACATGTCAGCTGTAATGGAGAATATATTTTGAGTTACACAAATCAAAAACGAAAAAGAGAGTTCCTTGCTCTCAACCATTCATTCCCAGAAAAGGTATACTTCATCTTGAAACAGGGAGTGTTGGCAAGCAGTTTGATGCAACTGCTGAGGAAACAAGACAGCAGTAGTAATACATTCTGAAATCATGATTACAAATAACAAAAGAACTAGTGTCTGGGTAAATCAATTTTGTCTGTCAAGAATGGTATTTAATGTGTGAAGATGCCAGTCACAAGCCTGAAGAATATAGTCTTTAAAAGATGTTTTCTTTCCTCCTTGTCTGCATTTGTGAGAATAAATGACTTGTGACAGAACTGATACTATGTACAAAATTTACCATATAATGGTTTGCTGGGGATGAATAATCCTCCTTTAGGTTATTAGTTTTGCATTTTATGATAACATAAAGTGCACTAGTACTGAAAAAAGCCATTTGTTTCATCAATTACCAAAGATGCATTATGGCCATCAGCTAGTAATGGAGATGACCACTGAAGTATTTAAAAGTACATTACGGCCCAGGTGACTGAATCTTCATAGCTGGTAAATTAAATCCAAAGTATCTGCCTTCAAAAGAGTTGTGAGCATTTTTTAAAGAGTTTTCAAAACTTCAAAATGTTACTTAAGACTCCATTCTGTCCTTTTAATGTGTTAATTCTTAATAAACTGCCATTTTGGGAGACAAGTGTGTTACCCCAAAACGTAGATGACTCAGACGTCTACCTGTGATGCCAGTACCTCCATGTGACAATGGAGAGTTAATTAGCTCAAAATCAGGAGACCTGCGAGGGGGGGGGTAACTTAATGAGATCTTTCCACCCATGCTTACAGGGTCACACAGGAAAGAAACAGCCAGAGACTCAAAAGTATAAACTGAAATATGTTTTATTGAGAAATTCACACACACACATGCAAAAGATTGAAGCATTCATGCACCCACACAAGGACTAACCAAAGGATAAAGGGAGGAAAGTTGTGGATAGAGAAACTTTAGGGTTTGGGTGATAATTACTGGTTCAGAGACAAGTGAGGAAAAATGCTGATGTAGCTAAGGTAGAAATCTAAAGATAGTTCTCATTCGGGAATCTAGGTGACAGCATGGCATACAGCAAATCAAGAGACTGCGCCAAAGCACTCAAAACTGAGAGTTTTTATTCCCAAAAACTAACCTGTGGGTAAGGATGTGAATCACTCTCCCAGCCAAGTGGACAATGGGAGTTGCAACACAAAGAAAAGAGTCTGAACAATGTTAATGTTCTCAGTGTTTGGCTGACAAAAGGGGTAATGGCTGTTGCAACAATTCTGTATTGTGGAAAAGTTGGGAAGACAAAACAGGGAAACAAGCAGGTGTGAAGGAACAGGATTAAAACAATCACAGTTTGGTGGGAACTTCCCTTTTCTGCCCAGAGATGTCCAGCTTTAGCATAAGATTATTGTCTTCAGAGTTGCCTTGTAATCTGCCTTGACAATGACTTCAGTTTTGCCTAGGAGGGGGTGTGGTTGACCTGCCTTGCAATCTCATGTTTACAGTCAGTAATTTTCTTCTTTTCAGCTTGACCTTCCAATTACCATTTTATATCAATGCCAATTAATGTAGTTGCCAATTAAGAAATATTTGCTAATTAAACCTTATCAGTCTTGGAGTGTGCATGGGGCCATAACAAGTGGGATATAAATTCAGTAAATAAACAAAAATAAAAAAAAATTCTTTTCCCTTTCTCTGATCATCAAAATAAGTTGATGTCAACACAAATCCTTTTTTTAAAATTAATTAATTGAATTAAAATATTCCCTATGTGTCTCACCTCTGTTGAAAGTCAACCTACTCTCAGGTTTTGAGAAGACATTTAAAGACCCCTATAGTCTGACAGCATCCAGCTTGGTTGTTTAAATGTTTCTCCAGTTGCATAGGAGTTATTCATGGATCAGTAGCTTCTATCCAGCCATAGCATACAAAGAACACTTCAGGAATGTGTGAAATCATCAGTAAATTCTTGAGACTGAGAAGTAGAAAGAACTATGTATGATATTATTTGTATACAGGATGAATGTAAGGGTTAAAAATGTAGTGGGATCAGGAGATCCATGCAAATACTTTCTCTGGTGTGACCATGTACTTCAAAAACTTATTATACATTTGCACATTTATTTAGCACACATTGTGTATCTTTTAAGTTTTATTGTGATACATTAGCTAAAAAAGCAAAAGTATTTACTTGGGCTATATAGCATATTTAATGCCGTACTAGACAGGTTTTTGTTTGCTAATGTTCTTCTTGAAAGAAGCAAAAAGTAAGGGTAGGAGTTTTTTTTTCACTGCAAGTAAGTCTTCAAAAACTTTGAAGACAATTTGCAGTTTTGGACTTATTTTATGCACCATTTGCATGTGGTGTTTTTGTGCAGAATAATTTGGTATTTTTCAGCATAGAATACCATTTGAGAATTTTGTGCAGAATAAATCCCTAATTACAGCAAAATGAGTTCCCAATTACATCATTTTCAATGCAGGAAACAGGATTTTATTTTATGTGCAGAAAATCCTGTTTCCTGCACAAAACAACTGTTTCTGAATTTTGTGTAGATTAAGTTCCGAACTGCAAAGATTCTCATCAGTTTAGAAGTCTCCTTGTCTGCCTCTTTTTTTTTTTTTTTTAAAAAAAAGAGAAATACACTTTTCTACCATTTGTGAAATCTTTTTGGATATTCCTGCCATCTCTAATCTAACCACAATGCCTCAGCAGCCTTTTGCACACAAAAAAAAAGGGGGGGGTTGAAAAATTAAATCACACACACACACACACACACAGTGGCAGAAGTTCTTTATTTGCAGCTGCAAAAAAGGGTTATCCTTCACTTCTTCACTGTCATACATGTTTGCATTTTTATATGTCATAAATGGAACTGTGACTTTTATATATGTACAATGTTCTCCCACTTCCTGTGTTACACATAAATAAAATACTAATATGGTGTTCATGAAAAAAGCAATCATTGACATAAGCAGATCCTATATTACATTGGTGTCCAGTGAAATAATTTTCACTGACACTCAATAGCATGGAGGAACTATGATTATCATCATCATCATTATCATTATTATCATCTTTATTTGTATTCCATTTTTTTCCTCAAGAGGACTCAAAGCAGCTTACAATACTTTAAGCGGCTTACAATACTTCAGTTCAATTAGTTTGGGGGCAATTGCACTACGCTATGTCTTTATTTATTTGAGCTTATAAAGTTTTATTGCACTGTAATGCTTTTTGCTGTTTGCTATGGCTTTATGTTAAATCAATAAAAAATTTTGGGGTGGTATTAGTTGTTACATATTAGAAGCACAGATTATTCTTAGAGCACGAGTGGGAAATATTTGGTCCTTCACATATAATCATGCTGAAATATGAAGCTGAAGTCCAAAACTGGAAAGCCAAGCTTTCCCTGCCTCTGAAAGTATTAGGCTGAAATCTCATGCCCGGTTACTTGGGCAGAAGCCCAACTCAGTTCAGTGGGATGTACTGTACTTCTGAGTAGGCATATACAGGATTTCATTGAAAGACTTCAGCTGGGGAGGTGGCCCCTTCATTTTAGTGGACTTTTTGGCAGAAGATAGATCAACCCAGTATTAACACAATCGGAGACATCTTAAAATATATTTTGTTGAAGGGGAACAGAACTGACTACATGGTTTTAAAAATTAAAGGTGAGTATGATGCAAAACATGGCCAAAGATGGGTTTGAAAAATATATATATATATATATATATATATATATATATATATATAATGTGTGTGTGTGTGTGTGTGTGTGTGTGTGATATATAGTATCTATATATCTATATCATGTCAAATAATACTTCCAATATTTCTTTTGTTTTGAGAATGGACTTTCAAGGGTGTGGTTAGTGAGTCTTCCAGTTTGTGGCAGACACAACTGCCTGAAACATATGCAGGCCAGCATAAGTTGTGCTATACATATGGGGTGAAAAATTTTGGTCAATGCACAATGGCTGTATGCAGCTGATCATGGAGTAAGTGGAGTTCCATAAATGGAAACACTGTACATGTTGTGGAGCACTAAAGTTCTAGAGTAGGGTGCACTGGTGCAATGGGATATTGGCCATGTGTCATTTATCACATATGCTGCCCTACATTGGTGTTCTGTATAGGGCCTCAGTAACACAAGCATAATATAACTCCACAGGCAGGTATTTACACTAATGCTGAAGTGATGCAAAATCTTGGCTGACATAAGAAAACAATCTCAGGATGCTGATTGGAAAAAAAAATCTATCTTGACTCTAGTTGTAGGAGTATCTGATATTTCTGAGGAAAGAGATGTGTCACATCCCAGTGATGGGTCTATTTTAATTAAATCTGGATTCAGCTTTCTGTAAATAGTTTGTGCCATAGTTGGCATAATTTGGGCAATGTAGTTGGCATAAGTGAAAATATTTGTATAAAGTAAAAATATGTGCCTGCCATTATCCTTCTGTTCATTCATTCAAGCTTGGTTGTGTGCCTGCTTATAAATAACTTCCTTTTGAGGTTAAGGGCTGGTTCCTAAATGATTAAACTGGAGGACAGGCAGGATAAAACTGCACACTGAGCAGTCTTTTTATCTCTCCATATTCCATACAGCAAATTTGTCAGCTGAAAAAAAATAATCCTTTCTCATTAAATTTAGGTTGGAAAAACTCTGAGCCTTGCATTCAAGGAAATCTAATTTGAGCAATATGCTGTCAGTTCTGGTGACAGAAAAGTTATGTTCTTTCTTCAAAATATTTGAAGTGCTAAAGTGCGTAGCAATGTAGTCCTCAAGATCCAAATTCATAGCTGCTCTGGAACACAGAGTGGCTTATCCCACAGTAGCTAGAACTACAGATGCCCCAAACTGCAGGTTATTCCCCCTCAATCAGCTGTTCCAATCCCTCAAGACTTCTGGTACCGGAATTTGTACAGTGATCTTGCCCCTTCCCTCCACAGCTACCAATTGTGACAAGGCAGCTCCTAACAACTATATAGCACACCATGGACCAAATGAATGTAATTGTAAGCCCGATGTGAATAGGGTCCCCACCATAAAGTGGGTGAAACCTCAGGAAAGGTGAAAAACTCCTGTTGAAGTAACATGGAAAAAAATTGTTCCCAGTTGCCAAAGATGGTTAGACTAAATTTGGGGATCACGTGGAGTACATGAAAGCGCCAAGTGAAGGAGGGTGGGTCACTCTGGAAGTCTGGCTGAAAATGTCTGATGAGGAAGCCTTAAATATAGGCTACCTAAACTCCCATCTCCAATCTCACCAGACTTGTGATCTTGTGAGGCTTGGATGAGATCTCCACCAAGATCACATGCTGAAGTCTCATGATGGTCATGATTCATGGCCATCAAGAGACTTCTTTTTAGGTCTGCAGCCAAGTGGCCACTCAGCCAGGTCTGAGAGCATTGGTGCTGGTCTCCTCCATAGCACAACATATCTCCTCCATTATGGCATCAGGAGTGCAATAATTTAGAGCTGGATGTGTGCATTCTGTTACAGTTGAATTCCCTACATCTTGGTGAATTTCTTTGAACCCTTCCTTACTTGGCCACCTTCTCACATCCAACTGTTGCCATTTTCTTGTTTGGGAAATACATTTTTTTCAACATAAGGTTGATGCTGCTTCTTGGGATCTATCTTATTTATTTTGCACCTTTTTCTCAATAGGGGACCCAAGACAGCTCACAACAAACCTTGTTTTTCTCCAGGACTTTTATTTATTTTATTTTTAAAGGAATTAGGCTCTAAATCCTCAGTTCTCTTCCTTGTTCCTTGCAAATAGAGGTACGTGAAGGATGGAAGCAATAAGCCATGTTGGCTTAATTTCAACTTCCATTCTGTTTTCTTTGACTGTGCATTTCTATTATTTATACTTGTGGCATTGCTCTTGAGCTGTAATTGTTTCAGGTATAAGAGAAATCAACATGTTTAATATCCATATTAGTTAGGATTAGTTTGAACAGGGCCAATTTCTTCAACCTTTATCTTGTTGTGAAGATAAGAGTCCTGGAACACGGCCAAGGGACAATTAAATATATGAATCAAGTGAAATACAAATACAGTTCAATCATGTAGGCTAGAAACCTTTGCCAATTCAATCAGGAAAAAAAATCTATTCCAGTAACAAATGTATATGTTCAGGTGTTTGATCTGCAGATACTACCTCATAGTCCTCTTGGGGCTTCATGCTTATGCTACTGAGAGATCTTCCTTTTCTCACATTTCATAACAAAATATCCAGTACTCAGTAGCGCAATGGCTGCTGGATGGCACTTAGGTTCAGCTGTACCCTAGCCTAAAGAGTTATCAGTTGGCCACAAGGCTGCATTGGGAAAACTCCTGAACATAAATACATGGCCACCTCCATCTTCTTTTTCCAGTGGTCAGACTTCCATGTATATACACAGACATAACTTTACACTCTAGTTTCAAATAGGATCTGAGCCAACATCTACAAGGTATGGGACTTACCTTGTGTTGGAAAGAGGAATAGGAGCTCATGGGGGTTTGGGAAAGTATTCAAGTGCTTTTGCACTCCTGATGATAAAAGCATTTTGTGACTTGCTAGGAAAGCAGATCTATAGCAAAATCCAAATCGAATCCATGAATAGAACATGTATTATCCATTTCAGATATCTTCAGACTGGGAATTCTTTGTCCATCAGTAGACTAATACACAATCAAAACCCATTATCATTTTAGTCTATACACCTTTTTTTTTGTTTAATTGGCCATGTTTTTTGAAGGCTTGACCAATGGTTGTTTTCCATGTTCCTAATAATCTGATAATATACATGAAAAAGCCATTTTTGCACATTGAATGGGAGAGAGCATTCTCATGTTCTTTGACTTGGCCGGCAACAAGTATTCACTTGAATCCTTTTGGTGAAATACATGTATATAATGCAGGATGGTATGCTCATATCATTTGTTGTGGGAGTTGCACGAAAAGCTATTCACTATCTCCTCGTTGAACTAGATAATACAAAGCCTCTCTGTTATACACACAAAGCTAGAAGGCTACTTGATGTCAGACCCATTTCCTGTGGCTGTCTTGGTGAAGGGGCTGTTAAAGGGAAGAGGGGGAGGCAGGCAAGGTGCAGACGGCAGGAGCTAAAGCAGGCCACATGGGTGTTGTTGCCCAGGTGTTGGGGGAGGATTGGGCAAAGGGTGGGAAGGAAGGTGAGTCAAATGGAAATATACATTTTTTCTAGGCCTTATTATCATATGAAAAAATAGGAAAATGATATTTCTTTCCAAATCCAAAGGGAAACAGTAGCGACTACATGTTGCTGACCAGTGAGATTCTGAGCCCCAGATCATCGATCTAGTGCCCCCACCCACCCACCCATAATTGACTGTAATTGTTTGTGGCAATATGCAATATGGGGAGAACTGCTTGTGGGGTTATTATACACAGCAAATATGTGAACTGGCTCTATATGTGACTTAAGGAGCAAAAAAATTCTGTTTGTTTTGACCCTGAATTCATTCTTCCATTGATTGATAGTACTATTCGACATAATCTTGGGGCCATGCTCCATCAGCAGCTTAACGAGAAATATCTTTCAAGGTAATCTGCCATTATTGACTCTACATGGGGAACTGAATATTTGAATATTCCCCATGTGGAAACAAAAGGAACCTTAACAGATTCAGAACTGGGTTGGGAGGGAGAAAGCTAGGATGCAGCTTTCTTCTGTACAGTCTAACTTTGCATCTGCCAGGAGTAGTGTTGGGAAGCAAATACCAAAATGATTTAGGTTGGTAATCTATTGTATAAAAGTCAATGTTTGTCTTTGAGTTTGTGAGTTTGTCTGTTTGTCTGTGTCAGGCAGGTGAAGACCTCATACGATTGGCTGAGTGAGGCGAGAACACCTCATATGATTGGCTAGCTCTGAAGATTCTATGGAATCTTGGGTGGCAGTTTAGGGAGGGGTCTTTAGAATTCTCAGCCAAGAGCTTTTGGGCCTCAGGTTGGTTGCTATGGAGATGAGGCCTATCATCATAAGGATGCCAGAAAACATTTGGGAGGCATATGTGAGAAAAATTCAAGTGACATACACAACATAATTACAAGGTCTTCTTGCCTCACACAGTAGATTGTATGGGTTCCATATGTGAGGAACCTTAAAGGTGAAATTCAAAACAAAAAATGCTTCCAGAAAAATGTAAAGCCACTGCACAAATTCAACAGAAAGAAAAAAAAAAAGCCAGACAACACAGATTGGATTGGGGAATATGGAGAAAAGTTACAGGTACTGGAATAGGCTGATTGCTATGAAGACAATGCCTAGCAGCAAGGAGGAGGACAATGTATTCCTGCAGGAACTCAACCTCTGAATGTCAACAAACTCTGAATAAAGATTGCATTGGGGAATATGGGGAAAATTTACAGGTACAGAAATAGGCTGGTTGCTATGGACATGAGGCCTAGCAGCAAGAAGGAGGACAATAAACTCCCTCAG
The DNA here is from genome assembly GCA_948472985.1 of Iguana delicatissima. Lineage (NCBI taxonomy): Eukaryota > Metazoa > Chordata > Lepidosauria > Squamata > Iguanidae > Iguana > Iguana delicatissima. The sequence continues at coordinate 2,828,528 of CAOKZL010000251.1, read as the reverse complement.
GAACCCAAATTGTATATGTAAATAACTCTGAATACCAACTGCATTGGGAAATATGGAGCAAAGTTACAGGAAATGGAGAAGACAGTTTGGTGAGTTCTTAAGAGGAAAATAAAAACCCCAGGCAATGCTAGGTAAATATGCTAGTTGGTTAATAAAAAAAGAAGGTTTCCAAATTGTGACTGAATTTAATCACTTTAGTTAAAATACAGATTTAATAAAATAAGGTAATTGATTTAAGTTGGAATTTCAGAATTAATTTATTAATTAGCTTAATAATTATTTAAATGAGAGAAGGTGCCAAAAACTGCATTTTCTAGTGGATTCTTAAACCAAAGCCTTGTTCTCTTGGATTTTTTGAAAAACAGTCTCTTGCTTTTTGTTAGAGTCTCAGACCTGGAGAATTATAAGCATTGGTTCACTTAAGAGTAGTCTCAGGGGGATAACTGAATTAAAGTCTTTTGGAATTAGCTTTCTCAGTAATGGGACGCACACACCCAAACACGTGTGTGTTTGTGTACATATATATATTCATTTTAAGTTGTATAATATCCAGAAGATTTCAGAAAGTAGTGGAAATACTTGAAATCCATGTGAAATGAAGTTAGAAAAAAGTAATACCTTAAGAAGATAATTTCTAAAAACATAATCTTCAACTTTACAAAACACTTTTTTATTTCAAAGATGCATTTATCCAAATATCGCAAGTCATCAAAAATCAATTCCAGGAATTCAAGAATGACTTAAACTTTAAAAAGTTGAGAAAAATATTATTCACTTAGATGTGCTCATATGGGCATAATGAGATCTGTTCACATGAACATGTTAAGATACTAAGAACAGTTCCATTCTAGAAACTACATGAAAAAAGAATGGCCACAAACATGATTTACTAAATCATAAGATATGATAGACATGAAAAACTGAAATTTGTTAAAGACTTGATTTAGAAATATGTTTGCTTGGTATAAAATAAAAATGTAGTTAGAAAATCGGATGGTTACTGTCAAGATCCAGATTAAATTTCCCCAAAAGCCATGAAACTCACTGGGTGACCATGGAGCAATCAGTAACCGTTTGATCCATTTCACGTGGCTGTCGCAAGGAATGTTTGGACGAGAGATCCATGCATATCACCCCAAGCTCATTGGAAGTAAAACATAAACAATAAATATGTATATTTTTCTTTGAACAACAATTTGTGTTCCACAAAGCAAGGAGGATTTAATGCAGTAATGATCACAAATATAGCCACCAAATATAGTCCAAACTAGAATTAAAATTATTTTACATGAATTTACGAAAGTAAAGGTGTATGTGCACCCAATTATTAATTCCTCCACAAGGTGTTTCAATATATGTGTGACATACAGTACAGCTTCATGCCTCAGTAATAGGCTTAGAGGTTTCAAAAGCTTTGTTTAAAAACATTGAAGAAAACACCTGTATACCTTGGCAATTGCCAAGACTAAAGAACTATTGGATTTACAGTAATATATAAAGCATTACATTTCAAGGTTAGCACATGCTGTTATCCCATTAAGACAACACTTATCCCTTATGACAACACTTTTCCTGGACTCACCAACCCTTCTCACAACCAAATCACATTTGTTTGCTCTTATTACTGATCATTAACCAAAAATTCTTAGGTTCCTAGCTTCACAGCCATCCCCTCATCCTCTCCTTCCTCCCTACACAACAAAGCACAGAATCACTACTGTGTGGTTATAAACATGCCAGAGAAAGCACAGCTAACCTGGCAATACGCAAACAATTGTAGGAATCTAGTTATAGTTATTTTACTTCATGATTAAAACATGCTAGTTTAGTTAATTCCAAACTTAATAGATTTTAAAACAACATGTATTAAGGGCAGCTTGGAGGTATGGAAAGAATCTTCTTACATTTAGATGGATTTCCTTTGTTCTGCCTGTGACAACACATACATCAGGGATGGGAATTGCAATAGGCCTGGGGGCCAATCGTCTGTCCTTGGAACACCCCAAGAAACACCCCAAGGGCCAAAAACGGAGCTTCCCAAAACAGAAGATCACAAAACTAGAAGTGGCTGAAATTCTATTTCTGATCTTGAAATATTTCATTTTTTAATGTTAAAGTGGGGAGTCCTGTCACCTATTTCAAATATGAATCAAAAGAGACAATTTCCTCTGTTAAGGGACCAGAAAAAGGATGGTCTGGGAGGTTCAGAGAGGCTGATTGCTGAAAACAGCTTCAATAGGTCATAGAGTCGGACATTCCATACCTCAGAACAAAGTCCCTGCTTTGTGATACAGGAAACTAAAATCTGAAGTGTTTTAACATTGGGCCTTTTGCTATTATCTGCACGAGAGTCAAAACAGTAAAGAGAGAGAGAGAGGAGGAGGACACAGGAAAATAAAGACTGAAGAAAGGGAAAGTAAGAGAAGGAGTTTTGATGTTAAGTAATGGAATTCATTACTTCATGCAGCTGTTCGCCTTCTTTCCAAAGTTCAAAGCAGGGACAAAAAGGAGGAGGAGTAAAAAAATTTTTTAAATATTCATTCAAGTAGGGCTTTTAGTGTTGTAATACATATTCAAGTGCCAATTTAAGATTAACATAATTATTGAAAACATTTCTCTGCCCACATAAACATAATTGAATTAGATTCTTTTTTAGCATATGAATGATTTATTTAACATGTTAATCCTTTCCCACCAACTCTCTTATCTCTGGCAAAGAGAAATTTTTGTATGGGGGACCCCACATGTACTCACTATCTTATCTGCCTCTGAAATGATGAGCCCAACATCTGATATATCATAGGTATAGCTGATTGTTATCTGACACTTCTTCTTCTTCTTGGAGGGACTGGGCTGGTTGTATGAATACTTTGCTGTTATATTCCTGTCTCTAAATATCTATTAAACTTTTTTCATATTCAGCATGAAACAACACTAGGCATTTTTAATTGTTTTCATAAGTATCAAAAAAATTGAAAGTTCCAGCTACCTAAGGACTGCTAACAGCTTGATTATTATATAGTGTCTATTCTTTTTCATATTCTGTAGCAGAAACTGGCAAGAAGATAACAAACATTCTTTGGTTTTGGGATCCAAGCCTTTATGAATAACCAGGAAAATTCTCAGAAAATATTCTTGATGTTATTTTATTGAAGTCAATGGTAAGGGTTTCCAACGTACAGCTGATCCCCATTTCAAAAAGGACAAAAAAGAGGATCTAGTAAATCAGTTTGTGACCAGTAAGTCAGTTTGACATCAATACTAGGATAGGTTCTAGAACAGATAATTAAACAGTCAGTCTGTGCAAACTTGGAAAGGAATGCTGTGATTACTAAGAGCCAGCATGGATTTCTCAAAAATAAGTCATGCCAAACTAATCTTACCAATTTTTTTTTTAGTAGATTAGGTACATCAGGGGAGTGCTATGTATGTAATGTATCTTCATGTCAGCAAGGCTTTTGACAATGTCCCCCTTGATATTCTTGCAGGAAAGCTGGTTAGATGGTGTTACAACTATGTGGATCTATAACTGATTGACAGACAAACACGGAAAGTACTCACCAGTGGTTGTTTTCATTCTGGAGAGAAGTGACTAGTGGGGTGCCTAATGACCTAGATGATGGAATACAAAGCATGCCTATCAAATTTGCAGATGGCACCAAGATAGGGGGAGTAGCTAATACATCAGAGGGCCAAAACAGGATTCGAAATGACCTTGACAGATAGGAGAACAGGGCCAAAACTAACAAAATGAATTTAAACAGGGATAGTTATAAGGTACTACATCTAGGCAGGAAAAATGAAATGCACAAAAGTAGAATGGGATACACCAGGCTTGAAAGCAGTATATGAGAGAAGTATTAGGGGTCTTCGTAGACCACGAGCTAAACGTGAGACAACAGTGTGATGTGGCAGCTAAAAAAGAGCCAATGCAATTCTGTACTACATCAGCCTTAGGAAGAAATCTTCCTTCCTTCCTTCCTTCCTTCCTTCCTTCCTTCCTTCCTTCCTTCCTTTTTAACATTGTTGTGTACCTTCCAGTCGTTTCCAACTACAGAGACCATAAGGAAAACCTATCATTGGGTTTTCTGGGGCTGAGTGTGTGTGATGACCCCACGGTTACCCAGTTGGTTTCCAGGGCTATGGGAGGAGTCAAACCCTGGTCTCCAGGGTCATAATCCGACATGCAAACTACTACACCATACTGGTACTTTTTTTCTTTTAATATACCATAATAGCTGTTTAACAGACTGTCTCAGATGTTGGTGGATTTTCCATCTTTGGAGATCTATGTGCCTAATTTAAATCAGTGTCAACAAAAATCCCTTAAGCATAGATTACCATTACAAAACAAATGCAGTGTGGAAACTTTTATATGGCCTGTTCATCACATGGGGTGCTTTCAGAAGTTTATATGCTTGAACAACTGACCGTTGACTTGTAATTCATTTGCTTTTCCTCAGAAGTGCTTCAATTAAAAGGGCATGGGACTCCCTCTTTAGCAGGAGTGAGTTACAAAGGGTGAAACAGTAACATCAGGGTTAGAAGTCTACTGTTTATAAAAATGATACCTGTGAGACTAATAACCTGAAGTCTAGTACTCACGATAAGCATGATGAGGGCTATAATTACAATAATTCTAGATCAAATAAATGAATTCCCTAGAGAGATCACTATAGGTACAAGTTAACAAGCACTGAAAAGTGATACCATTGCCCTTTGTACACTAATTGTTGAATAAGCATATAATGTACATCTATCAAATTCTGGTACTGATCTACTTTATGCAGGGTGATTTGGCAAAGCAATAATTCATTTTGATAAGTTTACACATAGAAGTTCAAACATTAAGTTTTTCCTGTCCATATAAAACCTATGGCAGCAACTGCCAGAAAAGTTGCTATGTGCATGCTTAGTTTCAGTGTCTAGCTGGATTTCTATCAGTACTCCATACTTAAAAAGAGATTCTGCACTGCAGAAGAAGTCTAGTGGATTCTAGATGCCATGTGTAGCCCAGAGTAAAACTAAAACTGAAGTGCACATAGAAATGCTGTTCCAAGTATCATTATGCACCCATATTTGTGCTGTCAAATGGGGCATACAAAGGTCTAAAGATGACTTTGGCCCTGTCCACACGGGCATATTGCCCACACTAGGGTGACCTCTCCAGGAGGCCTTCTTCACCGCGGGGTGCGCTAGTGCAGTTGGAAAAAGTGAGGCTCTACACCTCAAACTGCTTTAGCACAACCGCGGGTGTGGCGCTGCGAGTTTTATAAAAACCACCTTCCCGAGTGGTTTTTATGAAACTTGCCTGCACTACTCCATGGCAGCCCCCGGTGAAGAACTGCAGAGATGAGGTAGTGCATCCCTGCAGATCTGCCCGGGGGTGGGCTTCCGGCTGGCACACTGCCCTGATTGGCAGAGCACCGCTGGAAGCCGCCGGCCGCCATTTTGGGCGCCGCCGAATGCCGCCGAATGCTGCTGAGCACCGCCGAAATTCGGCGGCGTATAGAGCAGCAAAACTGCGCTCCCTGCAGGGACGGAGGAACCCACTAGCAGGTAAGCTCTGCCCCTGTGTGCACCGCCCCATGAGGAAAGGGCATTTGTATCAATATGTATCTGAAAATGGTTGGAGAACCCCTTTAAACCTTTGTGGCCAGTGCTCAAATTTTTAGTTGTTTCCTGACGCATTATGAATTCAAGAGGCAGAGTAGTTGTTTTCAGCTGTTTTAATAACCACGAATTCACCAATCTCTGGGATACTTCAGTTCTTTTGTGAACCTTTCCTGTGTCCTGTGCTGGCAGTTTGCCATGGTTTCACAACTGTGCAGTCAGCAGTAACTAGCAAACAGCGTTTGTTAAAGCAATCCAAAAGCAGTCCAGAGCTACTGAGTCTGAATTTACCAAGAGTCCAGGGAGAGAGTGTCCACAAGCAGAATCCAGGCAAAGGTCCAAGGTCTGAAGACCACAAGCAGAAAATGCAGGCATCAGCAAGGCTGTCACCACCAATGGAGTCAGTAGATTCCAGCCACTTCCCACCATCCTGACCTCTGATTATATAGACTCAGCATCCTGGCCAGCTTTGGCCTAATTAACAAGCTCTCCCTTTTCCACCTGTACTGGCTGCCGTAAATCCTTTCCCTCTCATGTCTCTAGGGTGTGGCTGTTAAGAAAAGCCCTATCTGGGTCCTGAGGCAGGGGCATGGCATTCTGTGAATATTTCATTTCATGTGTCAGATAAAGACAACAAAATGAATGGATGAAACTTACAGGCTCCTGCATGCAAAACATGTGTGGTTCCACTGATATTTGCAGACCATTCTTTTTCTTTCTGATTGGGGGTCAGGGAGAATGTAGTGATTCAGTTGTGCAGAAAAATGTTCAGAAGCTAACAAAACATTTCTGATTTAAGGATTCTCCACCCTTGGTTGATTGATTGATTGATTGATTGACTGATCGATCTTTACAGCCAGACACGTTGATAGCACAGGTGTATTCTAACTGAAATAAACATAACATTCCTTATGAACTCTTAACAGTACTTCTTAATGACCTTTAACAAACTGGGAGCTTAAAGTGTGAGTGAACAATATACCTATTTGTGGAAGTGGGTGAATATGGAATCAAATGGAAGGGTAACAAAATAACTGAAAATAGTAAACTGAACAAGTTCTAGGTTGCTTTGAGACAATTTTTCAACCTGACCTAACCTAGCTGTGTTAAGTTTTTCACTCTCCCAAACAAACAGATGGGTTTATAGTCCACCCGAAAAAGGGCCAAGTTGGGGAAAGGTAACTTTAAAAAGAGACAAAGAACATTTTTGAAGGAACCAAGGTCATTATGTATTATGAAGGATCTACAGTGATAAACCACATACTATTTTCTGTTGGATCGTTTTGGAAACAAAGGATTTATGTAACAATACAATTCAACAAATGAGCTGATTTTGCCTTTTAACATAAATAGAAGCAAATCTGTCTCTTTGCTTTTAACAATCAGTGTAAATGAGTTAGGTTGGTAGCCTGGATTGCATTAGCGGACAGTAAAACTCAACAAGTTATAACTAAATGCTCTCCTCTTCTCTGTGTTCATATTTTATTCCTTGGCCATGGTGTTCCCTCTACATCTGATGGTGTGGGATGACAGAGATAGTTGGGCTGCAGGAAGATAAGCGGATCTTCTCAGATTAAAGTTCTGGGAGGATGACACGATCTTTTCGTGGCTGGCTGCTGAAATCACAACCACAGTCTGCCTTGCCCACCCCTTGTCATCAGCTGGCCACCAAATGACTGAAGGGGGGATGCCTTGACACCAGTGGGGTAAGATAAGTATACTGGGGCTCAGCACAGACAGTGGATCTGAAATCCAGCATTTGCCTTGGCTATAAAAATAGGTCTTATGCTTGCATACGTCACCAACAGGATGCAAGAGTCCTTGCAAACTCAACATTGTGAAATTATTCAGGTACAACTATAGTTGTGGGTTTTTTTTCTTCCTGAAAGCACAATCTTGTGAGAGGCCCATTAATTACTTTAGGACATATTTTAGAATAGATTAGCAACAGCGTCTTTATGAGCAATTGCTTGAATTCAAGAAGTAATTCACTTGCTCATAATAAAAAGTTCTTATTTCTACTATTTCTAATCAGGACTTTTTAGTAAACAACAGGAACAAAGTCTAACTGCTGCTGTACCACATCTCTGTTTATCTTCTGCAAGTATTTATTCTGAACTTCTATTTGTACCACTCTTAAATCTTTTTTGGGCAGGGGTGGTGGGGTCAATTCTCTCCATTCCTCTTTATATATGCAAATCTGATCAAACATCTTTATTCTGTTATTTTTAGTTCACATTTAAATTTCTTTTTTTTTTACGAATAAAATATTTTAAACTGAGTATGAGCATTGAATGTGGGTCAATAGCCTTGACTTTTTCTCTAAGCTGCTGGTTTACCTGAAGAAATAAATCCTGAAGAGGCACAAAATTATTTTTCATCTTCTTGTGTGAGCATCTTAGAAGCCAAGACTGGTCAGTTTTTGCCTTTCATCTCTCATATCCCCCTGCAGCAGCTTCTCTCTGCTAATAAGATTGGTGATGTCTTTATTCTTATTCATTTTAATTCTCCCTCAAAATGATTGAAACAAGAGTTTGAAAAGGCAGCTTTTTTTATTATGATTGCCACCTCTGACATTCCTTTTGAACTCCACAAATTTGCAGACAGTGCTCCTATCTGTCAGTGTCATTTAGACTTCATACAGCAGACTGCTAAGCTTTGCTCTTTCGTTTTTCCATCTGTCCATTTGGTTAGAATGGACAAATTTTTCACGCATGTTTTTCCAAATACTGCACTCCATATGGCTTGAATAGTGCATTTTATATTATTTTTAATTCTGATATGCACAAGCCCAAATTATACACTTCGCTGCGGTTGAAACATTTGAAAGCAGAACAGAAGAGGGAAACAAAGAAAGGCCTATATTCAACAGATGCTACCTCCATTCACAGCAGCTGGAGCGTGGTACTCTTCATTGCTCCCATAGTCTCCTGCAAGCCCTGAAATCTGCTCTAGAGGGCTGGAACCCTATGGTCCATATATAGGGCTGCAGAATGAGAAAGGGAAAGAAAGCCCCAATGCTACTGTGAGTACAGTTGTAAGAAGCTGGAGGTCCTCACCAGTTTAGAACTTGCTGGTCCAGCAATACTGAAGAAAAAGGAAGGCAGCTCACCTGCCTGTTGGGCTCAGTAAGGTGTTCTGCAAGAGCCGGAAAAGGCAAGCAGGTACCTTGGAAGAGCTAACCAGAAAGATGAGTTTAAAAGGAAGAAGAAAAAGCAGGTGAGATAGGAGGGGTCAGTTTGGCTATAAAAACAAACTTGTGAGGCCCAGCATTCTTTCCTGTGACCACTATACCAGGAGCATCTGCAGGCAGCCTGATGCAGGACCTAGCCAATGCAAACCTAGCCAATGCAAGAGGCACTTGTCCCTTCCCTGCACTAGGCGAGTCCATAGATTAAAGGCTTGATTGGCCACTGAGGGGTGTTGAATCTAAGAGCATGGGATTTTAGACCTATACCCCCATGGGAAAGTTTATCAGAGGAGTTCTTTGCCTTCAGTGAGAGAAAGACATTGACTTTCAAAAGGCTGTGATGTAACAGTGCCTTTGAAGAAGCTCTTCCTGGTCAGAAGTGAAGGACTGAAGCCACCAATAAAATCTTTTGAACTATAGAAGCTGGAGTAGGATCAAGGACTTCAAAGAACTAGTGGAATTTAGCATTCCCCTACCTGGGGAGGACACCACAGTACTATTAGATATAGCCCAGGAATTCATAAGTCCCGATCAATGCCCTGTTCAAAGATACTCAGTTCACTATTGGAACAAGTGTCATTATTTGAATTAATGACACATTCCACTTTGCCTTGCTTGAAAGAGAGATCTGTAAACTCTTAATAGCTTACCCATGGTTATTTCCTGATGCTTTCCTTATTAGATCATTTGTACTGAAATAATTTTGTTTGGAAAGAAATGTGCCCAAGGAGATGGTTCCCTCTCGCACAATTTTGGTTCTTCTAGAGCTCTGCTGCTTACCAGCAGCCAAGAGAAAGAAGTTCTGAAAGTGGGTTTAGGGCATGGGGCCCTCATGTTTAGTGAGTCTCATTTTGTTGCTTGAGTATGGGCTATCAGGAGGTTCTTGTGGTTATTTTGTTCAATTTCCCCTCTTGCAGTATGTGATTGATATGAACAAGGCATGTTTTTCTTAGGTGTTTTAATGTGAATTAGTGAATCACAATGTTTAATTTTGTGTGTGTGTGTGTGTGTGTGTGTGTGTGTATAGACATACACATAAATACTTGGCCTAAGTACTTTAAAAACTATGTTGTTCTGGAATTGAACAAGGAGCATTTTATCATGATTGGGAGCAAAGGCTCGCTCTTCCTTCCTTCCTTCCTTCCCTTCTTTCCCAGGTGTTTAAGGGTAGTCAGAATATACTCAGTTGTAATTCAGAGAGGAAGCAGAGAAACAGAAACAGCTTCTGTCCGCTGACAATGGCATAAGTACATTGGTGAGGTGGGCTTTCTGTATCTTGGTCTCAGTTTTGTTTCCCCCTGCTTTTGAGGTGGGTTTTTTTTTTAAAGCTCAACTCCTGTTTGTCCCCAGTATGAAGATCTGTTCAAATGAAATGAAATACTTCTTTGTATCCATTAGCACTTCCAGTTCCACACCAACCTCATACCCCTTTGCAAAGCCTTTGAAAGTTAAACAACCAAAGCCCTGGGTTGGAAAGGATATCTACATCAGTTACAAATTTCTCCCACATTCAGATTGTTAAAATATATATTCTTTCATCCCAAATATGAAGCAATTTGCCATTTTTGGTAAATTTGCATTATAAAAGACTTGAAACAACATTTCCTTTCTTATTCCAAGGCCACATGCATTTTATTTAATGTTCCACCCATCCAAGTCAATTTTTTTGTGGCTCTTTTAAATTCCCAAACCATCTTGCAAGCAGAGTAGGATATGTTCCACTGGAAAACTGGGATGATGGCAAGAGAGAATGGTTTATGAGTAACCTTTGCCAATGAAAAACAGATGAGGAAACACCTACAAGACCTTGCTACAAACCCAGATGTCAACTTTGCCCACACTACTACTCAGGCAATATGACCACAGGACCTAGTCAAATCGTCCCCTATATCAGAGGTACTTTTACTTGCTCCTCCTCTGTCAGCAATGCCCTTCAGCACTCCAACTGGGCAAATAAGCTACTCTCTGCACTGGACAATAAATAGACATTAATCAGGCATGAGGAATGGGAATACACAAGAAGCAGTTGGAGAACACGTCAATCTTTCTGGACATTCCATCAGCAAACCTTGAACAAAATAACTACACAGGAAGACTGGAAAGAGAAAACAGCAGAGTTGGAATATACCCACAAATTTCAGTTCATCAGTTGGGTTGAAAAGAGAAAATAGTATCCTGGTACACTACACAGGTATGTAGTTAACACCCTAGCCTCATGCAAGCTCTTTTTGTTCAGTTTATTATGTGTCCTTTCTGATTCCTACACAACATTATAGTGCATTCCAGTAACTCTTTCCACCATTCATATTGTTCTTTATTCACCTTGGCTTTAAGCAATATATTTCCTCTTGCCTTTGTCCTCCAATGACCATCATTAAAACTGAGCTTGTGCCCTCATCACCATACACACAAGTCTTGCATTTCGATTTCTATTCACACACATACAATTCATAGCCTGTTCCTAGGCACATCGGTCCATTCATCTGATGAAGCAGACTTAAGTCTATGAAAGCTTATGCTACCAACTTCTTTCTCTCAGTTGGTCTTGAAGGTTCAACAAGATCTCTTTGCATATTGATCCAGACTAACAAGACTGTGTCTTTGAATTCAACCTTTCCCAACATATTTTATTTTGCCATTTTGTTTCTCTTATAAGAAAATTTTATTTTCAATGCATATATAAAAAGGACAGAAATACAATTAAGATATATTTTAAATATATTTATATTTAAATAAATTTTAAATATATTTATATTTAAATAGTCTTTCTTCATATGGGCCCTTTTTGCATGGCATTTTCCATGTGAAAGGGCCCCTCGAGTGTCATGCAAATGTGAGGAGCGGTCCACACGATGCACTCACATTTGTGTTACAGTCCCGGGCCTCGAAGGCATCGCTCGTGCACTTTTTCATTTTCGGCTTTAAGCCAAAACTGGTATGCAGTCGCGCATTGCTCCCAGGCCTCACGCGCACTTACCTTGCGTGCGGAGCCTCAGGAGCTGGGCCAGTTGCGCTTCCTGTCTCAGTGCAGCCTGGGAAGGTCCCAGGCTACAATGTGAAAGGAAGAGGCGGGGCTCTTGTGCAAGCAGGAAGCTCGTGTGGAGCTGAAGTAACCTGGACATGAAGGCCTCTCACAAGAGGCTGTTCGCACGAGCACCGCACCCCAGCACCAAGAAAAGGTAGGATGCAGAAAGGGCCTTAGAGGTGGAAATTTTATTTTATTTAGACATGAAGTACATAGCACAAGCACAATTTAAAGTTATCTGTCTAAAATTTGACAGGCTTAATCTCAGGGATTACTATGCTTGAGAATTGCATTCATTTCTAGAGAAAAATATATATATAAAAAAATAACAATTTTTGAATTTCCTATTATGAGAGGAACAGATATTCAGATTTCCAAATCTCAACTCATTTGACACAGAGTGGCTGAGAGCCCAGAGGAAATCTTGTTGTTGGCACATCTCCCTACTGATTATCCCAAGATATATTATACATATCAAAATATAAGAACGTACGTTTCATTGACTATACACCAGCAACAATACTCACCTGCTTGATTATGTGTAGTTATGATAAATTGTATCTGATTAAAGAATAAACCATGGAGGTTGCTTGAACTTAGACTATAAAGATTGGTCAAAATATTTTTACATTTTATTACTCTTAGCAGAGCCATACACCAGTGCTGATACTCATTGTCTTGAATTCTTTGTGAGTTTGAAAGAGTTACCTCAGCTGCTAAGGATGGGGAAAGGAGACACCCAACAAGAAAACTATCATCCACTGGATTCTATCATACACACAGTCATAAAGTAACAGTCATAATATCAATAGATCAGACTTTGACCCCAGTTCTGAAGTTCACAATTTAGATCTCTCTTAAAAAGTCACAACTAACAGTTCAAGGACAGAACTCAAAGACATAGCCACGCAAAGGGATCTCATAGCATCTTTGAGACAAAGGCCCTTTCCACACGAGGCGAGTGAATTGCTCCGTGCCATTACTTACTGGCTCTTCTTGGGTCTGAAGTAATGCACACTGTCCCTTGAGCCCTTCCGCAGGGCTCCTCCATTGGTGCAGGGCGAACTAGAGCAGTGCGAGGTCTGTAGATCTGCACTGCTCCGGCTCAAAATGGTGGCTTCCAGTGTCTTTGTGGGAGTGGACCAACCACTGAGGCTGGCCATGCCCACAGCCTGCCCTCCGCTGATTGCAGGCTCGCACTGGTGTGAGCCTGCACATCTGCACAGGTAAGTAGGAACGCAATGGCAAGTTCCAGAAAATTTAAAGACCTGATTTTTCCGGTCTTTACTTAATGCGGGGGAGGACCACTTGGGGGCGGGTTGGATCGGACTGAGGTGCGGAAGTAAGTTAAATAGTCCGCACCTAGTCCGATCCAAGGTGCAGACGACCTCCGTGCCAGGACGCTTTGGCCTGTTTTAACTGCCTCGTGCAGAAAGGACTTAAGAGATAGAAGTTGGTAGCACAAGCTTGCATAGACTTAAATCTATTTTATTGGATGCAAGGATAGTAAACCATAGCAATTTTGGCTTTTTAAGGAAAGGGAAAAGAAAGAGCAAGAAATTCACAGTATGACGAACAGTATGAAGCATCTATGAAAGTTCTTGAAAGGAAAGAGTTTCACAGACTACACAATCAATATAACATCTAACAAGTGAGACCTGCAACAAAATCTTGCAGTGTGAAATACTTCACTCCACAGCATATAATTCTATTTCCCCTCCATTGTAGTTTTCCTCTCAACTGTGAGTCAGCATTCCATAGCTACTGAACACAGGATCCATAGAGCTGCTTTTGAAGTTTCCTCTCTTCCTTAAGGACTGATCCTATACTTAGAATAGACTCACTGAAATCAATAGGGCTTAAGTTCATTGTGACTAAGTTCCAGTTGATTTTAATGCATACAATATATGAGTAATCTGGGAACAAATTATCTGACCTCATTCCAATGTAAACCTTGAATAAAATCCCTGCTAGTATAATTGCACTGGATTGAACTATTGTGCAAGCAGTTGTATAAGACACTGCGCAAAACTGTTACAGAACTTGTTGTACACTTTTTGGATACCTGTGATCTCTGATGCCTGCGATCTCTGAAAATGCACAACTGCTAACAATTGCCCTGTCTAGGAAGCCAGCCACAATTCACAGTTCTTAAACAGAGTTTACAGTAGCAGCCACTGTCAAGGTTTACAGAAATTTAAAAGTCAGTTACCATTCTTGTTTCAGCAGTCTAGGTCAGCAGCAAATTTAAGTGTCAGTTCAAATAAGAATCTGGCAGCATAGGCAGCACACAAAGCAAGAGTCAATGTTTTTTTTAGAAACGCTGACCAAGGATCAAAGTATGTTTTGCTTCCCAGCAAAACTGGCAGTTCTCTGCAACAGGCTTCTCCCTGCTCTGCCCCTAGTATTTATTGGCTAGCAGCCTCCCCCAGCTGTTTACCTTGTTAACGAAACTTCCCTATATATGTGCTCTGAGCCTCATGGGCTCTCCCTTTCTTGTCTATGCTGGGCTGCAATAAGTATTGTCCTGTTCACGTCTGTGCATTTTGGCTGTTTGGAGGATCCTGTCTGTGTTTGCACCTGGCTTCTGAGAGTGGGGCATGACACCAGTGGGATTTCTGTTGTATATAAGAGTATAAGAAGAACCATGTTGGATCAGACAAAGGCCTAGCTAGTCCTGTATTTTGTTCATACAGTCTTAAGGTCAATTACTTGTGGAAAGGCTCCCAACAGTTGAATAGAAGTTTTGTGTTTTCCTCCTTTTTTTTCCCATTGTGCTTCTGCAAATCTTCCTGATCCCCTAAGCCTGCTGATATTGTCAATATTGTCCTCCTGTTTGTGGATTGTGCTGCTTTGGTTACGTAAAGAGGAATGAGATTGCATTCAGTATACCTGATATTTATAACTTGGCTTTTTTTTTTTAACATCAGGGTAGAGTTCAAGGATAAGAAAAGAAAAAACCCTCCCTATGCACCGCAGAAAGAAATATTGAGATTGCAAAGAATTAAGTATTCCCTGCCTTTTTCCAGATCATTTTTAGATTTACCATTTCTGTATCTGCTCATAACATAATATGTAATATATTATTTAACATAAAGTTATATTTATAGGAAGAACATTTTTCTCGGTCTGAAACCAGTTCTGATCCACAAAAAGGTCTCTATCCAAAAACCATCTTAAGGGTCTTCTTGCAGTTCATTTCCTCCTAGTTCAAGAATATTGGGTATCAGTGTCTGAAAGCTATTGGAGCATTGCCAATAGGATACTGAAGTCCTTTACATTCCAGTCATGTTTACTACTTGTTAAAAGAGACCCAGTACTTCCACTGAGCTCCGTCTTTTAGTCCTACTGAAGAGTGTTTTCTGCAGGTTTTGTAGCTTTTTTTTTTTTTTTTTTTGAAGATCCAGGATGTTTAAACTTACTTTACATATTGGGTAAAATTCTCACAAAGTCCCCTTTTGATTTTCTTCAGTATCATAATACCTTGATCAAATGTGGCAAGGTATCTTTCTATTCTTTCATACAAACTTTTCATCCAGGGCACTCTTCAGACCAGGTGTTAGATTTAGGCAATGATAGAAACTAACTAGTTAAGAAGTTGCAAAGCAAGTTATAAAACGTTCAAATAAAAACATCAAATTTATTTATTTTTAAAAAGTGATTGATTTATGTGCTTAAAGAACTTAATTTCAGAAATAAGTGAAGTTATTACCCTGAACCTAAATACTCTAAAGGCACCAGATCCCATCTGATCTTGGAAAATAAACAGGGTCAGCTCTGGTTAGTACTTGGATGGGAGACAGCCAATGACTACCAGGTGCTATTGGTTATATTTCAGAAGCAGGCAATGGCAAAACCACTTCTGAGTATTCCTTGCGTAAGAAAACCCTATCAAATTCTTGGAATTGATAGGAGGGTTGGAGGCACAGACACACACATGTGCATTAATTAAATGAGAGGCAGTACTATAACGCCATTTTTTAAAACCTTTCCCAGCCTTGTTGTGTTGGATTTTTGCAAAACTACTTCTTCCCTTTTCTTATTTCTGCAAGATATTGGATGTTGAATGAGACTGGATGTCATGAGAATCAAACCACTTACTTTAGAGTAGTTTTTGTTGAAGGCTTTTTGACATTAGCAATAATAATCTTCCTCTACCCTATTTCTAAACACACACAGATACACGCACAACAGTAAAGGATCCATATTACTGAAATCAGACATTGTTTTATATCTGTAAAATCTGAAGGGCTTCAGAAAGGGGTAGAGAAGGAGATGAGTTGATAAGGGAAAGAGAAAAGGAAAACAATAAAAAGATTTTTAGATGTGAAACAAAGGCTTTTAAAAATTCTTTCTTTCTTTCTTTCTTTTTTCCCAAGCTCAAAACATGGACTAGGTGAGAGAAGTAAAACCAGGGATGACATTTTCTAGATTCATTCCATTAAAGCTTTTAGGGCAGGTGTCTACCTTAAATTCAAATGGCAATTTATCATAGCCATAATAGCTAATTGCCCCACTTTTAATGTAAGTACAACTGTATTAGGTTTTAAGCTTATCAACAATTTTTCATTTCTTTAGTTATTTGTCAGCAAGAGAGATCTCCATGAGGTCATCAACAGTACTGCTCAGCACCATGGCAGTCTGCTCACCTGGAATGTGGCCATCCTCTTTTCCCACTGCTTTTGACTTCCCTCAACTTTATTATCTGTCCTAACAAGTTATGTTGTTCTATGATATATCCAAAATAGAGTAGCCTCAGTTTGCTCATTGTGGCTTCTGGTAAGAGTTCAAGATTAATTTGCTCTAAACCTCATTATCTATCTTTTTGGCCAACCATTATATCCATATAACTCTGCCCCAGCACCACGTTTCAGACCTATTGATTCCCCCCACTTCTTCCCCATTCATGCATAGAAATAAGAAATATTATGTCATAGTTGATTCTGACTTTGGCTTGTAAATATAACAAATCCTTACACTTGAGGATCTTATCTTAATTTTTCATAATTACCCTTCCAAGACTTAATTGTCTTCGGCGTTCTTAGCTGCAATCTCCAGTTTCAGTCTCTTTATCAGGCTGAGTCAATGTACAGAAATTTTTTAACTATTTCCATGTCTCTATCACCTACTTTAAAATTATATAAATCTTATGTTGTCATGACTTTAGTTTTTGGTAATATTCAACTGTAACCCTTCTTTTGCACTTTTTTTTACTTGACTTTCATCAATAATTACTCCAAGTCTTTGCTATTTTCTGCTAGTAATATGGTTCTTCTGCATATCTTAAATTGTTGGATGTTCCTTCCTCCAGTTTTTAAACCCCCTTTCTCTGAATATTGCTTTCCATATCATATCTTCTCTGTATAAATTTTACAGATAGTATGATAAAATGTAGACATATCTGACGCTTGCCAACTGAAAACTATTCTATCTGTCCATAATGTGGCGTCTTGCCCAGAGTACAAGTTATGCAGCAAGACATTCAAATAACGCAACAGTCTCATTAATTTTAGGGTGAGGCATAGTTTTTCACCATCTATATAACCAAAGGGGGGCTAAATACCCAGAGGCACCAGGTCCTGTCTGATCTTGAAAGCTAAGCAGGGTCAGCCCTGATTGGTACTTGGATGACAGATCCCTAATGAATACTATGTGCTGTGATTACCGCCATTTCCACACCACACTGTGATACTGCTATTATTCCACTTTCAACATCCTATGGAATCCTGGGATTTGCAGTTTTGGGGGGGGGCTTTAGAACTCTCAGCCAAAGAGCTCTTTGGCCTCAGTAAACTACAAACCCCAGAATTCCACAGGATATTGAAAGTAGAATAATAGCACTATAACAGGGTAGTACAGAAACGGCCAAGATTTCTGAAGAAGGAACTGGCAAAACCACCTCTAAGAATTTCTTGCCTAAGAAAACCCATTGAAATACAAGGAGTTGCCATGAGTTGACAGGCAACTTGAAAGCATGTGTGTGCACGCACACACACACACACACACACGCAATCAAGGGCTTTGCTGTAATCTATTAAACACAGGTTGTTTTTCTTCTGGAACTGTTTGGTGTATGTCATTAGGCAATGTATGTTTGCAAAAAGATTGCTGGTCTTCCCACCTTTTCTGAACCCAGCGTGGACATCTAGCATTTCTTGTTCTAGAGATAGAAGTGTTGCAGAATATTTTGCCTAAACATTAGGAATAACTTCCTGATGGTAAGAGCAATTTGATAGTGGAATATACTACCTTGGAGTGTGGTGAAGTCTCTTTTTTTTGGAGGTTTTTAGAGGCTGGATGGCCATCTGTTGGGAGTTCTTTGATTGTGTATCTCTGCACAGAAGGTGGTTGGACTGGATGGCCCTTCTGATCTCTTTCACTTCTTTGATTCTATGGTTAAATATCACTTTGCTTGCACAGGAGATTACTGCAATGGTCCAATGGCTACTATAACCCTTATTGTTCCCTTTCTTGGTGGCTGAAATATATATTGAACATGTCAATTTTATGGGCCATTGTTTTATTTTCCATGTTTGTTGCAAAATTACAGTTTGCCTGGATTTTGAATGTATACCTTGAAACAGCCCTATTGGTGTGCCATCTGTTCCTGGTAACTTATTTCTTTCAAGTGCTTTGATAGTAGCTTCTACTTTACTTTTTAAAATTGTATGTTCCATGTCATAAGGGTCTTCCTTAACAGAATTTGTCATCTTTTCATTTCTTTTGTATAGTTCAGTGTCGTCATCTTTTGTTTTGTCCTGATCATATAATATGTTCCCCTGTTGGTCGGACAATTTCCTCCTTAGTTTAAATTTCTCTCTGATTTGTCAGGTCTTGTGGAAGTCTTGTGTTCTTCCTCTTTTTGTTGTCTTCTGTATCTTTTTACTGATTATCATAATAATTCTCCTTGATCTATGTACAAGTTGCAGAACACTAGCATTCAGGATTCGGACCATATTTATGTCACTTTTACTTTTTCTTCTCACCATTTCTCCTTCCAATTATGCAGTCTACTTATTTCTGTACTGGCCATCCAGAGCCATCCACATATATAGTCAATCGGTTCCCTTTAGAATATGCCTGCAGTAAACAAAGGCCCTTTCTGCACGGAGTTATTACTGCGGGTTACTGCGTTGTAGCACTGAACTGTTCTGCACGTGGGAGCAAATTAGCTTCACTTTATTTTCTGTCATTCTGCACAGAATCCCGTGATAATGTGCCACCATGTGGTAGGAAAGCATGCTGTTGAAAACCAGAAAAAATTTGAATCACACTCTGACACTGAAGCAAATTTGAATTTTCACAGTGATGCAGAAACTATATTTGCCCCAATGCACATTGGTGGGCAGCAGTGGGTGGGCTGTGGGAAGGGGAAGTAGTACGTATGGTATTTGCCAGTATTAGATGCCCTGGCATAAGATGCACCATATTTTCAGGCTGCATTCTTTAGGAAATTTTTTTTTAGTATCCCTGTCCCCCATTCCATTCTCTGTGCCTGCTGGGCACTCCCTCCCACACCTCTCTAGGCCCACTCACCATCCCCATGCACTTCTCCACATGTGCTCGCCATCCCCATGCACCTCTCCGCGATTGCTCACTACCTCCACACACCTCTCCGTGTGCGTTTGTCCCTCCCACGCACCTTTCTGCGCATGCTCGCCAGCTCCACAAACCTCTCCGTGCACGCTCACCAGTCCCACACACCTCTCCGTGCCTGATCACTACCCCCACACAGCTCTCCGCACACTCACCACCCCCATGTACCTCTCTGATTGGGTTAGGAGGCATGTGTGCACATGGTGATTGTGCGTAGAGGTGTGTGGGGTTAGTGATCGGGCATGGAAAGGTACGTGGGGCTGGTAAGCACGCACAGAGAGGTATGTGGGGATAGTGATCAGGCTGAGAGAGATACATATGGGTGGCAATTGGGCGCAGAGAGGTGCGTAGGGGTGGCGAGCTCATGCGGAGAGGTGCCTGGGGGTGGCAGTCGGGCTCGCAGAGTTGTGTGGGATGGTGATTGGATGTAGAGAGTGGGTGGGTGGGGAGTTAGTTTATTCGCACCCCATTGTCAGGAGGCATTTTTTTGGGGGGGGGGAAGTGCCTCTTATATGCGGGCCAATAGAGTAGTAGGTACCTATGTAGGTACATACAAACATACCAACCCAAAAGATTAAAAAAAAATCAGCCAATCAGAGCCACCAGGGCAGGGTGAGGGGAGTTGCGGGAGCAGCCAGCGATGAGGTAGTGCGGATGCATGAACTTGCACTCCTCTGCAGGAAAATGAATCAAAATGAGGGGCTGTGTGGAAAACAATCAGAGAAAACTAAGTTATTTGAATACAGTAAGAACTGGCGCGAACCGCTTCCCGCACCTCATGCAGAAAGAGCCAAACTGATTTAGTTCTTGATTCTAAGTCAAATTATCTAACAATGCTTGATTCTGCTCCACTGCCTGTTTTGCACTCCAATCACCTCTGAGAATCAACATCTCTTTTTTGGTCTGCGGTAACTGTGTTGATTCGCATCTGACTGAAGGAGTATTAACAGTTAAATAAGCACATTTACTCTCTTCTACTAATTTTCTAATCTCTGGATTGAAGCACAGGAATTTAAGAACAAGTTGTGAGGAAAAAAATGTTTCTAAACCTTTTAGACTTTTTCTATATATTTAATACATAGCCAAGGGCCACAATGTTGCACATTCAGTGGACAGAAAGCAGAGAAAGTCTTTCGATCTTTTATACATCCTTAGCTATATTTTACTTGTTTTGATGTGTAGGCTACTTGAGTCCCAATTTGGAAGCAAAGGCATTAAATGAAGAAGCCTGAAAAAGGATATTCCCTAATAGACATTGCATTATTGTAGGTCCAGACTATCTGAAAGACATAATTCCTTATATGAGCCAACTGTAGTTTTAAGATCTGCAAGGGAGAGCTTTCTCTTGGTCCTGCCACCATCACAGACATATTCAGTAAGGATCTGAGAGAGGCCCCTTTCAGTGGTTACTCCCAAGTTGTGGAACTCCTTTCTACAGGAAGTTCAGTTGGCTCCTTCCCTTTTTATTTAGACAGGTACTGCTTTTAATCTGTTGCAGCAGATGTAACTTTTAATGGGGAAGGGGGTTGTGTATTTTTATTTTATTTATGAGTGTGCTTTTTATACTTTTTTTTTTTTTACTTTTGTGCTTTAAACAAAACTCTGGTTTAATTTTTCTTTGACTTTTGCATTAATAATTTTTAATTGTGCTTTGTTTTGGATGGCTGTGAGCTAGCTTGAATACCTTACTGGGAGAAAGGGAAGATACAAATTCAGTCAATCAATCAGTCTTCTCAAAGGCCTTGTACATGATGCACTCACGATCGCACAATGCTCCAGAGGCTGGCAGGTGCCACTCGCATACTTTTTCATTTTTGGCTTTGAGCTGAAAATGGTGCGCGATTGCGCATTGCTCCGGGGCCCTGCGCAAACTTGCTGTGCATGCGGAGCTCTGGAGCCACTCCCTGGAAACTCCCAGGCTGCAATGTGGAAGAAACAGGTGGGGCTCTCGCGCGAGCGGACAGCAGCTGCGGAGCTGGAAGAACTGGGACGCGAGAGCCTCTTGCTGGAGGCTGCTCGCATGATCCCTGCACCCTAGCTCCGTGAAAAGGTGCGTTGCGGAAAGGGCCATAGTAATTACCCAGTAACAATAGAGTAATGGTAATTGATTGACTTAATGTTTGATTTGTATATGTTTTGCCACATCTTTGGTTTTTATAATTTGCTAATTTACTACTATCTCAGAAGGTTTTTCTTAATATGCTTTGGTTTTCTTCCTAGACTCTATACATAAACTCCATGTGTGTGTGTGTGTATTCATATATTACATATATCATGATCTGTTTTACTGCTATTTTGCTTAATAGGAATACCTCAGACAGAATACATCAATATATCAGATATATGCTTGTTAAAAAAATATTTTGACAGAGATTTCATGAGCTTAATACAAAAGAAAAAAAGTTACTTTGTCCTGTGGAGATGAACATTCAGATGAATCACATGTCAATGGTACACTAAGGCCCTTTCCACATATTCTGTTAGTGCATTCTTCTGTTACAATCCTAGCATTGCCATCACAGGTTAGAAACATTCTTTTCCACACCCTTCCACCTTGAGTGGGTGACTACCAGTATTGCTAGTGGTGTTCCTTCCTTTGGCCACTCCTTTTCCCTACCTTCACTCTGCCCACCACCCCGATTTGTCAGGGTTTTGGGTTTTTTTTGGAAGTAGTACTAGCATGGCAATGTTGTAGTAGCATGACACGCCAGTACACTATTGGACTTTTGTGCTATAGTACTTAAAATGTATTTTAAAAGATAAAAAGTTTTAACTCAAAGGATAAATTTAAAATAAACATGGAGAGGAGACAGATTTCAAAGTTCCCACACCATGGGAGCCGCTGAGAGAGGGACAAGCTAGGCACTCCCATACCCCACCCACTCCTGATCTGGGAGGACAGGAAACACTATCAAGTGCTATTACAGTACTGCACTGAGCTGGCTGACAGGATTGAAATGCTAAAGGAGGCTCTTAACTTAATTCCCCCCCCCCGGAAATGGTATATGGAGTTTTTGCAATGCTTGGGGATGGGATAACAGCTGGATAGTAACGACGTTGTGTGGTAGCATGACTCCTGGACCAGAAACAACCCGCTGCTGTTGCAGGATAGTTACATCATACAGAAATGGCCTAATTTGTGATAAAAAAACAAAATGATACATGCTTAGGTTTTTCTTTCTGGTTTGCAATGAGAGAAGTCGAAGTCACAATGGAGGACACATCCAGACTGATTAAAAGGATCAGGAAATCTCAAATTTTGTTTTTCTGATTTTTATTTGGGAAATCCATAGGTATTTTGTTTATCCTAGAATATTTTGTATTTCAGAGACATTTTTTCCCAGCTCCCCAGGACAGTTTATTTTAACCCAATGCACAGAAAGAATAGGAACAAAATCTGAGACTTTTCAATCGGTCTGGGTACACCCAAATTTTAACGAAATGGAATTTTTAAATCATGAAACTCTGAGTAGTGACTTGTACAAAACTTTTTCTTCCTTATTAATACTTAGGTGAGCACCTTTAAACTTTATATTAACTATATTCGAAAGCATTTTCTAATAATGGTTTCCCGGTCCTCTGGTCCTATTAGCTTGCAGAACCTTCATGCAATATTCATGTTTTAATCTCCTAGAAGTAGAGACTTCCTGTAATATGCTGGCTCATTTTCTTTTCAAGTTCTGAAAACAAATCTTAATTCCCTATCCTGTAAAATGCCACATTGCTGGCAATCTGGTAACCACAGTGTAATTCTGTTCTGCTTAGAAATGGTTCAAAATCATAGTATTTTTAGAAAGAAAGCCTGTAATGTCCTTTTGTCTTGTTAAACACTCTGCACTGTGGCTGAACTCGAAAGGATCCCAGACCTTATCTCATGGTCGTATTCATCAGTTCCTACAAAATAACCAAGATTTGGCTGACTTCCTCTTGACTTAGATTAAATGTTTGGTTTTCATATTTGGGAAGCAGATACTCTTACAGTTTAATTCACACAACCATTGTACACAAGGCCAAACAGTTGTTTTTTCTCTCTCTTTTAGGGGGTCAGTTTGCAGGCGTGTCCTATGAGATCATCACTGATATATCACTGCTCCAAATACATATTTATAGAATTTGTGACATTCGCACAATCTTACTCCTGTCTTCTCCCACTCTCCCTCTCAAAACTGATATGAGTTATGCAATTTAAGTATTTTTCTTAACTCCTTTCACTCCTTTCATTTCCATATTCTCAACTGTGAATGACACATTACCACCCTGCTTAGGCAGGCTACAGGAATTCAGCTAAAGATATACTAGAAAAACATAATTGTCCCCAATTATTCACCATTGTTCACTAATGTTGTGAAATGGAGGCTTTGAGATGTAAGATACCATGCAGTTCAATGTTACGGATGTTTGCTTGGAGCAGAACCACCTGCTTTCAATAATCCTGATTCCCTAGGCAGGATGATTACAACTGCTGCTTTCGTGTTCATATGCATCCAGTCGTATGCACGTGTACTTAGAGGCAAGCTTTTTCCACACCCCTCTCTGAGAATGAACTACTCAACAGAGTTCTATTTATTTTGGGGGATGGAAATAAATCCTTAAGAATGTCAACTCCACAAGAAATTGAGCAGAAACAAACTGTGAAAAGTTATGTTCAGGGCAGGTCCTAATAAATAGAGACCACTGGCATGTAGATTCCTGGGTGTCACATTTTGTATAGGACATCCTTTCCTGGGGTTTGAAGTCTGCTCCTGTGTTGGAGCCATATGGGATGTCCCAAACCCCGTATTTCTTGACCTGTTGAGAGCAGCTGTCAGCTGTGCTTCCAACAGACCAAGCCCTAAGTATTTGGTACATAGCAAAATGGTCATTTTACAAAATGTTGGGGGCCCACCTACTGGAATCACAGCTGGAATGCTCTTTTTCTGCCTTTTCTGCCTTTTCTCTCCCTGGCTGGCAAGCCATCCCCATGTGGTAGGCAAGTGCCATTCTCCCAGTCACCTGTATAGCTGAGTGCAGAAACAATGAGTGTTAGCCACACTTACAACAAACACACCCCCTTAAGTGAGGCCATTTTGCTGTGTACCAAATGTTTCCAAATTGGTCTGTTTTGAGCTCAGCAAGATCTGCACTTTCCAAAAGGGGATGCCAGTCACACTAAGAACCAGGCTTTATAAGGCCTGCTTCAAATCTTTCCATAGGTCCTCCTCTCATAAGATTGAAGACAGGCTTTATATAGGCCTGCTTCACATGTACTAGCCAGTCTAGACCTGGCCAACCAACATAGAGGTCTGTTTATGTTGGTGTCTGACAAACATGGTATCCCTATTTAGAATGTGTGATATATTGTGCAGCAGGACACACAGATACTTTTTAGAAGAGTTATATGTTATCTTTGGTGAGTATTCTAGGGCCATTTTCACACTAGACTGTTATACTGCTATCATTCCACTTTCAACATCCTATGGAATCCTGGGGTTTGCAGTTTAGGGAGGGGCTGGTCAGCCCCTCCATCAACTGCAAACCCCAGGATTCCATAGGATGTTGAAAGTGGAATGATAGTGCTATAACAGTCTAGTGTGGAAATGGCCCAGGTCCCTCATCATATCATTTTTGAATTACTGTATTGCTGAAAACAGCAGTGTGTAATTACTGCAATGCCCCTTTCTTAGGATAAGGGAACAATGGCAGCATAGTGGTTAGACTGTTGGTTTAAGACTTGGAGGATCCAGATTTAGTTCTGCAGAATGCTTCAAAACTCATTGGGTGACACTGAGCCAGTCACTCTTTCTCTCAGTCTAAACCACCTCACATGGTTGTTGTGAGGATAATGGCCCTTTCCTCACAGGGGGGCGAAACGGGGCCGTGCACGCAGGGGCAGAGCTTACCCGCGAGTGGGTTGCTCCGTCCCTCTGGAGAGCGCGGATCTGCCGTTCCAAACGCTGCTGAATTTCGGCGGTGCTCGGCGGCGCTCGGCGTTGCCCAAAATGGCGGCCGGCGGCTTCCGGCGGCGCTCCACCAATTAGGACAGCACGCCAGCCGGAAGCCTGCCCCCGGGCAGATCTGCAGGGATGTGCTACCGCGTCTCTGCAGTTCTTCACTGGGGGCTGCTGCGGGGCAGCGCGGGTAAGTTTTATAAAAACCACTTTTGAAGGTGGTTTTTATAAAACTCACAGCGCCACCCCTGGGGCTACGCTAGAGCAGTTTGAGGTCTAGAACCTCACTTTTTTTAACTGCTCTAGCGCAGACCCCGGTGAAGAAGACCTCCAGGAGAGGTCGCTCTAGCGTGGGCAATATGCCCGTGTGGAAATGGCCAGTGTCTGTAGGAGAGTCATACATGCCCTCTTGAACTCATCAGATAAAAATGTAACTAATGAAGAAACTGATAACTAAGATTAGCAATAGTTGACAAATTGACTGTTACACAGGAAGACCTGAAAAAGGATACTTGGGAGGGATTTGTCTCATGGATAATGAGCATGAATGGCTCTCTGTACTGTAAAGTTTCTTTTGAAGACAAAACTTAGAGGAAAGTCTTTCTTCTCTCCCCCTCCCCACCTTCTTTGGTAGAATTTATTCACAAAGTAGAGGCCATTTTATGGCATCCTATATATATATTTTAAGGCCAATGACATTCTAGAGTCAGTGCATTCCACCCAAATTTACAAGCAGCTTTCTGGATTTATTTTGGTAAGAGGAATAATTATCACAAGTTTACTATCTTCTTGAGTATTACAATAATTTGTACTTTGAGAACTAGCCTGTAAATTCTTCACTCTGCCAAAAAGTTGAGGAGAGAAAAGAATTTTAAAAATTTATTCTGTTCATAAATCCTAGTGAATAGAAGAGCATGTGAGGATTTTTTTCCCCATAAAAAATAAATCACTTCAGATTTTTGTTTGTTTGCTTTTTAAAAAAAAAGCAGGAGCGGCTACCCAAAAAATCAGGATATAATTATTAACTGCTGCTAGGTTCAGTCACTGAGCCTGTAAAAATGATGATATATGCTTCCACTAAAGAAGAACTTGAACCGTATTATATAAAAAATAATTGGAACTGAAGACACACAAATTGGTGAAAACTTTAGATCTAAGTTTCTGATACAGCACTATTAATATATGTTCAAACTTTTTTTAAAAAAATATTTTAACAGAGCTGGTTTAGGCTAGACAAGATTCTGGCCCTCTAGTTATTTTGGACTTTAACTCCCAGAACTCCTTATATTGGCCTTCTTGACTGGGGATTCAGAGATCTACATTCCAAAATATGTGGTGAAAGTTGATAACAACTTGTGATGAAAATGTGGGAAACATAGTTTCAAATCCCTAATTTAGCTTTGAAACTCTATGCATGATAATGACTCTGTTGCACCTTGTAGACATAGGACCATAACTATCCCCAGCATGTAATGAATCATACCCATTCCTTCTTTCTAAATATACATATGGTAAGTGCAAAGAAAATGTCTCTAGAGAAACCTATGATAATGGAATAGTAGTTCCTTAACAAAGTGTTTCTTATTGACTTACAGCATATTAAATCAACTGCTTTCTCCAGGATAACATTTTTAGGCAAAATACCTATATGCATTTATCGGGGAGTAAATACTACTGAATTCAGTGGTCATTGATTCTGAGTAACAATGCATAAAATTGTGCTGTTACTCACAAGAAATTTGTGTCTCCCAGACTGATAGAGGGGATCTTATGATCAGAATGGAGAAAAAAAAATGAGTGGTCCCAATTAAAGCCTTAGTTTGTTTCACAAAAAGTTCCAAAAAAAGGACCTAATAATATTCCAAAAATGGACCCAATCCAGCAGTTTTCAATAAAAATAGAAAGCTATTTTTTTCAATTTGGTCTAGACTTAACAAAAATATTCCAGATGCCAACCCGGATGTAAATATCAGATTTGGCCAAAATGTGTTCATGAATGTGTATTTTGGAGCCAAAGAATTCAGCAATCTAAAGGGTTAGTTTGGAGACTACTTGAAGTAGCTGAGAGGCTGGGGTTCAAAACTTTACTTCAGTCTTTGTTTTGGTCCCATTAGACAACCCTCCAAGTTTGGGGATTGTGTGATTAAGCAAGTGGATTTGTATAGCATTATAGAGAGACAGCAATAATAAACTATAGCACAAATGTACACATGCTTGCTGGTTATCAGTGTGATCTCAGATATTCCAATGAAAAATTGATTCCCATAGACGGCTCTACATTGATTGGATGATTAGCTTTTTCCTGTATTGAACAATCCACAGGTCTGCAAAAGACCCATTATATATTCCTTCACTGTGTATCCAAGGTGTTTGTGTTGGGGGGTGGGTGAGGGTGGAATCCATCTGAAGAGAAAAGAGAAAATTTGACTTAGTTCACCCACCATTTGTTGATGAAGTAAAAATGGTAAAGTATAGAAATCCCTTTCATTTCCTGCTCACAGCTAATACATATCTAGCAAATAATTCAATTCAATATATTCAAAAATATTCCACATAAGTCAATATATAGTACTGATTTTCCAATAATTTCAGTGACCTCTGCTTTTCTAAAAGAGCATTTACAGAGCACTAATAATTTATGGGATATTTACTTCTCCCTTATAGGTGGAGCTAATGCTTATGATGTCTTTGATTTTTGAAAACTGAGTGAACAGAGGCTTGCTAAAGTTTTCTTTGTTATAAATACAGTCCTTGGGGGAAAAAAATCTATGAAATTTTATAACAAAAATATACCATCTATACTGCCTTTTATATCCCAGGGGGGAAGATGCTCCAATATGTTTCCTAAATGTACCCTGTTACTAGGATTTAGGACTAAAATAAATTTCAGAGCAGCCTTTATAAACCTCTTCATATAAAATTGTAGATAAAGGTATGACCTACCCTTCCCAGCTCTGCTTATAAATATGCTATTGCTACTGCTGTTCTCTGGCAATTTATTCTTTTGCTGTGGTATGTCCAGAGTCCATTAATGCAAGAAACTGCAATGATTAAGTTGTTATAAAATTAGAAACTACAGTGGGTCATGCCAAAATATAAAGGACTCTGAGAAAATGCCACATTAATTTACTGAATTAATCCCTATTAATAGAGTGTTTTTAAAGACACTGATAATTTGGAGTCAAGCAGCTCATTAATATTTTAAATCTCTGAGGTTAGGATAAAACTTGGCTAATGGGTAAGTCCCTGGGCTGCCATTCGGGAATGCAGGATCCCCCGCCTTTTCAGGAGTGTTAGAGTGTTTTGTTTCTAGCATCCATCAGCAGAGAAGTGTTGATAGAATTATTCTAACACCCTCACTTAATTAATTATGTAAATTATCTTGCACTCCTGTATTTTCCAGTTTGAATACATAATTCTACATTTATGAATATGTATGATTTGCTGTTCACCAGCTTGCCCATTCCAAAGTCAGAACTAACAGGAAATTAAATCATGTTATTTCTTTATATTCCCCTCCATGAGAAAAAATAAAGGAGGAGATTACTGTCCACATTCTCAACATGGGCCAACAAGATTTTTCTTTTCCAGAAGTATTTACAAGAGAGAATGTCTCATTCAAATATTCTACATGTTGGGGCACAGGGCAACAGAGGATAGCTATCTCCTGCATGGCCAGTCATGATCCTTTCAATCGCATCTAGAAATGGAACAACTAAACTAGGTGGGCCTTGGTTTATCCTAGCAAGATGAGTTTCTTGATAATCTTGTATTTTGCTTTTGTTTTTAAAGGACAGGATATTTTAAACATTTGATTTTTATTGGAGAACTAATAATTAAAAGGTACTATGAGGGCTTTGGGTTTGGTTACTGATTGGATGAGAAAATGCCAGGGCCTGATGTAGTTTGCCTTCAGTTCAATGAAAGAACAAAGGCAGAGTATAAATGGGTACCTTTCAAATGTCTCCACTTAGAAGGGTAGTCCAGTTCAACTTCTGCCACCCCCCTTTTTCCCGCTGCTTTTAAAATGTCCCAGTTTATCTCTCCTCCTCTTGCTTTCTGCGTTTGGCCTCAACTTACTTCAGTTGCAGAAAACTTAGTTCAAATTGCAAAGGTAGTCTGAAATTTTCTGGAGTAATGAAGATAGTGCTGTTGGTTTAGTGAAACTTTGCTGGGGGCTCCTACCTGAATTACCAAAGGCCTTTTTGCACTACACTGTTATTGTGCTATTATTCCACTTTCAACATCCTATGGAATCCTGGGGCATTGCAGTTTAGAGAGTGCCATTCAGAATTCTCAGCTAGGGACCTCTTTGGCCGCAATAAACTACAAATCCCAAAATTCCATAGGATGTTCAAAGTGGAATAATAGTGTTATAACAGTGTAGGGCAGAATGGCCATAGTCTGGACCCAAGCTATTTAGTGCTTTAAAGATCTAAAACAGCACTTTGAATTCTGCCTGGAAATGGACTAGTACAGCTACTGCCAATGCAGCTGTTTTAACAGGGGAGTCACATGATCCCTACAGCCAGCCCCAGTCAATAGTCTGGCTGCAGCATTTTGGACCTGTTAAGGTTTCCAAGCAGTTTCCAAAGGCATTCAAGTTTCCAGAACTAGATTTGTGACCTGGTGTCACCAAATGACAATGTGGCACTGCAGGCCGCAGGTAGATTTTAATTAATTACAATTGATTAATGTATTAAAATCTAAGGATTAATAATGGCTTGGTAGTTAATTACAATTAATTATTCTATTTGAAAAGCAAAGTAGTATCACAATAATGCCCTCAGGTTTCCCTTATTATGCACAGCAAGTTTCAGATATCTAGGTTTCATGATTTTGGAATTATGGCAGACAATAGACAAACGGAAATTTTATTATTGCAGGTGTATTCGATATATGACTGCAGGATGGAGGATGCTGTTAGAAAGATGTCACTTTCTACTGCTAAATTTCTAAAATGTGCCACTTTCAGCTGCATCCATCTGCCAGTGAAGATCCTCATGTGGAAGACACATTGGTATTCATATGGAGCAACTTCTTGCATGTGCCCAAAACCTGGATGGTGTAAATGGCTGCTGTGAGTACTGAGGGGTGGATGGGACAGTGAACCTTTCTAGCTTTACATCCTCTCTGAAGCATGTCTGGGTTATCTGCACCCATAGCAGGGACACTCATCTTGCTGGAAACACCTTTCATCTAAATAGCTCAGGCAAGTTGAGATTAGAGGACAGGTACCAAAATCTGGTTTTATGTCTGCTTCATGGCCGTTTAGGCAACTCCAAGGTAAGATTTATGTCTGTGTAACTCATGAACAAGATGCCAGACATAGTTAAAGATCAAAATACTCAATTATTTGAAGCTGTAGAATTATAAAGCGTCAACCATGAGGAGATTATATAAAAGGGAAAAAGAAAACAAACCCTCTCTAACCATAAATTCAGACCAGTTTCCCAAATGATAGATATCCTCTGTATATTCCTGCCAAATTTCTAAACTATCGTAATTAGCTGTGTTATCTTAATTTGGCGTTATACTCATCAACCACTTTTGCTGGTTCAGGTTCTAATGGCATGTTAATAATTTCTCTTTCAGTCTTTGACAGGTTTGAATATCCTAATCCACTTAGTTTGAAAATGAACCGTCCCTCTCTTTCTGTCTTTGTTTTTTT
Source organism: Iguana delicatissima (assembly GCA_948472985.1). Classification (NCBI taxonomy): domain Eukaryota; kingdom Metazoa; phylum Chordata; class Lepidosauria; order Squamata; family Iguanidae; genus Iguana; species Iguana delicatissima. The sequence continues at coordinate 2,797,506 of CAOKZL010000251.1, read as the reverse complement.
TGTTTTCTTTTAATTATTTTGCTGCACTGTGAGGTCAAGAAAATACAAGGTGTTCTTATATCACAAAAGACAGAGACAGCATGGATCCTTTACTGCTGCTAATGGAGGTTAAATTTTTACTGCCTTTTGTTTCAGTTCCCACATGGCCAAGAGGGAAGTGGCCTCTGCCTGCACTGAGAACCTTCCAAACTGACTGAACTACAGCAGAGATGACATCTGATACAAAATGTAGGCCAGTGACTCAATCACCGTCACTTTTTTTCCTCCTATATAATTTTTTAAATATCTTTTGCCTGATGATTAAGCTAGTGGCGCTTTGAAAACTTGCATGATGTGTTTTGTGCATTTTGGCTGGACAATAAAGGTACCACTCTTGTAGATTTTGTATTTTGTTTTATTAAGGGGAAAAAAGGTGCAGATATTTGTCCCTTGGATCAAAAACCAGTTGTGCATGTGCATGTGTGCATGCATGTGTGGTAGTTGGTTTAACTCACAGTCTGGAAGCAAGCAGTTACAAACAACAAGTTACTTGTAATTCCCTTTTGCCATAAGTTGAACAAGCTGAGGGCCCATCCAGAAGGACTGGGAAAACAGATAGTCTCTGTTTTCTTCCTGTCCTGTCCTGTCCTGTCCTGTTTTATTTTATTTTTGGAGGGTTACATGATATTTTTCCCATTCTGAAGTGTTCCCAGTGAACTCCCAGGACTTGCAAAGACTTTTTCTTCCCAGTCCCCAGCTCAGTTTAAGCCCATTTCCGCATGTGGCGAGGGAATTGTTGGGGAAATTAAAAAAAATATTGAATATTGAGAGACTTTGGTAATGAGACTCTCAATCAGCAGAGTATTTTAGTAAATGCACTAAATGGAAGTTGAACAGATCACCAGTCCCACTTCTTTAACTCTACCCCAAACACACTTAAACACAAAAATAAACACAAAAACAGTTTGGTTAAAATATAAAGAGTTTACTCACAAAATCTTGTGCATGGTCTACACAGGTTCAATTCTTGAGGAACGTAGGAAGAAAAGTAGCACTCACATGCTTACTGCCAATGATGCCTGTTGGGAAATCTCAGAGCATGCTTTCAGGTCAAAAGGCGAAGACAAATGGAGAGAGTAAATGGCCAGAGAACCCCTTTTTAAAAGAACAAGGAATACTGGAGGAAGAGGTGTTAACCAACAAACAGGAAGTTTTCTCTCTAGGCTATCTCTCTATGCTTACAATAGACATGCAAACAAACTAGCCATTCAATTAGGCATTCAAAGGTTGCCACTCTCAACAGAAATCACTCCCTGCCACTACTCACCGGATGATCTTTGGGTCGGGTCCGGTCCGGTCCGGGGCGAGGAGGAGCATTGCGTGATCACAGATCCACACTGCTCTGGCATCCAAAATGGCGGCTTCCGGTTGGTCATGGGTCACGACCAACTGCTGAAGCTCGCCAGCCTAAAGCCCGTCCTCCACAGATCGCAGGCTTGCATTGGTGTAAGCCTGCAAATCTGCACTGGAGAGCAGGCATGCAATGGCGCGCGCTGGCATTTTGAAAAACCTGAAAAATCAGGTTTTTCAAAAACATGCTGGAGGACCACTTGGGGTCTCTCCGGAGCAGGCTGAGGTGTGCATCTATGCTAAGTAGTCTGGACCCAGTCTGCTCCAAGGTGCAGACGTCCTCTGTGGAGGATGCACTGCACCGTTTTTTTTAACCTGTGCAGAAATGGCCTAAGTTAACCTAATTTTCCATGAAATGAAGCATACCTCTTCATGGCTGTCTGTGTTATCCTAGAACTAGGTTAGATGGCTGTCCCCAGAACTGTTCCAAAGACAGCGTATTCAACAGAGATCAAGTGAGGGAAAGAGGAAAAATGGCAATAAAAGAAAAAGATCCTAATGCTTAAGTAGAGCTACCACACTTTAACTCTTTGACTATAACTCCAGGATAGTAATTAAAAGGGGCTCTATGGCAATTGGTGAAAGTCAATTACTGAAATATTACCTGGGTCTAGTTGTGACACAGGAGCAGGGTGGGGTCTGGAGAAGAGACTTAGGAATGAGAGAACTGAGGGAAACCTGGGATTTTTCAAGAAAGAGTTTGGGTACAAAACCTTGAATATGTAGGTAAAATTGAAACCAAAAGAAGTGGAAAGGCTTTATACTTCAAGTGATTTTTTTTCCTTTCTGAATAAGCTTTATGTTATATTGTTGTTATGAACTGCGGTCAAGTTGACTTCAACTTATGGTGACTCTACAAATAAGGGACCTCCATGTCACACTATCCTCAACTGCCGTGTTCAGGTCTTGCAGATTCAAGGATATGTCTACCTTGATTGAATCTATCCATTTGTAATGTGGCCTTCCTCTTTTTCTATTGCCTTCTATTTACCAAGCATTATTGTCTTTTCTAGCAAGTCATGTCTTTTTATGATATGACCAAGCACTCATAACCTTAGTCTAGTCATCTTGCCTTCTACCAAGAGTTCAGCCTTGACTTACTCTAGAACTCTTTTTTCTTTCCCAATCCAAGGTATCCGTAGAACTCTCCCTCAGGACCATATTTCAATTGAGTTGATTTTCTTCTTATCAGCTTTCTTCACTGTCCAGTTTTCACAACCACACATAGAAATTGAAAATACAATGGCATGGACAATCTTAACTTTAATATTCAGTGATTTTTACACTTCAGTATTTTGTCTAATTCCTCCACAGCTGCCCTCCTAAATCCTAGTCTTCTGATTTCTTGACTTCACTCTCCATTCTGATTAAAGACTGAGCCGAGTTATCAAAACTCTTGAACTATATCAATGTCTTCACCATCTGCTTTAAGGTTATGTAAATCATCTGTGATCATTATTTTTGTTTTATTCATGTTCAGTTGAAAACCTGCCTTCCCACTTTCTGCCTTGATTTTTTTCAGTAATCATTCCAAGAATTTGCTATCTTTTTGCTAGCAATGTGGTGTCATCTGCATATCTTAAATGGTTGATTTTCCTCTCTCCAGCATTCACAACCTCTTTCTCCAAGTCTAATCCTGCTTTACATATGATATATTCAGCATACAAGTTAAACAGATAGGGTGATAAAATGCACCCTTCCCTGACTCCCTTGCCAATTGGAAACCATTCTGTTTCTACATATTTAGTCCTAACAGCAGCATTGTGCCCTGCATACAGGCTATGCACCACTACAATCAAATGTTGTGGCACACCCATTTCTTTAAGACCAGTCCATAGTTTTTCATAGTCTACACAATCAAAGACTTTTCTATAATCTATAAAACACAGGCTGATTTTGTTTTGAAATTCTTTGGTATGCTCCATTATCCAATGTATGTTTGCAATATCATCCCTAATGTCTCTTCTTTTCCTGAACCCAGCTTGGTCATCTGGCATTTCTCACCCCATTTATGGTAGAAGTCTCTGTTAAATAATTTTGAATATGACTTTGCTGGTATGGGAAATTAATGCAATGATGCTGTGGCTACTGTAATCCTTTCTTGTGGACTGGAATGTATATTCAGTATTTCCAGTTTGTGGACAATTCTGTTTTCCATATTTGTTGACAGATTTTAGTTAGAATCATAGAATAATAGAGTTGGAAGAGATCACAGGGGCCATCCAGGCCTACTTCCTGCAGTGCAGGAACACACATCCAAGCATTCCCAATAGATGGTCATCTGGCTTCTGCTTGAAAACTTCCAAAGGAGGAGACTCCACCACATTCCAAGGCAGTATATTCCACTGTTAAACAACTCTGACCATCAGGAAGTTTTTCCTGAGGTTTAAGTGGAATCTCTTTTCCTGCAGTTTGAATCCATTGCTCCTTGTCCTAGTCTCTGGAGCAGCAGAAAAAAAGCCAGCTGCCTCCTGAACATGACAACCCTTCAAATATTTAAACATAGCTATCATGTGCCATCTTAACTTTCTCTTCTGCAGACTAAGCATATGCAGGTCCCTAAGCCGCTCCTCATAGGTCATGGCTTCCAGACCCTTCACCATGTTGGTTGCCCTCCTCTGAACATGCTCCAGCTTGTTGATATCCTTCTTGAAATGAGGTGCCCAGAACTGGACACAGTAGTCCAGGTGAGGTCTCACTAAAGCAGAATAGAAGCATTACCTACCTTGATGTAGACATCATACTGTTATTGATGCAACCAAGAATTGTGTTGGCTTTCTTGGCTGCTGCATCACACTGCTGACTCATATTCAGCTTGTAGTCTATTAAGACTCCTAGATCCCTTTCACACGTACTGTTAGCCAGCCACGTGTCCCCCATCCTATATTTCTGCATACCATTTTTTCTGCCTAAGTGTAGGACCTTACATTTCTCTCTGTTGAAATTCATTTTGATAGCTTTGGCCCAGCTCTCCAATCTGTCCAGATCCTTTTGAATTTTGATCCTGTCCTCTGGTGTACCAGCAACCCCTCCCAATTTGGTGTAATCTGCAAATTTGATCACCATGGCCTCAATTCTTTCATCCAAGTTATTGATGAAGATGTTGAATAGCACTGGGCCCAGGGCAGAACCCTGTGGCACCCCACTAGTCACTTCTCTTCAGGAAGAAGAGAAGCCATTGGCGAGCACTCTTTGGGTTCGGTCTGTCAACCAATTACAAATCCACCTAACAGTAGCCCTATCCAGCCTGCATTTTACTAGCTTCTTTGCAAGAATGTCATGGTCAAAGGCCTTACAGAAATCAAGATATGCTACGTCCATAGCATTCCTTTCATCTACCAAACTTGTAACTCTATCATAAAAAGAGATAAGAAAATTCTGGCATGACTTGTTTTTAAGAAACCCATATTGACTTTTAGTGATTACAGTATTGCTTTCCAAGTTTAATGATCTGCTCTAGGATCTTTCCAAGTATTGATGTCAGTCTGACTGGGCAATAATTATGTGGGTTCTCATTTTCCCCCCTTTTTGAAGATGGGGACAATGTTTGCCCTCCTCCAGTCTGTTGGGACTTCTCCTGTTCTCCAGGAGTTCTCAAAGATTATTGTGAGTGGTTCTGAAATTACTTCTGCCAGTTATTTTAATATCCTTGGGTGTAATTCAAGAACTGGAGCAGTATTGTAGATTGAAGCAGTTCCATTGGTATGCTAACTGCTCCTGTTGATTTGTTTCTCCAAAGTACTTTGAGTGCAGCTTTCACTTCACCTTCTAAAACAAGAAGTTCATCTAATATGGTTCTTCCTTGAATGAATCTATCAACCTTTCACCTCTTTTATATAGTTCTTCCATAATTTAACTGTTCAACAGTAATTTTTACAAGGGATACCATCACTCCTTTTGTGGAGCAACAGTAAATTTTAGTTACTTTTATTATAATGGACATGTTCTCTCACTAAATGGTGCAGGTAAGAGGAACAGGAGTAGCAGGTGGATCTGGACTGACAACAAGGTGAATGGGAGGACACTAGCCAGCATCCTACTGATGATACATGCAGGTTCAGGTAGGGATTACTCCTGTGTATGCATTATTTTACTACTTTGGTACATCTTTCTTCAAGGCTGTCACCTTGGTCTCTAGCAACAGCAAAGAGATTGCTGGGTAGAGCTCCATTTCCCCAACCACTAATCGGTTAGGAAGGTGTACTCACAATCATTATATTTGTTCTTCAGCACCATTGGAGGAAGGACAAACATTATACTGAAGGTATATTAGGTATAATATAGCACCATCAATGTAAATGGCACTTTACAAAGTAAAACAAAAAACAAAAAGCCAACCCTGGAAAAGACCGACAATCTAAAACACATGCACACACAAGTATAACAAAAGAGCAATACAAATATAAAACTAGTGAAATACATTTGTAAAGCAAATTAGCCAGACAGAAAAACAGAAAACAAGGCAAGGTAATATAAAGCAAGCTGGGAAAATATATATATATATATATGTGTGTGTGTGTGTGTGTATAATCAAAATATACAAGATTATGAAACAGTGTTAAACTAAAATTCCAAAACCTTTGGAAAACAAGAAGCACTTTGATTGAGCTTTCAAAACTGTGGGGGAAAGAACAGTCCACAAATGTTTAGGGAGGCAATTACAAAAGAATGGAGCAGCAAGTGAAATGGAAGAAAGATGAGCCAGGGAAGAGGAAACTCTGGTTTCCTACAGCCCTAGGTTTCTACAACTCCTCCTTCTTTTATCCAGGAGCACTCCTGGAGCTGGGGAGATGGTGCTGTACCCAGCAGTCATCTGGCTGTAGTTATGCACTGGGAGAAGCAGTCAGGCAGAGGGAGCAACTTCTGATAACTCCCATAAGCATGCTAGGGGAAACTTATGCTCTACTAGAATGATGTAGGACTTCAACCATTGTGTTTTGTACCTCAGGTCATCAGGTTGCATCAAATTAATAAAAAGTAAATATTTTAATTACTTTCAATAAATGGATGAGTAAAGAGTAATTTTTAAAAGCAATTATATTGGCAACTAATTGTGGGCAGGTGGGGCCTTTGAACTATAACTGTAATTACTTAAATTATTTTAAGTGAAAATAATTTGCTAAGCTGTCGTCACAATACTGTGTAGCTAGCCAATCAAATGTGCTGATGTCACTGTGGATATACAAATTCAATTCAGAGTGAGGGCAGTGCTCCCTGAGTAAGCTAGTTCTTTTGAAGGAGTTAACTAACAGATTTCTGAAAGTGAAATTGTCTGCAGAAAATGTTCACAGAAAATAGTGAGCATTTAGCCTTTGCAAAAACATTTTTCTTCACTGATAGCAAATGACACTGCTGAACCAAATGTGAATGCTGCAGTTTCTGAGAAACAGTTAGACTACATTGTGAAGAGGGGAATTAGCATCACTTTGCGATTTATAACTTACGTCCTTTGTCCCATAGCACTTTTGTTCTTGCTTATTTTCACTTGTGACTATAGCTTGGTTCCTACAATGGTTTTGAAATGAGTGCGACTCAAAATGAATAGTCATATTAGAAAAGCAGTTCTGGAGAATAACCAGCATGAACTAGGTACTCAGCTTAATATCCTTTTGACATAATGCTAAGGGTTGGGCAATTCAAGTGAATTTTCTTTGTGTGATGTTCAAGTCTACCACTGGCCTCAATCTGCCTACTTTGTGACTCAAGTCACAAAACAGGCAGTGTGAACTTCACTGCACATTTCCACATTTGCAAAGTTGCATCATTGTAAAAGATTCCCCCCAACACACACACTTTGGCAAACTTGTTCCCTGTTTCCTTCAGCCAACTAATGCCAGCAGCAAACTAAACTTTCAACTTCCAAACAGCCTGTTTGACTATTCTGTTACTGTGCACACTTCAGATTTAGAAGTGACCTTGTATAAAACCAATATCTTTGCGGTACCTTTATGTAAATGCATCAATATACAGATAAAGTGTGAAAGAAAGTAATAAACAAAACTGCAACCAGCAATGCTGATAAAGAAAGATTAATCTATGTCTTATCTATTATTTTGTTTCTTGGTGTGTAATCAGTTCTCTGTAGAACAGATTAATGTTTGCAGCATGCTTTTAAAAATTTCTCTGCTTTTCTTCCTCTTAACAGAATACTTAACCCTTCTTTGTACCCACTGATGGAAACTATGGTATCCATTAGTCAGATTTCATTGCAATTAATGTTACTAGCATTGAAAATAAATCTGTATAATATATTTAGCAATATACCTGATTTTCTTTAGTTTCAGATATAAAAATACATGCATCTTTCAGAATAAAAACAGGAGCTATAACGTTAACTGCATCTTGTATACATCTCCCAGCAGATGCCAACTCATATTTGTATCTACATGCTAAGGTATCAAAAATTTAGTTTAGGTAAACATATTTCTTCCCCTGATAGTATCACTTTATGGTTCACCTTAGATGTGAAGGAGCCTTCATTTCTACAATGAATGATTATTTACAGCATCTTCTTGCAGTTATTTTAAAGGCAATATTTAAAACGTTGCCACACATTCTGTATTCATGATTACTTCCACTATACAAATTAGCACATACAGAATAAGAAATATGTATGTCTGAGTTATAAAATTAAGAAAATTACTGAAGGAATGCTTTTCAGGTTTTGCTATGATGGCCTAGATTTTCTTGTCCTTAATTTCTGTGCCTTGTATTTTAAGTACAAGTTGAGAAAAAGCCAAACATGCTTGGAGGCTTCTGCTGCTCAAGGTTCAGATGGTGAGACGTTAAGGTGTATGTAGGGGGAGAATGAGCTGACAAATACTTTCTAACTCTAATAAGTGCAGGGTATGGAAGCCAGAGCCCGAGAATGTGGGAGAATAAAGTACTTAGGTCTGTAAGAGAAGAGGAGATAATGCTAGCAGATCATGCCTGAGGATGATTTGTGAGATTTGCTGGAACTAGAGACTGAAAAGAAATTTGTAATAACTGAAATATTTACAAACTTACTAATTTTGTATTATGCAAGACATTAGCTCATGTAAATGCATATCTTTCAGTATTCTATTATTGGGCAGATATGACAAGTGGATTTTTTTTTTTTTTACTGTTTCATTTTTGAATGAGAAAAAGACTGCTTATGTAGGAAATTATAACTTCTATCTTGAAAGCTAGAGATGTGTTGTCCTATATTACTTTTCTTTCATTTCCTCAGGAACTACAAATGCCAAAATTTCTTAATTCCTGTTCCTGTTCCTTTGTACAGACAGGAGGATGTCTAGCAGAAGAAGAGATAAATGCTGAAATAACCAGAGATACTAAGGGCTTGGAAACAATAGCCAGAATCTTGTTTCTGCACTATGCTGGAATGACTAGGTAGTGGTGTTAGGTAGAGTGGCTGTGAAGAAAGGAAGGTGGGCTGGCAGGCACTGGAGATGTATACTAGTCAGAGTAGGCAGATTTTATTGGTCTTCCTTTTCTGTCACCAGGCAACTCTGTGAAGAAAAATTGCAACTGCTGGAGTAGTGTTTCAACAGGATTAACAGTATTCAAGCTGATGAAACCACTATTTCTGATAGGATTTAGATGGGTGCGGAAAGTGCAGTAGGTGGGCTACATGTAGCTCATGAGGTCCAATTTTTAGTCCTCAAATCCCTTCTCAACCCCAAAAAATCAGTGATTTTTTTCTTTGCTTCATCCATCTCAAAATTGTTGCAAAATGTGGAAGTTTTGTCCCCTTCATCCAACCACACATAGCTTTTTTGAAAATGTGACCTCATTTTCTGTTGTGTGGCATTAGTGGTACAGTCCCTGGCCAGTGCAGGGGTCCAAAATGGCACCAAAGTTTTGGAAAGTAGACACTGAGCATTCTGGTGGGGAGATCATCCAGCAAGGATCAACAAGTTACACAGTGGTAAAACCTCAGTTTTCCAGCAGCAGAAAAATCATAAACTAGGGTGGATATCTTTGTGTTCTTTGTCCTCATTGGCAAAACTGAACAATTCTTGCAAAATGATCCCTCTTGTATGAGAATATGAAGATTTCTGTGTTGCTGATCACTATTTGAGCTCTAGAAAGCATTTGCTTATACAGAAATACATAGGTTTTGTCTATGAAGGTACACATTTTCTGTGCAGAAGACATGCTTTCTGTATAGAAATACACTTTTTTCTTTGAAAAAAACACACTTTCTGTGCTGAAATACACATGATTTTTCTGTGGAGAAGTACAGGTGTTTTTTCTATGCAGAAATGTATTTCAGTTTTCTATGTAGAAAACACATTTGCAGAAAAACTATTTCTACACAGAAAAACTACACAGATTTTTGCACAGATGAATTTATCCTGAAGTGCAGAGAATCTTGCAACAGCCTTGCAGCTGCTTGATGAAGTTTTCCAAGTATCAGCAAACCCCTTTCTTGGCAGAGAAATGAATAAAACCATAATGTAAAGTCTCCAGAATACATATGACTGAGGTCAAAATCCTGTTGGTAGTATTGTTATCCTGTAAATTGGGGGTATCTCGAGGACACCCAAACTGACCGTAAGCCCCTCATTTTGGTTCACGTTGGAACCAATGACACTGTGAGGCGCAGCTTTCACCACATCACAAAGGACTACGAGCTTATGGGGAGAAAGCTTAAGGACCTTGGTGCACAGGTGGTCATTTCATCAATCCTCCCTGTTCAAGGATATGGTGCACGAAGGGAAAGGACAATAGCAGAGGCCAACAACTGGCTCTGCACATTTTGCCGCTGGCAACGGTTTGGCTTTTTGGATCATGGCTTGAAATTCCATGAACATTGGCTTTTGGCAAGGGATGGGCTGCACCTCATGAAACTTGGCAGGAACATTTTTGCAAACAGTCTCACAAGGAGGATTAGGAGGTCTTTAAACTAAGTACAGCTGGGGAGGGAGACAAGATTATTCAGGACAAGGACTCGGCAAGTGCAGGGGGAAAAGGCCCAAATGATATTGGCCAAGTAGGAATAGCATCCAATCGTGGGTGGGGTGGAAACAATGCTATGGGACTTGCAGGAAGGGCACGGGGACTTAAGTGTCTCTACACCAGTGGTTCTCAACCTGTGGGTCCCCAGATGTTCGTGGACTTCAGCTCCCAGAATGCCCAGCCACTATGGTCAATGCTCAGGGCTTCTGGGAGCTGAAGTCCATGAACATCTGGGGACCCACAGGTTGAGAACCACTGCTCTACACTAATGCACGGAGTATGGGAAACAAACAAGATGAATTTGAACTCTTAGTACAACAAAATAAATACGATTTGATAGGCATCACTGAGACCTGGTGGGCTGAGTCGCATGACTGGAATGTAGGAATAGAGGGGTATAGCCTATTTTGTAGAAATAGACCAAATAAGAAAGGAGTAGGAGTAGCCTTATACGTCAAGGATGTTTTCACCTGTGAAGAGATTCATGACTTGAACACCGGAAGCCAGGTCGAGAGCATCTGGGTAAGAATTAAGGGAGCGAGAAACAATAGGGATATTATAGTGGGGGTTTACTACAGACCTCCAAGCCAGACTGAGGACCTCGATGGCACTTTCCTAGACCAAATGACTGCACATTCAAAAAGGAGAGATACAGTAATAATGGGAGACTTCAACTACCTGGATATATGTTGGCAGTCAAACTCTGCAAAGGCGGCAAGGTCCAGCAAGTTTCTTGCTTGTCTTGCAGACAATTTCATGGTCCAGAAGGTGGAAGAGGCGACAAGGGGATCAAATATTCTGGATCTGATCCTGACCAAAGGGACGACCTTGTTAATGACATAGAACTGGTTGGATCTTTAGGAGAGAGTGACCATGCCCTATTAGAATTTGGCATTCAGTGGGGAGGAGAAGACAAGTGTAGCCAGGCACTCGTCTTAGATTTTAAAAAAGCAGACTTCTGTAAACTGAAGGAGCTGCTGGCTGAAATCCCGTGGTCAATAATACTCAATGAGAAAGGAGTTCAAGATGCATGGGAGTTCTTTAAAAGGGAGGTACTGAAGGCACAGGCTAAAACTGTGCCATTAAGAAGGAAAAATGGAAGACATCTGAAGAAACCGGAATGGTTGACTAAAGAACTCTCAGCTGAGCTAAGTGTTAAGAAAAACATGTACAGGAAATGGAAGAAGGGGGAAATCACCAAAGAAGATTATAAGCAAGTAGCCAGGAGATGTAGGGAGAAGGTCAGAAAGGTTAAAGCACAGATCGAACTTAGGCTGGCCAGAGACATTAAAAACAATAAAAAGGGCTTTTTTTAAATATGTCCGCAGCAAAAGGAAAAAGAAGGAGATGATAGGGTCACTGCGCAGGGAAGATGGTGAATTATTAACAGGAAGAAGAGAAAAGGCAGAACTCCTCAACACCTTCTTCGCCTCAGTTGTTTCCCAAAAGGATAAAAACACTCAACTTGGCGGTTGGGGAGCAGGTGAGGAAGTGAGGGAAATGCAGCACAGAATAGGTAGAGAGGTAGTACAGGAATACCTGGCTACTCTGGATGAATTCAAGTCTCCAGGGCCAGATGAATTGCATCCTAGGATTTTAAAAGAACTAGCAGAGGTCATTGCAGAACCTCTTGCTATAATCTTTGAAAACTCTTGGCGGACAGGAGAAGTTCCGGCAGACTGGAGGAGGGCAAATGTTGTCCCCATCTTCAAGAAGGGAAAAAAGAGGACCCAAATAATTATCGCCCAGTCAGCCTGACATCAGTACCTGGAAAGATCCTGGAGCGGATCATCAAACAGTCAGTTTCTAATCACTTAGAAAACAATGCCGTAATTACGAAAAGTCAACATGGATTTCTCAAAAATAAGTCATGCCAGACTAATCTTATCTCTTTTTATGATAGAGTTATTTGCTTGATAGATGAAGGGAATGCTGTGGACGTAGTACATCTTGATTTCAGTAAGGCCTTTGACAAAGCTCCCCATGACATTCTTGCAAAGAAGCTAGTAAAATGTGGGCTGGACAGGGCTACTGTCAGGTGGATTTGTAACTGGTTGATTGACCGTACGCAAAGGGTGGTCACCCATGGCAGATTCTCATCCTGGAGAGAAGTGACTAGTGGGATGCCACAGGGTTCTATCCTGGGCCTGGTGCTGTTCAATATCTTCATTAATGACTTGGATGAAGGAATAGAGGGCACGCTGATCAAATTTGCAGATGACACCAAATTGGGAGGGGTTGCTAATACGCCTGATGACAGGATCAAAATTCAAAAGGACCTGGACAGATTGGAGAGCTGGGCCAAGGCTAACAAAATGAAATTCAACAGAGAGAAATGTAAGGTCCTACACTTAGGCAGAAAAAATGGTATGCAGAAATATAGGATGGGGGACACGTGGCTGGCTAACAGTACATGTGAAAGGGATCTAGGAATCTTAATAGACTACAAGCTGAACATGAGTCAGCAATGTGATGCGGCAACCAAGAAAGCCAACGCATTTCTTGGTTGCATCAATAGGAGTATGGTGTCTAGATCGAGGGAGGTATTGGTACCACTCTATTCTGCTTTGGTTAGACCTCATTTTGAATACCGTGTCCAGTTCTGGGCACCCCAATTGAAGAAGGATATGGATAAGCTGGAGCAGGTCCAGAGGAGGGTAACCAAAATAGTGAGGGGCCTAGAAGCCATGCCCTATGAGGACAGACTTAGAGAGCTGGGTATGTTTAGTCTGCAGAAGAGAAGGTTGAGAGGGGACATGATAGCCATGTTTAAATATTTGAAGGGATGTCATGTCGAGGAAGGAGTGGGCTTGTTTTCTCCTGCTCTTGAGACCAGGACAAGGAGCAATGGATACAAGCTGCAGGAGGGGAGATTCCACCTGAATCTCAGGAGGAATTTCCTGACAGTCAGGGCTGTCCGGCAGTGGAATGTACCGCCACAGAGTGTGGTGGAGTCTCCTTCTTTGGAGGTTTTTAAGTGGAGGCTGGATGGCCACTTGTCGGGAGGACTTTGAGGATGTACCTGCATGGCAGGGGGTTGGACTGGATGGCCCTTGTGGTCTCTTCCAACTGTACATTTCTATGATTCTATGATTCTATGATTCTAAACAAGCTTCAAACTAGGGGAATTAACAGAGAAACTCAAGGCTTGCGAGAGGTTAGGCCAAGGGATCTTTAACTCTATGTCTACAGGGTCAGAACCACACAGGAGTCAGAGAAATAGTCTAAAGTAATTTTATTAAAAATAACAACAAAGGTTAACACAAGCTAGCAAATAATAAAACAATCACACAAGGGCTACAGAAATAAAGTTGGAAAAACAAAAGGCAGTTGGGAGAGAGGGCATACGGACCTTAGTCTAGGCTTCCTGGAGAGTGAAAAGATCAGCGAAGGCTCGTTGTAAAGCACCAAGGGAAGGCTGGATCCCGCGGCTGGAAGGCTGGCCGCAGTGGAGTTTGAGGAGGATCAGAGACACGAGTCACATTTAGCTCTCAGCAGTGTCTGAGAGGCTTGAGTGGGACACCTCAATAGCAATGAAATGGGCCCTTGTCTGGTCTGGGAGTCACTCCTAAGAGGCTCAAAAAGTGAGGATTTTTATAGCCAATTTCTGTCCTCAGGCCAGGTATCGGCTAGCAAAGTGGCATTAATGGGTGATGATTGCAGATTATAATGTTAGGCAAATGTCACAACCCCTCCTCGGTATTGTTTCTCCTGGGAACATCCAGGGGATTGATAGGTTTAAAATTCCGAATTGATAGGTGTTGTTTGTTTGGCTATGCACAGAGCTTGGGGCATGACAGTGTTCAGGAGTGAGTCTATTGTCTGCCTAGAGATACGTGACTCAGAACAATAGGTCAGTCTTTTAGCCTAAAGGACGTTGTCTACATTGCCATTCAGCAAAGGGAGAGGGTGTAGTGTTAAGGATTTCCCATTCAACGCCAAGGCTGTTTTAACTGTGACTGACCTTTGCTAACCAATATCCAATGTGGGGCAAGTCATGCCAAATTCAGGGGCCCTCTCTTAGGGTTACTTTGGGTTGTAACAGTACTGCTTAGAGTAGACCACAGAATAACCAGGATTTACATTTGTGTTAATTTGTCATTCAACCAGTGACTGAATGGGTCTAACTGACAGGATCCCTTCCCAAATGTGTCAGATCTTTGGTCTCCAGAGTGCATAGCATCTAGTAAATAAATCTGTAACTACACCTAAACAACAACTAGTTTCAGGTGTGGCTAGCACCACACCTGGTTTAAACTACATGTGACTGCAATAGTCCTGGTCTACTCCAAGCATGTGCAAGTTTAGACTTCAGTACCCAAAAAATACTTTTAAAAAGTACATAATTATAATTCCAGTGGCCTCAGAATAATTATAATTCTAGTGTTCTCAGAAGTAATTAGTTGCTTTCAATTTTATTGGAATTCTTTCTTCGTTTCTCAAAATTAGGTAATCAACTAAACCACTGTAATTTTCTTCTAAAACATATGAAAGAAACAAATACCTGTCCTGTGCTACACATTACACTCCAGCAATCCACCTCGATACTGCCTTAACACTCACAACGTACAGCAGGAGCCAGCATTTGAACCATATGACGTTCTTTGATCATTTTTTAAAGAGGCCATGCCTACAGAACTACAAAAGTAATTAACAGGTTACTGTTACACTACAGAAAAGTGTGATGTCATCCCTTGTCAACACTGAAGTCGTAATGTAATATGATGTAGTCATTTCTTTCCTGAGGAAAGGAACAGATTGCAAGTACCTAATTATTTGTTAACTAGGCTTCTCCCAACTCTAATTTAATTAAACACAGAATAGCAAGTCGGGAGAACACCCTCAGCTTCCTACCACTTTCTCCTCCAAAGTCCCTCCATCCCTGCTGCTGTTCTATCCAGCTGAGCTCTCATCTAGTGCAAAAGTTCAATAGGAGGTGAAATAGTAATCTGGGAATATAGATGGCTGGGGTGGGAGGAGTATTCACCATCCATTCACTCCTTTATTTTGTTGTAAATCATAGCCCACCCACTGGTTTATATATAATTGAGGAAGAATTTTGTTTGGAAAAAAAAAAGATCTGCTCCCATCAAATGATCAGCTCATTCGCACAACATAATTATAGAAATATATTCCACTTTAACTATCATGACAACATCCCATGGAATCCTGGGATTGGCAGTTTAGAGAGAAGTATTAAGAATTCTCAGCCAAAGTGTGCCCCAGTTTTCAGAACTGGGGCTAATGACTTTCATGAGACTGATTTTCAATTTTCTGAGTTAAATAAGGTTATTCACGTCTTTATCAGGATTTGCCTGGATGTGTTTGTACTACTAGGTAAATAGCTACTAGGTAAATAGTTACTTTTAAGGTAACTTTACAATTTAAATTAGCAACTTTTAAAACAACTGTTGTCTTCCCTTTAGTTTCTGATATTGAATTATACTGCTCAATATCTACTTCTGATACTTTCCAGCCCACTATTTGGTGATTACAATAAGCCAGCATGGTATAGCGGTTTGAGTATTGGGCTAGGATCCTGAAAAATCAGGATTTGAACCCCCTACTCAACCATGGAAATCCATTGGGTGACCCTGAGCAAGTAACACTCTTTCAGCCACAGAAGAAGGCAAAGACAAATCCCCCCTGAACAAATTGTGTCTAAATAAATAAATATCCCATGATAGATTCACTTTGGGGTAATTATAAGTTAGAAATGATTTGAAGACACACAATAACCACAACCTTACAGTACTGCCTTTATTGATACCAGTTAAGAAGTGATGTTCAGTCTTTCAGATCTGCTCTCATCAGATTTGTTTCACAGATATGATAGCAATGAACAAACTGATTTTCCAATCTCATGCTAATAAGAATGTGAGGTTAAAATGAAAATGGATTTTTTAAAAAACCCTTTGGATCATGATTGGTGGAGCAGATGTGAAATGTATCGTAGATATTATGGTTAAAGGGTAATTGACGTTTTAGAGCAGCTCCTGGGCTTAGCAGAAGACAGTGGCAAATGAGAGACCACTGTAGTACTGCAAACAGGCAATTGATTATCCCTTTTTGTCTAGGGGAAGGAAAGTTGCCTTTCTGCTAGTATGTGCAGTAAATGATTTTCTTCTCCCCATTCAACTCCTATTAAATGCCAATGGAAAATAAGTAAGCTAAGTGAAACAACACCATGGTTATAAATGTTCTCAGAGAGTTGTAGCATGCTTGAGTGGATGAGTGATAAATTAGCTGGGTTTGCATTTCCATGTGTTATAACCCAATTTGCAAAAATCCACACATTTCCCAAGCTTGTGCTGCCATTTGCAACACGAAAGAAGACAACTGTATTCAGATACATGTGCATATTTTAAAATATATGTGTAAAGGTATATACATTTCAAAAGTGCACAAAACAAAGGCTGTAGTCAAGAGATACATGCATGAGAAAAAGGTATGCATTTGAAAAATGTCTCTTTTTTGACACAAAAAATATTTTTTTTAAAAAAAAAAAATACCGCATGGAAAAAGCTTACTATTTGATATAGAAGTGTAATGGAATAAGCCTAGTGGTACAAAGTCAGGCCTTGGCTAACCTTGGGGCATCAGTGTGGGGTACCATCATTGCTGCATCTTTGGCACCCCGCACCCAGATTTTAAAACAATGGTTGGTGTCCTGTTAGTGGCTTACAATAGCATAAGTCTGACTTACTCTATTGTAATCCACTTTTTTCATGGTTGGCTAGGTCAGAATTTTTTATCAACCATGCAACACCCTCATCTCACCTTCTAAGCAACACAGCTCCCTTTCAACACAGGCAGTGGGACTGGGGGAATCAGTAAAAATGTGCTCAGTTATTTTCCTGTAGCTGGACATGCTGCAAATATGCCATCTGTAGGGACCATCCAAGGATCTTCAGAAACCCCAGTGGGTGTCTCTTGCAGTGTTCCCAACTACAGGACAATAGCTGGAAGCATCTCCATTGATCCTCTCACTTTCCAATAAAATAGCCATGGTGAGATGCTGCATGATTTAAAAGATGAATTAGGGGTAGCACTGGGAGATGTGGCTACAGAGATGTAGATACATGCTAGATGTATATCTCCCAATGCAGGATCTTAAGCAGTGTTTGGATTTGTTTAAAAAATTTCTGTGCACTTCCAGGATTCATGAGGGTCATTTTTTTATGTGATTCCCTCAGGTTATTTTAGGCTGTGTGGGTTCAAATTCAGAAGTGACTCCTCTTGGACCTAAATCATACCTAAATGACTCCTCTTGAACAAAAATCACATCTGAACTAATTGGACCAATACTATCATTTAGTCAACATGGGTGCAAATCCAGCACTTCATCCTATCCTAATCTAATGCAGAGTTATGTCTAGGGTTGCTATACCACCCAGATGGTTGGCATTTACCCAGAATATCGATATGACTTTTTGTGACTGTCTGCAGCATTACCTGCTCCAGCATGTATGTATGTATGTATGTATTTATTTTTGAA
The DNA here is from genome assembly GCA_948472985.1 of Iguana delicatissima. Lineage (NCBI taxonomy): Eukaryota > Metazoa > Chordata > Lepidosauria > Squamata > Iguanidae > Iguana > Iguana delicatissima. Next base: position 2,779,673 of record CAOKZL010000251.1, on the reverse strand, counting down.
GAAGAGAGTTTTTATCCTTTGTATGAGTAAAGATGTGAAACAAAATGTAGAGACACTGTTCCGATCAAACTTTGAGAAATAGGCAATGGTTTATCGGGAAACCTGGTTAGATTCTGCTCCCATGCAACATGCAACCCAGAAGAATGTGTGATTTGCAGAAGCATGTACACACACATACACACACACACACACACACACACACACACAGAGGAAGGAAGACAAGAGGTGAAAGGTGGAGGATGCATGTGCCCAAGGTGGAACTAACAAAAGTGAGAACTGACACTAGACAGATGATGCAACAACCAAAATCCTCCCTCTAATCATCTTTTCTCAGTGGCAGCCTCCTGAAACTAGTCATTTCCTGATTGATAGAGACTTGTAAGGAGACAGACAACAGGCAAGCATCCAGTTTTTTCTTATAGCTGGATGCAAAGCAATGATAACAACAGCAAGGGCCTCTTGGGGACTCCTGGAGGTGGATGACTATTGCTTTGTATTCAGCTATAAGAGAACAGCTGGATACTTGACTGATGCCACCCCTGCTCCCCCCGGGCTCTCCACAGTCCATGGGGCTGCAACTGTGGAAAGGTAGATTTCGAGGGATGGAGTTGGACAGCAGACTGTTATAGATGTTGGGGGATGATAGGAGTTTCAGCCCCACAGAAATGCAGCAGAAAAGCCAGAGCACAGCTAGCCAACAGCAGCAACCTTGTTCCCCAATAAGGATACTCACACACGGAGGAGTTTTCTTCCTGAACAGGAGGCACTTTATCTTGCAGCAAAGTTCCATTGTATACAAAACACTGGACGGACGGACAAGGGCTTGCGCCAGGCACTGGGTTTGGTCAACAGCCAATACAGACAGGGGATTGCTTTCTTATAAACATATCTACAACCTATCTACAACCAATCAGGTAAGGGTTTGCACACCACCCTCTACCATCTGCACACGATCCCAGTTTCTTATGCATCCTTGCAGTTACCCACAGCTGGGGCATGATGCAACATCTTTGCAGTGGGCTGAACATTTTCCCAGGGTTCCCTGCCTGGAATCCCCGACAGTCCCCTCCAAAATGGTCAGGCCACTGTGTAGGACATTTCCATAATACACACATGTCATACAAAACATGTTACATAATACACACAGTATATACAGTCATGGGTACAATTCATCTTCCGCCTCACACTCTGGTGGCAAGGCCCAGTTTACTTGCCAACTTTTCATGCCTTGCTACTGGAAGGACCTTTGTGAGCAAATCCGCGGTATTGTGTTCAGATGGACAATACCACAAACACAGAATTCCCTCTTGTATCATTTGCCTCACGTTTTGGTAACGTACCCCAATGTATTTAGTCCTACACTTCAAGTTTTCTGCCTCAGCCATTGCTATGCATGCTTGTGAATCTTCATGTATTTCCAGAGGTATGTTGCATGGCTCTTCTATGTTTCTTATGCAACCTTGCAGTTACCCACAGCTGGGGCATGATGCAACATCTTTGCAGTGGGCTGATCAATTTCCCAGGGTTCCCTGCCTGGAATCCCTGACAATAGATAGCTGTGTCTCTTGATGCAGAATCTTGGCTGAAGGATGCTGGGACTCTTCTTCCCAATACAGCGGGCTCTTCTTCCCAGTACTTTTTTGTGGGTTCAGAGCGTGCAGATTTGATTATTCACATGTTATTTTATTTATTTTATTTATTAATTAACAAATTCTGACCTTATTTGCCCCACAATAGAACAAATATATTCTCTCTAGGAATCTATAGATCCTCCAGCACAATTCTATGGTACATTTCTGCTGGAAGCTGACCATAAAGTCATGCTGGAGGACCTAGAGATTCCTAAAGAGAGCAATTCTCTAGGCATTGCTAGGTCCTCCAGTGTGATTGTATGGGCCACTTTTGTTGGAAGCTGATCATAGAATCATACTGGAGGACCTAGAGATTCCTAGAGAAATGTTCTCAGGTTAAAAAAAAAGTGTTTGTGATTTTGGTTTTTATTTGCATTTTTCCACTTTTGGAGGGGTCTTGCACCCCTAACCCCTGCAAAAGTGAAGGTTTCATAAACCACCACATAAAATAAGTTGCAGCACTTTAAAGCAGAGGAAAAATACAGCTGTTTAAGAGAGGGTTTGGCTGCTGTTTGGCTGGCACCACAGTTTTGCCAGTATGGAGCTCAAAATTTGTTGAAGAGATAAAGTGTGGATGGGAGAGAGAGAACAGGGGAGGGGATGAGCCTCTTTTTGGTTATCTTTCAGAATCTGACCTTACTTGCCAGCTTGTTTGTTATCGATGGCAAAATGCCATTATTTTGTTGTTTGTTTGTATTTGGACACTTTATATTAAAAGTAAGGCAGGAACCACAAGGGTCATCTAGTCCTATTTCCTACCAATGCAAGAATCTATCACTAAATTATTCCTGAGAGATAGGCCCCCAACCTCTATTTATAAACCTCCAGCAAATGAGAATCTACCACTTTTTGAGTAAATCTATTCCATTGTTGAACAACTGTTATTGCCAAGAAGTTTTTCCTATGATTCTTTTGTCTCATGATTCAATTCAACTTTCACCTGTAAACAAAGCTTTTTCAGATGTAGTGACTGACCCATGGTCACTTGGTAACTTCCATGAACAAAACAAGGATTTGAACTTGGGTCTCCCTGTTTGTCCAGCTCTCCAACCACTATACGACACTGGCTGTTTCAGCTTGGAGCTTACTAAATAAAAGATATCAAAGCTGAAGCATAGTGGTAGAAAAAGTATTCAATATTTAATGTGCTTAATTTACATATAATGCAAATTTTCACAATATGTAAACTAGACAGTTATTTGAGGAATGGGGAACTGAAGACCCTAGCTGTGGCCAATTTAAGCATAAAATAGAATAACAAAGTGAAAGACATTATGATCAGTTGTATTTTTATTAATAAGTTCTAGTTTTAATGATGCATTTCCAATCCCTCCAAAATTTGTAATGAGACAAGTGAAGGATGCAGTAGAAAAGAGAGTGAATGAGTACAACTAATCAAATATTACAGGAACTATGATCTTTTTGTGTCATGGGCCTGCAAACCTCATACAGACTGACAGAAAAATTCTTTGAAGTGAAATTATAAATTTGATTAAGCTGCTAATAATCTTAAAACCACTAATTAACTGTGCCATTTTTGGAAATATGATGAGATTTTTCTGTCTAACATCTCCAGGGTTGCTAGCTCACAGTTCAGTGAACCAGAAATTGCTGAATACTGATTGACTGAACATTTTCAAAGTCATTCACAAAGTGTGATTTAAAATTGAATATTATATTTACACATGCATTTTTATTAGAGATGTATTTACTCAGATTAATAAATAAATATTGAAAGCATGAACTCAGTTATGATAATGTGGTTGGTTCAAAGTCAAAACCAAATTACTTGAGCTAAAATCTTACAGTTTTTTCTGTCAAGATAATTTTTCCTGCTTTGAGTGTTTTTTGATTGGATTTACTGATGTGTATAGCTTTGCTTCTGGCTAGAAAGATGTCCCTAGTATGAGTTACAGTTTTTGCTGCTGTTTGAAATAGACAGTGTGGAAAAGAAAAAGGCATTGTTAAGCTTGTCCATCAGATTCACAGGCAGAGATCCAGCTGGGTTGTTCCTAATATCATGGAACTCCTTCCATCCACAGAACCAGAAGTGGGGTGATTTCCCCCTCTTCAGCATTTAAATCCTGCTCTGGAGGGTTAAGACCAGAACATATTTTGGCTCAGTGCAAAAGACAGTGGGGCAGGAGGAAGGCTGGCAAGAAAATCCCATTATGTTTGCGGTTGGCTACTAGCATGATATTCAGATTGGGCCTTTACTACAAAATATGTAACCTTATTTTTGTGTCTAATAAAGGCATATAATCTCTACTGATCCTGTTCCATTATCTGCTCCATCATCAGCTGCTATTGTTTAATAGTTATTGAAGTGCCATACACATTTTGTGCAGAAATTTTAAAACTTGCTTGATCATGTCATAGCAAGGAAAGGGAGTTTTACAATGAATGCCAGTAAGGAGAAAGTAGGCAGGAAATTGCTGAGGTACAGTGAAAGAAAAGGTAAGCTGAGGTGCGGATGGTTCTGGAAAGCTTTGTTATAAAGCTAGAGTTGCCAGGTCAGGTCCTGATATTTCAGGGACAAAACCTGAAGCCCACGAATGACCACTAATGCCATAAGATAATAGCCATCATAATCATAATAATGCTACTAATAATCACCATGTATTTTGCACTGGAGGAGATTATGACTATAAAGTGATGGTGATGATGGTGATAATGGTAATAATGAAAATGATAATGTTCCAACTGGCCAATAAAAAAACAACAGGGGAGTCCTATCTATATATGTCTAGCCATAAGAAAACTTCATGGAATTTAATAGGAGGTACAGGGCAAGTTTAAAACACTGAAAATCCAACAGGTTATAGTCTACTCTAATATGTCGCAGGCATTGTTTTCTTTGTGTAGGGGGAAGGGGCGGGGGACAGAGAATGTTGGAGAGGAAGGAAAGAGAAGGAAGATGATGAATGTAGCTAGAAGTGAGGCAGAAGGCAAAAGCAGAGAGAAAAAAAGGGATAGGAAAGGGGAAAGAAGAGAAATGTACTGAGGAGACATGGAGATAGAAGAGGATGAGATGCATGAATGGGATTAGAAAAAGGAAGGAGAAGAAAAGTACAAATAGATGTGAAGAGGGTGTAAAAGAGAGGATGGAAGAAGAGGCCATTTGTGGTTATGAGAGAGGAGAAGAAAGAGGGTGGAGAGGAGCAGATATTTAGCCAGTACCTGGAGAAAGGACAAACAAGAGAGAGAGAAAGAGAATCATAGAAGTGTAGAGTTGGAAGAGACCACATGGGCCATCCAGTCCAACTCCCTGCCATGCAGGAACACCCTCAAAGCACTCCTGACAGATGGCCATCTAGCCTCTGCTTAAAAATTCCAAAGAAGGAGACTCCACTACACTCCAAGGCAGTATATTCCACTGCCGGACAGCCCTGACCATCAGGAAGTTCTTCCTGAGGTTCAGGTGGAATCTCCTTTCCTGCAGCTTGAATCCATTGCTCCTTGTCCTGGTCTCTGGAGCAGCAGAAAACAAGCCCTCTCCTTCCTCTACATGGTATCCCTTCAAAATAAGACAAATAAAGGAGGAGATGAGTGTAGATAGGATTTGCAAGAAGAGGGGAAGACGAAAAGGGAGGATGACAGATACAGAAAGGATGGGAGCAGGAAATTACCCAGGTGTTATTGGGAGGAAGGGAAAGAGCATAAGAGGCAGTATGACAGAAGTGAAATCAAGTTTAAGAGACAGTAAAGGAATCATTTGCTAAAGCCGAGCTGAAGAAGAAAAGCATTTGTGCCATACCTTTTGAAACTGTACAACTCATATGTGCCCCAGACTGAAAAAGGAATTTATACTAAAAGATGGGAACAGGTGGAATAAGCAAACAAAGGACCAGTCCTGTAGCACAAAAAATTGATTTCTGGGACAACTCAGGACATTGATGACTCCTTCCAGCAGACAGTGTGGCGATCACAGAGCCGTTTATACTACACAGGCCATTTCCACATTACACTGTTATAATGCTATTATTCCACTTTCAACATCCTATGGAATCCTGGGGTTTGCAGTTTAGGGAGGGGCCTCTGAGGCACCTCCCTAAACTGCAAACCCCAGGATTCCATGGGATGTTGAAAATGGAGTAATGGTGCTATAACAGCCTAGTGAGGAAATGGCTCAGGTAGAGATTCCCTGGAGATTCTAGAACAGCCACTCCATAGCTCCAAGCTGTCTTTTTCTTTCCCCTTCGCTGTTCCTCCTACTTGTGTTAGAAATCATTCCCTTCACCTGTGAGAAGAAGATCCAGGGCCTGAATCCTGGGAATTCTATGTAAAGATCTTCTTTTAAAATCCCACTGAAAATAATAGGAGGAAGAAGGTGTCCCCGTGGTAAAAAAAGAAAAAGAAAAAAGAAAAGAATAGAAGGAAGGAAGGAAGGAAGGAAGGAAGGAAGGAAGGAAGGAAGGAAGGAAGGAAAGAAAAAGAAAGAAAGAAAGAAAGAAAGAAAGAAAGAAAGAAAGAAAGAAAAGTGAAATTAGCTTAAAAAGAGGAGGAAATACTAAATGTAAATATCTTTGCTTCAACAGCTTGTATGCAGTTTTGTGAATTAATAGGTTGGAGGGAAAAATCACATGGTAATTATTATGACTATTTGGCATATGGCTTCACTTTCTCTTTTGAAGTAATAAGAGCCATTTTTTATTTATTTATTTAAATTTTTCTTTATTACATACTTAACAGATGAAACAAACCTGATGATCTTACATATGATTGAATAAATGAAATGAAATAAAAAATAAGTTGACTGAATAAATTATTCAAAACAGTGACAAGAAACATACAGCCTTTCAGCTGTAACTTTCATTCTTTACCATTGGCTGTAATGGCTATAGGGGTGACGTGAGCTGCAGTCCAATAATGTGTGAAGGACCACACAATTCCCGTCCCTGCTCAAATGGAAGGTGGCTTTCGAATGCATCTGTACAAGGCTGGCTAATTTGGTAGAGAAACTCATAGGCTTCAGTCTGTAATGTCCATTTGACACATCTGATCCCTGTTGTCAGACTTATGCCTCAGTCAACATGCATAGGTCTGCACTACACGTTGGCTAATGTATATACATAATTTGAAAGCTGTCAAGATGCACACAGATTTACAGCTAAGTGGTGTTTGTTTACTATATGCTTAATCTACCAAATAACAAAGGCTCTCTGTATAATATGCAACCAGAAGCTTAAAATACAATGGAATACAGTGGAATGCCATAAAAAAAATAATGCATTGAGAAGATTTTTAAAAAGCAGTAAGAATCTGAATTTGAAAAATCTCTAAAGTATCTGGGAGAAAAGAATGGTCTTTGCCAGGTGCTGAGAGTGCTAGGCAAAATTCCTTGGGGAGGACATACTATTAACTGGGCATGCAAATGCATGGAATGTTTGAAATTCATGCGTAATATTTGTAATTCAAAAGATGATTGACTTCAATGTAGATTGGTAGACAGGTAAAACGGAATGGATAAATTACAATATACTGGTAGTTGCATTGTCCTTTCTGCCTACCATGACCTGATGAAACGTCTGTTCATCAAAAAGTGGTAGCAAGCTGTCAAACATAACTTCTTTCATGTTTGTTAGCTGCCCCATGTTGCTTATTAAATAAGAATATAAATAATGTATTAAAATTACAACAACAACTTTGATGTTGTGGACTGCTCTCCATGAATCTTATGTCAAATTAAACTTGGTTGTCTTTAAAGGCACCCCAAGTCTCAGTTGGTTTCACTGCAGTAGACAGACATGGCTGCCTTACAAGAAATGTCAACAATGCTGTTGAACTTGTTTTGTTCTTCCTAGGGGCCATCAGTGATCAGAAACAGACCAGCCAAGTTCTTTAAGCATTGAAGCCCAGTCCCCACATACAGCTGCTGTGAACTCTCAGCAGCATCCAGGCAGTTTTTAAAGCAGAGGTTGGAACTGTGTAGCTTTCAAGATGCTGTTGAACTACAGTTCCCAGGAGCACTAGCTTCTAGAACCAATGGTGGAGAATATTGAGAGATGTAGTTCAACAGTATTTGGAGGCTAAACAATTGCCACCCACTACAGTAGTCTAACCAGCTGCACAAATCAGTTGGAACTACTGTATAAGTTCATGTGGTGAGGGTGGTTGTGGTAGCAGATGTGGAGGAGATAGAAAGGCTGCTCCCAGCCATTTTATTGCCTGAAGCAGAGCAGCAACACGAGCCACTCCTCAACTCAAGACACTTCGGACCATTGGATCAGTTACATTAGTTTGGCACCTTGTCCAGAAAACCCCACAAATCCCCCTCCCATTCTTCATAGTACCAATATAACAACGTCAGTAAAAACCTGATACCCTTTCATCATGATACATTATACTTGATACCTGAGGCAGCCATTTCACGCTGACTCTCCATAGAACCAGCTCTGAGAAGAAGACCCTGTTCTTTTTCATGCTACCCAAGTATAGCACTTTGGCCTCACTTTAACTGCAATTACCCCTCCTATAGGATTCTGGGATTTGTAGTTTGAGGCATTTAGAATTCTCTGCTGGATTGCTCTAGATCCTTCTAGACATTTCAGAGTTCCATAGGATACAGCCATTGCACATATAAAGTGGTATCAAAGTTCTATCATTGTATATTATATGAAAGAGCCAACAGTCTTGCTTCCCATGTGTGGAAGTGAGAGAGATCTGTAATTTTTTTAATGGTATATCTGCTACAAAAACCATCATATACATACAAAAGGGAGTTGGGGAGAAGAGACACATCCATTGTTGAGAAGTGTTGGGTGCATGGCATCTGTAGCAGAGAGAACAGCAATTATTTTGGTTCCTGAAAAGGGAAGAAAAACACAGAGTTCTTTTAATCCATTATGGAACACCGACTTCAACATCATTGCTAATTCCCAAATCATTCTGATGTATTCATAGAAGATTTGAATGAAGAAGGAGGGGTGAAGTTTTAGCAAATTAACTGACAAAAATCTATTATATGAAGACAGGAAGCTGCTGTACAGACTATTTATCAAATGTTTACTCACAAATCAGAGAAGAGCAAGCTTTGTCGGCAAGTGTGATTTGTATGATAATAATCATTGGCTGTTACAGAAATTGAAAGATGAGAGGCCTTGGAACTGGATCCTGGATGTGAAGAGTACAGCAAGGGCCAGAATGATCCAGATTGCTTTTATGATGCTACCCTGTTTCACCAGGAACGTCTCCCCCACATGATTTTATTGTGATAATTCTCTGTCCCTGGCAAATTAAAAAAATTCTGTTCACCTGGTGCCCACTATCCACTATATATGCGAGTAGAAATGACCTCAGGGTCTCCTCTTCTTCAGCAGTAATTGTTAGAGGTAGGTATTCAGGACTGTATACCTGTTTGCACTCAAAGGTAATGACTAAGAGATAAGATCTCTAAGATTTCATAGAAAATAACTGTGAATCACTCTCCATATTATGCCATGCCATTATGTCATTCAGGAACACGAGAGATGCATACAGAACTTGGTATACAGAGACATACACAATATGATCTTTACTCATGTTACAGTGGAGTGGAATATGATGTTATTTTATTATGTTCCCAATGTTTAGACCATATGTAGTGTTCTGGGTACTGCAGTTGAAGAACAACATTAACAAACTGGAATATATTCAAAAGTGGGTGATCATGATGGCAAAAGATCTGGTAGCTTGGCCCTATAAAGTATGATTGAGGCAAGTGGGTAAATTTAGCCTAGAGATAATAAAACTGACAGGTGACATGAAAGCCATCCTTACATGTCTGAGAGGCTGTCATACAGAAGCATGCACAAACTTATTTTCTTGTATTCCAGAGTGTAGGATCCAAACCAATGGATTAAAATGATAACAAAGGAGGTATCAACCAAACATTAGCAAGAGTTTCCCAAGAAAAGATGGAAGAAATATTTGAAAATGTTCCAAAAAATGGTTGAAAAACTTTTTTTTTTTAGTTTTGACAAATTCTGCCCAAAAGAATACCAGATTACTTAGAATGTTCACAGTATGGGACTTATTCTGCACAAAATTAACACATGACGAGTTTGGCACAGAAAACAATATTTATGTGCAGAAATATTTTCTGCAGAAAGAAAGCTGTTTCCTCCACAGAAAATGCTTACTTGTGGATTTATTCTGCACAAAATTCACACATGGCTGATTTCCACAGAAAACAGCATTTCCTGCTCAGGAGACAGAATTTTCTGAGCAGGAAAAATATTTCTATATAGGAATGTTATTTTCTGTACAGAACATACTGATTCTTACACAAGAAATGCTGTTTTCTGTGCAAAACAACCATGTATACATTCCAAAGAATAGTCTTTCTTGCAACTAATAGAAAATTGCTGAAATTGCTCACTGCTTCCTTCAAGAAGGAACTTAGTGGAGAATTGTATCCCTATTCCTGACAGTGAGAGCTATTTGATAGTGGAACAAACTGTCCCCAAAGTACAAACGTCTCCTTCATTGGATTTTTTTTCAAATGAGAGTCTGAATAGGTATCTATCAAGACATGCTTTAGGGTTGCTACACTGGAAAGGGATTTGACTAGAAGTTTCTTGGGATCTCTTCCAAACTCTACAGTTCTGTGATACCATAAAGGAAAGATCAAACAAACTAGTACCAGAATCAAATAGAAAAGCATAGCACACATTTAGGGGTGGAATGAGAACACCGCTAGAGGCAAAATGTTGAAGCTCCTTGATATTACTCAGTGAAAGATACAGTGTCCTGCTTCTCCTGGTAGGAGTGTACTCTGGAGAACATCGAAGTTTGGTGAAACCATTACATCAGATCCTAAGCTGCTGGTCTTTTGGACAACAGATGAATCTGAACAGATCTTTTGAAATTTATTTCCTGGTGGTAGGTATTCAGATTTTACTTGATTTTGTGCACACATGCATTTTTATATTCTGCAGTATATTACAATTCTCACTGGAGTCCAAAAAAAGTCACAATTCTCATAGTAGAAGTTAGCTGTTGCTGTTTTGTCTTAATGTATCAGGGTTAAAGTACTCAGATGAATGTGCATGAGAAAAGAGAAAGGATACTGTGTGATCATTTATTTTGAAGCATGAAGATAATAGTTTACCATACTTACTTCCACAAGCAATGAGGAGTTCCAGGGAAGTGCATCCTTGATCTTAGGCTTGTTTTGGAAGTACTGCAGACTTGAATCCATTTGATGCTGGTGGAGCATAAAGCTCAGCCAGTGTGCTTTTATTGGAGGCCTGAGAAGATGATAGTTGCAAGTCATGGGAAGGCAGAAGGAAATTTTCCAAGTGTGCTTCATTGTCAGTCAGCAGCTGATTGGATTGGTGGTTGCACTTACCCCTTTGTACTGTCCAGCTTTGTTTGTGCAGCCTGGAAAAGGGAGTTACATAAGGAGGCTACTGGACACCTTCTTGTGCAATGTTTAAAGCACCTTGGTCATAGCAGCATGACTCATTAAGGGGATTCTGGATGGACACTGAAATGCCAGGAACTTTACATCTGAGTAAAAGGGGCTTGAATCATGTATTTTTGTATAATTTGCTTTGTTTATAAATATGCAGGGAGAAGACAAATAATGGCCAATGGGATGAAGGGGAAAGCAAACTCATAAAACATTTTGATCTTCAACCAACTGTCTGATCTCTGTTTTTCTTTCTCCAGCTGAATCTATTCCTAGCAGTATTCTATTCCTCCTTCTTCACCAGGCGAGGGGTGTTCTCAGCCTCTCTGGTAGTTATTTCTTTCAAACACATAGTTATTGCCATTAGCTCACATTCAGAAATAATCAACCACTATTCAAGCTGTTAACAAGCAAGTTCCACAGCCTGCCTATGGATGTGTGTATGTGTGTGTGAGTGTGCGTATGCGCACATGGTCAGCCAGCCTTAAAAATAATTTTACATTTATAAAATATATATATGAATTGATTTTCTGCCAAAGTAGATAAGAAATATAAAAACCAATCATCTCCTATAAAACAAATAGAGAACAAGCATACCAGAGGATAGAGAAGATACCATTTTTACAACTATTGAAAGCAAAATGGAACAAAATGACTTTAATGATCTAAAGTTAAGGACTGAGGGCTACAAGCTTTCCTCTTCAGAAGAGAATTCCACAATGGGAGCACTGCATGGAAAAGATATGAGCATTCTCCGACATCATATCACCTTGCCAAATAGAGATGCTTATTTTTATACATGATTAAATCTTCACAGAGAGTTTCTGCATAGTAGCCTCTCTCTCTGGTGGCTTTTGAAGAAGACCTAAAACTATAGCAGGTTTATACAAGATGAAGTAAGCTTTCTAACATCTTGGGCTCAAACCAGTTTGGGCTTTATAGGTAAGTGGCAGAACTGTGAATGGGTCCAGGAAGCAAATAAAAAGTCAATGTTATTAATGTAAGACAAATCCAAACACATATAAGAAAGCAATCTGTATGCTGCTTTTTGTATAACGTGCAATTCCCAAGAACTTTTCAAGGGTAACCCCATATATCTGTAGCTGAAATCAATAAAGGCATGGTTCACTGTGAACAGTTCTGCCTTTTTCAGAAGGAGGCGCACTCTACCTGAGTCTAGGCAACACATAACAGGCATTAGTAGCAATTAGTGGCCTTCTAGGACTAATGCTAGATTTGGAATCACCCAAAAATTGGGAAACTGATCCATCACAAGCTTGTGAAACCTCTTCACAGAAAACTATACTGCCAGTCCTCAAATGGCTTATATAATGAACAGCAGAACCTATGTCAAGAATGAAATGAGACTGAACTTGTTAGACCAGTTCTAATCCATCACTGTGTCCAGGCAGTTTAGAAATTCCACATCCTCCTTGGCATCTGTGAAAACAAGAGACGCAAATCCTAGACTCCAGACTACCTCACCTAATGGCTCCACATAGACACTGAAAAGCCCAGAGGATATAATAGAACGCTCAAGCACTATGTAGACCCAATGTGCAAGACCCAGTTTATATTTCCCTAGCACAATCTTCTGGCAATGTTCACCCACAGAGAGCTGGAATCTTGAAAACAGTAACTAGATTCCTACAGGTTAATCTCAGCTACAAATTGACTCAATTGTAGAATGGTGAGTCAATGGTAGTAGGTAAATGTGGTGAATGGAGGTAGGTAAATCCCATTGTTTCAATTGCTGTACTTTAGTTGGGACTAGCAATTAGGCTTATATCCCTAAATTCCTTATTAGCTAATCACCCTCAATGGATTGGATTCCAAGGTTGAAGGTTCTGAAGCAAAGACTACTCCTTCTCTCCATTTATTAGGCTTGATCCTCAGTAGCCCCAAGGAGCCTCCAAATGTGATGGAAATGCTCTCCATGTCCCTAGAACTTATTCTGGGCCATTTTGGAGCAAAAAACAAAACAAAAAACAAAACAAAACTTGAATTTTTTGGTGTCTGGAGGTCCTGGGATTGCATGCAGACTAAAGGTGACACTTTGCCCACCCTGCTATAGGTCATCACCAAAGGGAACCAAGACTATTTTAGTCCTAAACCTATGTTTGAAACCCAGATTAAAAAGAAGATACATAACCAGTTTAGGAAGGAAGAAATATTTTAGCAGTGTAGTAAGCAATATTGCAATTTGCAAAACTATGCAAACCTTAAATTCAGTCCTCCACATTCCTCTGACCTTCTTTCTTCTCCCATCACACCTTCTCCCATCACACATGTTTCTAAGTATATTTAGTTCTTCTTTTGCAATTCTAAAAACTAGAAACTGAAAAAAACCTTAACCACAGATTAAGCATATGGCACTCCAGAAATTAAGGATGATGGTGATGATGATGATGGTTCAGTCTGAACCCCTTTGTCCATACACTCCTCATACAGATAAGTGGTCTCAAAAGTTAAGAATGTGTGAGCATTCTCTGGCATTGAAACACCTCAGCAAATAGTCCTAAGAGCCATTTTTTATACGTGGCCTGTACTGTATGTACAATTTCATGTTGGAGGATTACAGGGAATTTTTTAAGAGGCTTGCAACCACCCATTATAGATTGGGCTGTTACTGCTGTTCACCGCCAGGAAGACTTTTTGGGGCTGGTGGAGCACGACGGGGAGCTTATGAGGTAGCAGCCCACTGGGAATGGAGCCTTGAACACAGCTGACCAATAGCAAACTCAAGCTCAAAGACTGGTAAGGAGAAGATAATCTGAGCAGTGGTGGTCAGTGGCTTTGATGTCAATGGTGCAATGAAACCAACTGGGATTTTACTCCACATTTACAAGATCTTGTTACAGATTGGACATTATATTTTGTCCATTTCAGGCCCTGTAGATTAGATATTATCAGTAAAAGTATTAAAGGTAGAAGTGTTTTCACAGTCATGAATGAACAGTGCATTTCTGTCTGGGCATACTGCTCATTAACTATAGACAAGAAATATCATTAATACAAATAAAAGAAGCTTGTTTTTTATGAAAAAAAGTGATGGACTAGTGAGGTGTAATCCATCAGCATAATGAAGTTTAGGCCATTTCTGCACTATACTGTTATAGTATTGTTATTCTACTTTCAGTATCCTGTAGAATTCTGGGGTTTATAGTTTACTGAGGCCAAAGAGCTCTACGGCTGAGAATTTTAAATGCCTCTCCCTAAACTGCAAACCCTAGGATTCCATGGGATGTTGAAAGTGGAATAATAGCACTATAACAGTGTAGTGCAGAAATGGAAAAAGACATTCTTGAAGCCAGATAGCTGAATCAGGAATTAGTAGCTTCTAATTCTTGGTCCTCTTGAACCACACTGAACTGATTGGCTGATGATCACATCAGGAGATATAAGCTATAGTATTAATATCGCCTCAAGCCAGTTATTGATCAAGCAATTCAACAGCTTTTTCATACAACTATTTTGATTCTATTCCTAAACTATGCTCTGAAATATTGAATAATGAGTTTTATATAATGCGTATGATAAGAATGCCTAAATAAAAACATACTGATATTGGAACACTTAGATTACATATGTGCACAAACACGCGCACGCACACACACTGTAACCGCTAAATGGGAATGTGCTTAGACCATGTAAAGTCTATGCAATATGAAGATCCTCCACTAGGAGTGTGTAAATACATTATTGTTGTGTGTCTTCAAGTTGTTTCCAATTTATGGTGATCTTAAGGTGAACCAACTACATGGTTTTCTTGGCAAGGTTGCTCAGAGGGGGTTTGCTTTTGTGTTCCTCTGAAGTTGAGAGAGTATGACTTGGCCAAAGCCACCAAGTAGGGTTCCAGGGCCAATAAAGTGGTTTTTTTGCTTTAGTAAATAGCTAGAAAGATTATAAAGTCAGCTTTTTATTCTTCCATCATAAATTGTACTGAGATTCCAAAACATAAGACAGTCTTAAAGTAGATGCTAATGTTAACCTGACTACTGAGCAATATTGCTGTTTACAAGCTTAGTTAACAAGAAAGAATTAATAAATTAAGCAAAGAAAAAGGCAGCCTTCATTCTCACAACAGATAGATGGGATGGGGGAAGCACACTAGTTTCAGTGAGTCCAGGTACTTGGGACAGCTTTCATTAGGGAATGAATTACTAATTTCAGTCTCAAAGAAATCAATGAATAATTTTAGCAGTTCTATTTGTGAGGAATTCTTTCAAAAATTGCAGTTTTCTATTCACTTTTCAGGACTTATTCTGTTCAAATTCACACATGGTTTTCTTGTGCAGAAAACAGCTTTTCCTGCATAGGACTCAGCATCCCACCCCCTCAGAAAATACTGTTTTCCACACAGAAAATTTTGTTGTTGGGGACTTATTCTGAAAAAACTGTATGAGCATTTTTGCACAGAAAACATCATTTTCTGCACAGCATTTTTTGCACACTATTTTCTGTCCTGGGATTTGCAGTTTAGAGAGGGGCATTTAGAATGCTCAGCCAGAGGGCTATTTGGCCTCAGGAAATGGCTAATTCCAGAATTCCACAGGATGTTGAAAGTGGAATAATAGCACTATAACAGTGCAGGGTGGAAATGACTTTAATTCAAGCCTTTAAAAGTTATATACCTTTTATGGCCATTTCCAACGGGGTTTTTAAAACGGGGCAGAACATACTCCAGGGAGGATGTCTGCACCTGGAAGTGGACTGAGTTGGACCTACTTAATGTGGATCTGCACCCCAGCCCACTCTGGAATGACCCCAACTGGTCGTCCAGCATGCTTTTGAAAGACCGCTAAAAATAGGTCTTTCAAAATCACGGAGCACGCCACTACCAGCCTGCTCCCTTATGCAGATTCTCAGGCTCACATTGGTGCGATCCTGTGATCTGCTGGAGGTGGGCTTTAGGCTGGCGAGCTTCAGCAGTTGGTCAAGACCCTCGACCAACTGGAAGCCGCCATTTTCGTTCCCGGAGCAGTGCGGAGCGGCAGCCATGCACTGCTCTGGAGAAGCGTGGACCAGACCAGGGAGCCCAAAAGTCCGCTGAGTAGTGTCACGGGGCTATTCCCTTGTCCCGTGCAGAAATGGCCTATGATGAGCACTACATAGGATTATTTGATTAAAAAGTTTCAGTTGTTTGCTTGTATGGAAATAAAAGAGTATCATTTATGAAGAAAGTATTCCATTAAAAAAGAAAGAAAGAACAACAACTGATATTTTTAACCCACTCTCTCCACCTTCGGATGAATTTTGTATTGTTTTTGATGACTCAAAGTAGATAGTTTTTCCTGCATGTCCATCAACATTTGCCATAAATCCTATGCTTCTACTGGAAGCTTAGATTTGTAACTTATTAACTCTGCTATGCTGCTGGACAATATGCAATGGTATTCTTTTTCAGAAGAAAGAATCAAAACAGTGCCCACAGCTTTTTGATGAAATCACTTCTACTTCTATGACACTGTAATATATAACAAAAACATTCTTTGTGAATTATATAGCCATAAATCTAGCACACTGTATTTAGTGTCTATGTATTTATAGGCTTCTATTGTGCATATGATGTTCTATATAGACAGCTCTGTAGTCTGTTCTCTAGTGATACTTGACCAAAATGAAAAGCAATTCAAGATTCAACAATGAAAGTGCTCAATCATTTTGAAATGTCTTTCATACCAGAACTGAAGAATAGTTTGGATACCTTCAAGAGTGACCTCTGCAGCATTTCATCCCGTTTTATCATTTTCTAGAGATTGTATAGCAGTAGACTTCTGAAACTTCTTCCTAGTTCTTAGTGTATGAGTAATCTTACTTACTTGTGAGAAAAACACATCTTACTTTGTCGCAGCAGGTAGGACGTGAGCAGCTTTTTCATTTTAAGCTTGTTATTGTTAACACTAAACTGTCTGGTGAGCAACATTAAGACTGAAATGCTTATGTCCTCTGGGATGGTTTCTTGGATATCACAGCAAAGGCTGGATTTTGTTCTCTAAAGCTGGGAGGGAGCTATAACTTGGTAGAGAAGAAGAACTCCAATCTTGAGCATGAGATCTGATCTTGGATTTCTGCCACATGTTTCACTGGGAAGATCTGAGTCCTTCATCCCATCAGCATCTGACAGCAGAAGGTTGGAGCCTATGGTGGGGGGGGCGTGGCCAGAGATTGGAAAGCTAGATCTTAAAAGAAATAGATATTGTTGCTTGCTATGATTTTTCAAAGGAATACATTGATATTATTAATTACATTATTTAAAAAAAACCTTTAAGTTATTTGCTGCATTACTCATTTTTATTACTTGTTGGTTCCCTTTTAAAAAAACTAAAACAGTAAGAAAATGGACTAAAATTGAGAGTGGGGAGAGGCATCTCAAAATGACCTCAAAGCATTTTTGCCTCTATAAAGTTATAAGGTTACAAGTAAAATGAATGAATAAATAGTATTCATTACATTTGAACAAATGTTAACAATTATTCTGTTAGTTTCAAAAGAAATATGGCTATACCCTGATTTCCCAAAAAGTAGTATATTATATTAACATAATCATTAGTAACTTGTTACTTCCAAGCTTTGGGTTGACTGGGAGAAATGTTAGATCTGCAGGATTTAGACTCTTCTAGCCCTGAAAAACATACCAGCTGGGATATAAACAATGGGAGGAAAATGGATTTTGGAAATAGTGGAGGGAAAGGAGAAGAGAGTATTAGTTGGGTGGTAAATCTGGTATGGGTTTTACACTGAACTTTAAAGAAGCTAACTATGGCCATTTCTGCATTACACTGTTATAGTGCTATTATTCCACTTTCAACATCCTATGGAATCCTGGGGTTTGCAGTTTAGGGAGAGGCCTTTAGAATTCTTAGCCAGAGAGCTCTTTGGCCTCAGTAAACTACAAACCCCAGAATTCCACAGGATGTTGAAAGTGGAATAATAGCACTATAACAAAGTAGTGTGGAAATGGTCTGAATCTGTTTGAGACATGGGGTTTAGCAGTTTGGATAGCTTAGGTAAAATTTGGATTAAACCCTAGAGCAGATTCACTGCCCCATTGACATGGAAGCCACCAGCTATCACAACTCCTTCTCTTTTATACTGCCAAAATGTTAGGTAGCAGCCTTAATTTGCCTTTACCCAGTGTAGTTGCTACTTTGCATGTCTCTCTAACCATTTAGGCATAGTATGTATTCATGTTATTTCCAGTTCTCTGATCTTAGCCACATACTGTGTTCCTGCATCATCTAGTTTAAGATATCCTTTTTTCAGTCCTTTGTTTTGTAGTCTGCATTCCTCCCATCTTGAAAAGTCCATGTCACAAAGCTTCTCTCTGCAAGATTTAGGTGTTTTGTTTTGTTTTTTTAGTAGAAGTATTGTATATGCTTTTACAAAGAAGACTAAGGCCATTTCTAGATGGCATCACAGTCCTGCAATGGGGACATGATGGCAGCGGTCTGTGGGTTGTGCTTTCACACGATGTCATCGCAGTCCCACAGCCACCCTGTCCCCACCTGTAGAGATTGTGGGATATTCACTTAATGAAAACATCTGTTAAGCACTTCCGATCGCACAATGCTCCCTTCACCCCTGGCCATGTGGAAGAGGCAGAAGCACAATCACGTGCTTCTTTCCCTGGCTTAGCACAGGAAAGAGGATGGCTGCATTGTGGAAGGAAGGAGTATGTTACTCATGCAGGGAGCCGGACAGGTACAGAAGGGACAGTTGCTGTCATGCTTCCTTGCTCTCAAAGATATTGCGTGGACAACAGATGTCATCAGGAACTGGTAAGGCCTAAGCCTACTTTATTTCTCTGCTAGATCTTGTGAACAGTGGTAGGGGTATGGGACTGGTTGTCACTCCCATTTCCTAACAGTTATAGTCTGAATACTATATTAGTATATTAGTCGCAGCTAGAATAGACCCACTGAAATGATGGAACTTAGCTATGTGTTTACTCACTCCTGAACAACGAGTCAATGCATTCCAATGGATCTACATTAGCTAGGGCTAACCCCTAGAAATCAGTTCTATATGCAATTTGAGTACTGTATTTCCTGTTCTTACACTGGTGTTCCCCCCAACAAGGGATTTAAAAAGAACATCAAGACTAAATGATGCTTTTGATTCTCAGTGTGTCAGTGTTTACATTCTCATAAAATGGGTTAATGAATTTTCAGGCTTGTAACACAGCTCTAATTTTATCTCATATTAAAGGTCTTACCAGATCAGATGACCTTTGCAATGGAAGATCAAAAGAAGGTATAATTAAATCAAAATATTCTCCAGAGCTAAGATGTGGACAAAATAGATAGAGGCTCCTCAAGTGGCAATGGAACAGATACTACTTTATCCCTCATTGCTTTTTGTGGCTATTTTAAAGAAAGATTTCCCATTTTCATGTTCAGTGGTCTGAGAAGGTTTTTACGGTATAGAAATCATCATTTGCCCAAGCAAATTTCATTCCCCAATTTCCTTTGGCATTGTACCAATCATCTCATTGAAAAGGCATTCTCTTGCCAGCTTGATTAATCTATTTGTAAGAAGCAGAAATAATGCAAAATTAAGGTATGATCTATGTTGGCTATTAGAATGAAATACCTTACAATGTCTTACTTGACATCACAATTTGTTACACATTTCTGGACATTGATGGATTTCAATAGGTCTAAATCCCATTGCTAAAAGCCAGCATGGTGTAGTGGTTTGAGTATTGGGCTACACCTCTGAGAGACCAGGGTTCAAACCCATCCTTGGCCATGGAAACCCACTGACCAACTTTGAGAAAGTCACACTCTGTCAGCCTCAGAGAAAGGCAATGGCATATCTCCTCTGAATGAACCATGTCAAGGAAAACTTATGATAGGGTGTCCTTCAAGTTGCCATAAGTTAGAAATCACTTGAAAGCACACAACAACTACAAATCCTATTGCTAGTTACAACTAAAGTACAGCAACTGGATCAAAATAATTTATCCTTGTGCTGACTCACCAATCAACAGTTGATACAATTCATATTATGCTAGGAACTAACTAATGGGACTGTAGCCACAAACCTCAAGCACAATCCAGTTGAGCATTTTATGCTCTGTTGACTGAAGTGTGAGAATCAAGTACATGCCTAAATTTCCATCTGAAATGATTTAGATCAGTGGTTCTCAACCTGTGGGTCCCCAGATGTTTGTGGACTTCAACTCCCAGAAGCCCCAGCCACTATGGTCAATGCTCAGGGCTTCTGGGAGCTGAAGTCTAGAAACATCTGGGGACCCACAGGTTGAGAACCACTGATTTTGATGTTAAAGTTCTTAAATACAATTTGCCATGCCCTTTAAGATATTTATTTGTGCTGGTTGTAAAATATCTGGAAAAATTGTTGCAAAGTATGATGTGGCCTTTACTTTTCTAGCCAATCTTCTTCTTCTTTTTCTTCTTCTTCTTCTTCGGCCCATCCAATAACTCATTTTGTAAGACGCTATGGTCCAGAATCCACTTGGCCACTTACAAATGCATGACCACCATAATTAAACAACTACATAGTGAACCCCAGCCTGACACCTCCAATTCCCACTTACCAAGAAGCAGCCACTGCACTCAATGGGGGTCCATTCCCCTGTAACTCAGAAAGCAGTTGACTGACATTCTCATCCCTCCTGTAAGCGATACAGGAGGGGTGAGAATGTCAGTTAGCTGCTTCCTGAGTGAGGGGGAATGGACCCTCATTGAGTGCAGTGGCTGCTTCTTTTATATAAAGAAGAAAGATATAAAAGAGACCCAGTATGGTGTAGTGGTTTGAGTGTCGGTACTATGACCTTGGAGACCAGTGTTTGAGTCTCCACTCAGCCACAGAAACCCGCTGGGTGACTGTGGGCTCATCACACACTCTCAGCCCCCCAAAAACCCATGGTAGTTTCATCTCAGGGTTGCCATAAGTCGAAAACAACTTGAAGGCACACAACAACAACAACAACAACAACAACAACAACAACACAGATATAAAAATTGAAAATGTCAGTACTGGACTGATGTCATAAAAACAGAAAAAGAGCCATACTGGATCAAACCAAAGGCCTGTCTAATTGAGTATTTTATTCACTTCACTGGCCAACCATTTATAGTAAGCCCACACAAGTAGAAAACAACAGCAACACCATCTTCCTACATGTTCTCCCCAGCAAATGATATACAGACACATAGCATTATTGTTATGTGCCTTCAAGATGACTTCAGCTGGTGGCAGCCTATCATAGGGTTTTCCTGGCAAGACTTATACAAAGAAGGTTAGCCATAGCCATTACTTTCCTCTAAGAATGAGAAGGTGTGACCTGTCAAGGGTCAACAATAGGGACCTTTCCACACTACACTGTAACAGTGCTATTGTTCCACTTTCAACATCCTGTGGAATTTTGAGGTTTGTAGTTTACTGAGGCCAAAGAGCTCTCTGACTGAGAATTCTAAATGCCCCACCCGAAACTACAAACCCCAGGATTCCACAGGATGTTGAAAGTGGAAAATTGGCACTATAACTGCGAAGTGTGGAAAGGCCCTAGGTTTCCACAGCTGAGCAGGGACTTAAACCCTGGTTTTGGAGTTCTAGGCCTTTTTTGCATGAGGCGAGGGAATCGCCCCATGCCGATACTCATTGGACCTGTGTGCTCCACGCGCGGGTCCAGGCTGGTCCGTAGAAGTGCGTGGCAGCGCTCCACACTGCTCCGGGGACAAAAATGGTGGCTTCCGGTTGGTGGAGGCTCTCCTGGTACACTGGTGCACTGGTGCGAGCCTGCAAATCTGCACTAGAGTGCGGCCATGGAGTGGTGCGCTCCGTGCTTTTGAAAGACCTGTTTTAAGCGGTCTTTCAAAAGCACGCCGAACAACCACTTTGGGTCGTTCCGGAGCGGGCTGAGGTCCGGAACTGCACAAAGTAGTCCGGACCCAGTCCTCTCCCAGGTGTAGACATCCTCTCTGGAGGACGCTCTGCACCGTTTTAAAAACTTCATGCAGAAAAGGCCCTAATCTAACACTCAACGCATTACACTACACCATGAAGGGACAAATTCATCATGATTAGTAGCCACTCATACCCCCATTCTCCTTGAAATGTCCAATCATCTTTTAAAGGTGTTCAAATGAGCAGTTATTATTTGTTGTGGCTGCAAATTCTGCAGTTTCACTATGTTTTGTGTGAAGAAGTACATTTATGTGTCCTGAATCTTCCAGTCAACTTCAGCTGATGGCCTTAGATCCTAGAGTTATGATAGAAAAACAAGAAAAACTTTTTCCCATCCATTTTCTCCTCAAAATGCATAATTTTATACACCTCTATAATGTCTCTCTTTAATGCCCCATTTTCCCCTCAAGAACCAAATTGTGCAACATTTCCTCATAGCAGACTTTGGTGCCTTGATCATTTCTAGCTTTTCATTATCAGTTTTCAATACAGCAAGCAAAACTGGAAACAATATTGAAAGGGAGAGTTATATGAGGAAATACAAAATTGTCAGTTTATTTTTATTTTAAATTAAGGCCAACAAGTTTTTTTTTAACTAGATCTCCAAGAAGGTTGACATTTTCAATGAACTATTCAGGACAATCTCAAGATGACCCTCTTCATCCCCAACTCAGATTCCATCAGCATATATGCAAATCTGGGGTTTATGCCCCCCACCCCAAACAGGCAAATGTGCATGAGTTTACACTCACTTGCTCTGAATCTCACTGGTGTTTTGACTTCCATTCCTTTGATCTGGAGAGATCTTTTAGGAACTCTTCACAATTTATTTTTGTTCTAAGCACTCTAAATAATTTGGTGTGATAAGAATACTCCCCTTGTTGATGCGTGCCTTTAAGTCATTTCCAGCTTATGGTGTCCCTATGTTGAAGCTATCATGGGGATTTTTTGGCAAGATTTGTTTAAAGAGAACATACCTTTGCCTTCCTTTGAGGCTGAGAAAGTATGACTGAGAAAGCATGACTTGCCCAAGGTCACCCAATGAGCTTCCATGGCCAAGCAGAGATTTGAAACCTGGTCTCCAGATTTGTAGCCAAAACCACTATATCACTTAGGCCATTTCCACACTAGACTGTTATAGTGCTATTATTCCACGTTCAACATCCTATGGAATCCTGGGGTTTGCAGTTTAGAGAGGGGACTCAAAGGCCCCTTTCAGACTTACGGACTGAAAATTGGTTAAATAGAAAACTGAAAGCGGGAATAAAAGTTTGATTCTTACAATTAAGTCCCTCAGGAATCAGACCAGTAAATTTGTTAAATTGTGGAGTAGCCCTTGAGGCTCCTCCCTAAACTGCAAACCCCAGGATTCCACAGGATGTTGAAAGTGGAATAACAGCATTATAACAGTCTAGTGAAGAAATGGCCAATGTCTTTACACTTTCAAAGAACTGGAAAAGATTACTGAAACAGAACTTACCTTTCCATATTGATTATTTTTCAACTGGACACATCCTTCTATATGTTTGATGATATTATCTTTACTGACACTGTATAACAATTTACCTATAACAGAAATCAAGCTGACCAGCCTGTGTTTATTGGGATTTCCTCAAATTCTATCCCTCTGCTTTTAAAAAAAGGAAAAAAGAAAAGAAAAGAAAAGAAAAGAAAAGAAAAGAAAAGAAAAGAAAAGAAAAGAAAAGAAGGCTGGAATCATGCTGGTGACATCCAGATGTGTAAGTTGGAGAACATGTGCTTATGCCATGGACACTGCTCAAAGAGCTATTCATCTCCCCTCGAGGCAGCTGTCAGGTCCCATGCAGTGCTTTGATGCTTATTTACCGGCCAGGGGAGAGGAGGGTGCTCATTCATCTAGCATCTGGCTGTGATTTTTGCAAATAATTAAAGGAGGAGGAACTGCAGTTGGTGACATCACAAGTGGATTGAGTAGAATCAGAAGGAGGAAAGGTCACCGAAAGCTGAACTGGTTGGGGAAGGTTTCCTTGTGTGTACTTTCTGTGAGAAGTTTTCCATGTGTCTTCAACAGAGCTGCGCATGAATTTGTGGTGTGGGCACATGTGCACTTTCACTGTGAGTTGTTGGGGGAAGAGAAAAATGTGATCTCAAAACAGTGTTTCTGTGTGGCTTTGTGGATTACTCTATTACTCTCTCTGTTAATACCAACAAAACAGTAGGTTGAAGCCCACTCTGGGAGAAAGATGACATATAAATATAATTATTAAATAAAGATAGATAGATAGATAGATAGATAGATAGATAGATAGACAGACAGACAGACAGACAGACAGACAGACAGAGGATGCTTTCTGAAAGTACTCTGCTGCCCATGCTTTGTTGTGAGTAATCTAGTTCTTCTTAATTGAAGTAAATGGGATTTTTGTTGTGTGCTTCTTCTTATTTTTTGCTCCTCAGTAGATATGCAACTGGGTGGTTTGGTGAATGCATAGGAATGAATTCTATATTCTCTTAGAACTTGCTGCTGGGCTCAGCAGCAGCAGCAGCAGCCCAACTCTACACGCTCAGCCTTACAAGCATGTTCTTTCTATCCATTTTTGCAATAGTCTGGATTGCAGTAGAGTGGCTTATTGGTTTTCTTATCATCAACATTTTGAGAGTAACTTGAGCAACTGACAATGCAAGGTGTCATGCTGTTATTGAACTTGCAGGGCTGAAAATGGATTCACACGTGGAGATTTTACATATGCTATCTGATGTATTTTTTGTACTACTGTATTTTTTAAAATCAATTTCTTAATTTATATTCTGTGTCATCATTCTTAGAATAGGTCACACACAAGTACAAAGGGACCCCAACTGTAGGAATGTTCTAGGAGTCCAGCTCTATAATCTGGCCCTGATAACACACATTCATTCAATCCACGGTGATAGTTAAACTCATCCATTGTTAGATTTAGGCCCTTTCCGCATGTGGGAAAGGAACCGCACAAAAACAAGACTCACTGGACTTCTTCAGCGTCCGAGCGAGTCCATCGGGACGAGGAGCAGTGCGAGCTCATCGCTCCACACTGCTCTGGCATCCAAAATGGCGGCTTCTGGTTGGTGAAGTCTCTCCACCAATCGGAGAAGCTCACCAGCCTAAAGCCCGCCCCGGCAGATCTGCAGGCATGCACTAGTGCATGCCTGCAAATCTGCACCAGAGTACGGCGATGGAGCAACACGGAGTTGCGTGCTCCGTGCTTTTTAAAAACCTCTAAAAAGAGGTTTTTAAAAACCACGCTGTGCGACCAGTTCTGGACGCTCCGGAGCAAACTGAGGTACGGAACTGCAAAAAGTAGTCCGCCCCAGTCCACTCTACGGTGCAGAAGACCTCCATTGGAGGTCGCTCTGCATCGTTTTAATAGCCTGGTGCAGAAAGGGCCTTATTTTCTGAAGGATTATTCCTTCCAACCAATGGTGAAACTACCAAATTTGCTTTCTGACCCAACATCTAAATGCATCTCCATCCCCCACAGTTCTGAGACTCCCTGAGAAACTCACCGCTGTCTTTCTGAAAAAGCTGTGAGCTTCATGCTAGGTAAAAATAGATCTGAGGTTTTGAAAGGGATTTTTACATTTTCCAGTGGAGAACCAAGTTTGAGGGTCTGCTTTTATGGAATTTCTTGTTCCTAATGAAACTTATTTGATAGTCTTCCTCTCATACCATCTGAAGACATCATGCAAGCAAAATGACTGTTAATGCCATTACATTTCCTGTTCCCTCTTAGGCATTTTTTTAATGCCCAATAAGGAAATGTTTAGTTTTGAAAGCTTGAACAGAAACTTTTTTTCTTTTTTTTTGGTCTTGGTTCTAATTACTATAATATTTGCTTTGGAATTTATCATGGTCAGCACAGATGCCCCAGTATTTGCCATATTGTTGTCTTTGTATGCCTTTCTGATTTTGTTCTCTCCTTTAAGATCACCATATAGTATTTTAGTCAAATGGGAGTTTGAATGCCTCCAGTACTAAATCATCCTTTGCTTCTGTGGCTAAAGAGAGATGAATCTGACCAGAACCTGGACTAGAGATTGTTTGGAATACTACAGAAACTGATCCAAGGTTACAGAAGAAAGAGAAGATATGAGTAAAGTGAATAAGTTCCCTTTCTCTGTGTGTTTGCCAGTGAAATTAAATTAGGTCATCAATAATCTAATGATGATTAGCTCTGACAACTCTGACATGACTTTTACTGTACTCCCCTCCAACACACACATATGCACACACCATTCTTGAATACGCATGACAATCTAGAAAGCTGATCCATAGTCCAGTGAGAGCAGAAATGGATGAGCAACTATCTTGTTGTGCAATGATATGCATGCTGACTTGAAAGTAAACCTGAATTCAGTGTAGCTTGGCATGTGAGCATAGGATTGCAACTTTCTCTATCTTCTTATCTTACTTCTGTGTGTGGTGCCTGAAGCTTCTCTATGAAATGCACAAAATCCCTGTAAGATATACATTTCAAGGGTCATCACAGAAAGATATGTTGTGCACTGATATTTTTCAGGAAAAAGAACTACATAAGCGTGGCTTTGTTTGTTGATGCATTGTTATTGCAGCTAAGTGACAGCTCTGGCAATGCACCCATTCAGCATTTTGACATGGATAATATTTGCATTCAAGTGCAGTGTGCCTGCCTGGAAAAAGCAGCTTAATGAATGCTATTAGAATACAAAAGCAAACTGTTTTGTCAGATTTATAAACTTGCACAGAGTTCCTTGCAAATTGGTGGGTAAGCCAGTGGATAGACCCTTGTTTTTCTGTATAAAATCCATTTTTCATAGATTTCCCACAGTTCACTCACACCAGGCATCCTCAGAAAAAAGTCCAATTACAACATGACTGTACACTAATAGCACTCAGACTTTTTCCTTTCCCTTTAAGGGACATCCCCTATATTTTTAGTGACAGCATGCTCCTATAAGTGACTTTTACATCTAAAGGCGTAATGAAGTGTTATTAATTCACCTACTTCAAAAGAAAAGAAAGGAAAAGATCTGGCTGCCACCAATTGCAAAGCAAGGAAAGACAATAAGGATTCTTTGCTCTCGCTGCAGCCATGAGGCAGAACCAAGTCAACACCATAATTCCTCAAATAACCAACAACATTTTCTGCTCAAAGACAGAAGGAAAGAAAGAATACATTGAGACAAGTAGGAAAGATAAAAGCAAATTCAGGTGAAATGGTGAAGGGGGAATGTAGCTGACAAAGAAGCATGAAAGGGTTAGAAAGGGGGAGCTAATATCTGAGAGTCGTATCTGTCATATTCATATTAAAGGAAAGGGACAAAAGAGAGGAAAGAGATAAGATAAAACACAATCATTTTTAAGAATCTGCCTGATAAATCATGTCCAAAGCAAGATGAGAAATGTGGCAGCATTTTGTATCAGCTGATTAGAGATGAAGTTCCCATAACCTGCTGTCACCATGACTGGATAGGATGACAAAACGTTATGATGATGCAAACCACATGTTAATGTCATATAAGGAAATTATTTATTCTCACCTGTACATCCTCACTCCTGGCACCAGATGGCATTCCATATGTTGATAAATTCTATCTGAAAAGGTAAGGGGGGAGTGAGGTGATGAATAATACCTCCTGGATATGTTCCTCAAAATAAGAATCAGAGTAGGCTGACACATATCTTCTGGCTCTCTTACAAACACATGCAGGGAAAACCGATAAGAATCAAGACCTGGTCTTTGCTTTACTTGCAAAGATGTATGGAAAATTGAATTTCTATTTACTGCCATAGCGTTTAGGTGTGAGTCTATAAGAGAGGTCTGGGTGAATCTGGAGTATCCAAACAACAACAACAACAACAAACTTTTCCTTACAGAATTTGATTAAAAACCTACCTGCGCAATTCACAGATGGTATGCCAAGGAAAATACATAGTGAAAAGTTAACAAACATCAAGCAGATGGTTCACTATGATGACAAGCCAAAAAAAGTGATGTGTATTGATAAGATACTTTCCTACAGGCTACCAAATATATGACAAGAATACAAAGTACTTCATTTCCGCTGACTTCTGCATACATCTTCATGCCAAAGAAGTAAACTAGCCCCATTTTGGATTCTGGGTTATCAAAACTGTGTACAAAAAACTAGGTTGCATTTGTTAGCAAATATAACACAGCCAAGACTTTTTCAACCAAATGTTTCTTCCAAAATCTTTTTTTGTCTCTTCATTATATTGTAACTCCATTAGATTTGAACTGTTTCTCTTCTGTCTTCATCCCTATATACCAATTAGAATTAATGTCTGCATTACTATACAATGCAATTATCTACAGATCACAAAGTAACTGTGTACCACTACCACCAAGCTTGGGTGGTAAAGAGTTATTAGAATTCATCAGTGGGAGAAAAGTCATTTTATCACGAATTCATCCACATTCCTTGGTCTCTTTGGTAACTAGGGTGTTGACTGGGGGAGGGGTAGAATGAAAGCATTGCCTCCCAAAGAAGAATTCTTTCTTCCACTAAAACTTTCCTCCAGTCTCCAAATTTCTAGCATTTTTCTAACTTAAAACTTCAGTTGAACATTTAGAAATACAGTTTAGACATACACAGAAAAGGAGCAGGCAAAATTACCAAGGGAATGCATATAGAATGAATGAACGATTATCAGTGTCTCAATCATTCCCTATTTTTGGCGACTAATTGATTAATTGTACCTTTAAATCACTCAATAATGAACTTCTTTAAACAGAGTACAAAATGGGACCCACACACAAAGCATAAACAATAACTAGAGATAGCACATCATAAAAGCAACAGCAGATAAAAACACTACAGCATATAAAATCAAAGTAAGACCAGCAGCAACATAGAGTTCTATGATCTAAAAGCACTAAAAACACTCAAAAGGCCTGGGAGGCGCCATCCATCTCACTGTGGCTATCACAGTCCCGTTTTCTTCCCCTAGAAACCTTGTCAAGCTTTTAATTCTTTTTTCTTATGTTGAATGATAACATACATCAGTACTGTGGTGACCATGCAACTTCAGTTTGTTTTGTCAGTATAATTGCATGGACAATAAAAGAGACTTATGCAGCAGAGAATACCTTGCAGTATTAGCATAATTCAGAAAATGAGCTATAGTAAGACTATTTTCAGATGTTTAAGAGCATCAGCAGGGTATTTCAGTTTGAAATTAGTTTGGCAGTAGAGCACAAATCCCAGGAAAAACACAAAACGTGCATTACAGTTCACCCCAAATCCCTCAATGGATCACACATCATGGTCATGTTAAAAGCTCAAGTTTTACAGCCAGATTATAAAGAAGTCAGCAGCTAGTGAAGATACATATAGACCTTGGAGGAATGTGCAAGAGGGATGGGCATGTCTTCCACACAATAGAGGGCTGTGAGTCATGGATTTAAAAGCCTCTTTAAACCTGTTACCTTCATCTTCATTGATTGCTCAGAGTGACAAATGGCAAACTAAGGTATATCTTTCACTTAGTTCAACTGAGTTTCCTTCTGGTACCTAATCTAACCATATCAAATCATCTACATCAGAAATGGTGGTAGAAAAAACTACTTTTTGGACTGTGTGTGAAGTGCCTGTAGATAGTGGTTTTTACATCTTTTATTTCAAGCAGTGCATTGTGTTTCTTGATCTATTGATCACCAGCAAACACTCCAGGAATTATTGAACTTCAAGCATTTTAGACCTGGTGTCAACTACAATATTTTTTTTTTAAAAAAAATGGAAACATTAATATTCCAGAAGAATTGTTTCCATTCAAGCTACATATTAATGTGTTACAACACATTTATGAGGGATCCGTTCCAGACAAAAATGCAAAAATCTGTCCCTCAGATCCTAGAAAAATTACGGCATACCCCCGGTGCCATGGAATCAAAAGCTCCTGAACCACATAGTCACATCTTAAAATTGCCTATTACAATCTCCTCTAAAATGGAAATAGTGAAATAGTATATAATATAATTTCTTTCATTTCATAATGCATATTAAGTTTTGAGTTGGTCATTGTATATAATTACTATGGTCTGAATCCTGTTTGTACTTCTGACTAGAGTTAATCCACACAAATAGTAAGCTGACACTTCCATACAATTTCACTGTTTTAAGTGGATTTGCTTTATTTAGGCCTACCAACAGGATATAGGTCCTTGTCCATAGAATATTAGCTGGGGCCCTATTATTGAGTGAGAGTGCAGCAGATAAAGGGATGGCAGTAAGACCATAAATCTTTACTTACCTTGTTCTTACACATATGTATGAAAAATTCCAGAACCTTTTCTCCTCACTGGGTTGAGGTGGAGAGAATTTTCCCCCTCATTTCTGAACAAAGCACTTGCATTTTCAAGACTGTGGGGTTTTGTGCAAATTCCTCCAAACCATTTCTCCACAAAATACGTACGTTGCTACTTTGTTCACTGAACTTTTGTGAAGGGGAAACATTGGAGAGGTTTGCAAGCTTTTGATCAGTAATCTTTCTTTGCTTAAAGTAATCTTTGGTTTGTTTAAAAAGGTGAGAAGAAACTATTTTTTTGTACAAAGGGTTCATATGCAAATTATGGAGACTGTGACAGGAAATAAAGGCTTACTAATTTGCTCTCATGTGAGAAG
Source organism: Iguana delicatissima (assembly GCA_948472985.1). Taxonomy (NCBI): domain Eukaryota; kingdom Metazoa; phylum Chordata; class Lepidosauria; order Squamata; family Iguanidae; genus Iguana; species Iguana delicatissima. Next base: position 2,749,070 of record CAOKZL010000251.1, on the reverse strand, counting down.
TCAAATACAATGGCTGACACTTTTTTGATGGAGTATTTCAATGTGGTAAAAGAGACACTCTTTCTTGTCAAGGGTGAAAAATCTGGCAGATAATGTTTAAATCTCTAAATGCCTCTGAAGACAGAGCAGAGGCATATCTAGAGTGGGGCAACTGAGACACATGCTCTGGGTACCAATACCAGGGGGTGCAAAAAAGCTGAACCCCCACCTTCCCTCGTGGGCCTGACCCACTCACACCCTCCTCGCCAGGCTCGTTTCTGGCCTGCTGTGGAGGAGGTGGTGTTACGGGCTTCCAGGACCTAGACTCAGACTCAGAGTCTAAGACAGCAGAACCTGCTCTGAGCCCTGGCACAGGGACTGTTACAGCAGAACCTGCAGAGCAGACAGTACCACCATTTGCCCCAGAGACAGAAGTGCCAGCTCCAGCGGGAAGCCCTGCTCATTCTGACATAGAGAATGACCTATCCATACCTACCTTTGCCCAGCATAGACACCAAAAGGGCCCCCTGCATAGATCCCAGCGAATTTATGCCAAGCACCAATTAAGCACCAGCTGTGCTGATCTCAGAACCTATAAGAACTGAACCTTTTCCCTCTAACTTTTTTCAGTGATTAACTGACCATTTCTCTCATGCTTCTGTTTGCTTCCCTTGCCTGTTGTTCTTGCCTTTGACTTGTATTTATATTGCCTGCCTATGACTTATGGACATTGCTGGGACTGTTATTTGCTTTGCATTTATAAAGCTGTTTCTTTGCTGAAGTAAACTGACTAATTACGTTGCTTCTTGAACCTCTTGACCTGTATGTTATCAGCTTCTCCTGGCTGCCAGCCCAGCCCAAGTGTGGACAGGTGGCAGTGGTAGCGGCAGCCCTCCCTCCCAGGCCTGATCTACCGCTGCCCCACTGCCCTTGCCAGGGTCTTCCTCTGCCCTGGATGGCAGCGGCAGGAGAAGCAGCATCTAGAGACGCAACTTCCACACTTGTCCTAGGGGCAGCTGACCCTAGATATGCCACTGAGAGACAGCCCTGCATCCTTTAAACTAGCCTAATGTCTTTGGGTGTGGTAAAGGATGATGTGGTGGAGAAAGCTTCACCAGCCAGTCTTGCTGGCTTTTGTACATGGAATGGTGGTTGCACTCTTGTTCTTCACTCAGTGTACAAAAAATTGGCACTGATATTACTGTTATGTAGGAGAAGAAGATATGCATTAGCAGCTAGGTAGGTAGCTGCTTTGCCCTGTTACCTGATATATTCTTTCATCCTATATATTCTCCCTTACAAAATAAAGGGCATTTTTAAGACCTCTGCTGTTTGGTATACTTATTTCTGCTTGCTAACAACTTACTGTTGAAAGGGCAAGCACTTTGACTGTGTATTAAGAAAAGCACACATCGGATAATCTCATAATGGAGTGAAAGCATTTGCCCAGGTTGCTGGGTGCCTCTTTATAACACATTTGCACAGCTTGTACTAGTGTCTAGAATGGATATTTTTATAAATGGAAAGCTTTTGCCAAGATAATTTTGGTCATCTGACTACAGCAGGTGTTGTTGGAAAAGGTAAGTACGCTTGTGATAATGCTGTTAAAACCAAGGTGATTTTTGTTTCCTTGGGTACTTTCAAAGCCCTCCTCTGTATATTACAATTAAGTTCTCCCACCTTCAAACAGTACTCTTCTCTAAAACTGAAAATCTGAGTGAGAGCCAACAATTTCACATTAATGGAGCCCTGGTGGCGCAGTGGTTAAATGCCAGTACTGCAACCACAAGGTTGTGAGTTCGATCCTGCCAGGCTCCAAGGTTGACTCAGCCTTCCATCCTTTCGCAGGTCGGTAAAATGAGTACCCAGCTTGTTGGGGGCAATTAGCTAAAAATACATTGTAAACCGCTTAGATAACACTAGTTGATAGGCGGTATAGAAATAAATAAATGCTATGCTATGCTAATGAATTCTAATGTTGTTCTGATATTCATACTGTGTTCTAATATTTCTTATACTAGAATATTGGGGTCTCTGCAACATAGTGTTCACAGCTGATTTTCAACACAAGCAATAATGTTCAATAAATTTGTTATTGTTAGCTGCTATCAAGTCAACTTTGACTAATGGTGACCATATGGATGAGAGATTTCAAGTCACCCTGTGAATAGTCCTACTCACTTCCTGCAAACTCAGGGATGCGGCTTTCTTGATTGAGTCTATCCACCTTTTCCCCTTTACCTACTGCCTTTGACCTTGAACAGTATCATTGCCTTTTTTAATTAACCATGTCTCCTGGTGATATGTCCAAAGTATGATGGCTTCAGTTTAATTATCCTGGCTTTTAGGGAGAGTCAAGGTTCGATTTGGTCCAAGACTCATTCAGGGCTCACTTTTTTTGTCTTTTTGGCAGCCCATGGTATCCACACAACTCTCCTCCAGCACCACATTTCAAAATTTGATTCTTTTTGTATCAGCTTTCTTCACAATCCAGCTTTCACATAGAACTGGAAATATGATGCATGGAAAATCCTAACTTTAGTATTCAATGATCTATCTTGACACTTCAGGATTTCGTTCAGTCCCTTCATAGCTGCCCTTCCAAGTCCTAGTCTTCTTCTGATTTCTTGACTCCAATCTCCATTCTGATTAATGACTGAGCCAAAGTATGGAAAAACTTGAACTGTTTCAATGTCTTCATGTTCTACTTTAAAGTTATGTAAACTGTCTGTGGTTGTTATTTTTGTTTTCTTAATGTTCAGCTGTAAACCTGCCTTTGCAATTTCTTTCTTTATTTTCTTCAGTAATCATTCAAATTCTTTACTATTTTCTGCTAGTAGCATGATGTCATCTGCCTATCTGAAATTATTGAAGTTCCTTCCCTCAGTTGTCATGCCCTTTCCTCCAAGCTTAGTCCAGCTTTCTGTGTTATACTTTCGGAGTGGAAGTTAAACAAATAGGCTGAGAAAATGCAGCTTTGCCTGAGCCCCTTGCCCATTAGAAACCATTCTGTTTCTCCATATTCTGTCCCGATGGTGGTCTCTTGGTCTGAGTACAGGTTAGATGTCAGGGCAACCAAATGATCTGGCACACCCATTTCTTTAAGAATGATCCATACTTTTTCATGATCTACACAATCAAAGGATCTGTAAGGGATAGACTGATTCTCTACTTTGGCCCACTCCATTATCCAGCATATATTTGCAATATGATTCCTAGGGGCTTCACCTTTTTCAGAACCCAGCTGGGATATCTGGCATTTCTCTCTCCATATAAAGTCACTGTTGTAGAATTTTGAGCATCACTTTTCTTGCATGGGAAATTAACATAATGGTCTGGTAGTTACTGCAATCTATGGTGTTCCCTTTCTTGAGGACTGAAATATATATTGAGCATTTTAGTCTCTGGACCATTGTTTTGTTTTCCATGTTTGTTGGAAAATTTTATTTGTAATTTGAGTGGATTCTATCTCTGTAGCAGCTCTATCAGTATGACATGTGTTCCTGCTTATTTCTTCCAAGGGCAGCTTCTACTTCACTTTCTAAAATTGTGAATTCATCTTCAAATTGTTCTTCTTTGAATTAATCTGTCATCATTTCATCCTTTCTGCAGTGTTTGGTTATGTTCTGTGTTTTACTTTTACTTTCCTATTGCCTGTGATTATCAACATGTGTGTCATCAGTTTCCTCCTGGACTCCAGCACAGGATCTTTCAATTTCTTCTTCTTCTGCCTCTGTAGCTGGAGCATGAACTTGGATTATGTGGCTATATTGATGGGTTTTCTCTGAACTCTTGTTGATACTATTCAGTCAGACTTTACACTGTATCCTCTGACTGCTTTTGCTATGTTTTTCCTCACTGTTAATGCCACCCCATTTTTTCTTTCCATGTCCCCATAATAAGTGTTGTGAAGCTTCAAACTTTCTTTTCACTTCTGAGCATGTCCACAACTGAACACCCTTTTGGCTGGAGTCTAGTTCATTAGCTACAGTGATACTTATAGTTGTCCTCCGCTCTAACCCAGTGGCTCATTGAGTGCCCTCCAACCTGAGAGTCTCATCTTTTGGTGATATCTTTTGTTTCATTGTGAATTGTCTCATCATAGGGTTTTCATGGTGAGATACATTAAAAATTGATTTACCTGCACCTCCTTCTGAGTAGTAGTAACATATGTTAGGTATGATGCAACTGCCATTGTATCTGAGAGATTCTCCTTCAGTGCCACCCCCCACTCCACATACATACTTCTGCTGCTGCCTAGTAGTTATTTGGCACATTTAGTCTGGTTTCTTATCAACAGCCTGTCTGATGTGGGAGACCCTACCAGCATAGCATCTTGCCTCATAGGAACACACAATCCCACCACAATGGAAAAGTAATGTCATGATGGGTTGGCTCAGCACATTACTCACAAGCTAGATCAAAAGCTCAGAAAGCCCACTCTTTTTTATTATATCTCCAGAATCTTCCATCTAGCTCTGGGCTATGTCTGGCTCAAATTGCCTCTCCAGGTTGCCCACCATATCTCCCCTTCTACTTTCTGTCTTCAAATCCTTATTTACTACTTCAGCTAGGCATATTTTAGTAGTGAGCAAATCAGCATTCTGTATAATTAGGCAAAATCATGATCTCTAGCTTATGGAAGGAACAGAAATTCTCCAATTTCCTGATTGGGGTAAAATCAAGAGTTCATGACCCCTCAAAAAATATGTGCAGGAAGAAAAATGGCACATTAAAATTTCCCACAAGTTGCAATAACCTTGTCATTGGTGGTGGTCTTGTTCCCAATCACAATTTAAATTGCACAGTACTTGAAAACTAAGCATGAGTTTGAGAAACTGTGCAGGATTTTGAGAAAGTGTGCTTCCAGTCCTTTCATGTACTACCTTTGTTGGTTTGAACATTTGCACAAATCTAATACTATATAGCAAGGAAAGAAGCTCTACCTGATTAAAACTGCAGCCTTTGCTGGTTTAAATGTTGTGCAAGTTCCCTTCCATGAGGAAAGCTGCACAGTTTTTCATTTCTTTGCTGAAAGCAACACAATTTCTAGAAAACTATGGAGTTTCCAGGGCAAACCCTGCAATTTTTGTAGAAGAGCTGTGCAGCTTCCCAGCATTTAAGGGGAAAAAAAACATGTTTAACTGATAGGATTTACCATCCATGTCAAGAACTAATGTAACTTTGTGAGCTCTGGCAGAGAAATTTGAGAACATCCATCAGTAGGAGTTAAAGATGTTCCTAACAAAAGGAGAATTTGTATGTTTTGTTTTCTCCCAAACCCCCACTCCCTGCCCCACCCAAAAAAACCAGACTCAGGTTCTTTCAGTCCTAAACTTGTAGAAATGGATTATACATTGATTGAATGGAAATCTTAACCTGTTTCATACTTATACACTAGATGAGAATGCATGAAATTTTCTTCCTTAATGCAGAATGGCAAGGATTTTATTTTGTTTTGTTTTGGTCTGCCTCAGCAACAATTTATTCAGTTGCAAGAATGGTTTTCATCCTATGTGTAAATGTGCAAAATTTAAATCTGTAGTAATAGCTGTGTCACTTCATGGGCTGTTAAAAGCAGAAACACTGGATGGATTCTTAGATCCTTGTGAAAATCATACTGTCCTTTTCTCTCTTCATAAAGGACTTTTTTTTTTTTTGCCCAACATCCACAGAATATGATGAAATAAAGCACTTGGTGCCTCATCCTTGTGATGGGAAACATAACTTGCCATAGGGTCTTGGGAATCCTCAACAGGCTTTCTCACTACAATAAAACACTCTTTCTCAACCCTAACAGTGGCACTAGTGAAATTTCCCCACATCTCTAGGTTTCAGGTACTATGAAAAGAGTGAAATGCCCTTTCCAGTAGGGCTGACAACTTAAGATTATGAAAAATAAAATACATGAAATAAGATGCTAGTCCATTGGGAGAAATCCGGATAATGGGCCAAAGCAGGCAGACCCAGTGTGGAACATACGATGTTCATCTTTCAAGGGTGCTTTTATGGTGCATTCCTGCATGGCAAGGGGATGAATGACAGGCCTTTATGGTGCCTTAATTCTGTTTCTATGTTGAGTGGATTCAGATGGAACCTGCATGAACTGGTGGTTGATTTATTTTCTTTCCAGACCATGATATTTGTCACTGACAAATTTACTGAGAACTGCTTTATCTATACTGCTTCTTCCTACCATAGCCCCTGACATGCTCCAGCTTGGTGATATCCTTCTTGAATTGAGGTGCCGAGAACTGGACATAGTATTCCAAATGAGATATAACTAATGAAGAATAGAATGGTACCATTACCCATCTCGTTCTAGACACCATTTTCCTATTGATGCAACCAAGAATCACATTGGCTTTCTTGATTGCAGCATCACATTGCTGACTGATGTTCAGCTTGTGATCTACCAAGACTCCTAGATCCCTTTCACACTCATGTGTTCCCCATCCTATATTTGTGCCTTCCATTTTTTCTGCTTAAGTGTAGGACCTTACATTTCCATCTGTTGACACTCATTTTGTTAGCTATGGCCCAGTTCTCCAATCTGTCAAGGTAATTTTGAATTTTGATCCTGCAAATTTGATTAGCATGCCCTCTATTCCTTCACTCAAGTCATTGATGAAGATGTTGAATAGCACTGGGCCCAGGACAGAACTCTGTGCACCCGACTAGTCACTTCTCTCCAGGATGAAAAGCAGCCATTGGTTAGTACCCTTTGGGTTCGGTCGGTCAACCAATTGCAAATCTACCTAACAGTAGCCCTGTCCATCCTGCATTTTACTAGCTTCTTTGCAAGAATGTCATGGGGAACTTTGTCAAAGACCGTAATGAAATCAAGATATACTACATCCATAGTATTCCCTTCATCTATCAAGCTTGTAACTCTATCAGAAAAAGAGATAAGATTAGTCTGGCATGACTTATTTTTGAGAAATCCATGTTGACTTTTAGTGATTACGACATTGCTTACTAAGTAATTACAAACTGACTCTTTAATGATCAGCTCTTCAGTTCCAGAAGAATGGGGGAAAGGAGCAGAAATTATTTTCCTCTCCCTCTTGCCAATGGAGAGGGCCTCTATGGAATATGAGCAGGACTGGGCCAAGAAATTTTGCTGCCTGAGACTATGTAGCAAATGGTGCCCCTTCCTTGTAAAGCTGTAAAGTATTCAAAGCCTGGTTATTTTGGCATACATAGCAAATAGCTTCCCAAATACCTTCCTCACACCCCACCTCTATTCATAAAAATAAAATATTAACAAACTAATTACCCTCTGTCCACTCACTGTCTTTTCCCCTGCAGAGAAATGAAGAAACAGAAAACTGAGTCATTGGTGGAAACATGAGAATCTACTGGGGGCCCTTCCACACTGCATAATTATAGCACTTAGGCCCTTTCCACACGTGGGAAAGGAACTGTGCAAAAACGGGACTCACCAAATTTCTTCAGCATCCGGGCGAGCCCGTCGGGACGAGGAGCAGTGAAAGCTCGTTGCTCCGCACTGCTCCGGCGTCCAAAATGGCGGCTTCTGGTTGGTGGAGACTCTCCACCAACCAGAGAAGCTCGCCAGCCTAAGGCCCACCCCCGGCAGATCTGCACGGCTGCAAATCTGCACCAGAGCTCGGTGATGGAGCGACACAGAGTCGCGCGCTCCGTGCTTTTTAAAAACCTCTAAAAAGAGGTTTTTAAAAAGCACGCTGCATGATCAGTTCCAGTCGCTCCAAACCAGACTGAGATGTGGAACTACAAAAAGTAGTCCGCCACAGTCCACTCCACGGTGCAGAAGACCTCCGTCGGAGGTCGCTCTGCACCGTTTTAATAGCCCAGTGTGGAAAGGGCCTTTGTTGATGTTGTGTGCCTTCAAATCGTTTCCAACTTATGGTGACCCTAAGACAAACCTATCATGGGGCTTTCTTGGCAAGATTTATTCAGAAGGAGTTTCCCTATGCCATCCTTTGAGCCTGGGAGAGTGTGACTTGCCTAAGGTCACTCAGTGGGTTTCCATGCACAAGCAGGAATTTGAACTCTGTTCTGCAGAGTTGGTGTCATGCCCTGCCTTGGAGACCCTGACAGTGAGGAAGAGGATTCTGAAGCTGAGGCAGAAGTTTCTCCAGAAGCTTGCTTAGTGGAAGATAGCAACCAACAACTGAGGCCTGAGCAGGGGGAACAAATATCAGAAGACAAGACAACACAAACTCTTACCGTGCAAGAGAGATGACGCTAGAAAGAGAGGCTCTGCTGCTCAGCTCATTTAAATAACAAACAAGCCTTAATGAGAGAACACCTGTGGCAATATCATTAGTGGATAAAAGGCAACCAGCTGGCCCATCCCTTTCAGGATTGACAACTGATCTTCCCAGTGGTTGAGGCCCTGTGCTGTGTTCTCTGGACTCCTGACTATCTTGGACCTCTGCTTGTTTGATGACAACTCGGATTTGCCTTGTGGATTTGTTTGCTATGGAACTTGAACTTTGTTTGCACTATTCCCGTTATTGCCTTTGTGAGTAAGCTCTGGTCTGCTGCTTGCTTGCTAATTGCCTGCCTGGTCTGCCTGGGATGTGACAGTTGTAGTCCAAAGCTTAACCCACTACACCATGATGGTGTATACAATTCTGCTTTGTCTGCCATGGCAGCATCCTGTGGAATCTTGGCAGTCGTAGTTTGAGGAAACACTAAACCACTCTGGGTGAGAATTCTAAGTACTCCTTCCTAACGTGCAAATCCCAAGATTCCATAGGATAGAGCCGTAGCGGTCAAAGTATAATCATAGTGCTATAATTTTATAGTATGAAAGAGCACCAGGTGCTTTTGCTGGGGACCTGGTGATATCAGGTGTTATGGCTATGATCCTTGACAGCATCAATTCCATGGAGGACAGCACAGGGTGGAATAAACCTCAGTCTCACAATTAATAATTTTACACTGATGCAACAATCACCTTTAGACTCTAACAAAAAGCCAATACACCAGGTAACTGAATAAGAACAGCGGACTACACCATAATGTTGTCATAGAACCTCTAGCTCCTCACATTAAAATGGGCCTAACAAAACCAGGCTACTTTGTAGGATTTGGTATAATCTCAGCTAATCTCATCTCCTGCAATATGGGCATAATAATAATCATGTCTGTCTGTCTGTCTGTCTGTTACCAGAACTAAGATTTTTTTATACATATTCCTATTCTATTAAGTTTATATGATTGTTGTATTTGTACAGGACACAAATCTTGAATAATTTCACAGATGCAATATCATTGCTTCAAAACAAGAAACATCTATCTCTGCTGCCTGCTGGCCTAGGTAGACTGTCCTCCGTAACAATTGCAGAGAGTCTCAGTTTGACAGCCAGACCTTCAATAGGAGTGATCACTCTTCCTTAACTGGATGGGCATCTGCCCATACACATTAAAATAAAGAAATTTAGCATTTGATGGGAAGTGTTCACCTTTCCCCATCAGAAAACAATAGTTGATGACATGTGAGTCCAATTGTCTTGATGACCCAATCTGAGACAGAAACAAAGGTCTTAGCAAGACTACTTGATACTTCTAGACTTTCAGGTATCCCTTTGGATTCCTCATTTTCCAATGGTGGACCATAACAACAGCTCTTCCATTGTTGTGGGAGCTTTAAGTGGTCACTGGATCAATCTGGATCAGGTAATGATTTGCCCATGACAGTGAAGTCATTACTGGGTTCTCTACATATAGACCGTTATTCCTTAAAATAGTTCGGAAGTCAAGATTTCTTTCTTCCTATCTAATGGTTACATTTATAACCTGCACAGGCGGCATGTATATCTTCCTCCCTGTGTTCTCCTCACAACTACCAAGTGAGGCCAGACTGAGAGGCAGAGTGACTGCCCCAGTATCAGCCAGTGAGTTTCATGGTTCATTAGGGACCCTAAATCTCCTATGTCCCAGTCCAACTTTCTAATTGCTGTTCCAATCTGGCTCTAGTAATATGTGTCATGCTACATGTTTTTGGCTTGATATGTTATGAGAAAAGCCAATTGTTATCATGGAAGCTGTGAAGTGGCAAGCTATACCCACAATTGCCTAACTTTGGCATATATACTGAAGTCTCCATAACCAATATCCAGGACACTCTCAACTGTCACATCTGAGAACCATCATCTTGAGCTAGGCATCTGTTTTGCTACAAGATGGATAGCACTCTGACAGATTCCTATACTCTCTGGGGTTCCCAACACCAAGTACATCCTGTCGGTTGCTAGATATGACTGTCATGGCTGGCTGTGACAAGGGCCCTTTCTGCAATGCACCTTTTCACAGAGCTGGGGTGCGGGGATTATGCGAGCAGCCTCCAGCAAGAGGCTCTCGCATCCCAGTTCCTTCAGCTCTGCAGCTGCTGCCCGCTCATGCAAGAGCCTCGCCTCTTCCTTCCACAGTGCAGCCTGGGAGTTTCCCAGGCTGCGCTGGGGCAGGAAGTGTGAGCGCTGCGGCTCCGGAGCTCTGCATGCACGGTAAGTGCGCATGGGGCCCTGGAGCAATGTGCAATCACTCACCATTTTTATCTTAAAGCCAAAAATGAAAAAGTGCGCAAGCAGTGCCTGCCAGACCCTGGAGCGTAGTGTGATTGTGAGTGCATTATGTTGACTGCTCCTCACATTCATGTGATGCTCGAGGGGCCCTTTCACCTGGCAAATGCCGTGCGAAAAGGGCCTAAGAAAAGGAAAAAAAACTTCATTGGATTTGGCTGCCTTAACCATGTTTTAACTTAACTTGTTTTAGTTTGTAAACTGGCTTGATTCCCAGTTTTGGGGGGGGAGTAAGGTATAAATGGTGGTGATGATGGTGGCAATGATGATGATGGTGATTTCTATTATTAAGAAAACTTAATAAGAGAAAAGGAAAGCTTGGATTATAGGTGTGTCAACCCTGGGGAAAGCTGAGTACAAGACAAAGAGAAATATTACAATCTATAAATTAAGACTCAACGTCTCTGGGGAAAGAAAATAACGCTGTTTGCAGTAGTGATAGATGCTCTGAGAACAATTTCAAATAGACCAATAGAACATCTGAATTAAATCACCAAAGATAAGATCACAATAGCACAGTTCTAAAAAGAAGTCTCATGAATTCTCCTAGGAAGAAATGCACCTTGCCTCAGGAATTTGTATACCTGTGAGCATATGGAAAATTTCAGCGAACTGAAGTGCTCACAAAATTGCACAGATTTTAAAATATGAATGGCTAAAAATGCACACAATTGAGAATTATGCACAAACACACTTTAGTTGATGCTGTATAAAAAGCATAAATAAATGCAAGAAGGAACATAAAAAGCATAAATAAATGCAAGAAGGAACATGTTTAAAATTTCACATCCATTTCCATGTGGAGGAAACAAAAACATGCAAAGGCCTGCAACCTGATGTGGAACAAGGATGGGAAGAAAATGAGACTGAGATTTGGGGAAACAAAATAAATATTGATTTGCATATGCCTAAGTTGTGACATTGAGCAGAGAACTGACCAGGTTGAGTTCATCCAATGAGCATCAAACAGATGGTTGATACTTTCCAGGCAGTTGGAAAGCACTGATTACATATTGCTTAGTGGACAGATACAAGGTCTTAATAAAGAAATGAGGGTAAATAGATATGTGTATACCTTTATAAAGCTTTTTTTCTTTTTTTAGTTTCACAGTTGCCTGTGCTTTCTGCTTTGCTTGATGAGTTTTTGAGAGAGGATATTGCTGTATCCAACTCTTATATTGAGCAAGCTGGTTTTAAAATGTCAGTAACTGCCAGTTAATTAAAAATGGATGAATATTTTTATGATGATGAATATTGTTATGATTTCATTATATAGTGTTTATGTACAGAGAATATCCAAGGCTATAAATGGGGAAAGTCTGTGGTAAATGTTTCCTTTTGATTCTTGTAGACCCCCTCAAAATAATATGTTCTGCAGATCACAATGATCTGACACTAGTTCATGAACCATTCAGAATGCTTGTGTGTGGATGTATGGATGTGCCTTCAAGTTGCCTGTCGACTTAACCCCATGAATTTCATAGGGTTTTCTTAGACAAGGAATATTCAGAGGTAGTTTGCCAGTTCCTTCCTCTGAAATATAGTCTACAACACCTGGTCATTGTTGATGGTCTCCCATCCAAGTACTAACCAGGGCTGATCCTGCTTAGCTTCTAAGTGTTGGAAACATTAAGGCATCACTTTGTGTAAAGTGATTAGTGAAAAAGGGGACTCTAAAGAACATGCCTGCCCTTTTGTTTCGTGTTTCTTTGATCTGTGTACTCAAGCCTTTTTTCTTCCTGTCTGCCTACAGAGAACACTTCCCTCTTTTCCCAAAAGTTAGTTAGTCCTTTGGCTCCCTTTGTCTGGGAAGGGAAAGTCAATGAGGCCCCCGCTTCTGATAGATATTGGCAACATCCATGCATGACAGCCAGCCTTAGGGGCTCTTGTACTGAAGTTTAGGTAATCTTCTTTTGTCTGTCTCCTTTCCTATCCCAGGATAGATTTCCTGAAACAATAATTGTATGTTGATTTTGTTTTGTTTTTAACCTTACAAGAACCTCCTGAGTATTTTCTCCTGTTTTCTCATATTGCAGTGACTGTGCTACACTCTGTTTGATATAGATAACAAATATTCTTACACCAAGATCAGACTGCATCTGGTGTCTTTAGAGTATTTAGGCAGGATATTACCAATGAGTTATGAGAACAAAGTCGCAATTATTGTTTTGAATGACTGGCATTTATGCTTTTCTGTTTTGTAAGCAAAATTTCACATTTGCATTTAGTTCCACACTTGTATTTTTATCATAAATGTACAAGGTATATAAAAGGATCTCATACACAGCACAAAACTCTTTATGGTAACAAGTATCCCATAATTTTGTGTGAAAATAGATGATAAAAACTATGTCTTTTTCTTATTTTTCATCCAGCCAATAACCAAAGTTTTCTGGCTGAATTACGAGATGTAGTATACCAAAATGCTGTATAATTGGCGAGGGGAAGGAGCCCAGGAAAATGTATAAAAAAAGCCATAAAGATCTAAAATGCCTGTAATGTTTTTGTTTGTTTTTTAAATCCCTCATCAAGATGAAAGCAGTGTGGGTGCAAGGAGAGCTTCTTTGGTGAGGGCATTCCACAAATCAGAGGTGGGTCCCTGTGAAAGGCTAGGAGAACACATTAGTCTATGTTTATAATTTCAGAAATAAAACAGTATAATAATTTTGGAGGTAGTACTGTGCTTTATAATCCTACTAAGAGGTTACCAGAGAGTAAATAACTGTAATTAAGCTACCTCTGTCCAGATAAGAACCCTAAATATAGCCAGTACTAGCCACTGAAGCCAACCATACCATAAGTGGTAATCCAGGATCTTGCCCAAATTTCAGATGTGCTATTTCAGGTGCAGTTCAATCTCCTGCAAAATGGGCCGAACCATGCTCTAACAGAACTTCCAGATTGTCTTGTTTGAATTTCAGTTTGTCAGCCTTCATCCAGTTCAGGACATTCACTACTTCCTACTACTTCCCCTGGTAGGGGATGGACCAACTGAAATCTCGAATCCTCGAATCTTTGGCAGGGATTTGAAATTCGGGAATCTGAATCCCTGTGCCAAAATAGGCAAACGGAATCTTTCTAATTCGCCACTCAAACAGTTTGTTGGAGACCAGGACACCTGAAAACCTGGGAGACTGGGACGCCTGAAAACTCAGGACCAGGACAGGATCCTGCTCCTCACATGTTTCCCCACCCAACGTGGGCACAGGTGATTGGCCAGCAGACTGGCATAAAGCCTCATACGCACTGGAGGCCGCCATTTCTCCTTCTTGCTGCCTGTGCCCCTAGTGCTGCCTCTCCCTGCTGCTGCCTCCCTCTGCAAGGTAATTTTGGGATAGGGATTGGGAGGTGAGGGACAGAGGAGCAAAACTGAGTTTCTGTGGGGGTCTAGGAGCTTGATAGAATGTCCCAGGGGGTTCCAAAGACTGCAAAAAGGGGTTCAGGGGTTCCATGCAAGCCATGCCAGCCATACTTTCTCCTTCACCAGCTTTCTTTGGTCAATTCTGGGACTAAGATTGTCATGATGCCACTTCCTCTCTTAGTTTCTGTGTCTTGAATCCATGAATACTTCAGTTAACCCATTTTGAAGCTCCCTTTTAGAAAGTCTTTTAATGCTTCTCAACCCCTTGTCCTCTTTTTCCTCTGTCTAGCTGCAAGTTTATAAGCAGCATTGCCATCGGAAAGATCGCAAAGGAAAGCTGGAGAAACACAGACTTTTGGTCTTGTGTTGCAGCAGCATGTCTGTGGTAAATAATGAATGCCAAAAAACTTGAGCTGGGAAAGAATAGGATTCTAATCTAGCTGATTCTATAGGAGGAGTGTGTGTTACCTACATCAAACAAGATGAACAGTAGCTGCCTCCAGAATCGTTTATTGAGCATGCATTAATCTGTATTAATTTTTGATCTGAGACTGGAGAGTAGGAATTGGGAATTGTTGAGACAGGCCTAGGCCCTTTCCGCACCTTACTGTCTTCTGCTGCTGGGGTGCGGAGATCGCGTGAGCAGCTTCTGATGAGAGGCTCTCACATCTGGGGCCCTTTGGCTCTGCATGAGCTGCCTGCTCGTGTGAGAGCTCTGCCTGTTCCTTCCACAGTGCAGCTGGGACCTTCCCAGGCTGCGCTGGGGCAGGAAGCATGACCGGCGCGGCTCCGGAGGCTCCGCAAGCCAGGTAAGTGCATGCGGGGCTCGGGAGCAATGTGTGATCCTGCACCATTTTCAGCTTCTAGCTGAAAATGAAAAGGTGCGCAATCAGCGCCTGCCCTACCCTGGAGCATTGCGCGATTGTGAGTGCATTGTGCAGATTGCTCCTCACAGTCGCGCAGCACTCTAGGGGCCCTTTTGCATGGAAAATGCCGTACAAAAAGGGCCCTAGAGATATGACTTGAGTATCCTTTGCAGGACTTGAGGATAGAGAATTGACTGGGCTAGAAGTTCGTGTGTGTGTGTGTGTGTGTGTTTAAGTGCTTTCTTTGTTGCAGGACTTCAGACTTGACTTGGCTCTTGAGACTACAGGGTGCAGAACTGAGATTGGACTAGAGGCTGTTTGTTTGTTTGTTAGTGTATTTTAAGTGCCTTCCTTGTTGCAGGACTTGAAACTTGACTGGAAAGTACAGTCTTCTTGAGGTTTCAAGGACAGCTGAACATTTCTTTGCATCTCTCCCTTGCAAAGCTCTTTCATACACAATTCTGGGGTTTGTGGTTTTACAAGATGTCACAGACTTCTCTGCCAAAGTGTGCTGGCACATCATCCAACTACAAACTCCAGGATGCCAGAAGGAGCTATGCAAAGAAAAGCCAGTTTTGACCTAGATTATTTCTGTACTGTAATATGTGGTCCTGTTTACACAGGCAGGAAAATGTGAGATTAATCCACATTTTCCTGTCTGTGTAGAAAGGGCCTTCATGTCATTTTCAGTCTGGGGAGATCCTGAGGCAAAACAATGACAATTGTCCTGGCCAGATTTCTTCAGAGGGAGATTTGCCTTTGCCTACGCTTTTGCTAAGGCTGAGAGAGTGTGTCTTGTCCAAGATTATCCTTCTTTCCCTTGCTTTTTAAACCCTTTTTTAAAAAAAAGGATTCAAAAGATTCCAGATTTGTTGATTCCCAGAACCTTCCAGGGATTCAGATCTGGATTCGGATTCAGAAAATGCTGGATTCGTCCCATCCCTAGTTAGAAGGAAAACAGAAACAAAGCTGGCCGTCATCTCCTGTTGATGACATCTCATCCTACAGTCCTCCCCAATAATATCTCTCAGAGATTTCATATAGAAAAACTTGGAGAATTCTCTGGAATTGTGTGATGTAACTACCATGAAAGGAAGTAACAATGCCTCAGCATCATTTTCTGGAAGCAGCCACCCAAGAAATAAATTAGAATTATCGCAGAGCAGTATCTGAACTCTTCTTCTAGCCAGCTGATCGAAAAGGATATCATAGGCAATGACATCAAAACTTGCTGTGGGGTTTTTTTTTTCCCAATTAATTTACAATGTAACTTTCAGTAAGCAAGTCACAACAAGTTGAATCAAACTTCTGTATTTGTCCCTTTTATTTACTATGAAAATCCAGAGTTTGGTAAGTTATCTCTTTTGAAAAAGTTGCAGTATTTAAAAAAATTGCCTGTTGGTTACTCATTATGATGATAGAATAGTAAACTTGTTACATTACTTGTTACAACTACTCATTATCTCATTACCTTTTCATTATCTTCTGCTACTTTATTTGATGTGTGTGCAGGGGAAGAATTTCCTGTCAAAATGACTTTAAAATGTCCTGAAGAGTAACTTTCAAAAATAATTAGAAACAGTCATTATACTAATGATGGTATCTTGCTCTTACTTGATAGTTTGGTTTTAAAGGATAATTTTGATATACCCTTGCTGCCCCTCCAAAGTAACTAGTTGGAGTTAAGAATATTTCTTATAACAATACACTTATAGCTACCAAGTTTTGGCTACATACAAAGGCCCTTTCCGCAACTCATCTTTTCTCAGAGCTAGAGTGTGGGGATTGCGCGAGCAGCCTCCAGCAAGAGGCTCTCTCTTCCCTGCTGCTTCAGCTCCGCACGAGCTGCCTGCTCCTGAGCAGGTAGCGCGAGAGCCCTGCCCCTTCCTTCTGCAGAGCAGCCTGGGAGTTTCCTAGGCTGCACTGGGGCAGGAAGCACGACCACCATGGCTCCAGAGGCTCCGCACACACGGTAAGTACACATGGGGCCCTGGAGCAATGTGCAATTGCACACCATTTTTTGGCTAAAAGCTAAAAATGAAAAAGTGCGCAAGTGGCACCTGCCCTACCCTGGAGTGTCATGTGATTGTGAGTGCATCGTGCAGATTGCTCCTCACAATTGTGCAATGCTGCAGGCACCCTTTTGCATGGCAAATGCCGTGCGAAAAGGGCCTGAAAGAAGGACTAGGGCAGAAAGGGCAAATTAAGTATTAAAAATGATTCTCTTGTCACCAAGTAATTTTCTCTCCAACTCTGCAAAGGCTCTGTAATCATTAATACCCAAGTTGCATTCTTGTTTCATGTAATTAATAAAAAGATGAGATCTCCACGTACATGTAAGTGAACATGTATTCTGTTAGCTAGCTGAGTGAGAGAGGAAGAGAGAAAGACTGTGCATATAAAGCTTGATTCATTCCTCCTGCATCTGTACAGAAAGACAGTTCTAGTTACCAGGAGCATTACAGTAGACTTCAATAAGTAGCAAGAAACATTTATTTTGTAAACTAGAATATTACATTTAGAAAAACATGGCTCAGCAGTTTTTATTGCTTTGTCCTTCAAATTACACATAGATAGTATTTCAATTTTCCCAATTTAATTAAATAAAATAATGATATTTTAGTGCCCATTTAATTACCTGAGTACAGTTATCAATCTAATTAACTTACTAGCTGACTAGGATGCTAGGTTTAAAAAGAAAAGAGCTGCAAATTGTGATAAGGGTCTTTTTTGCAGGCCTGTGTTTTTCAGCTTTACAGTCAATGTTCAACATGAAGTTTGAAAGATGCACATATTCTAACATCACAGCTACAGTTGACCTTCCACGTTCACTAGGCATATGGGCACAGGACCCCTGCAACAGTGGAAAATTCACAAATATCAAAATGTGTGTGTGTGTGTGTGTGTGTGTCTGTAGGAAGGTGTCTAAGGTATGGGGGGACCAGGCACCTAGGGTCCAAACCAGGTCAGAGAAAGTAGAGGGAAAGGAGTCAGCATGGTGACCCTATACTTCCTTTTTTGCACATTTCCTTCTGGGGGGAGGGGTATGGGGGTGCGAGCAGCCGTACACCTCCATGCTTTGATATGGTCTAACTGGCAAATATTTATTGGCATGAAATTAAGCTATATACACTTATATCTGAAAGGCCATGTGGAGAAGGGATGCTGGCTGGGAAGATGTGCAAAAGAAGGTCAGAGGTGACCTTAGCATGGCCAGGTCATAAGTTCACTGTGGATTAGGGAAAGCCCAAACTCAGTGGCTCTAAGATAATTGTCTCAACTGCCCAATCTCAGAAAACAATAGTTAAGCCCAGGTGCAGCAGGCAAGCACCCCTGCTGCTGTTTGCATTTCCTACCAAAACCTTCTCCAGTCACATTAACCAGCCAAGACATTGAGAAGCTGCCAGGACTCCCATCAATATTTTGTCAACTATCTGTCCATTCCAGACCCCTTTTGTTTACTCTGCCAGAAAACAATTAACTCACACCCTTTCAGGGAGGGAAACAGAGTATAAAACCTTCTATTTTGAGCAGTTCAATGCAGTACATTGATTACAGGCATCCACTGTGTCACTTTGATTTCCAATTTGTGTACTGCCCTTAGACACAAGTCTAAGCCACTGAAGTAGCTCGCCAAGAATTGAGACCACCAGATTAGAAAGCAAGGGAAAAGGTTTATTTTACTGCAGGGATCTCAGTGGAATGAATTTCCAAAGTCTGAGAACCCCGATCCAGGTATTAGCTCTCTTTTTATACCCTCTTGTAAACAGGTTACAGGAAATGATTACATATGACCATATATGAAGTGTTTACAGGTTATACAGACCTAGGTTACAGCTTTCAAAAATGATATATTTTGGTACCAAGGGAGTATTTCTCCAACATCAAAACTCCCTAGGTTCCCGGCACAGCTAAGCACATACCTAAGCCTCCTGATAAGATAAAGGACGCATCTGCTCACCTTATTTTTCTCTATTTTTCTACCTTAGCAATAGCTTCTCCGATTTAACCCTTTCACCACAATGCTGCTTCTTTCCTGCTCTTCTGGAATGGTAAATATTGCCCATTCCCTGAAACTTTGGTTAACTTTATGTGAGTGAATGACTGTTTGAGTCTTGTGTGTGTGTGACTGAATTTTCCTCAGTAAAACATACTTTAGTTTACTTTTGAATCTCTATTCTTTCCTACAAGGACCCTGTAAACATTGGTGAAAGATCTTGTTAAGTTATCTCCTCTTGCAGGCCTCCTAATTGAGCTAATCAACTCCCTATTGTCACATGGAGGTACATGT
This sequence comes from Iguana delicatissima, assembly GCA_948472985.1. Classification (NCBI taxonomy): domain Eukaryota; kingdom Metazoa; phylum Chordata; class Lepidosauria; order Squamata; family Iguanidae; genus Iguana; species Iguana delicatissima. The sequence goes on along the minus strand of CAOKZL010000251.1, from coordinate 2,730,002 downwards.
GATTTCAAATGAGTCGCCCACGTTTTGGGGTAACAGAGGCATCAGAAGAGGGTTTGTGATGCTGAGAAACACAGCTGCAGGCCATTCTTGGGTAGTCAGACAGTGTCTGGTGGAGAAGAAGGGGAGGACTAGAGGCAGATTTTCAAAGGGCTGCACAGCCTGATTGGACCCATGAGACAGAAGGTTTCCCTAGAAAAGAAGTGATGATGGTGGATGGGCAGGGGTTGGAGAAACTCAGAAATATTTTTCTTTCAAATCCATGAAAGTCAAACTCACAAATGTAGAGGGCCAACTGTATATAAAAAATGGCTATTGTATGGCACATGTCTACAATCCAGTAGAAAGGAAATCTGTTATTATCATTTACAGTTTTCTGAACAATAATTTTCATTAGTGTACCAACTAGCATGTAAACTCTGACACTTTTAATCTGATACAAAAGTCACTCTGAAAAATATTTTATAGAAGGAAATAGGCTTTACCTCATAGTTCTGTTTACAAGCAGAACAGAAAACATATACACACCAAAATATATCACTTCATTTTTAGAGATGTCCTTGAGCAAAGACACTCATTCAAAAGAAGCATTTAAAGCTATGATCAGAACACTTAACCTGGAGTAGTGGAGACTGGACAGTAGCACAGTACATCCATTAGACCAACATCATAGTTCAGACTTTAGTCAATCCTGTTTCATGCTGTTGGTGCTACCTAATATTGCATTCCTATATCTCTATTTGGAGTACTAGAAAACAGGTAATGTGTCCAACCATTCTTTGTAATGTGTAATTCTTTGTCCATAAAGTAGATAATTTTTCTGAAGAACAAAGCATCAAATTCATCCCTGATAGTTTTCACAATGTGAAGACTTCTCTGATCAGATCCTTCAGCCTCTGAAAACCCTGTTACTTGTCTGCTTCAGAGACAGAGTTAGAGATGCAAGTGTTTCTAGCAGAGACTGCTGAAGAAACTATAAATGCCAGGACCTTGTAGGATGGAGCCATTGCAGTTAAAATGGGAACAAATTGTTATAATGACTTTGCAGAACAGGATGAGGAAGTGAATGTGGACTTCTTAGTCTATCAGGCCACATTCCGCCCAAGCCCGCAGTCTTTCTCATTAGGATTTGACTAATTTATCCGGGATGTACTCCTTCATAAGCCTCTCTTTGGGCTGTCAATAGCTATTCCACCTACAGATTTGATAGAGACAGCTTTGCATGAATTGACAATAGAGAATATTAGAAAAGTGCATCCACCCACTGTCCAACTTGTATATTAATTTGAGCTTCGTTAACACTAACAAATTTTATAATTTTCAGAAAAGGATGGGGAATGAATGTGGAACAACTATCTATCAGGGACATTCCCCACAAAAAATAAAAGTTTTCTTCATTAAATAGGAAATTTTCCGGGATGGACAAACCCCTTTTTTAGGGTGTCAAAAGCTATCCACCTAAAATTTTGAGGCAGCTTTGCAGAGACAAGGAAAAGAAGGATCACCAAAAGAATATCACAGAGAAAGTTCCAAATATAGAGAGCAAGGGACTTTTGGATGAATGAATAGCAAGGAGAGAACACAAGATTATACAGGATGTATGAACTCTATCTACCCTCTCACTGCTGCTTTTACACCTAACTCTTAGGCCCTTTCCACATCGGGCTATTAAAACGGTGCAGAGCGACCTCCAACGGAGGTCTTCTGCATCGTAGAGTGGACTGGGGCGGACTACTTTTTGCAGTTCCGTACCTCAGTCCGCTCCAGAGCGACCAGAACTGGTCACGCAGCGTGTTTTTTAAAAACCTCTTTTTAGAGGTTTTTAAAAAGCATGGAGCATACTACTCCATGCCGCTCCGTCGCTGTGCTCTGGTGCAGATTTGCAGGCGCGCACTAGTGCATGCCTGCAGATCTGCCGGGGGTGGGCTTTAGGTTGGTGAGCTTCTCCAGTTGGTAGAGAGCCTCCACCAACCGGAAGCCGCCATTTTGGACGCCAGAGCAGTGCGGAGCGATGAGCTCACACTGCTCCTCGTCCCAACGGACTCGCCCAGACACTGAAGAAGTCCAGTGAGTCCCGTTTTTGCGTGGTTCCTTTCCCACATGCGGAAAGGGCCTTAGCCTCTTAATCCTGCTTTTCAACTACTCTAACATTGTGCTAGCATTCAAGCAAACATTCAAGTGTTTGTGAATATAAGCAAGGTGTTAATTAAAAGAAAAAGAGCATTAGGGCTGAACAAAAATAGCCTTCCATGATGAAACAGGGAGGGCCATTTTGACAAATTGGTATGTGCATATTGTGCATAATGCAAATGGTAAAACATTTCATGGTATAGCAATATCTGAACTTGTAGAATGGACAAAACAAGGTGTCTATTTTCCACCAAAAAGCTTGGCTCTAATTTTTGCAGCTGCTTCAAATAACAGCAAGTATGGTTGCAGTAGTTAAATTATCTCATTGAACCACTTTGATTCAATAGATATGAGTTAGTCTTTCATCATGTATCTTTTAATCCTTATATGTTGCCCAGTTACTCTAACTGACCAGCCTGAATTGCCAATGAACTAAACCAACTATCCCAACTTTTCTCAATGTTGTCTCCTCCATATTTCTTGGGATACAATTCCCATTGTGCCTGAGCAGAATGGATAGTGGAAAAGTGTGCAAAATTATTCCTATTTGACATACCAGCAGAGTTCCAACATTTAAAAATATACAGTAATCACAGCAGCCAGGTGTCGTAGTAATAAAAACTGATAAATTTTCAATTAATAGATCAATCTGTTTGTTTACTGAGTTCTCTTACCTCCACTGAAGCAACTGGAAAATTGGCAAAAAAATGTTGCCCACTGTATGATTTTTAAATGATGTTGGGTATATTTTTGGACATAAACCAGCTTTCTGCCTGGAAAGTTACAATTAATTTTGCACATGAATTACAGGACTATTGTTTTCTATGTTGCTGGAGTAAATCAAGTATCTGTATCTATCACTACAAAATCTTTCCCTTTGGATTCCTCTAAATCAAATTAATAGCCTTAATATTGGTGATGGTTTTTGCTTTCCTCATGTACTTTGATAAATGATTCTATTTTTTGGGCAGCTAGCCCTCTAAATGTCACAATTGTTTTCTAAAACCACTTCCAATATTTAAATATTTGCCAAATAATCTATGGTATGGCATCTCAAGTAACGGAAATTTCTTTGCAATTTACTCCCCAACTGAGTTAACAAAACCAAACCTGGACGTTCCCACAGAAAGAATGCAACTTGCTTTCCTGATATGACGTAGCAAGGCCACACAAATACAAATTCATAGAGAGGGACATGAACACTTGTATGGCCAGAAAAATATGGGGCAGCTAAACCAATTTCTGTGACATTCCACAGAAGTGCTTTCTCTATATAAGCCTTCAGAAAACCATCTAGCAAAGAGTAGAGGACTTTGCCTTGTATCTACCCCCATAATAAAACTTGATGATGACTATAATGTTTCATAAATATGTTTTTAGCGGCTGAGATGAGAAATCATTTCTGGAAAGAAAACTTTCATTGATTCCCCTTGCTGACTGAAGTTTGATTCCTGGGGTGTTTTCACGCCATGTAATCACAGCATTATGATTCTGCCTTAACTGCCCTGGCTATGTCCTATGGAATCCTGGGGTTTGTAGTTTGATGAGGCGTTACAGCTCTCTGGCTGAGAATTTTAAATGCCTCTCTTTAAAGTGAAAATCCCAGTACGCCATGGGATGGAGCTATGGCAAGTAAAATGAAATCATAGCACTGTAAGTGTGTAGTATGATAGGCCCCTTGGCCACTAGGTGTCTTTTGAGTTCTCCTTCTTGTAGGAGACAGAGTGTGGACACAAAAATCACAACTACACTCATATTTGAAACTAGTCTAATATGTGTTCTAAGGTTTGTGGGGTTTACACAGAACTGTTCAGTTTAAAACACAAGTATAGGCAAGGTACACAGTTCAATTAACATACAATGGAAAAGTGCATCTCTTACATTCTTTACCACTTCATTTAGTTAGTGTAATTAAATAGGCACATCACAAAGAAATGTTCTTAGTTGACAGACAAGTTTACTTAATATAGTTTCCACAGCAGTGTTATACACAGTTTCTCTATTAAAAGGATTTGGTAGATTCATTTTAAGTTGCTCTAGACTTTTCAGCCATCATACATTGCTTTGTAACCCTCAGGCTAAGCTACAGAATTATGCTTTACGACTCAGACGTTGCACTTGGTGTAGAAGACATGACTTGAATTCTGTTAATAGGCAGGAAGCATACTATACCAACTTCTGTGAATGTACTAGATCAGCAAGAATGGGGAACATCCAGTTCTCCAAATGTTACTGGACTACAACTTCTATCATCCTTGACTATTGGTCATGCTGCATGTGGCAGATTGGACTTGATGCCCAATAACTTTTCATGAGCTGGAATTTTCCAAATGCTGTTATACAAGTCTTCATGTGTCCAATAGATTCTGTGGGTTTCCGGGGTGAAGGATGGATGGGAGGCAAACATTAATAAAAATTAGAATAATTTCCTAAGGCTTTGACCTCTGTGTAGCCTGCATTTCTTTTCCTGTAACATGACATGTTGTGTCACTCTCATTACTTTTAGAGTAATTTACATAATCAAAGGCTTTGATATAATCTATAAAACATGGAATGATATTCATCTGAATTCTTTGGTATGCTCCCTTTGCCAATGTATGTTTGCAATATAACCATTTAGTGCCCCTTTGTTTTCTGTGCCCAGTTTCAGCAATCGGTATTTCTGGCTCAATGTACGGTAAAAGGTTTAGAACATCACTTTGTGCATTGAGTACTCTGAGAGCTGTTTCCATTTCACTTTCTAAAATAGTGGATTCCTTATCAAAAGTAATCTTCAATTTACTGTTTCCATCATCTTTTTATTGATCATACAATGTGTTTGTTGTATAGCATTCATACAGTTGGTCAAAATTCCCTTCGATTTGTCAGACCTTGTGGAAGAGATTCTTTTCCTCCTTTTTGTTGTCTTCTTTTTAACTTTATTTAATTTCATTCAGGACTTTTAACCTATTTCTTTCATTTTTTACTTTGGCTTCTAATCTGCCCTTCTGATTCTACAGTCTACTTGATTTCTATATTGGTAATCCAGTGAAGTGTACATATGCAGTTATCTGGTTGGTTGCCTGAAGAAAATGTTTGCAATCACCAAACAGCCAGGCACACAAAATCAGGTAAATTGCTTTCCTGCTTTATTTCTTGATCCTAGGCCAAATTCTCCAACTATATTTGGTTTTGCTTTGTTTCCTTTTCTTGTGTTCCACTCTTGCTTCATTTTGGATTATCATATCATAAGGTCTTGAAGGTTAAAAAACAAGAAGTGGCTCACTAGTGTCTTCTTCTGCACACCACTAACAAGAATTAGCTGAAGTTCTACTTCTATCACCTTTAAGAAAACTTCTACATGTATCACCTTGCTCTACTGCTGCAGTCCAGGAGCTTCCCTTCTGGAATTTCTTAGTCAGCCTCACCACTGGAACTATCAGTTTTCTTCTCCACATGTGACTGTAACTCCTTGAAGAGGGTGGATGCATCTTGGTCTTGTCCCTCCTATTTGAGCATTCTACCTTGGGTGACCCTGGAGAGAAGTGACTAGCGGGGTGCCACAGGGTTCTGTCCTGGGCCCAGTGCTATTCAACATCTTCATCAATGACTTGGATGAAGGAGCAGAGGGCACACTGATCAATTTGCAGATGATACCAAATTGGGAGGGGTTGCTAATACACCAGAGGACAGGATCAAAATTCAAAATGACCTTGACAGATTGGAGAGCTGGGCCAAAGCTAGCAAAATGAATTTCAACAGAGAGAAATGTAAGGTCCTGCACTTAGGCAGAAAAAATGGAAGGCACAAATATAGGAAAGGGGACATGTGGCTGGATAGCAGTATGTGTGAAAGGGATCCAGGAGTCTTCGTAGATCACAAGCTGAGCATAAGTCAGCAGTGTGATGCGGCAGCCAAGAAAGCCAACGTGATACTTGGTTGCATCAATAGGAATATGGTGTCTAGATCAAGGGAGGTAATGGTACCACTCTATTCTGCATTGGTTAGGCCTCATTTGGAATACTGTGTCCAGTTCTGGGCACCTCAATTCAAGAAGGATATTGACAAGCGGAAACGTGTCCAGAGGAAGGCGACCAAAATGGTGAAGGGTCTGGAAGCCATGCCCTATGAAGAATGGCGAAGGTTAAAAGAGGACATGATAGCCATGTTTAAATATTTGAAGGGATCTCATGTTGAGGAGGGAGCAGGCTTGTTCTCTGCCAATCCAGAGACTAGGACAAGGAGCACTGGATTCAAGCTGCAGGAAAGGAGATTCCACTTGAACCTCAGGAAGAACTTCCTGACAGTCAGAGCTGTCTGGTAGTGGAATATGCTGCTTTGGAGTGTGGTACAGTCTCCTTCTTTGGAGGTTTTTAACAGAGGCTGGATGGCCATCTGTTGGGAATGCTTTGATGTGTGTTCCTACATAGCAGGGGGTTGGACTGGATGACCCCTGTGGTCTTTTCCAACTCTATGATTCTATGACTCTACCAGGAACCTACTCTCTGACACATTCAACTCCCCTCACCATAGGCCTTATCACACCATATCTCAATATTATGTTGTTCCTTTGAATCCCAGCTTTGCCATTTCCGTGACGGTATTGCGTTATGAATTCTCTCTATTGCACTCCTTCGGCTTCCATAATGTCACTGGTGTTCCAACCACATTACAGCGTCATTGGTGATTCCTTTTCCCAGCCCCACAGCTCATGATTGGTCAGAGTTTTTTGTTTGTTTGTTTATTTTTGTAAGCTGTACTAGAATAGCAACATTGTAACATCATGACATGCCAGTACGCTATTGTGTTTTTGCACTATAACACTAAAAAAATATTTTAAAAAATAAGAAAAATTAACTCAAAGGAGAAATTTAAAGTGAACACAGAGAGGCGATAGATTTTGGAGTTGTCATGTTGTGTGATCCTTTCTCCACTTCTACCATGTTCACCCCTGGAGCACTGGAAGTGGTCTGTAGGTTGTTGGGCAGAGATCACCATGGGAGTAACTGCAGTAAGAACAACCTGGTAATGCCCACATCACATCCACTCCTGGATCAGCTATGGAAGGAAGTACTATCAAGTGCTGCATTACCACAGGTAATGGGATCATTGCAGAAAAGGAGATCATTAATTGATTATTTCCAGCATTAGAAAAAGAAGATTTCAAACAGATTGAAATGCAATAACTGCTGGTTAGCAGTGAAGTTGTGCGATAGGACTCACCTTGAACGAGCAGTAATGTGTTCCTCTGGAGGTATGACACCTTTGTGTGATAAGGCTCCATGTTAAGGTGTGCATTCTCAGGTTAAACAAAAGTAGATCATGTGCCTTCAAGTTGCCTGTTGACTTATGGCAATTCCATAATGTCATAGAGTTTTCTTGGAGAAGGAATACTCTGAGGTGATTTGGCATTACTTTCCTGTGAATATTGCATACAGATTTTGCTGTTTCTTGGCAGTCCGTCTCCTTTCTAAATACTAAATACTTTCAAAGTGGGACTTACTCTATCTTCCAGTAAAGATGTACCAAAAATATGTGTTCCTTAACATTTCCCATCTTCATTTTACAACATATTGGCTTTGGAATATTTTGAACCTGAAGCCTTGATATTTGAGGGACATCATCTTTGTCCAAGCTTGGTTTGGGCTGGCAGCCAGGAAAAGCTGATAAAAACAGAGGTCAGAAACTCAGCAGTAACTTAAGTGATCAGTTTACTGAAGAAAAGAAACAGCTTTGCAAATGAGAAGCAACAAGGGTCCCAACAATGTCCACAAATCAGAGGCAGGCAAAAACAAACACAAGTCAAAGGTAGAAACACGAGTGAGGGCAGCGAACAGAAGCATGCACAGGAGCAATGGTTAGTTGATTGCTGACCAAGGCTAGAGGGAAAAGGCTCAGTTCTTATAGGCTCCAGGGTCAGCGCAGCTGGTGCCTGATTAATTGGTGTTTGTCATAAATTCACTGGGAGTGACACAGGAGACCCTTTTAGTTTTTACACTGGGAGAAGGTAGGTATGGCTAGATCATTCTCTGTGTCGGAATGAGCAGGGCTCCCTGCTGGGGCTGACACTTCTGTCCCTGGGGCAGATGGTGGTACTGTCCGCTCTGCAGGTTCTGCTGCAGCAGTCTCTGTGTCAGGGCTCAGAGCAGGTTCTGCTGCCTCAGACTCTGAGTCTGTGTTTAGGTCCTGGAAGCCCATGACAATCTTATTGTATAAACCTCCATGAGTATTTGCCAAAGGAGCTCTTCTCTGAGTTCTGCCAATCTGTAGGTTATGTCAAGATGTGGAAAACACATGTTTAATCTGTAGTACTTCAGTTATAGAATGCCCTCTCCATTCAGGGGCTGGCTGGCACTGAAATTGCTTTCATCTTGGCACCAAGTGTAGACTTTTCTACTAACCAAGGCACTAGGGCTTTAATGACAGCAGCTCTTTTGGGATTTATTTGCTTGGGTTAGTAATGTTGATTCTATGCTGAAGATGTTTTGTTGAATTATATGCTGAATTGCTGTATTGATCTAATCCAAAAATGGGATGGGTTATAAATATTTTCATAAAGAAAATAATCAATACATATGCATATACATATATAAACATACTGGAGGAAGGAAACACTTTTGAGAATATCAGATAAGGTTGTCTTAAAGTTATTTCATTTTACATATTATATTGTTAAATGGGGACAACTCATTCATTTTGGATTTTGAGTGCATGTTAAGGAAGGGTTCTTCTTCTGCCTTAGTCCTCCTTAATGACTAAAAACATTTTTATCCCAAGAGTCATCCTTGAAATGTCACATGGGATGAGTACAAAATGCAAAAGAGCTGAGTGCTGTTACCCTTACCGCAATGTAAGCCAAATAGGTATATGATTTGTACCAAACAAGAACAGTTTATTACATTTGAATAATGTATCAGAAATATAAATAACTGCAGTTTGGAATCAAGACTCTTGGAAACTGGCTGTAACCTGAATAACAACCAGCAATAAAGCAGCAGATGATACGTCATATATGGCAAATTAAGAACCATTTCATTTCAGAATTGAATTGATTATGATGAAAACATAGTATAAGGAAAAAGCAAGGAACAAATGAAAAATATTATATAAGAGAGTTCATGGCTTGAGTTGCTGGGAAAAAAATCTAGGTTCAAACTACAATTTTCTGTCATATGCATATATATGTGTGCCTTCAGGCTACCCATTGATTTCTGGTGATCTCAGGAATTTCATTGGGTTTTCTTAGGCAAAGAATGTTCAGAAGTTGTTTGTCAATACCCTTCTCTGAAATACAACCAAACGTAACTGGTATTCCTTGGCAGTCATCCATACAAATACTAACCAACCCTGACACTGCTTAGCTTCCACAATCAGATGGAATCTGATGCCTCCAAGGTATTTAGGCCTCTCAATATAATAAAGTATAGCATAGCATAATATATTTATTGATGTAGGTGTATTGTATGACAATTGTTAGCTTTGGAACAATAAGACTACTCCACTTCTACACACTTGTATGTGGCAGGCGTCCCATTGAACTTTGTGGGAGTCCTGCTGCATATATGTATGTAGATCTGAAATAGCTGTACTGGTCCAAAGCTAACAATAGTATAGTATAGTATAGTATAGTATAGTATAGTATAGTATAGTACAGGATAGTAAATTGCTAGTTTTCCTCCAGTAAAGACATTCCAATTCTGTCATATATTAATGTATATACCCAATGTTGCCTGGAATTTTATTTTCTCCTAGATAATATTTCTTAGAAAGATTTGAGAGCCTGTGTCTCTAATTCCCTAAATTGTCTTGTCCAGTACCTATTACTTTTCCCCATATTCCCTACTCCAATTCGTATTCGGAGTTATTAACACATAGAGGTTCCATACACAGGTTTCTTAGTTTGGGTTCCTGAGGGAATACACTGTCCTCCTTTCTGCTAGGCAAGACAATAGCAATTGGCCTATTCAAGACAGTCACTGTTGACTGAGGCCCAAGAGCTGTCTGGTTGAGAATTCTAAAGATCCCTCCCTAAACCACAAACCCCAGGATTCCATAGAATCTTCTTAGGTAACCAATCATATGAAGTCTTTGCCTGACACAGCCAATCATATGAGGTCTTCGTCTGACATAGACAAACAAAGTTTGACATTTATACATTAGATATGTGGCAGGAGCCCTGCAGAATTCAGTACTGAATTCATCCCCGGCCCCACTGCCACAATGATCTCTGCCAGTAAGACCCCTGCCACCAGCATGGCAATGGCAACTGTTAGGGACCACAGGTCCCTGCCTAGCCCAGAAGTGATGCTGAGGCAGCTCTGGAGCAGTTGGGTCAAGGCTGCTATATTGGGGGGGGGGAATTTGAATATTGAGACACCTTGGTAATGAGACTCTCAATCAGCAGAGTATTTTAGTAACTGCACAAAAACGGAAGTTGAACAGATCACCAGTCCCACTTCTTTAACTCCACCCCAAATACACTTAATCTAGCTCAAAATAAACACAAAAACAGTTTAGTTAAAAATATAAAAGGAGTTTACTCACAAAATCTTGTACATAGTCTGTACTGGTTCAATTCTTGAAGAAGGTAGGAAGAATATTAAGCACTCACATGCTTGCTGCCAATGATCCCTGTTGGGAATTCTCAGAGCATGCTTTCAGAGCATGCGAAGACAAAAGGAAGGATTAAAATGGCAAGAGAACCTTTTAAAAGAACAAGGAATGTGTACGTGCTGGAGGAAGAGGTGGTAACCAACAAACAGGAAGTTCTCTCTATGCTATCTCTCTATCCTTACAATAGACATGCAAACAAACTAGCCACTTAATTAGGCATGCAAAGGTTGCCACTCCCAACATGCTAAACTTCACAGGAATGGCAGAACTGCCTTGGAAGAAAGTTTCAAGGAATATGGGGAAAACTGAGAGGCAACGTGACTCTGTAGAGAAGGAAGTAGGCAGAAGTAAATAACTGCAGAGATAGAGGCAAAAGGATTCATAGTTGTCTGCTGCTGTCTGCAGTGTTTATCTTTTTGCAAGAAATTATCACCAGCTACACTAATTTGCAAGTGCAAATTGGTAGCTCTCCTCGAAAAGAAGGCACCACAGCTTCTTGTTTAGTCCCTTCAGTACATCAGAGAACTCGAGGACATCTTGGATAGAACACAGGGAGAATTGATCCTACAGAACCAACAAGGAGAAACTGCCAAGGAAAATGAAGAGGCCTGTAACAGTGAGGAAACGCCTTGGAGGCCTGTAATAGTGAGGAACCACTCTTAGGAGCAAACCATACAGGAGGAGTTCAGAACCTTTCCAATTAAGCAATCACTTCTTACATCATCCTGAGGATAGCAGCAGTGAAAATGATCAAACAAGGGATACTGCATGTCTGCAAAAGAGTCAAAATAACCACCAACCACAGTAATAAAAAAAGAAAGGTGCTGGTGGTTAGGGACTCATTGCTCAAAGGTATAGAGGCACATCTGTGCCAGCCTGACAAGATGAATCAAGAAGTGTTCTGCCTTCCTGGCTGACATTGACAACTTGCCAAGAACTCATCAAGAACACAGATCAGTATTCCTTTCTCTTTATTCATGTGGGTACCATTGACATGGCCAAGAACACATTTGAGCAGATCACCTCTGATTACAAAGCTTTGGGCAGGAAGCTGTAGGGGTTGGAGGCACAGATGAAATCCTTGTCAATTGGCAGGGATGGATAAAGGACTACACAGGACAGGAAGAAACTAAAAGTGAATGATTGGCTATGTAGATGGTATGGACTGGAGAAGTTTGGCTTCTGGAATCATGGTCTTAACTTCTTACACAGACAACTATTGGCTACACATGGGCTGCACCTCATAGAATCATGGAATCATAGAGCTGGAAGAGACCACAATGGCCATCTAGTCTAACCCCCTGCCATGCAGGAACCCACATCAAAGCACCACTGACAGATGGCCATCCAGCCTCTGCTTAAAAAGACTCCACCACACTCTGAGACAGCATATTTCACTGCCAAACAGTTCTGACTGTCAGGATGTTCATCCTAAGGTTTAAGTGGTATCTCTTTTCCTGTAGTTTGAATCCATTGCTCCTTGTTCTCATCTCTGGAGCAGTAGAAAACAAGCCCATGATGTCACATTTGTTCAAAACTGAATGAATACTGGAAAGAATGTCTTTGGTAGTAGCATGGCAAATCTGAACAAGAGGGCTTTAAACTCAGTCCTTGGGAGCTTAGAGATGATAGTTCAAACATTAGCCCAAAGGCAAGTCCTAAACACAAGGATATGAATTTTAGAGAAGCCAAGGGGAGAATGTGATCCACAGAAAAACTGACAGTGAATTAATAGGTGAAAACAAATAAAACTTCACATATGTATGTGCTAGTGTGTAGAGTTTCGGAAACAAATGAGATAAGCTTGTGATAACTGAAGGCCCTGTCAGAGCTGCTGCTGACGAGCAGCAGCTGTTGGTCCCTGTTGGTCAGGATGGAGATGACCAGCAGCAGCTGTTGGTCCCTGTGGCTCTGGCTGGAGATGAGTCCTGCAGCTCAAGAGCTCCCTCTGCTGCCATGGACCAAGCAGGCGTGGACGACCCTCTGCCTGCTTCTTTAGAGCAACAGGGATTCGATTCTGAAGAGGCTCTGGAGCCTGGTTCAATAAGCCTCCAATCAAGGCGGAGACTCAAGAGGACTGTGCAAAGGAAGGCTTCCTTGGCTAAGTTTAAGAAGCAGTGACTGGACACACCTGTGCCTGGGGCTATATAACTGCCTGCCTGGAAGCTTTCTTTTGCTTTTGGCAAACTTCTTACAAGCCCTCCTCTTGCCTGTACCTTGCTCCCAGCACCTGGTTCCTCATACCTTGAATTGATCTCTGGACTCTTGACCCTTGGCTTTGGAACTCTGACTATGGCTTTGCTTAGCACTCTGGCAAATGAACTTCCTTGCTTGTCTCCTCCCAGCTGGACTTTGCTGGCTCTCCCACTCGCTTCTCTGGGCTGGCTTGCTGCCCAGGTCTCTGACCTTGACAAAGCTTGAAGTCCTAGTGAAGGAAAGTAAACATGACTTTATAGGCATAATGGAGATTTGGTGAGATATTCCTACAATTGGACTATCACAACTGAAAGGTATAACCTATTGAAAAAAGAACAGATATGGCAGAAAAGGAGGGGAAATAAAAAATATATGTCAAAGACAAATTCAATTGTACAGAAATCCATGAGAATGCTGACTGGACTAGTTTAGAGCATTTGGATAAAAATAAATGAAGAAATAAATAAATGGAACATTGTGGTGGGAGTTTACTAGAGACTACCAAACCAAGAAAAGGTGGTGGACAATGCTATTCAGAATTTAGAAATCTCAAAGATGCAAGAATTAGTAGTTACGGAGGACTTCAATTACCATGATATCTGCTAGGAGACTAACTCTGCTAAGAATAGGCTGTCCGACAAATTCCTGATGTGCCTTGCTGATAATTTCCTATTTTAAAAGGAGCAAGGAGATCAACAAGTCTGGACTTGATCCTAACGAATAGGGAAAAGTTAGTTGCTGGAATCAAAGGAGTTGGTACTTTAGGGGGAAAGGACAATGTAATTACAATTGTGAGACAGGGCAAAGAAGAATACAGGTGACCATATAATCAACTGCGGAGCTGGGATTGCTAGAGAGCTGATTTTAACAAGTTCAGGGAATTACATGGGTGGGATGCAATGGCTAGGCATGCTAAAGGTAAAAAGCATGCAGAAAGAGTGGAAGTTCTTGAAGTTGCAAAAAGCACAATCATAAACAATTCCCCAGAAGAAGAAAAAGGGGAAACATCTGGAAAAGCCAATGTGGTTGCACAGAAAACTCAAGGAGGAAGTGAAAAGAAAAAGGAGTCTGTATAAAGAATAAAAGGACAAATCACCAAGGACGAGTAGAAATATGTAGCTCAAGCTTGCAGGGATAGTATAAGGAATGCTAAAGCTCAGAATGAGCTAAGACTAGTTAGGCAAGAAAGGAGCAGCAAAAAGAGCTTTTTCAGATACATTTGAGGCATGACTAAGGAGATAGTGGAACCCAGATAGTAAAATGCTAACAGATCACAGTGAAAAGACAGAACTACTCAATACCTAGCTTGCTTCAGTTTCTTCCCAGAAAAAGAGTACTGTGTGCTTCCATGCATCAGTAGAGATCTTAGCAAGGGATCTAGACTGCAAATCAAGACTGGTAAAGAGTTAGTCAAGAATCACCTAGCTAACCTAAATGAGTTCAAATCTTCAGGGCCAGATAAACTGCATGCCAAAATATTGAAGGAACTTGCTGATGTAATCTCTGAATGCTTTGCCATAATTTTTGAGAAATCTCGCAGAACAGGTAAGATGCCAAAGGACTGGAGAAGGGCAAGCATTGTTCTTCTTTTCAAAAAAAAGGCAAAAAAAAAAGAAAAAGAAAAGAAAAAAAAAGAGAAGATCCCAAAAACTACAGACCAGTCACCCTACCTTCAATACCAGGTAAAATATTAGAACAGATTATAAGAAGTCTGTTTGCAAGCATCCTGATGACAATGCAATGATCAATAGGAGCCAGCATGGGTTTGTCAAGAACAAATCCTGCCAGACTAATTTGATATCTCTTTTTTCCAATCAGGCAACTAGTTTAGTAGATGCTGAGAATGCTGTGGGTTTCATTATCTGGATTTCAGCAAAGCATTTGATAAGGTCCCCTATAATATTTTGATTAACAAACTGATTAAATGTGGAATAGATGTGTGAGGGATCCATAATTTGTTGGAAAACCATGCACAAAGAGTTATCATCAAATACTGAACTTCAAACTGGAAAGAGGTCTCAAGTGGAAGAGAGGGGAGTGCCTCAGGGTTCTCTCCCAGGGCTATAACTCTTCAACATTTTTATTAATAACTTAGATGATGGTATGGAGGGAATCTTTATCAAGTTTGCTGATGACACAAAACTGGGATGGGTGGCTAGCACAACTCTGGAAGATAGGAAGAGAATTTATGGGGACCTTGGTAAACTAGAAAATTGGGCAAAAAATAATAAAATGAAATTCAGTAGAGACAAATGCAAAATTCTATATTTAGGCCACAGAAAGCAAATGTACAGGTATAGCATGGGGAACACATAGTTAGCGGTAATACGTGAGAAAAGGACCTTGGGATTAATGTTCATCATAAGTTGAACATGAGCCAGCAGTGTGATTAGGTGTGAATGCTATTTTAGCCTGCATTAATAGAAGCATAATTTCCAAGTCAAGGGAAGTAAGAGTCTCACTATATCATCTGGAGTACTATGTTCAGTGCTGGATATTTTTACCCTGATTTCTGGGGTTCCTTGGGGGACACCTCAATGTGCTCCACGTGATAGGGAATGGAAACTAGCCAGAGCACAAGCAATAGCAATGCGAGAGGCAGGGTAACCTAGTGGGGTCTTTTACCCCATTTTTACAAGGTCAGGCCAAGCCAAAAACCAAACAAAAATGTCCAATAAATGATTTTATTGAATGAAAGTCTCACATACCAATGCAATCACTCACACACTCACTCAAGACCTATTAAGAAGCAAAAGAGAGGAAAATCGATAGGGCAATATTGAAGGGGTTGTAGCTGGGGTGATACTACACCTTTTCCTGAAGTCCTTGGTCCAGGAAAGACAGTGAAGAAGTAGAGCTCAACATGGAGAGGGCTGAGGGGATTACTTAATGGACAGAGAAACAGTCTGCTGGGATGACTGGGAGTGATCCAAAGAATTGCTCAAAAACTGGGACTATTTGTAGGGGAAAAAAGTACCTGGAAGGCTAATCCTTTCCTGGGGAGAACAAGGGGTGTTGCAATGAGAAAGAAGCTCCACAATGTTAACTTCCTTTGCGTGATGAGATTACAAGGTGTTGCCAAAGTCTCAGGATCTTCAGCTGCATTTGGTTGTGGTGTGATTACATGTAAATAGTCCTCGCCTGATGGGATATTTGCTGAACCTGGGGCAAACATGCTAATCCCCTCAAGTCGGCTTCTCAGGGGCTGAGGACCCTTTGTTTACTGTGGGTTTGCACAGCTTGAGGTCTCCTGGGGCTACGTGACTGGGGATTTTACTGGCCTGACCTGGTTTTTGATCGTTTGACCTTTGCTGCCTATGTGCCCGTCTGGATGACCTCTCAGGCACAATGAATCATATTTTAATATCAAAATTGTAGACCCCAGAACAGGGTTTTCCAGTGGGATAACACCTCATTTTAAGAATGATTTAGACAAAGTGGAACAAGTCAGAAAAGGGGAATAAGGTTAATAAGAGGTAGGGGGATAAAACACATGAGGGAAGGTTGAAGAAGTTGGGCATGTTCAGCTTGGTGAAGAGAAGACAAGACACTTTTTAAATGCCTCAAGGACTGTCACAGAGAGGAGGGGGCAAACCTGTTCCTTCCTGTTCCACAGGATAGGACCAGGTGTAATGGTTTGAATTAATAAGAGATTAGATTTTGATGGAACATTAGAAGTTATTCCTTGACAGCAAGACTTCTTCAGCAATGTCTAGCCATTGCCTACAGAGGTGATGGGGTCTCCTCTGAACATCTTCAGAAGGAGACTGGACAGCTACCTACTAGGGATGCTATAGATGGAGATCCTGCATTGAGCGGGGAATTGGACTCAATGGCCCCTGAGGCCCCTTCCAACTCTATGACTGCTTCCACATGGCATTTGCCATGTGAAAGGGTGGCTGGAGTGTTGCGCGATTGTGAGGAGCAATCTGCATGACACACTCACAATCATGCGACGCTCCAGGGGCCGGCAGGCACTGATTGCGCACCTTTTCATTTTCGGTTGGAAGCCGAAAATCGTGTATGATCTCACATTGCTCCCGGGCCCTGCGTGCACTTACCTGGCGTGCGGAGCCTCTGGAGCTGTGCTGGTCACGCTTTCTGCCCCAGCGCAGCCAGGGAAACTCCCAGGCTGTGCTGTGGAAGGAAGACGGGGCTCTCGCATGAACAAGCAGCTTGTGCGGAACTGAAGCAGCAGGGACATGAGAGCTTCTTACTGGAGGCTGCTCACATGATCCCCACACCCCAGCGCCAGAAAAAGGTAAGGTGCGGAATGGGCCTACGACTTAATGGCAAAAGTAAACATGGATAGGGTTACATGTTCAGTGAATGTATTTTGGGAAGTACAGTTTGGGAATATATTTTGGGAAAATAAATCAGGTGTTGGCAGCCTGTGGCCTTAGGGTCCTCAGCCTGATTTCATGTGACTCCTATCCTAATTTCAAAAGCCCTGTGCAAGAACAAGAAAGAGGTGTCACTTTCCCAGTAGCCTGACATGTGAGAAAGAGGGAAGTGGAAAAGGAAAAAGAGAAGGAGCTGTTAGAGAAAGAAAAAATAACATGCTTCCTACTTTTGGCTTTGGCCACCATTTGTTAAAACACCACATACCACTGGTACTTCACCCTGCTAGATGATGTCGTGCTGCCAGATGACCCCACTGGAAATCAGCTTTCAACAGAAAAAAGGTTTACCCATAGCTACTTCAGTTGAAGGTCTGAACGAAGCTTACTTTTTAAACCAATTGTCTGCATGTAGGCTCTTTCTATGTAATTAGTGTCTTCAAAAGGCAGGGGCAGCCCCTGTATCCCTACCCCAAAGCTTAGAGGATTAAGGAGACCTATTCAACATTATAGATTGCACCTTATGGGACTGCTGCAGTGGGAAGAGACTATCATCTGAAACTGCCCAGGAAATTCTCACCATTCTTGAATTTGTTGACTCTGACCTTGCTTTTCAGCCTTAAGATGTAATCTACAGTGTTCAGTAAGTCCCTACTTTAGCCTCACAAACACTATAGAGGTAACAGGAGAAAAGGAAAAGGAAAGAGAAAAGAAAGCAATCTGTTCAATTAATGTACGATGGAAGAGGAGGAAAGAAATATATGGCCATACTTACTGAGGGATTTGGAAAGCTGTAGTCCAACAAGTAACTTTTCAGAGCTCCTGATATACTGTATGATGCCACAGAGTTTCTAAGCACGTATACATACCTCTGCACCAAATGAATGCACTGAGGTCAAAAGCTGAGATATCAGACATGATTTTGATGGTTCTCCCCACCCTTGCATGGATTCTGAGGATGTAGAGGGTAGCACTTTCAATCTCTCTCTCTCTGTCTCTGTTAATTGCTCTCTCTGGAGGCTTCTGCCCTTAGGAAATTGTCTTCAAAAGACTCTTTTCAGAAATAGTTTTTATAAAATGCTTTAAATATAGCTGCAGACTTTTAGTGACTGGATTGACTAATGTTTTGCCTCCAGTTTACCTGTTCTTTCATAGTTGTGGATAAACTTATCTTTATCACTGTTATTGACACATTTTAGATTGCTGTTGGATTTTCTATCTTACAAGGTAGTTGGAATCAGTTTCTGGCAGCGTTTCTGCTCATGGGTTCCTTTCATCTTGTTGAAGTCAATAAGATTTACACTGCTTGACTGTGAGCAGAATTGCAGTGTTTTGCAGAAAAGTAGCATCAAAATATGTAAATAATAATATTAATAATGACTGTCAACATCACTTCCATTGCTGTAAAAAGAAAATAATAATGAACTATGTCATGGAGAATAAAACAGGATTATCTAGTGTGTTGCTATAAATGCAAGTGAAGATGGGAAGTATAGAATGAATGAAGAAATTTGAAAAAAAAGATTTGCAGCCCAATACCTTATAGATGTAAGTAAGTAACACACTTAATAAGGAGTAAATCTTTGCTGAGCACAATGGGACTGCATTCTAAATAAACTTGCATTGCATTAGAAAACTAAAGCCTTTTCTGCATAACGTCGTCATCCTGCCACAGCAGCAAGTTGTTCCTGATCCAGAAGCTGTGCTACCACACAAGTCATCACTAACCAGCTGCTGTTGCTTTCCCAAGCAGTGCAAATCGGCAAAACAGAGGGTGGATGGTGGTAAAGACAAAGGGAATGATGTAAAAAAATGAGTTATTATGATGATGGCATCTGCACTTCTTCTTCCGTCTCAGGAGTCAGGAGAGCTTGATCCATGGGTCTATTTCACACCCACGTATCACTACTTCTGTGGAAACTATGGTCTACATCTAATTCCTAGTCTCAAATAGAGTAGGCCTATTGAATTAAGTTTTGAATGGTAAGTCATGGATGTAAATCCCATCAATTCAATGGGTCTATTCTAGTTGGGACTAACAATTGGATTTAGTCCTATGGGTTAGGAACTGGCAAGTAAAAATTATAGGGTCACACCTCTGCAGAGTCCCAGTTCACCTCAATCACCTGTAACAAGGAATCTGCTGCCAATTGTCTTGGGTGAAGTCATGTAAATCTTGTAACTGGTAGCAGGCTATAAGATATGAAATGAGACTAAAAATAACATATGCAAATATGAAAAGGAGGAAGGGAGGAGGAGAAAAAAAGGGAATATGGCAGAACCTTTAAGACTAACTGCTTTTATTTTAGCATGAGTTTTCATGGATATAAACCCACTTCTTCAGACGTAGTACTGAGTCTTATTAAGGCCTTGGGTATAGAATGTATCTGTACTGTTTTTAGAGTGGAATTGGATATAATGAGAAGCAGAAAGATGCAGATCATGTCCTCTGTTCTAAATTTTCAAAGGGCTGGGCAAGATGATACAGGTTTTTCAGATCTTTACCATGGGCAATTAGTGCTGATGTGTAAAAGCAACAAGTCTGCTTAATGAAAGTCAGTTTCCTTGGATTCAGAACTCTGAGAAGTTTCAGTAGTGAGGATTCACGTATTAAGTTATGCAGTGGGCCATGAATTCATTGTCTTTGTTCATACCTCTGCATGTGAATATATTTCAATCAAGCTGTATCTCTTTCTAGTCTTCCTTTGTAATTTTTTTGTTCAAGGACTGCAACCTGCAAATCCCTTACTGTATGTCCAGAAAAGTTGAAATGTTCTGCAACTGATTTTTGAGTATTGCCATTTATAATGCCAGATTTGTGTCTATTAATCCTCTTGCATAGAGATTGTCAAGTATGTCCAATGCAGAGTATAGTGGGGCATTGCTGGCATAGGATGGCATATATTATATTTAAGGAAGAGCAAGCAAATACACCTCTGACGTGTTAAGTTAGGCCCTTTCCACACGTGGGAAAGGAACTGCAAAAAAACGCTACTCACTGGACTTCAGCGTCCGAGTGAGTCCGTCGGGATGAGGAGCAGTGTGACCTAATCGCTCCACACTGCTCCGGTGTCCAAAATGGCAGCTTCTGGTTGGTGGAGGCTCTCACCAACCGGAGAAGCTCGCCAGCCTAAAGCCCACCCCCAGCAGATCTGCAGTCACGCACTAGTGCATGCAAGCAAATCTGCACCGGAGCACGGGGACGGAGAGACATGGAGTTGCACGCTCTGTGCTTTTTAAAAACCTCTAAAAAGAGGTTTTTAAAAAGCACCCTGCGTGACCAGTTCCGGTCGCTCTGAACTACAGGTGCGGAACTACAAAAAGTAGTCCGCCCTAGTCCACTCTATGGTGCAGAAGACCTCCGTTGGAGGTCGCTCTGCACCGTTTTAATAGCCCAGTGTGGAAAGGGCCTTCGACTTAAGTGTGCTGCCACATTTCTTTTTTTCTCACTCTGTTTTCCTCTTTTTTATTCTGCAAGAGACTGATATGGCTACCTCTTTTGAAGCTATCACAATATGTAAATGTGAAAACTTGTCTTATTAGTGAACCACATAAACAAGCTCTTGATGTAAGACCCTGGCCTGAACCCTACTGGTTAATTTCCAACTAGAGTAGTCCTAATGAATCAATTGTTCAATGGTGAGTCAATAAGTAGGTAAATTCCATTGATTCATAGGGTCTGCTCTAGTTGGAACTATCAACAGGATTCAGGCCAAATGTCTTTAGTTACATTTTCCCAAATTTTGTCTGCATTCACATCCCATTCTTATTAGGTTGTAAGATTTTGGCTGACAACCTCTTGGTGAATTAGGATGGCATTATATCAGACTTACACCATCACAAGTCTTTTTCTTTTTTTGGTCATTAAAGAGGTTGGAATTCTCTACTAACCACACAACAACCAAAATCCTTTCCCCTAAACCAGTTTTTTGCAGCTGCATCCCCTGAAACATTTCAGTAGAAAACCAGGGGGAAGAGCAAACAAGCATTCAGCTATTTTCTTATAGCTGAACACAGAACCATGAAATCATTTGTCGAGACCTCTGGAGAATCCACTGAACTCCCTGTCAATGCCCATCTCTTTGACTTTTTTCCTGTCTGGAAATTTGTATGTATTTTCTATATGCATTTTCCTTAATGTATGCAGTTTTGTTGTAGTTTCTCCATTGGCTAATATGTGTTTGTTCATGTTTTTCTGTTTGTTTGATTTTCAGTTTTATGCATTCTTCTGTTAGTGTTTTTAAATGCATGCAGAGATTCAAGTGTATGTGTTCCTGCAAAACACACCAGAACCCTTGCAAATGTTTAAATA
The DNA here is from genome assembly GCA_948472985.1 of Iguana delicatissima. Taxonomy (NCBI): domain Eukaryota; kingdom Metazoa; phylum Chordata; class Lepidosauria; order Squamata; family Iguanidae; genus Iguana; species Iguana delicatissima. The sequence goes on along the minus strand of CAOKZL010000251.1, from coordinate 2,708,435 downwards.
TACATTATAAACCTCAGGAAATGCAAAATGGATATGTTCATCAAAAATATGGCTCCAATGAAATCCATTTCCAGCCTCATCCTTAGTTTATAGATCAGGAATATTTTATAGTGCTTTCTATATTGTTTTAACTGCATTTTCCCCACAGTTAATTTGAATAACCTTTACCAATCATAGATATTGGACAATATTCTGTGGGTGTTTTTAAAAACCATTTATTTGAGACTATTCTTATCAACACATGTTTTCCAAAGCCATGCCAGAAAAGCAATTTTATTTCTGAAATCCATAAAGGACATTTTGTGGAGATAAAAATAACGGTTATAAATGCGTACGTGTACTACTGACATCTCAATTCCACTCAACAAGATGAAGCCCCTGTTTCTGTCACTAGAATAGGTCTCTTTAGACATTCCTCAAAGAAATCGCTTTGAATTCTTCCAGAGGGTTAAAGTAGCCAGCTCAAGGCTATGGATCTCGTGGCTGTAGCAGTGATGTGTTAGGGTGCTGTTTGTTTGTATCAAGCAGCACAAAGGGACTAATTAGGCTGAGCAATTTCTTTTATCTCAAGCTTTAGTAGTCCATACCTGTGTCTGAAGGGACCAATCACTCTGACTGCAGGAGACGTTGTGGTATTAATTAATAACTACACTTGTTACAGGCCATTTTCTTCATAGGTTTTGGGAAGTCTTTACAAATATTTCATTCCCACTTCAGGATGGTATATCAAATAGGGTGGAATGCTGCTTAGATCAAATACACACATTTCCATTACTGTATTTGTTTGGAAAGATTTATACTCTGAGCTTTAATAAAACTCCCAGGATTCGCTGCCCCCCTTCTTTTTTTTTTAAAAAAAGCATGAAATCAACTTGAAAGCATATTAATTTAAAAATTTCACAAAATATACTATCAATCACTAGAAGTGCCCACATTAAAAATAAGAATAAACAAATCCAGCCAATATAAGACTGATCAAATTTAGGTTAACGATCACGATTTTGTTTTTGTTTGCTTGGTTTGTTTTATTTTGGTAAATAAAAAGATCTCCATCTGGCGCTGAAATGACACTGAAGCTATAGTACTAGCTGTTGCAATGCTCATGTTAAGCTTTTATCAACAGCAAAGAACAATGATTTAGTGACTATTAGGGTCTGTATTGTACAGATATAATTACTGTGATATCTCTGTCTTTCTAACACAAAATTATATCAGAGTGGACCTTACTATTCTGATTATATGAAACTAGGCATGCTGCTCCAGGATATTTAACAATACCAGCCACTATATGGAAAATGGGAGGGGGGAAAGCATGAAAGCAAGCAAAATTTGAAATTTGTCCTGGGCCTAGAGGTTACATATTTACAAGTTACATAAGTAAATTTGAGTCACTGTGATCTAAGCTGAATGGCATGCAGAATCCGGTTTCTGCACATAGTCCCATATTAAAGTGGAAGTCCTATGCACACAGTCAATGTCATGAATAAAAAAAGTCCATGTCACTCCATTATAAACAGCCCTGCTCAGGTCCTCCAAACTCAAGTCTGTGGTTTCCATGATTGACTCTATCAACTTGTACTGTGGCCTTCTTACCAACTTCCACCTTAGCCTCTGCTCCTAGTGTCTTCTGTGTTTTTCCCCGCCTGGCCACTCACTCTAGCTCTTCTTCCAGTCTACTTCAGAAAGAGAGAAGCATGCTTTATTCTCATGGGCTGAATTGGAGGCCCTAACTCTCCCTAAATCCTCTCAATGCTTCTTCCTTTTGGTGAGCACATTTTATTTTGACTGGAGAGCCATGTGGCCACCATGAGTGAGTAGCAGCTAGTGCACCAAACAGGGTGAATTTTAGTTAGTCCAGAGAGTGAATGTGTAGCTGCACACGTGCACAGAATGTGGAAAATTATGACATTCAAACCTGGTTTAAAGGAGGAGAAGATTCCTGCCATCTGGCAACCATAGTTAAAGACAAGTACTAACTACACACTCTACAGCTGCTTTGAATCCTGGGTGTGAGAGAAAAGGTGGAATGAATGAATAGATAGGCAGGCAGGCAGGCAGGCAGGCAGGCAGGCAGGCAGACAGGCAGGCAGGCAGGCAGGACAGACAGACAGACAGACAGACAGACAGACAGACAGGAGCAGCAGCAGCAGCAGCAGCAGCGGCAGCAACATATTTTTATGGTTCATATTCAGCAGGGCCAGTTCTATATTTAAATGGAATGAGGCAGCTACCTTGAGCAGAAAATCTCAGACTTCAAGAAAAGGCAAGAAAATGCTATGTATTTAATTTGTTATTTATTTAATCGGGATTTACCACCTCATATGCCAAAATAATTTGATTGCCTTTGAGGCTATGCTTCCTGACTATGGGAGCACCTTTTGTTGCTGTTCCGCAGACCACAAAATATTTGGTGCTGGTGCCATGACTCAGTGTACACTCATATGTCTAGTATTAAAAGTGAATATCTTTACCAGAGGAACTGACTTGATCATGACATAGAGATGGGCAGCCACAAAAGCAGCTTTTCCTTAGGGTCATGAAACGGTAGTAAATTGTTTGTCTTCCTTTTTTCTTCCCCCTATCATGGATTAGAAGAGAGGTATTTGTGGGATTTTCTGCCTTATTGGAACATGATTTGAGGTGAGGTGGCACCATCCAGAGGTTAGAAAAGCTTCCTTTTTGGCTGCTTGGGGTATTCTGCTATTTTCCAAGTTCTGCTATCATACATTCTTTGGCCTTAGGCAGTGAAGTATCTTAACACTGGTTCTGAGTTGCAGTAATATTTGCCAGTGATACCTATAGTGAAAGGTCGCCCATTTTGGACAACCTTAGCAGTAATCTTGGACATACATTTAGAAATAAGGGAGCACTCAGTCCGATGCATTTCTTGGAATGAGGTCAAGTCCAAGAATGTTTATGCCATGATGCACCATCATAAATTTCTCAAGAAGAGTATAGTCATTAAATTGCTGGTACTAACACAAGTGTAGGTTTTCCATTCTGTGATTAAATCAAAAAGGTTGTTCCTACTAGCAATTTGATTTAGTCATAGTATGTAAGAATTATACGGGTGTATATATATATATATATATATATATATATATCGAGAGAGAGAGAGACAGAGGCCCTTTTTGCACGGCATCTGCCATGCGAAAGAGGGCCTGGAGCCTTGTGCGATTGCGAGAAGCAATCTGCAAGACGCCCTCGCAATCGCGCAAGGCTCCAGGGGCCAGCAGGCAACAATCATGCACCTTTGGCTTTCAGTCGAAAATGCTGCATGATTGCGCATTGCTCCCAGGCCCCGCGTGCACTTTCCTGGTGTGCAAACCCTAGGAGCCGGGCGGGTCATGCTTCCTGTCTCAGAGCAGCCTGGGAAGGTCCCAGGCTGCACTGAGAAAGGAAGAGGTGGGGCTTTCACGCGAGCAGGAAGCTCGTGCAGAGCTGAAGAAGCAGGGAAGCGAGAGCCTCTCACAAGAGGCTGCTCGCGCAATCACCGCACCCCAGCGCTGAGAAAAGGTAGGATGCAGAAAGGGCTAGAGCAGTGGTTCTCAACCTGTGGGTCCCCAGATGTTTGTGAACTTCAGCTCCCAGAAGCCCCAGCCACTATGGTCAATGCTCAGGGCTTCTGGGAGCTGAAGTCCAAAAACATCTGGGGACCCACAGGTTGAGAACCACTGGGCTGAGACAGGAACAGAGAGAGAGTGAGTTTTGTTGCTTCTAAAAACTTGCCGTGGTTCTGTATAAACACATATGCATCCGAGTGTAGAGAACAAGTTTTGGACAAATGAGCCCCAGAGCACCGAGTGCAAATTAAGCTCCAGCTACACATGACACATACAAAGATAGAAATGCCCTATAAGGTTTGCAATTCAATTAAACACTGAGTGGGTGAAATCCCAAGCTAAGGTAATTCCTCTTAAATGCGTTTTCTTAATAGTGTACATGCTCATTGCCCAGGAGATGGATATTGTATTTGGTTTCAAAGTGAGCACTACTTAAAAGCTCATTAGCCTAACTCAAGTTACTGTTGTAGCCTTTGGTGACACCATCTGACTGTGTTTACTAGTATTTTGTAAAGCAGCCTGTCAGAGTTATATTTGAGCAATAGCTGAACCAAATGGAGCGGTTCTAATCAGGAAGCAAAATTTTCATTTTCTCATTTCTTTATAGATCTAAGTAACTGACCTCTTTTTTCTTTCTTTTTGTCTTAGGCTGCAATTGTATATTCACTTCTCTGGGAAGAATTCTCACTAAACCCTTGAGTATACATGTGTAGGATTGTACTGTTCATTAGCAACACTCTAGATGTTGCTGGGCTGCAGCTCTAGGGATAGAAAGAATGTTGAAAAATATTTGAAAAATGGTAAACAACAACAAAAACATGTTTTTTGAGTTTTAAGAAACTCTAATGAGAAGAATTCTGGACTGATGAGAATCTTTGCAGATCATGAATTATTCTGCGCAAAATTTGCATGTAGTTGTTTTGTACAGAAAACAGCATTTTCTGCAGAGGAAACAACATTTTCTACATGGAAAATACGATTTCAATGAAGAAATATTAATTCCGGAACAGAAAATGCTATAATTGTGGGGGTTTTTTCTATGTAAAAATCACACATGGATAATTTCCATAGAAAACATCATTTTTGGAAAAATAGACTCTTTTTATTTTAAGCATCAAGACTAACCTGGATTACTAATAGAAAGCTATGGAAGCAATGGGCCATAACTGGAATGTACCTTTATAAGAAACACTAGAAGAAATAACACTGAGGAAACTGTCTAGGGAAAGCCTTAGTAACACAGCACATTTTCAAAACCGTGTTAAAAAATGCAAGTGTTTGGAATGTTACCAGGACCTTGTGGTCCACAATGATATGACATCATACTCCTGTTGTCCTACAGCTATAAGACATACACTGTTCTTCCCAAATATTCCATCATGGCAAGTTGTATCTCTGGTTTGATATAAATAGTTCATTTTTAAAAAGATGATGCCCCTCACCATTATTTTTTTTTAAAAAAATCCTTCCAGGGTAGTTTGTACATTCAAATCTGTGTCCACACATATATTTCTGAGAAAGTGAGGAATGAGAGAAATCTATCTTCCTTTAATAATTTTGCAAAATCCTCTTGTTTGTTTTCAGCCTGAGAAGTTAATACTCTTCAGTGTATTTGGATATTACAATGAAACCTTAAAGACTGTTGTGCTTCATCTTTTTCAGTCACAAGTAATCTGTGAAGTGCGGCCTAGGCGCTAAGTGGCCTAACAAAACCAGCTAACACATTGAGCAGTTCCAAGCATGCACAATAAATACACCAGGCTCTCTTTGCCCTGCCATGACCCCTGAAGCCAGAATGAAAAAAATCTCTGTAAAATGCCCCCCTCCCAGCAATCCTTGGAGCTGAGGCACTACCACATACTCCAAATCCTTGCACAAGAATGGATCACTGGAGAATATAGTGGGTTTCAGGGAAAACATGGTCATATTTTTCTTTAAGCAAAAACTTTACCACTGTCTATTTAGATCAAGCATATATATTATTCTCTTCCATATCTTAGGCCTGCATAAACAAATGTACAAATGAAAAATATCAATTTTCTATTTACCTAAATAAGCAGAGGCCAAAGTTACATCCACTGAAGCTGTACCACATTTCATGTCCAGTTCACCACAGACAGCAATGATTTTAATTGTGCAGAGTTGTTGAAATTGGATCACACCACTATCAAGTGGCCCACACTTTATTCTTCAGGGTTGACCAAATGTAAAAAGCCTTTACCATGCAAAATAATTTTGATTGGGAAACTACATTCTGACCCACATGTATTAAAGAAGATATGATAACTTCCATGGAATGGGCCATCAGAAGAGTTGTTGTCCATGTTCACTCAGATTTGGTTTGAAAGTTCCGTCAATGCCAAGCTAGTACCTGGCCCATTTGCTTCACTGTCTCCAGTTCTTTAGAAAACCAGGGAGCTAGTATAGTTCTACTTAGTAGGAGAGGGTATTTAAAAGCAATCATCTTCTCCATCTGGGCCATCTGCTCATTCCAAAAATCAACGAAGCCTTCAACAAAATCTCCTGACAAAGTAATAGTAAAATCCAGAGGAGCAGTTAGAAAACTATCCAGATCCATTAGCTTCCTGGGGTGGACCATCCTAATCATTCCTCTGTTCTTACAAGATCTCTGATCTTAATAAGTCCAAATCTTATTAAGTAGTGACCTAACCATGACCTGACGGTAGATAGAAAGTTATTCCTCTCACAGGTAAGCATTAAAATACTGTTTTAAAAAAAAGTTTCAAAGTATGCCCTACCAAATGAGTGAGGATGAGCCCATTTTTTTTTTTTTTTGCCATGGAGGCAATGAAGTCCTGAATCACTCTCAACAGAACAATGTCAAAGCACATGTTGAAGCCTCCTGGCACAATACTTGGAGGACTCTAGCACCCCACTGAAGCAATAGGAAGTAGGGGAAGGTACACAAATACAATCTTTATTCATCCCTGAGCACTCATCAAATATACAAACTAAGACTTCAGAAACTGTAGAATGGAGTACTCAGTCATAAGAACCAAATTACAATAGACCACTACAACCGTCTTCTGAAAGAGTCTTACCACTAAAATGTACTGCCCTAATTTCATCTGACCAGTTTTTCCATGATAATCCCCTATCAGCATGCTTACCCAGGCCTGAGTCATGGATCACTACTGTCTTCCTACCCATCTACTCAGCATTCAGCAGCATTTACTCAAACTCAGGGGCACTACCATCAAGATTACTCCTCCTCTCTGGAATGGGAGGTCTTAATAGTTCTAGGTCAGCATACCTGAAGGTGCTTCCAAAAAAATACAGCAAATTCTTTAGATTTGGATTAAAATGAATGAACTGCACTGTAGAACAATTCACATTGGCTCTAAATCAAAGGAGGTGGGATGATGCACAGGATCTTGCTCCCTGACATTGACTAGGATACATTAAAAAAATGATCATACATGTATGGCTGCAGATACATGGATAGATTATACACCTGTATGACAGGGTTTCTGACTGGGTTCAAGCCATGAATTCTCTGTGTAGCTCACAAGCAAGCATGGAAAAAGACAGCTTTATTGCAGGATCCTTGCAATTATGCAACCACACCAGTCAGAAATATGGATAGATAAATATTGTTTTGAAAAGCTTTTTTTTTTAACCATCTCTAATTGGAGTAGTATACTTTAAATGTCAGCATACTTTCTAATCTGCCTATCTACCTGTTACAGCAAAGTGTTCTATACAGTGTGTGTATGCATGCATTACAGGAAACATATCCGTTTGCTTTGGAAACTTGCAGAAATAGATACGGAAGAGAAAGGAGAGAAGTAAGTGAATTTGAATAATTACAAATTGATGTAATCCTTTGGTTAAAGAAAAGAAAACCAATTTGATTTCCTCCTTTGTATATATTTGCCAGTCTTCGTTCATTTACCCTTGCTAAATAGCAATTCTAACCTTTTTGACCAGGTAAATTTTTGAGTCCTGCACTTTTTATATGGTTATTATTCCATGTTATCTGGTTATATTACTCAATTAACCTGCTGTTAAAGGGATGGTTTGACCCTCACAAACAGTGCAATAGGGCACCCGCTTTGTGAGAAACAGCTGGAAATCTAGATTCCCAATTTTATAGTAATGAATAAGTGCAGACCTGGTTCTCCCCCACCTACCCACCCAGTATAAGCTCATAAAACAGGCTTAGTGTGCAGAGAGATGGTTGCCCTTGACTATCTATTCTATTGATGTCTGTAGAGACATTAATGGACTGGTATGGTGCAACAAGGAATAGCATTCCTTAGAGGCTAATTGGATAAAATTGCAAAACAGAGTTCTCAAGACCTCGTTTCCCTCCAGGTAATCCTCGGTTCTTTGTGTCTGCAAACCTGGGAATGAAAATTATAATGAGCATTTCAAAGTAGATAAATGTTGTCACAGTGACAAATGTTCTCAGACGTGGCAGCAAAGAGTTGGAAAAAACGGTTAAACCTAATATATCAAGGTTGCATAGAAAGTGAGGGAGAATATGCTGTCTGGAGGGTTGCATTTGAAAGTATGTACACTTGATGAGACTTTTTGGTAGTTGTTAACATGAACATTCTATCATTGTTTTTCTACCTGCTAGATCCATATACACTTGTCCCTTCAATAGGCAATAGGACCCTTGTGAAAGTGAGAAAACAAAATATCAACAACTCCCCTATACACACCATATTTAACACACACACACACACACACACACACACACACACACACACACATATATATATATATATAGTAGAGTATGGTCCTCAGGTTCAGTCCACAGCAGATTCAAATGTACAGTACACAATTCATTTGAATATGCAGTAGGGAGCACATCAGCCACCTGGTTCTGCCTTTGTGGTGACAGGGTTCCATCGTAAGGCAGAAGCAGATGGACCTGTCTCTGCTGCTGCCCTACACCATTTTCAACAGAGCCTTACGAGCGTTACCTCACATTCACAGTCCCTCTCAATCTTGTGAGGCTTGCAAATAGTTTGTGATTATGTGGTAAGACTTATAAGTCCCTATTAAAAATGGTGTTAAGGCAGCAGTGGATGTGATGGCAAATAATCTGTGAATAATCAAATCCATGAAGGGTAAACCCACAGATGTGGAGGGCCAACTGTATTCTCTGTACCAGTCTCCCCCAACCTAGTGACTTCCAGATATGTTAAGAGGTGGTCTTCTGACCACCTGTATGAAACCTTTTATGGAAGACTTCAACTAAATTCAAAGATCTCTGTACCAAATGCCTGAGACGAAATTATTTTTAATTTTTTAAAACAAGAGATGGATATGTTAGAGGTATGCCTTTCATTTGTGAATCCAATTAGGTTTCTCTGCTAATGGAATGCTGCCCCTTCTGCCCCTAGCACCTCTTCACGATTTGTTCCGGAAGGCTGGGAAATCATCCAGAGCAGATTTTTGGATGACAAAGAGGGTTGTAGGGGTGAGAGTGAGAAATGGTACCAAAGCTTGGAATTAACTCATCAATCAACTTGTTATTAATTCATTATTTTTTTCCTGGTGATTTCACCTAAGTTTCAAGTTTCCTAATTAACAGTGAAGTTACAAATATACTTAATAAACTAGATTGTTAGAATTCATTAGTATGGGTGCATCCCCCTCATGTCACAAGAAGATCTGATGTCCCAAGGAGAAGAAATTTTACAGTTGAAGGGAATGTATTACATGGCTCTGTTGTCAGGCAGACTAACCTGTGTGATTTCTTTGATAATACTATATGACGGAAGGAGTGGGTGAAAGAGAACTTTCTGAAATCTAGATCAGATAGTTGGACTTGTGGAGCATAACAGCTGTGTTTGATAAAGGAAGAGGAGGAAGGAGAAGGAGAGGAAGAGGAAGAGGAAGAAGAAAAGGAAGAGGAGGAAGAGGAAGAAGAAGAAAAGTGAGTCTTAGAAGGAATGGAGGTGGAAGGGGGGTAGCAGGATACTGCTTAGCAGGATACTGAGGCCCTCAATTTGTCAGGACCCTATTCATAATGCCCCCCATTGGGTCTGTGTTTTGAGTATTTCTGGAGCTCAGAGATGCATTTTGACTCCATTCAGTAACTTATACTGTATTGATTATGTTCTACTTCTACTCTATACTGTGGTATAGTATTCACTTATATAATTGTATGGATGAATATTTGAGGTGAATTTCAGAAAAGTTCCCCCATGGGCCTGTATGAATGGGACGTCTCAGGCTTTTTGGAGGGGAGGGGGGCATCACTTCAGTAATTTCCCCTTCCATTGATTGTATAAATAAGATAAGATGCACACAGGGAAGAATGGGTTTGTTAAAAATCTCATCACTAAAATTGCAAATGCCACAGAATGTAATTGGATGGAAGGTGATACCTTAATGTACCCTGAAAGTAAAAGTAAACATTTAGAATCCACTGCCGCCTTCTCAACCTTCTTTCTCATCCTTTTCCCAATCTCAAAAAGAGCTCAAATGTAGTTGACACAGAGGATGAAAGGCAGCCATGATAAAAGTAAAAATGGAAAGAATATTGAATATATATTTTGAAAAGGGTTGAAAACATGTTCTTCTCAGTGTCAAGGAACCCAATGAGAAGAATCATGAGCTGATGAGAATATTCACATTTGTCACTTATTCTGCACAAAATTTGCACTGGTTGAGTTGCATAGAAAATAGCATTTCCTGCACAAATGCAAAATGTTATTCGGAAAATGCTGTTTTCTGTACATAACAACCATGTGCAATTTTTGTGCAGAATAAGTGACAAAGTGTAACTAGGCTTCAGAACTGTGTAGTTTTCAAAGACTTTCTCATAGCAGAAAGAAAATTGCTAAAACTATTAATTGTTTCCTCTAAGAAGAAACTTAATGAAGAATTACATCCCTGGGTAAGAGCAATGACCTCCCCACATGGAGAACTCAACTATTCCCTTCAGAGGCTCCCCCACATGCCCAAAATCTAGTGGCTTTGGTAGGGTGGCAGATAATTTCACAGCATCCAGCTATGTTTCTATAGCTGGACACACACCACCAGCAGCATCCTCTGGGAACTCTGAAATGCCCCCAAGATGCCCTGGAAGAGGGCATTGCTGTCAAATGCCCAGCTGTGGGAACACAGCCAGATACTGTTAGAATGTGTCCCCAATCACTCCCAGCCACTGAATGGTCACATGGGGTTCAGGACATGGGTGAATTAGGTGGATGGAGGGTCACTGCATAGGAAGGTAGTGAATATCTAGTCAAAGTCTATGATGACATAGAAACATGATGACATTTAGGCTGGCATATGTCTCAACAAAATCCCAATAAAAATCTCCTGCCCTCCTGAATGGCATTGTGACAAACTGAATCTTCCTTCCACTAACTTTGGCATGACTACATTACTAGGTAAGTTTGGGGTCACTTGCAGAAACAGGAGGTGGGGGGGGAATTGCACTGAATTTGACATCTGGGCCACTCCTGCTCAGAAGCATTTACTGTTGCCTTCTCTGATTACTCACAACCCTACTCCCAAGTTTTCAGCCTTTATTCTTAATTTATCATTCGATTTCATAATATAGCAGCATTGCAGATTTAGAAGAAGAATTGATAGATGATGGATAGGGCTGTGTTTTCTCAAGCATTCTTTTGGCTAGGAGCATGACTTTGAGCTGCACTTTTAGGTTTCACCAAGCAATTAGGATAAAATATTCAGCATTTTTCAGTAAATGAAATGAGCTTGTATCATAGTGATGAACCTAGGGAGAGGGAAAATCCTCCAGGGACACACTGAACCAAAGAAAAAACAGAAAAGAAAATTCTTATTTGGCATTCACAGATCTCCTCTAAAATATTTTTTTTTTTTAAAAAAAAAAGGAGAGAGCAGTTATAGAAACATCTATCATCTTTGTTCTCAGTAAAGCTGGAATAATAGCTAATATGATTATAATGACTGATAGCAATTTTTTTAAAAAAAATGTCTAGATTTGTCTTGTAGAGTGAAGTAAATTATGTTTGTGATGAAAGTAGATGGTGTGTTTTTCTAATGCTTCCAGAACATTTTTGTTACTCTAAGAATAGTACAGATTAAATGTTTTTGTCAGAGCAGCATACCTGTCTACTTCTGCTATTGCTTTTTGCATACTAATTTGAGATCTGTTAAACAAAAAGCACATAATGAAACAACATTTCAAATCTGAGAAGAAGAGATCAAAAGGAAATGGAGAAAGTGGCTAAGGGCAAGGAAACTAATGGTGAGACAGTATTTGAATATTGTGCTTTTATTAAGTGGCTGTATTGTATTTTGGGTGTATGAGCAAGCTTGAATCCAAAACATTAGAGGATAATTAGCACTCTGTATTGACTAGAAATCAGGATTATAGCTAGCCCATCCTGGAAAGGGAAGGCAGGGCTCCTATGTTAACCAGCCAATCAGAGGTGCCAACTGACACCTTCCCACCTTTCAATCTTTGCCATAGGAAAAGGAAGGGGGAGAATGAGAAACACAGAGGGTGGCCCTTCTCTAGAGGACTCTCTGAACAGAGCAGAGAAAGGAAGAGAAAAGAAGTGACAAGTAGACTGACTTCTTTCTAAATGCAAAGACACTGTAGGAAGAAGAACTAGGGAAATTGTCTTTACTGTGGCACTGGCAATTTTCTTACTACTACTCCAACACACATAGTTGCTTGACTCCAGCAGGCATTAAGAACCATAGCCAAGATCTACATCACCCCTCCTCTTTCTCTCTCAGCAACATGGGAAAAGGCCACTAGAATTGTTGTAGGTTTTGTTGTTGTGTGTCTTTCTAACTTATAGTGATACCAAGGTATGCCTATCACAGGAGGCTGAGACTGTGTGATGTGCCCAAGGTCACCCAGGAGATCTGCATGGCCAAACATACTTGTTAAAGTTCAGTTGAAACCACATCCCTTTTTGTAATTTTAGCCCTTGGGTTCCAGCCCTATTTTCTGAAGCAAGAGAAAATAAATTTATTCAATCATCTATATGACAGCCCTTCAAATATTTGAAGACTGGTATTATATTGTGTCTTAATCATCTGTTCTCTAGGGTAAACATACTTAGCTGTTTCAAATTTTCCTCAAAGGACTTAGTCTCACTGTCTTTATCACATTTATCTGGACACTTCCAATTTTGTTTACATCCTATTTAATTTTATTTTTACAAGTGTCTCTCTGTGCCAGTGGTACTTCCAAATAAAGCATAAAGCTTTCTGTGCTTTAATCAAAAGGAAAGGCTGCAAAAACCATAAAAACACTTTTCATACTATCAGACATAGGAATTTGTTTATTGCACCAAATGCAGTCAGTGTAATATCTGTTACCAGCTGGTTTATCCAGAAGTCTTTCTCAGTGGTCAAACATGGGAACTTCTTGGCACAGTATTCTTAGCTCTCAGGGTTGTGATGATGAAGTCACTGACATAGCACTGTTGGTTGCACCAATTATTGATCAAATTATAGTTGCTCAGCCCTTTGCAAGGTCTACTTTAATCAGATATAAACTAAAGGAAAGGTACAACAAACCTCTTGGGAACATTCTAAGTTTCTTGGTTATCTGAAACCAATGTATTCTCCCATATGATCCTGTTCATGTTTTGAGGTCCTCTGAAGAGGGCCTTCTGTCTATTCCACTTCTCTCATGGGCCATTTCCACACTACAATGTTAAGAGTGCTTTAGTCCACTTTCAACATCCTGTGGAATTCTGGGGTTTGTAGTTTAGCGAGGGACATGTAGAATTCTCAGCCAGAGAGTTCTTTGGTGTCAGTAAACTACAAACCCCAGAATTCCACAGGATGTTGAAAGTGGACTAAAGCACTCTTAACATTGTTGTGTGGAAATGGTTATGGATACATCTGGTAGGAAATAGGCCCTTTCCGCACCTTACCTTTTTCTGGCGCTGGGGTGCGGGGATCATGCGAGCAGCCTCTGGCAAGAGGCCCTCGTGTCCCTGCTGCTTCAGCTCCGCACAAGCTGCCTGCTTGCACAAGATCCCCACCTCTTCCGCAGCGCAGCACAGCCTGGGAGTTTCCCAGGCTGTGCTGGGACAGGAAGTGTGACCGGCACAGCTCTGGAGGCTCCACATGCCAGGTAAGTGCATGTGGGGCCCAGGAACAATGCGTGATCGCGCACCATTTTCAACTTCTAGCCAAAAATGAAAAAGTGCACGATCAGCCCCTGCTGGCCCCGGAGCATTACGTGATTGTGAGTACGTCGTGCAGATCGCTCCTCACAATCATGCGATGCTCCAGGTGCCCTTTTGCATGGAAAAATGCCGTGAGAAAAGGGCCATAGGCGGGATTCTGTTTAGTGGTTGCTCCCAAGCTCCGGAACTTCCCAGAGATGTGAAACTGGCACCCTCCATGCTACCTTTCCAGAGACAAGTTAAGGCTTCTTTTTTGTTTATTTGTTTTTAATTTCAGCACACCTTTGAAGACTGACAACTCAAAGAGATTGGGCCCTGCCAAATTGTGCTGTACTGCATATCTGTGGTTTATTTGTTGTTTTTAATAGCTCTGTTTTTAAAGTGTTTAATTTTATGGATAGTTCAATGATATTTTTAACTTTTGTCTTTGGAATATTTATTAGTTATGTTTCTTTTACTTGTTGTAAGCCATGTTGAATCCCAGACTGAGAAAGCAGTAGGACATAAATAAATAGAACAATAACAACAATTTATCTTGGCACTCAGCTCTCTACAACTGGCACAAAAGCATTCCATGTACCCAACTAAAACATGGTCTGTATGTCATGACATGGTAGTTTGAAGTTTTGAGTTTAGTTGAGATAACAGTACCTAGATTAGTGTTGTACAGATGGATAACAGATCTTATCTTGCATTGGCTGAACCTTCCCCCAGTTGAAGAGCTGCTTTTGGTTCAGGGCAAATCAGTGTGGGCATGTTCCTTGACAGTCTTGTTTCTAAACTAGAAAAAAAAATCCCTAGATTATCCTTAAGTAGTCACACTGCTATACCTTAAGTATTTCTTAGGGGATATTTCTATATTACATACGTGGTAAAACACAAATATGTCTGGGACTATGTTTACAACATATTTGAACAGCTAGTCTTTGATCAGCAGGAAGAAAATGATGGCTGGCCATAATCTGGTTTGGACAACCTTTCAAGAAATAAAAGACACAGTCTTGCATGCCTGTCAAATTTCCATGTTCCAATAGCTGTGATATTTATCAAGCAGCCATTGTTTGCACGTTTCACAAAAATTTGCCTGGGGGAGGAAGTGCCAGTTTAGATGAGATTTTGCTACATGTACCAAGATTACAGGGCTAGATCATTGATCTCAAATCACAAAAGAGAGGTTGTAAAAGGCTAAGAACTAGAGGTTTTTAAAGCTGTAAATCTACTTCAAGAAGAGCTGGTAATCTTTTCCTTTAAAAAAAATTATCTGGCAGCAGTGACACTATAAAAGTGATTATCCTACTACATTTTGGTGCCAGGTCATGACGTTGCCTCCTAATGTAACTAGAATTACAGCATAACATTTGGTAATGGAATAATGCTTGTAATATTTGATTTGTAGTGTCTCATTTTCTTATTCAGGGATACATTTTGTTTCATTGCCCATGGGGTAGCAGCTGATGCTGACAGTGTTATGAGCAGTTCTACAGCCTCTGCAGTGAATGAATCGTTAAAAAGAAGGTGGAACCTGCTGGGTTATTTTTCTTTTTTCCTTGCTGTAAGACCTTCATTTAAAATGAGGAGTTATGAAAGTCAAAGTAAAAGGATCAAAATAAAATTCAAGTGCCTCGATGTCTCCCTCTCCTTTGATCAACAAACTATGTTAAAAATAAGTGTTGCACCATCTATAAAATAAATATATCTTGGTGCACTTTCAAGGTGTTACTGGAAGCACTTACAATAACTCTACTCTATAGCTTATTCATACAGTTTATTCAATGGCACCTGAACTTAACAGATCACTTATTTCCTTGACAATAATGTTGCTCTCTCCCACTCACTACCAGGCATGCTCTTTAACCACTATGTTTAGCCTTTGTATTTAGCATTAATATATTATAGCGAGTGTCCAAAAAGATGAGTAAGGGCAAGGGTACACTGACAATTTCATGAATATAATGCATGTCTAAAGTAGGGGAGTTTCACTAACAACTTTTGCCTGAGAATGGCAATTGCATGAAAATGGTTATGTACATTCACTGATCTATGACCGTAATTTTCAGCCATTCACCAATAGGTGTGTTTAAATTTCTCAGCTTTCCATTATGATTGCTTCCACATTTGTTACATTCACTGTAATATAACATGCAATCACCTTGGCCCTTTCAGACTACTTGAGGAGATCAAGAAAGCTAGAGAACATTCTTTCTTTCCTGGGATATTTTCCTATTATATTGTAGCACTATGATTCCAGTTTAGCAGGCATGGACTCATCCTATGGAGTCCTGGGATTTGCAGTTTAGGGAGAGGAACTTAAGAATTCTTAGCTAGAGAGGTCTAGTGCTTCACCAAGCTACAAGCATCAAGATTCCATAATATGTTGCCATGGTAGGTTAAAGTGGGATCATAGTGCTATAATTGCAGTGTGTGAAGTGCACTCTTGACTGTAGATATGAACACATTGTTGAGTGAGGATGAGGAGACACATCAAAATATCTTCAAAATATACCTTTCCCTTTTCTATGGACTAGATTCATTTTGAGCTGACCTTAGTCCTTTTTACAGTATCCTAAATGATAAGACCTTCTCTTTGGAAGGATGTTTCCTGCTGCTTATTAGACTCCAAAATAAGAATCTATAGACATAGGGAAAGTGCAACACGGTAGGGAAGGAAGGCTAATATAACATTTTGTGTGCTGAAAGCTAAGCATGTCCCACCAATATTTTTTTGAGCATTCCACCTTCCCTGAGTCTAAAAATTAAAAACACTGGATATAAACACATATCTCCTACAGACTGTAGCCCTATTCAAGTATTCTCCTTCAGTGTAAAAAACACATGTAAGGCGAGAGGAGATCCATATGACTGCAACAACTGGATTTTATCTGGATTCTGGGTATTCTACCTGGTAACTATCTGGACCATTAGCTACCGCAAATTTCCAGCTTTCATTCTAAAAAAAAAGTACATTTCTATCTCTTCAGGAAGTGAAGGTAGACTGCAAAAAGTCCATCGCAACTGTTTTGTGAGAACAGCTTCCTAACACTTTTTAGTATTAGCTGATGAGTGAAGAATCACATTGTCATTGAGAAATAAACTGACTCATTCCTGGAGAAATGTTGCTGTTTAAGCCTCATGTCTTTGCAAGAGTACAGGTGAATTCTTACTGAGGTACCAGAATATGGTGGTGGTGGTGGTGGTGGTGGTGGTGGTGGTGAAGGTGGTGAATTCCAGAATCAAGGCATAGTACTGAGTGAATACTCAAAGGATCATGGATTCTTTTGTATTTGCTGTAGCAGTTGTGACAATTTCTGCTAAGCACAGTCAGCCCTCCACTTTTGCTAGGGCTAGGGGCACAGGACCCCCACAAAACTGGAAAAAAAGCAAATATCAAAATATGCATGGTTGTGAGAGAGGGCCTTCTAAATATATGCTCATAGACTCTGGAACTCCCTTCTTAGAGAGACCAGAACAGCCACCTCTTTGTTGTCCTTCTAGCAGCAAGCAAAGACCTTTTTATTCAGGCAAGCATTTAAAGACAGAAAGTCTTTAAAGAATGGGCTAGGCAGTGCTGTACTGTTTTAATTTTAATTGCTTTTTAATCTCTTTTTAGCTGTTTTAATTCTTTTATGGTTTAACTCAAGAGTCATAGAGTCATAGAGCTGGAAGACACCACAGGGGCCATCCAGTCCAACCCCCTGCCATGCAGGAACCAATATCAAAGCACTCCTGACAGATGGCCACCCAGCCTCTGCTTAAAAATCTCTACCACACTCCAAGGCAGCATATTCCACTGCCGAACAGCTCTCACCATCAGGAAGTTCTTCCTTAGGTTTAAGTGGAACCTCTTTTCCTGCAGTTTGAATCCATTGCTCCTTGTCCTAGTCTCTGGAGCAGCGGACAAAAAGCCCGCTCCCTCTTTAACATGACATCCCTTCAAGTATTTAAACATGGCTATCATGTCCCCTCTTAACCTTCTCTTTGCAGACTAAACATCCCCAGCTCCCTAAGCTGCTCCTCGTAGGGCATAGCTTCCAGACCCGTCACCATTTTAGTCGCCCTCCTCTGGATATGCTCCAGCTTGTCAATATCCTTCTAAGGTGCCCAGAACTGGACACAGGATTCCAGATGAGGCCTAACCAATGCAGAATAGAGTGGTACCATTACCTCCTTTGATCTAGACACCATACTCCTATTAATGCAACCAAGAATCATGTTTGTTTCTTGGCTGTTGCATCACACTGCTGACTCATGTTCAGCTTGTGGTCCACCAAGACTCCTAGATCCCTTTCACATGTACTGTGTTAATCTATGCTATTCAAATGTATTTAAATTTTATTATTTTAATATGTAACCCATTTTGAGGCCCAATGGTGGCAAAAAGCAGGATATAAATATTAATCATTATTACCACCATCATCATGTACCTGTGGGAAGAGGGCCAAGGTATGGAGGGGAGAATGGGCATACAGGGTCCAAACCAGATCAGGGAAAGGTGAGAGAAAGGGATTAGGTTAGCATGATGGCCTTATACTTCCTTTCTGTCACCTATCTGCTTCCCTGGGTGTTGGGGAGGGGAACATTGGGAGAGGCTTTGTGGTGAATGAAAATTGGGCTGTGAGCTGTTCTTGGCTGGCCAGGGAGTGGCTGGTGGTAGAGGAGGGGGACTGGGCTGGGTTTTAAAAGGGCTATGTGGACTGATCAGAGCCACAAAGAGGGAAAGTTCCCTTGGAAAAGAAGGGGTAGAGAAGTGTGGGGGGAGGCAGGTGTTGAAGAAACTTGCAAATAATCAAATCCATAAAAGTTAAACCTGTGAATGTGGAGGGCTGACTGCAGTTTCAAATAATGAAGAAATGAAATCCTTTTGGAAGACAGACCTATAAAACACTCTATAACTTTTAAGCCTAGGCTGACCTACCTTATCCTCACAAGTTAGACTACCTAGGCTCTGAGATCCTCAGGAGTGACCTTTTGATCTGTCCCACCATCTTCACAGATATGACCGGTGAGGACATGAGACAAGGCCTTCTTCGTGGCTGCCCCTTCAGTCTGGAACTCCTTTCCTAGAGAGGCAAAAATGCGCCCTTCTCTTTGCTGTCTTTCTGCTGGCTGGCAAAGACTTTTTTTCTCTTAGTTCCAACAGACTTTTTGAAAACTGAAAGCTTCCAAATGAAGGGCTTTTGAGAAGAAGATGGACTGTTTTTACTATTTTACTCACACTGTTCTTAAACTGCTTTACATCATTTTTAACAGATTGTTTTTAAATTTTGCTAATAGTTTAATTCCATTTTAATGTTGATCATTTGTTTTAAGCATATATATTGTCTTTCAGTTAGTGTCCCTGCTGAGCCCCACTTTGGGAGATAGTCAGGGTATACATAAAGAAAATCGAGGGCATCCTACATTGCAGTTATGGTTTCATAAGCTACAGTTACAGGTCCTTATCTGCTCCATATTGAGACATGCTTGGTACTCGCGATGGTGGCGCTATTGCCAAGATCACAAACACCTTTCTCCCAACCTCCCTTAATAGCCAGCAGCCAGACTGAGTGATTCTATTGGTGATTGGTGCACAGCAGAATGACGTTCCGAGCCCCCTCCCACCAGAGATCTGTGGTGCAACAACATCCTGCTTCTGACTGTTGCACCACAGTTCATTGGTGAGAAAGGGCTGGAAATATCATTTTGCTGCACCCCACTCACCAGCAGAACAGGCGTGTGTCCCTTGATGTGGCTGCTGGCTGATAAAGGGGCTTTGAGGAATCAGGTTGTAGTTATGCATTTGTTATTGCATCTGTGATGCAGGATTTTGGTCCATAATGATTACAGGAGGAGAAGAAAGGAGGCTAATTCCATATTTCATTATTTGGGGTATATGGTGTAGCCTTCTGAACCCTTTACTCAGACAAATGACTTATATTAAATGGGTCTTAGAACAAAGTAAATATGCACTGGAGATTTATACGTATATACCTATGTTTCCATCCCATTCCTCACTGCAATATAACCCATTCCAGGGAAACAAAGCAGCAGCTATGGAGTGGGTAGGGGTGTAGGAGGGATTTACCTCAGGAAATAGAAATAAAATATAGTAGTGTTAATGGGGAAACAAAAGGTACCTCACATTGGATTGTTCCTTCCCTTAGCACATGTGAGCACACACATTTTTATACAAAGAAACACTTTTCAAATTTTTCAAACAGGCAGGCAAGTTGATCTGTTGTAGGAAAAGCAGCAAAACAGTTTTCTGCGGTCTTCAAGATTATCAAGCTTTATTTGTCATCAGCTGCTGCTGACAGCAGTGGCCCTGGTTCCCCACTGCTTGACACAGAATTAGAGATACTGCTGCTGCTGCTGCAGTTTGCATTCCCTGCCCCACTGTGTTACCCTGACTTCTGGGGGTCCTGTGGGGGACACCTTGATTTGCTCCAAAATGCAAAAGCTGGGGAAATTAGCGGAGCACTGGCAATAGCAAAACGAGGGGCAGGGTAACCCAGCAGAATCTTTTACCCAATGTTTACAGGGTCAGACCAAGCAAAAAGCCATACAAATGTACTAATAAATGATTTTTATTAATAAATATTTCTCACGCACCAATACACTCACTCACTCATGATCACAAGGCCTATTGAGAAGGGAAAGAGGTGGAAATTGATAGGGGATACAGTGGAGAGGGTGTAAAGGCAGTGATACTGAATCTATCCTGAAGTCTTCAGTCCGGGAAGCGGCAAGAAAGATGGAGCTCAGCGAAGAGAGGTGGCTGAGGGAATCACTCGACTAAGAGAGTGCCTGTCTGCTAATGTGGCGGGTAGTTCTCTGAAGAGACCCTCAAAAATTGGGACTACTTATAGGGCAGAACATACCTTGAGGGTAGGCCCTCTCCCAGGAAGAACAATGGTCAAAATAGAGGGAGAAATGCCGCACAGTAGCAACTTGGTAGTTTGCATGATTGATTCATGCAGATGGGCCTCGTCATGTAGGATTTTCTAAAGTTGGAATTGCTCAACCTGGGGAAAACTCAATAATCCCTTCAAGTTGGGTGTTTTTAGCTGGGGACACTTTGTCCGTGCAGATGTGTTTACTCTGAGGTCTCCTAGGGGAAACGTGACTAGGGATTTTCCTGGCCTGACCTAGTTTTGGTCATTTGACTTCTTTTTCTACGTACCCACCCAGGCAATCTCTTTGGCATGGCGGGCATATTTGATATCAAATTTATATTCCCTGAAATGGGGTTTGTCATTGGGGTAACAACTACCTTCCTGTTTTGTTTTTTGTTTTTTAAAGTTGGTCTGATCCTGCCAGTTCTGTGCAGACAGCATTGGCAAGAAGGAGCAATAACAGCCACACAAGCAAGCAGGTACAAAACAGAGCGCCCAAAAGGTAGGCAGCTGCTCTCGCTGCTGTGTAAAGCCTCAAAGCTTTAGAAACCACACCTTATAAGCAATGACTTAAGGATCTAAGTATGTTTAGTTTGGAGAAGTATGGTGACGTGACAGCTGTCTTTAAATATCTGAAGAGATATCACATAGAAGATAGAGTGAGTCTGTTTTCTGCTACTCCAGAGGCTGGATGACAAACCATGAAATGAGATTGCTCCTAAACATTATGAAGAATGTCTTCACTTTCAACAGTGGGATAGATTGCCTGGGAAGGTGGTGGAGGTCTTTGAGGTCTTTAAGTAAAGGTGAGATGGCTATTTTTCAAAAGTGCTTTCGTTGTGTATAACTGCATAGAAGGTGGTTGGATTAAATGGCCCTGGCAGTCCCTTCTGACTCTATGAGTCTATTAACTGAGTAAGAGATGGAAAGGCCAGCCAGCAGCTACAGCTGCCAAGATGACCAGTAGTAGCAGGAACCATTGTGGGGGTGAACAAGGGGGCAGGAGATAAAAGACCAGGTGGTGATGGAAGTGCATTGGGGAGGGAGGTAAGGAGGAAAAGATTCAGCAGCATGCAAGAGCAACTAGGGGATGGGGGGGCGGTTAGAGACAGATGAATGAAGTAGCCATGTACCACAGCGATATGAGGTAGAGTGGGAGGGGAAGAGGAAGCAGCAGCAGGTCTTCTCACTGTGGCTCACACTGAGCAGCACATTTCATCACACCTGGTATCCTGTTGCCTGAGACGTTTGGCTGACTCTGATTAATGACAGGGGCTGCCTCACTTAAAAGGTCGTTTGGGGGGGAGTTTTTGCTTGTTGCATCACTGGTAAAGAATTGAAGCTTCCACAAAGTTCAAAAAAAGGGGAGGTTCACAATGGTGTAAGTATGCTGTCCTGACTCTCTAACAGGATGCCAAATGAATTTCTAGCCATACATTTCACCAAACGTTTGCTTATTGTGAGGTTTTCTGATTTTCCTTTGTTTTTAAAACTCTTCAGCTTGCAAATGTATTTTTTTTTTATTAAAAATATCCCTGGCTTCTTGATTTGCATTTTTTTGTTTATGCATTTTTGACTGGCAGAGGCTTTTCAAGCCCTAAGCTCTAGCATCTTTTCTTATCTATTGAATTAAAGCCTTCTAAGTACGTTGCTTAGTATTAATGGTCACACAATTTCTTTTCCTTCCCATTCCACTCAGATTATGATTATCTCCTCAGTGCTGTGTTGCCCTTTAGAATATCAGATTAGTCTTCTGGAACAGCCACAATCCAGCAGACAATTAGGTGTTTTTAAGTCCTTTGGAATCATTGGATTTAAACCTGCTTAAATGAGTGGTGGATTGTACCCGTAGACTCTGTCCCTTTTTCTTTTTCTAGTGATTTCCAGTGTAGTAAATGCAATGGATTTGCAATCACAGAAATGAGAAATGATTGATTAAACCGCATGCAGTTTTCAGTACCAAATCCTTATCTAACCATTTTCATAGTGTTGTATTCAAACAATGAGTGGGGAAAAAATCTTATTGCAGGAAAGAGAGTATGACCTGTATTCACATATTTATCAATCACTAATAAGAATACAGTAGGATTGCAATCCTTAATTGGTAGATTAACCAACTATTTTATTGTAGTAAACTACTATTGATTACTGTTATAATATGCAGGCTGGCACTCTGTTAGTGACACGTAGGTATTAAATCCAACTATGCTTCTCAGTGTCTTGGGGACAGTCATTGTGTGGTTCATAATTCTCCATCTCCTTTGTGCAATAACTCAGCTGTCTTGGAACCCTGCCTTTTTCATGCTTTTTCTTTCTTCCACTATGGTTATTTAGTGGCTTGTGAAAAGTGGACCTCCTTCAGAGATCCTGGAAGATAATGTGTTGGTAGTGATGATTCTCAGCCATTCCCTGCTTCCCACTGTCCACTAAATAGTGAGAACGAAGTTCTACAGAAGGAAGATAAGTCTTGTGGGAAGCGACAGGAAACACACATCATACTTCCATCATCCAGAACTTTACAATACATCTCTTGATACTGTTATTATTTGCTATGACTATGTAAACTGTTTTTTTTTTCAAAATTTGCTTCTTAATTTGTGTAATTCTGTATTTTTATGCAAGGATAGGGCAAATAGCCACTGAAACAAGTGTGTTTCAGTGTCTTTAAATAAACCTCCTTACCACATCCAAACTTCTGCAGCATTGGCCATGCTGGGTCAAGTTCATGGGAACTGGAGCTTACATTACCTGGAGAACCATAAGTATATGGGAACCTTATAGCAGCTCAAATGAAAAACTGGAAGCAATAGGTCCTGTGGGAATAGAACTTGCTGCGGCTTTTTTTCAACATGAGTAGTGGCTTAGTTTCCAAGAGGAGTGAAGCTTTGTGTAAAACAACCACAACATGGACCCTTTCTGCACAGCATTTGCCATGCAAAAGGGTGCCTGGAGCATCGCACGATTGTGAGGAGCGATCTGCATGATGCACTCACAATCGTATGACACTCCAGGGGCTGGTAGGTGCTGAACGCACACCTTTTCATTTTCGGCTGGAAGCCGATTGTGCATTGCTCCCGGGCCCCCCACACACCTCCGGAGATGCGTCGGTCATGCTTCCTGCCCCAGTACAGCCTAGGAAACTCCCAGGCTGCACTGTGGAATGAAGAGGCAGGGCTCTCGCGTGAGCAGGCAGCTCGTGTGGAGCTCAAGCAGCAGGGACATGAGAGCCTCTCGCTGGAGGCTGCTTGCACAGTCCCCGCACCCCAGTGCCAGAGAAAGGTAAGGTGTGGAAAGGCCCATGGTCTCTTTTTGACATGGCTGAAAAAGAATCTCAGTTCATTGTTTCTTAAAGCAGAATGATCATGTCAATAGGTTGGTGTCAGGTAGCCAAGAAACCTAGCCTTTTATCCTCATCTATCCACACATTGTAATAACACACTCAGTTTGGTTTTAAACCCCTGGAACTGAATAAGTCTTGAATACCAGTGATAAATGTACCGATGGCTTATGAGTTCTATGCACATTGTCACAGTGCATTTCCTTACTTCTGACAACTCGATGCCTAAAAGGCACAGATAATCTCTTGTTTCCTTGACAAAATGGTACACTTTCTATTAAAAGCAAGAGAGTCAGTCTATAATTTTTCACTGTAAATAAATAATTTTTTTCAGTCAAATGAAGGCAAAAAAAGCACCTCAAGGACCTTTTAAAAACCCTCTTACACGAAGACAGCCTAATGGGCTTCTCTGGAAATTAAACTGGATAAAAAATCACCTCAAGCTTTAGGCATCACAGATATGCTTAGTTGGGGATGAATTGTTTATTGCCATTTTAAAATACTTGGTAGAAAGGAAGGTTTGAAATTGAATTGCCGACAGAAGCTCTACTTTCTTGTGTTACAATCACACATGGAATTGGTGGTGTCATCTCACTCTCTTCCATGGCTGGTTTTTGCCATCACTCATAGACAAAGAATTCTGACATAATTTCCTGATGGGAAGTAAAGCAGAAAACTCTTTCCTGGATACTTGCAAATGACTTTTCCTGCACAGAAAATGAAATTTTTAGAGCTTCAGTAAATGACTTCCAGGGGTACCATTAATGGGCTGTGAAGGACACAGTTCACCTATGATCACTTTTTATATGCATCAAAAGTGCACACATTGACTAAGCATGTGTGCTATGTTAAAGTTGTTTTTTTTTAGAAGTAAATTTTAAAAGCTTGTTTATTCTTTGCTAACACTGCCAATGAATTATTCATTCTTCTTAGAAACTAGTATGGGAATGGAATGGAGGGCAGTGATTGCTAATGTGGCTTTAACCACTCTTCAAAAGAGAAAAAAGGAGGAGGGGGAGAGGATCTATTGTGATTTTATGTATAAAATATGTTTTCAAATGACATTTTACTTATTTATATATCATGCCTTTTGTTCAAGATAGGCTGCCAAAGAAGCTTACAATTGAAATCCATATAATCTTGTTGGAGATCTGTCAGAATGGGAGAGCACTTAACAAAATTGTGTTTACACAATTCCTAGAATCCCTCAGCCAGCACAGCTCACTGATATATGCACAATCTTGTGTACAGATGGACCCTGCATATCCGTATAAGAGCCCTTTTTTGAAAACTGCTCTGCCTTTAGGCAGAATGAGGCACTTGCCTTAGGTGGCAGACGTAGGAGCACAGTAGCAAGATATTGGGGGATAGGGTCATGTTCAATACAGCCTGCTCTGAGCCCTAAGCCAGCAGTTCTTACTTTTTATTTCCCATAGACAGCCTTTAAATATTTTTTGTTGCCATGGAGCCCAAAGACATAAGATTTAAAACCCTAAAGTGCATCAAACCTTTAAAGTTACTGAATGAAGGTCTTGAGAGGTGGAGAGAAGGCAGAAATGAGAAAATGCACACATTCCGATTATAATATTTTTATTGGAATGATCAATAGTAGTAGTAGTAGTAGTAATAATAATAATAATATACTAGTAATAAATATACTGAATCATGGCCTAAGATTAGTTAATTTAGTTATCTCATTATTTTAATGAGAAAGTTGGTGCTGTATTTCACTTACAAACCTTGTTTTATTAGGCTTAATAGATGAAACACCTGAGTTCTGACTCTACATTTTTTACAGTGGTTTCTATACTTATTTTTTTAAGATAAACGGGTGCAGAGAATGATTTTGCACACCAGTATGTCATTCCAAAAGGCATCAATACTTTCATAGCCCTTTGATAGTTCCAGAAAATCTCTTTGCTAGTGAGCCCAGAAATTTGGCAGGGACAGTTCCTAGAACTGCACTTTCAGAGCAGTATCCACAGACATTTCTATGAGCTTCTCTTCCTCTGCTTCTGTGAGCCTCTCTGATTCATACACATTAAATGAAACTGGATCTCTAATCCAGTTTTTGCTTGCATGAAGAACAGGAAAATATTCACAGAAACTGTGCTGCAAATCTTTCAAGTGTTGTGCAATAAGTGGCATGTCTCCCTCAGACAACTCTTTGTTGGCAGAACCAAGAAAATTTCTGAGGTCTCAAAATGTCTCGTAGTTTAGGTTCAATAGGTGATGATGCCTCAACTCCAGCTTTTTATCATTGCTTCGATCTTTTTCTCCTTGAAGATTTAAGTTGAACATATTCAAATGGGATGAAGAAATCTGACATGTATGCTAATTTTACTAACCAGGAAAAATCTGTCAAATGATTGCTGAGGTGAAATTGCTGCTCCATGAGGAATAATCTTATCTCATCCTTCAATTCCCCCAAGCAAGACAATGAACTTCACAGTGTAGCAAAAGTGTATTGTGTGTACTGTCCATATCTTTGCAAAGCTGTTCAAAAAGTCTTGAATTCAGTTATTTGCTTTCTATAAAATTGACAATCTTGACGGATTTGTTTAAGGGCAATTTTAGTTTTTCTTGTACCTTCTTAGCAACTAGAGTTTCCCCTATGTATGCAGCAAAGGTACCAAATCACCAACAGTACAATTTCCTTAATCTACACTACAAGTCCAATAAGCTTTCCAAATATTGTATGTGTCCCATCTGTGCTAATATGAAAGCATTTGAACTGGTCCTTGTCAAGAGATGTTAAAAACTCATTTAAGCTGCTAAATACTTCTTCAACTGTAGTGTGCATCTAAGAGGAGATGAATAGTAAGTCTTAAAAAATATTTCTCTTGCACTTGTATCTAACGTGGCACAATAAGGTCACTAGTTTGTTACATCTATTCTTTAGGCCAGTTGTGGAGCAAAACAGAGGGACGTGCAAATTCTTTCTAATAATTGTTCCTTCATATTGGCTGACAAACTGTTGATTTGCTTCTTAATTATGTAATTTGACAAAGTTATTAAGGAAAGCCTTTAGAAGCGTTCTCATTGAGCAATGCAGAAACTATGATTTTTGCAGCAGGCAATATAAATTCCCCCTCCCTCATCATCACCTTGAGGTCTGGAGAAGAGAATCGAAGCCCTGAGATCTGGAAATGCTAGTCGACCTGGCCTTGTGGAATACAAATCAATATAGACCATATTGTACAGTTAGAGGTGGGACACTTTGGATGTTCTGGAAACTAATTTGTTTGTTTGTTTCTACTTTCTTACTTTAGAAGTTTAAAGGAGGCTCATAAGCCATGAATCCAGTTCTAATACAAAAATACTGCTGCTGGAGAACAATAAGAATAGGAAAAAAAATCAGCAGGAGCTTCAAGAGGACACAGGTCACAAATACGCTGAGGATTATTCATGAACTAGATGGACCATATGATCTGACTCTGTATAAGACAGCTGCCTATGTCCCTGAGAGTGCAGTGAAAGGATATCTCAGAAATTCCAGTAATGCTTAGGGATTTCTCAGAAGAAAAGCAATATACAAAGTGATTCCCTAGAAGTAGGTAGCTTGACCAGCTATGTCAGTTATGACCAGTGCTGTCCCAGCCTGTGGAATCTAAAAATGCTACCCTTTTGTACTCTTTATATTGAAAGAAATATATTGTGTGGAAAGGCAGGAGACAATTCTAAGCTTTTATTACAACCTCCTTCAACCTTACACTAATTGAACAATAAGGACCTAGGTAAAACAGCCTCAAGTTGTACTCATGTGTAATGAATCTGAAAACTTCCCTTTGTGCAGTTACAACATGAAATTCATACATAGAAATAAAATTTTTGTATGTATTAGCATTACAGCATGCAACACTTATTACTTAAGATTATCAACTATAAAATCAACATTATCTTGTGTTGGAAAATTCTCTCTGCATGAAGCACTGGGGAAAGAGTGAGAACAAATTATTGTGCAGTTGAAATGATTGTGGTAGACCCCCTGCCTGTTCCCATCAGAGAAAAAGCTGGATTCCCAAAGTGCATCAAGCCTTTGCTATGAAATGCCATCAGGGAAATCTTTCCCCTCAATAGTCATCCTCTACAAACGAAAGAAACAAACAACCCCCCAAATGGACAGTGGTGGTGTAATGTATTTCTATGAGCTCCAGCTCATCAGAAGAAGAACAAGAAAAAAAAAATGGTAGGATTTTCATCATTTACCAGTATTTCTGAATCTCTTAATGTTTCTTTGAACTATTAGATGTGACAGACCTCTTTGTTTACATCAGTGGTGACCCCTGACATGTTAACATGGGAGACAATAAGATGGCTACTGGCATCACAGAACTTCAGTACAAAATAAGAGAGCAATGTGGTTTAAGAAATTGTAATAGGAGCCAGCATGGTGTAATGGTCTGAGTGATGGCCCTGCTCAGTCCTGAAAATCCACTGGGTGATCTTGGGTGCATCACACACTCACAGCCCCCTAGAAAACCCTGTGATAGGTTCACCTTAGGGTCATTATAAGTCAGAAATGACTTGAAGGAACACAGCAACAACAGCAACAGGAGTAGCAAATGATAATAACACAAGGCCGAGCCATTGTCATTTAACTATAGATCTGGTTTGGTCAAAAGAGCTTTTCAGACATTTAGTTAGGATCCAAAGATATTTTTTTTATCTGTTTGGTTCTGAAGAAATCTTTTATATATATAAGTGTACCCAGAGCCAGCTCAGTAATATAGGTGTGAATCAACCTGCTTAAGATGACACCACAGAAGGAACACAGAAGACATTCATGGCCATCTTTACTATTAGGGACAGTGAGACTAGAATCCTGTTGGTGAAAATGCTACTATAACCCCTGTCTATGTCAGCATATGTACTTTTGGGAATGCACCAGAAAGAAGTGTCTGTCATGCTCGTCCCCTTGAGAGTTTGAGAGTGGAAGAACAAGATTGTCTTTTGGAGCAGTCACAGCAGATGCCTGACAGCCAGCCATTTGTTCTTTCTATTCATCAAGTCAGGTTGGGTTCAGAGCAAGAAGAGGAGCTGGAGGAGATGCCCATCAGTCCCAGAGAAAGGTGGAGGCTCAAGTGGCAATCAGAATATCAAGAGGAGCACAGCCGTGGAATGCTCTCCCTAAATACTGCCTGAAATCTGGGCACTGGCTGAATAGGCTACCTGTATAAGGAAGTTACAACCACCAGCTACCTTTCTGAGTACAACTTCAGTCTTCCTTTTGACAGCTGGGATTGTGGAAAGTATGTTTATCAGATCTATGACTCCTGGATGGTTTAAAGACTTGGTTATCATGACTTCCTGAAAATCTGACTCTATGGTTTTCTTGACATCTAGACTGTTTGATACTGCTTCTACAGTTTAGTGATTTGGGAACTCTGAACCTTGTTTGAGGTTGACAGTAGAACAATTTGTACTCAGCCCTACAATTCCTTCCTGGCAATGGAAGCTGTGTTGTGGGAGAGCAAAAATCTCAGAGAATAGGTGAACCAACTGCTCCAGTGGCTGCTTTTCAGGCCGTAGTTCAACAACTAGGGCCCCAACAGCCACTACCTCTAGCCCACCTAAATGTAAGTGCCCTATTGCTCCAACTGAAAACTTTGATGGTGCTTCAGATAAATTTCCATTGTAGCCCAATGTGATTAATGCACACAGCTCCACTAAGAAGATTTTACTAATGACTGTATCAAGGCGGGAGTTTTGATCAGTCCGCTTATAGGCTCTCTTTGCCAGATGGGCAAGCCCTTATTTCTTGGAGTCCAGTCTACTCTTGGCAAGCTATGCACATTTCACAGCAGAGTTGCTGTCAACCTGTGAAGACTCGCAGAAAGCTACTAGTGCCAACCATCATATCTGGTGCCTTTGTCAAGGCAGAAAGACTGTGGCCTCCTATACCAGTACCTTCTGTTTTTTTAGCCAGGATCTGACATGGAGTGGGGTGGCCTTGATGAACCAGTTTCAGGAAAGCCTGGTAGATGAAATTCTGGACAAATTGGTCAGCATCCTAGAACTCTTCAGGCCTTCATTGAGTTACACCTGAAAATCAATGGCCAGCTAGAGAACTGTTGACACAGCCTTTGCTCTGTGGCTCCCCGGGGTGCCAATACTGTCCAACCTACCTCCCACAGCCTGGTTCTCTCTTGTTATGTGGAACCACAGAGTGAAGAATCCATGCATCTGGGACAGGCATGGCCATGACTCACATTAGGAGAAAAGAACTGTTGGCAGCAGAGAGGTCTTTGTCTCTATTGCAGATGGTCCTGCCAAAGAGAAGCAGCCTGTACCTTTGGAAAATGCCCCTGTCTAATATTAGAGGTTTCATATGTCTGGGCCATATTCTCTTTCCTACCCTGAGTAGAACCCCCACCCCGGGGATTCATGCTCCTAGAGGTGACTATGCATTGTACCGATTGTTGCTATGTTCAAACTAAGGCTGTGATAGATTTGGAGGCCTCTAGCAACTTTCTGGGTGGATCTATGCTCTATCAGAATTCTTGCTCTATGCTCTATCAGAATCAGATTTCTGGGGGGGGGAGCTCAAACAGACTTTAATCCAACCAAACACCTCTTCAGTGGCAGCTCCTGTGCTCTTTGACAAGATAAAAATGTGATGAACTATGCCTGTGTCATAACTACCATGCCTTCCACAAGGTCATGGTCCACAACTGTTATCTGCTACCTCTTCTCTCAGAACTCCTAGAATAGTTCTGCTGAGCAAGAATCGTCTCAAATTGACTTGATAGGGGCCTGTAATCTGAGACATATACGAGAAGGGCATGAGTGGAAGACCACCATCCAGACCTGCTACGTACATTATGACCTGCTATGTACATTATGAATACACTGTCATGCCCTTTGCTCCTGCAGTATTCCAGCACTTCGTGAATGAAATTTTTCGGGACTAACTTGCTGGCTCTGTGATCATCTGTGTTGATGGCATTCTAATTTATTCCCACTCCCAACAAAGTCCATGACAGCCATGTACAGATGGTCTTGCAGTGACTGCAAGATCATTACCTGAATAGCAAATTGAAAAAAATATGCATTCAACTTGCCAGCAGTAGACTTACAGGGGTATCACATCTCACCAGCTGTCATGCCCAGTCCCAGGACCCAGGTGAAAACACAGACAGGATCCTCTCCAACAACCGAAATAAACAGACATGTACAGGGCAATACTTACTGCAGCCCAGCATAAAGGCAGAATGGACAAAGCTTAGAGCACTTATATAGAGAAATCTCATTAATTCAGCAAACAGCTAGAGAGGCTGTTGCCCAATACATACCAGAGGTGGGCAGGGAGAAGCTTGTCACAATTCTGGTGGAAGCAATACATTATTCTTTTGGCCCTTGAGTGTTCCTGAAAAACCTTGACTCTTGCTTTGTGTGCTGGCTAAGCTGCTGGATACTCCCTTGAACTGAAACTCTGTATTTATTGCTGACTTGGACTGTTGTACCAAGAACAGTGACTGACTGATAAATTTCTGTAAAGCTTGACTGTGGCTGCTACTGTAGACTTTGCTAAAGGATTGTGAACTGTGGCTGGCTTTCTAAACAGGGCACCAGCAGGCATTAAAATTGTCACAGGTTGAGAAGCATGATGGGACCTGTTGTTACTCCTGGCTTCATATTTTCCCACCACTAGAGGGTGAGAACGCAAAGCTGCTTGTAGTTGTTTAGTCTAGCTTTCTGTGAACGCTTCCCATGTGAAACCTAAACGTATTCAAGGTCTTCTGCTGCGTGTAGCCGCAACATTGTTATGGTTAAGGGAACGCCTTGTTATTGAATATGTATACTTAAAAACACGGCTTTTGAACAGGCTGTGCCTTTTTCTTGTTTCCTGTTCCTTTCTGCTCTGGACGAGGAGATGACTCGCTGCGCTGTAACTTAATAGTCTGCTACTTGATCTATTGCCCGCAATAAAGACTGTTAGCCTGCTGCCTCGTGTTGGCTGTGATGTTTTTCCTATTGATGGGAATGCCCCTGGCGGGTTTTTCAACATGGTAGCAGAGGATGGTTTTGAGAGGTGTTTTTTGAGGTGTTTTTACGATGGCTCATGTGGTGCCTGGGGGCCTGCCTCTCGTTAAGCTAATTGCAACTAATTACTTGGCATGGTCAGCTCGCATGGAAAAGTATTTGCAAGCTGAGGGGCTGTGGGGTGCTTTCACAGCTCCCCCAACTCTGCAGGGGACTGCTGCGGAGATAGCAGCGGCAACGAGGCGTGCCATGTCTGTCCTCTTTCTGGCTGTGGAGGATGACCAGCTCACGCATATCAGGGATCTTGCCACCCCTCGAGAAGCCTGGGCGAGGCTGCGGGAGTTGTTTTTGAGTCAATCAGCAGCCGCCAAGTACGCCCTGTGCGCCCGTTTATATGGGATGAAACTGGCCCCCGGTGTCCCGGTGGGGCAGCATTTGGCTGAGATGTTGGAGCTGTTTTCGTCACTTCGGGAGAGAGGCAAAGTGTTGCCTGAAAGTGACAAGGTATTTTGCATCTTGAATTCTCTTGATAGTTCCTGGAATCTGGTGGTGTCCTCTCTTCAATCCATGCCAGAGAGGGAGTTAACCGTTCCTTTGGTTTCTGCTCGTCTGCTGGAAGAAGAGGAAAAGCGCGCAAGGAATGCAGAGACTCCCACACAGCCGGCTCCA
Organism: Iguana delicatissima; assembly: GCA_948472985.1. NCBI lineage: Eukaryota > Metazoa > Chordata > Lepidosauria > Squamata > Iguanidae > Iguana > Iguana delicatissima. The sequence goes on along the minus strand of CAOKZL010000251.1, from coordinate 2,675,875 downwards.
GCTGCAGAGGCCTGTGCTGGGAGAAAAAGTTCTCCGGCTGCTGAGGCGAGGCAGGAGGGGCTGGTGAGAGCCCATGCTGTGCGAAGGTGCTTTCGCTGTGGGTCTGCTTCTCATCTGAAGCGTGATTGCCCGCTCCTGAAGCAAGGGGAGCAAAGCTTCACAGGCGCCGGTGCCAGGGGCCGTGGCAGAGGAGGCAGAGGAGGTCGGGCCAGAGGACGGCTGAGAGTTGCTGTTACCCTGGGAAATGCTGTTTCGGACGCTATTCCAGGCTCTGAGGAGGCAGGTGATTCCGTTTGGCTTCTAGACAGCGGCTGTTCCCAGCACCTGGTCAATTCTGAAGATTTGTTTGACTGTTTGGATTCTGCCAGTGTTTCCTCTGTGACATTAGCTGATGGGACAAAGGCTAAAGTTTGTGGCGAAGGTGTAGCTTTTGTCCCTGCCCTTGACATGGGTTTGAAAAATGTTTTGTTTGTTCCCTCTCTTGGTTTCTGTTTGCTTTCTGTGGGGCAACTAACAGAGTCAGGGTTCAAGGTTGAGTTCTATGGGAAGCAAGGTAAAATCCTCAAAGATGGGGTGTTATGTGCTGTGGCTACACGAGAAGGGAGGCTGTTCTTTCTTGAGCCACGACACACTGTGTGTAATGTGTATGGCAATGTCCCACAACATGATGAGTGCCTTCATCTCCTCCACCGGCGCGCAGCGCATGCAAGCTTTCCTGTGTTAAAGAGGCTTGCTGGTTGTTGTAAAGGGTGTACTTTGAAGCCTTGTAATGTCTTTCTTGACTGTGCTATTTGCAAGCAAGCTAAATCTAAACAACTCCCAGCACCGAGAGTTAGTTTTCGTGTACCAACCGCCCCATTTCAGTTGGTACACTGTGATATTGTGGGTCCTATGAGTAAACCTTCCCTAGGGGGAGCTAGATATTTCATCATTCTCGTAGACGATTTTAGCAGGTTCATTTTCTGCTATTTGTTGAAACAAAAGTCTGATGTGTGTCAAGTTCTCAAGAACTGGTGTTCCTTGGTTGAAAGGCAATTTGGTTATTCCCTGCAAAAGCTTCAAACCGACAGAGGAATGGAATTCCTGTCGGAGAACTTGCAACAATGGATCAAAAAACAGGGTATAGTGCACAGGGCGACTGCCGGCTATTCTCCTCATCAGAATGGAGTGGCTGAGCGGAATGCAGGAGTTCTGCAGACTCGAATGCATAGTTTGCTGCTTGATGCAGATCTGCCTCTGAGTTTTTGGGGTGAGGCAATTCTGACTGCCTGTTACATACACAACAGGCTGTGGAGTTCTGTGGTTAATACTACTCCCTATGAGTGTTTGTTTGGTAAACAACCTTCCATTGCACATCTGAGAGTCTTTGGGAGTTTTGCTTGGGTGCACATCCCCAAGGGGCAAAGAAGGAAGGGGGAGCCTAAGGCCCAGCGTATGCGTTTTGTTGGCTATGAGCCCAACTGCAAGGGGTATCGTTTTTACGCTGGTGGCAATTCCTGTGTGGTGTCTAGGAATGCCTCTTTTGAGGAACACGCTAATTGGTCGCGTGTTCAGGCAGCGTCTGAAGTTTTTCTCCCTGTGGCTGGTCTGCCAGCTTCTCAGCCACTGCAGCCTTCAGTCTCTGCTCCACTCCCAGCCTCCGCTCCCAGTTCCTCAAGGGTTGAAACAGAGGAGGAGAGAGCGCGTGGAGGAGAAGAGCTGTAAGTGATGTGCGAAGGTCTTGCACAGGGGAGAGAGAACGCGAAGGCTCAGTGAAAAGGTCTCGCAGTGCTGAGGACAGGGACGAACCTTTGCAGGATCGTCCCATCCCCAGACGGTCTCAAAGAAAAACGAAAGGCATTCCACCTAAACGTTTTTCCCCTGAGTCTCTCGCAGTTCGTGTGTGCGCGGTAAACTGTGAGCCTCAGTGCTTTGCTGATGTTGTGAAAATGCCTGAGCAACAGGCAGAACCTTGGTGGGATGCAATGCAGAGTGAAATGGATTCCATTATTCAGCATGATGTGTATTCTCTTTGTAATTTGCCCAAGGGTGTGAAGCCAATTGACAGCAAATGGGTCTACAAGTTGAAACCCACTGCTGATGGGCATGTGAAATATAAAGCGCGCCTAGTGGCACGCGGGTTCTTGCAAGATACCAGTGATCTGGATCAGATTTACTCCCCGACTGTGAAAGCCCAGTCCATCAGATTGGTGTTTGCCATAGCAGCTCAGAGAAAAGCTGTTATTACTCACTTCGACATCTCTACTGCTTATCTTAATGCTGATTTAGAGGAAAAAGTGTACATGCTTCAGCCTGATGGGTTTGTAGTAGAGGGGAGAGAAAACCAAGTTTGGTTTTTGAGGAAAGCGCTTTACGGATTACGGCAATCTGCCAAGTGTTGGAATGTTTGTTTACACAATGCCCTGCAAGGGTGTGGGTTCATACAAAGCCTTGCTGATCCCTGTGTATATATTCGAGGGAAAGGGGAGAGTTTGGAAATTCTCCTTGCATATGTGGATGATCTATGCTTGGTCAGTGCTACACAAAAACAAGTGCAAGTGTTTGAGAAAGAGCTGGGGAAAAGGTTTCAGGTGAAAAACCTAGGCCCAGTACAGAGCTTTCTTGGAATTGAAGTACAGAGAACTGAAAAAGGTATTCTGCTGTGTCAGAAACAAAAGATTGTAAAATTGTTAGAATTGTGTCAAATGTCTGACTGCAAACCGGTACAAACTCCAATGGTGCCAGGTTTTTTGAAAAATACCTGTGAGGAATTATTTCCTGATATACACCTATATCAGTCTGTCATTGGGAGCCTTTTGTACTTAGCTGGTACTAGCCGGCCTGATATTGCTTTAAGTGTCAACATTCTGGGCAGAGCATGTGCTAAGCCAACCCAGTATCATTGGCAGGGTGTGAAAAGGGTACTCAGGTACCTAAAGGGTTCCCTTGATTATTGCCTAAGCATTTGTCCTGATCAGATGCCAAGCCTTGTCTGTTCATCAGACAGTGATTTCGCTGAGGATACTGTGGACCGCAAAAGCACAACTGGTTTTCTTGTCAAATTCAGTGGTGTAGCAATCGACTGGAAGGCTAAAAAACAGTCTTGTCTTGCTTTATCAACTGCAGAGGCAGAGTTTGTGAGCCTATCTGCGCTCTGTACTGAGTTGGTTTGGTTCTTGCAGTTGCTACAAGACCTGCATGTGTCTGTGCCATTACCAATACAAATATGTTGTGATTCACAAGCCTGCATTCAAACGGCAGTGTCTGACCGGGTGTCTTCTCGATCAAAACACATTGACATCAAATTTCACAATGTGAAACAATATGTACAAGAAGGAAAAGTGTCCCTTACCTATGTGTCTTCAGAAGAAAACGTGGCTGATGTGTTTACCAAGCCACTTCCTGCTAATGCATTTGGTCAGCACGTTAGCAAACTGGGGTTGATGGAGTCTCCAAAGCAAGGTAGCTAAAAATATTTCGCAAGGAGTAGGGGAGTGTCACAGGTTGAGAAGCATGATGGGACCTGTTGTTACTCCTGGCTTCATATTTTCCCACCACTAGAGGGTGAGAACGCAAAGCTGCTTGTAGTTGTTTAGTCTAGCTTTCTGTGAACGCTTCCCATGTGAAACCTAAACGTATTCAAGGTCTTCTGCTGCGTGTAGCCGCAACATTGTTATGGTTAAGGGAACGCCTTGTTATTGAATATGTATACTTAAAAACACGGCTTTTGAACAGGCTGTGCCTTTTTCTTGTTTCCTGTTCCTTTCTGCTCTGGACAAGGAGATGACTCGCTGCGCTGTAACTTAATAGTCTGCTACTTGATCTATTGCCCACAATAAAGACTGTTAGCCTGCTGCCTCGTGTTGGCTGTGATGTTTTTCCTATTGATGGGAATGCCCCTGGCGGGTTTTTCAACAAAAATGATGGTGGGGTCCATCATATCCTGGCACCTTTCTCTATGTGTGAAAGATATCCAAAGATTTTGGGGCTTTGTCAATCATTATTGCACATTTATCACAGACTTTGGCCCTTTCCACACGGGCATATTGCCCACGCTAGGGCGACCTCTCCAGGAGGTCTTCTTCACCAGGGGGTGTGCTAGTGCAGTTGGAAAAAGTGGGGCTCTACACCTCAAACAGCTCTAGCACAGCCGCGGGGGTGGCGCTGCAAGTTTTATAAAAACCACCTTCCCAGGTGGTTTTTATGAAACTCGCCCGCGCTGCTCCGTGGCAGCACCCGGTGAAGTACTGCAGAGACGCAGTAGCCCATCCCTGCAGATCTGCCTGGGGGTGGGCTTCCGGCTGGTGCGCTGCCCTGATTGGCGGAGCGCCGCCGGGAGCCGCTGGCCGCCATTTTGGGCACCGGCGAGCACTGCCGAAATTTGGCGGCATATAGAGCAGTGAAACCACACTCCCCACAGGGACGGAGCAACCTGCTACCAGGTAAGCTCCACCCCAGAGTGCGCCGCCCCGTTTTGCCCCCCTTCCGGAGAGGAAAGAGCCTTTGTCTAAATCACTCCAACAGATTTAGTTCAGTTCTGTGTCCACTTCCAGTGGAATCCCAAGGCCCAAGAGTCATTCCAGTACCTGAAGCAGTGGTTCACCTCTGACTCAATCCTCTAGCATCCAGACCCCCAAATGTCTTTCATTGTAGAAACACATGTCTTGACTGTGGCCGTAGGAGCAGTATTGTTACAATTACATCAACAGGATAGGCAGCTGCTACCTTGTGCATACTACTCTCACAAACTGACCCCAGTAGAATATAATTATACCATCTGGGATGAGGAGCTGTTAGCAATTAAGACAGCTTTTGAAAGTTGGAGGCATTTGTTGGAGGGAATTATTCATCCAGTAGGAGTTCTCCTTAATCACCACAGCTTAGAATTCTACAGACGACTCACCAGCTTAATCAGGAATACAATGATCTCAGTTCTTTGACTGATTTAATTTCAAACTCGCCTAACTGGATCATGACACAGGACCTATTCATACAACAGAATTGTTGTTGTTCCATGCATTGAAGTCATTTCTGATTTATGGCAACCCTAAGGCTAATCTATCATGGGGTATTCTTGGTAAGATTTGTTCAGAGGGGTTTTTTCTTTGTCTTCCTCTGAGACTGAGCAATGTGATTTGCTCAAGGCCACCCAGTGGGTTTCCATAGCTAATTGGGGATTTGAACTCTGGTCTCCAGAGTGGTAAACCAAAACTCAAAACCACTATACTATGCTGGCTGTCTTTCTTCTTTTATGCATTTATAATAAAATTTTATTCCTCAAAGAAAAGTATTTACAGAATACATTTACAGGCTTCCCTTGCTTAACTGATAGGTTAGAGACTGGACCAATGTCAGAAAGCAGAAATGGTCCAAAAGTGGAACCTGTCTACTGTAGAGAACATGAAAGACTTCAAGAAGCTTGCTTGGGACTGACTGCATGTGCATGCTACCTGTAAAGTCTCTCAGCTGGCTTGGCACTTTTCTTCCTGCTCTGAGCTCACTTTGCAGGCAGTGCACACATGGTCCCAAGTGACCCTCTGTAGGCAAGAAGAACTGATGGAAGCCTGCAGTTTCAAGGTTTGCAGTACAGACAAGGTCCATGAATTCGACCACAGGATCCACTCTTTTGTTACTCCACTGGAAAACCCTGTCCCGGGGTCTACAATTTTGATATTAAAATATGATTCCATGTACCTGAGAGGTCACCTGGATGGGCATGTAGGCAGCAATGGTCGAACGATCGAAAACCAGGTCAGGCCAGTAAAATCCCCTGTCACGTAGCCCCAGAAGACCTCAAGCTGTGCAAACCCAAAGTAGACAAAGGGTCCTCAGCCCCTGAGAAGCCAACTTGAGGGGATTAACATGTTTGCCCCAAGTTGAGCAAAATCCCATCAGGCAAGGACCATTTACATGAAGTCACACCACAACCCAATGCAACCGAAGATCCTGAGACTTTGGCAACACGTTGTAATCTCATCATGCACAGGAAGTTACCATTGTGGAGCTTCTTTCTCAATGCGACACTCATTGTTCTTCCTGGGAAAGGATTAGCCCTCCAGGTACTTTTTCCCTTACAAATAGTCCCAGTTTTTGAGAGTTTCTTTGGATCACTCCCGGTCATCCCAGCTGACCGTTTCTCTGTCTGTTGAGTAATCCTCTCAGCCCTCTCTGTGCTGAGCTCCACTTCTCTGTTGTTTTTCCTGGACCAAGGACTTCAGGAGAAGGTGCAGTATTACCCCAGCTACAATCCCTTCAATATTCCCCCATCCAGTTTCCTCTCTTTTGCTTCTTAATAGGTCTTGAATGAGTGTGTGAGTGATTGTGTTGGTGCGTGAGACTTTCATTCAATAAAATCATTTATTGGACATTCTTGTTTGGTTTTTGGCTTGGCCTGACCCCGTAAAAACTGGGTAAAAAGACCCCGCTAGGTTACCCTGCCTCTCGCATTGCTATTGTTTGTGCTCTGGCTAGTTTCTATTCTCCATCACGTGGAGCACATTGAGGTGTCCCCCCAAAGGAGCCCCAGAAATCAGGGTAACACTTTCCATAAGCAAGACTTCGACCACACACATGTTGAGTGGTCCCAAAGAACCCTCCATAGGCAAGAAAAACTGATGAAACAGTAGATCCCACATTGAATTAATTGAACTTGTCCTTAATCTGTAAGCATCAAAAGAGTGAGTCATGAGATAATGAGGCACTGAAAGAAAGGGGCTTCTTGTACTTCATCTACAAGATGGTGGTTATACTGCATCCTATACTTCATTCCAAGGATTCAGGTATTGTGTGCTGGTAACATTGTACAGTTCACTCAGTATGTGGCACAGAACTTAAACGTATCTGGATGGAATCAAAATTTTTCTGTTATTGTTCTTTTCCTTCTGAGGGGAGATAATAAATTCCTTGCTAGCTTCCTTTCATTCTCTAAGAATTCCTTGATGGCATGTCTTCCAACACTTTCTTAACAGGGTGAGATGCCTGTTTTCTTTGTTTGTTTCTACAATATAGGGTGAGATACCCACCCTCCTTCCCTCCATCGCCTTCTTTCTTTCTTTCTTTCTTTCTTTCTTTCTTTCTTTCTTTCTTTCTTTCTTTCTTTTTTTCTTTCTGCCTTGAGAACATCTTTGGTGCTCTGAATGATTAGAATTATTGATAACTGAGCCATCTAACTGCTTAGATGTCTGGAGTAACTTCTTATCAGAATAAATCTCTTCTTCCAGCCATCTTCTGAGTTAGGATTTGATAGGTGAATAAATCAAGCCAAAACTGCTTTATGATGCTAGGCCAGTGCATTTAAAGAAAGGGATACCAAATGAATTCCACATATGACTATTTATTTTCTGCAAAGGCTTCCTTCCCCTAGCTTTTTTTCTTGTAACAGGAGCAGTGAAGAAGCAGATGACACAAATTAAACATTGCAAGGCATCTTATAGGGAAACTTTAGACAATATAAAAAAAATAAATGTGGTAGGAATGGAAGATGTGAATTAAAACCTTTTCTGTTTTCCTTTCCTGTACTTTATGTGTGTGATGGTGCACTCTTAATACAACTGTTCTTGACGTACTTCCCATTCAGCTTCTGATGGCTTTCTGTAAAAAATACTTCAGTTCCTGATTACAAAATTCTTGACTGTTCTGTAAGTCTTGGCAACTAAATGCTGAATATGAAAGGTAAAAGTAAAAAAGGTAAAAGAAGCATAAGACCCATAGAAGCAAGACATTAAGGAACACACAGAACATATCATTCTCCAGCATCACTCAAATTAATTACAATGAGTGGTCCAAATCTTGCCACCCATTCTTAACCTCAAAGGGCCCATGTTTGATTGGCAGAATTTTGGAAAGGGCCCCATTAAATCAACATACAGTCAAAAAGTATAGTCAAATCAATATTCAACAAGAAGCATACTTGTATGATTTCAAGCTACGGCACATATATCAAGCCTTCTATATAACAGACATTTTTGTTTTATGGAAAGGGCAGGAAAATGTTTCTTTTTGAATGGTGCTTCAGTTTTCATAAGTATTTAAAAGATATAAATGCAAACAACTATTGTTTATTCAACATTTTAATCAGTAAACTAGCCAATTACTCTACTAAACATTGTTGTCTTAATTGCCAGAACAGGATAATAAATAGGTACTATTTTCAGTTTTGTCAGATATCACATATTCCTTATATTTTATTACTGAACTACCAAAATCAGAAACTATTACGTTTTTGCATTCAGCAGTAGGAAATAGAATCTGAGCTTCCACAGGTTTTCAAATGTCCTCTTGAAAGAAAAAAAAATCCATTGTACATTTTTACTCTCTAGGAGCAGAGAGCATTCAATCACACTGTAAAGTTAGAAGTCATCTAGGTCAACTTGCTGCATAAAAATGAGTACTCTGTTCAAAAATACTTCTACCTTGACCCTGTACATTTGAAGGTTGATCATACTGGAACCTTCAGCATTTTCGGGAGCATAGGTATGAAGAATTAAGTACCAAAGTAAACTAAATTGATAGTAGTCACAGAGTTTACATTCACCATTCAAGCAATGATTTACTGAAACACCCCTAAATACTCATTGTGGTGCCTGTTCAGGCTAAGCACCAATTTCAAAAATAAAATAGTCATTTTAGGTCAAATTTTGGCTTACATATATGGGTTTTCAGTTGTAGTAAAATATCAAAATTTTAATCCGTTTCAGTGCATTTCTGAGGCCATTTCTACCCTACACTGTTATGGTGCCATTATTCCACTTTCAACATCATGTGGAATTCTGGGGTTTGTAGTTTACCGAAGCCAAAGAGTTCTCTGGCTGAGAGTTCTAAATGCCCCTCCCTAACCTCCAAACCCCAGGATTCCATAGGATGTTGAAAGTGGAATAATAGCACTATAATGGTATAGTGTGAAAATGGCCTGAGAAGACTAAAAACTAGAATGTATGAGGCATGACTAACACTGTATGTAACTATATGCAAGCCATATTATGTACAGGCATACCTCAGTTAACAAACCCTCTGACAAAGAAGGTCCTGTTTACAAAGTCTTTTTACTCATGCTCAGCCTGCCCTTTCTCTTCTCTGGAAGTTACTTAGCAATTTCAGCACTGGGAAGATAGTACAGAAGGGCTGGAGAAGTTTTTTTAAAAAAAGCTAAGGGTATCAGGTTGCCCAGTGGCAGAGCTTGGAGTGTGTGGAGGGGGGTTGGGAGTGCATGGAGGCATGGCTGCAGTGCATGGGGGTATAGCCAGCGCATACAGGGGCATGACTACAAGCCAGGACACCCCCAAAACATTGCCACCCAGGGAGAAGTGCCCCCCTCACTCCCCTGTTCCTATGTCACTGGGGTTGCCACAGCATGTATGAAGTAAACAATACAAATACAATACAATACCCTCCTGCCTGGCCTTTGAAAGAGGCTGGGAGAAGAACTGAGAGGGGCTTGCTGCTGGCCACACCTTCCTGCCTGGCCTTTAAAAGAGGCTGGGAGAAGAACTCAGAAGGGCTTGCTGCTGGCCACACTCTCCTGCCTGGCCTTATAATTAGGAGAGGGAGGAAGGAAGGGGAAGTAGGAGTGGGTGGGGGGGAGGGCAAGCAGGGTGTATTTTTTCTGATAAGGGGTGGTTGGATGTAATGGATGAACAACGGGGAGCAACAATAAGTACTGTGCGGGGCAAAGGGAGATATGGTGATAGCAGGGTGAAATGTCGTTATAGGGGAAGGAGAGATAGATGTTTAATACCTATCCCACCTTCTGCTCGCCCTGCTACCCCAAGGTGTCTGGAGAGCGAACCAAACCACCCACAGAACCTTTCCTTGCTCCTGTGCAATGTCAGGTCAATGAAAAAGAAAACGCATACTATCCATGACCTTTTAAAGGATGAAGACGCTGATCTGGCATGCTTTACAGAGACCTGGCTGGAAGATGATAGTGCTACAACCTGGGTCCAGGCCTTGCCAGTCAGATACTCTGTCAGTGAGCAGGTAAGGTGAAGTGGGGGGGGGGGCGGAGTAGCCTTGGTTCACAAAGATAATTTTATACTGACCAGGATACCTGTCCAGAAAACAGACCACTTCGAGTGTATATACCTGAGCCTGAAGGCAAGGGATAGTCTAGGGATTCTGTTAGTGTACCGACCACCCCACTGCCTATCAGACTCCCTGGCCGAGCTGACAGAGCTGGTGTCGGAGTTGGTGTTGGAGTCGCCCAGACTTCTGGTTCTGGGCGACTTCAATATCCCATTTGAGACCAGTTTGACAGGTGCAGCTCGGGAGTTCATGGCATCCATGACAAACGTGGGCCTATCCCAACTAGCCTCTGGGCCAACACATTGTGCAGGTCATACCCTTGATGCGGTCTTTAGTACGGAACAGGCACAGCCATGAGTGGAGATAACAAATGCTACCACCTTGTCATGGACGGATCACTTCCTGGTCAGGGTTAAACTAATTCTTGCTATCCGCCCTTGCAGGGGTGGTAGACCTATTAGAATGGTCTGCCCTCGAAGGTTAATGGAACCTATTGGATTCCAGAAAGCCCTTGAGGGTCCTATGGTTGGTATCTCCGGTGATCCTGTCGATCCTGGTTAATACCTGGAATTGTGATCTTACCAGGGCTATCAACACGATTGCCCCCAAGCGTCCTTTCCAGCCTGCTGTAAACCGCAATCCTTGGTATACAGTAGAACTTAGGAATATGAAGCAGGCTGGACAACGACTAGAGCACAACTGGCGGAAATCTCGACTCTTATCTGACAGGACACGTTATAGAGAATTCCTTTATTCCTATGGAGTGGCAATAGATGCAGCGAAAAAGACCTTCTTCTCTGCATGTATTGCGTCTGCAATTTCTCATCCAGCAGAGCTGTTCAGGGTGGTAAGGGATTTGACTCAGTTACCCACTCCCCTGAACTCGTTGTTAAAACCTAACGTAGCTTGCTGTGATGCTTTGAACAATCATTTCGCAGATAAAATCTCTCAGATAAGAGCCAACTTGGATGCCGGTGTTATAGCAGAGGTTACAAATGGAGTGTCCGGCGACCCCGTGAATAGGATTATACTGGATCAGTTTCAGTCAATGAGTACCAAGGACGTAGACAAGCTCCTTGGAAAGGTAAGAAGGACAACTTGCCCCCTTGATCCCTGCACTTCATGGCTGGTCATCCAGGGAGGAATTGCGATTAAAACCCACTTAAGACATACTATTAATGCATCCTTCAGGGAGGGCAATTTTCCAGCTTGTTTAAAAGAAGAAATTATACGTCCGCTTCTAAAAAAGCCCTTCCTAGATCCCCTGGACATGAATAATTATAGACCAGTTTCCCATCTTCCATTTTTAAGCAAGGTGATCGAGAGGGCTGTTGCCCTTCAGCTCCAAGCTGTCTTGGATGAAACAGACTATCTAGATCCATTTCAAACTGGCTTCAGGGCAGGATATGGAGTCGAGACCACCATGGTCACCTTAGTGGATGATCTACGCCTAGGTATCGACAGGGGAAGTGTGACCCTGCTGGTACTCTTGGACCTCTCAGCGGCTTTCAGTACCATAGACCATGGTATCCTTCTGGAATGCCTGAGAGGGCTGGGGATCGGGGGCACTGCACTTAAGTGGTGCCGGTCCTATCTCTCAGTTAGATACCAGATGGTGATGCTTGGGGACAGCTGCTCCTCGAAAAAGGAGCTTAAATCTGGCATCCCTCAGGGCGCCGTCCTGTCCCCAATGCTATTTAACATCTACATGAGACCGCTGGGAGAGATCATCAGGAGGCATGGAGCAAGGTACTATCAGTATGCTGATGACACCCAGATATATCTCTCCATGCCTCAGATAATAGCATTAACTAAGGATGGCATCTCGCCTCTAAATGTACGCCTTGAAGCAGTAATGGACTGGATGAGGAAAAACAGACTGAAGCTGAATCCAGATAAGGCGGAGGTACTTGCTGTTAAAGGCCCTAGTCCAGGTATGGAGGTTTGTCAACCAGTTCTAGGCAGGGTCACACTTCCCCTGAAAGACTGTGTCCGCAGCTTGGGAGTGCTCTCGGATTCACCGCTTCAGATGAAAGCTCAAATTGATGCGGCAGCCAGGAGTGCCTGCTATCAGCTTCACCTGATACACCAGCTGCACCCCTCCCTGGACTTGGAACACCTAAAAACAGTGGTATGTGCACTGGTAACTTCATGGCTTGACTTCTGCAATGTGCTCTACATAGGGCTACCCATGTGCTTAGTCCGGAAACTTCAATTAATTCAGAATATGGCGGCCAGGTTAGTCACCGGAAGATCTAAAACTGACCACATAACACCTATTCTGAAGTCTTTACACTGGCTGCCTATTAGTTTCCAGGCACAGTACAAGGTGTTGGTTTTTACCTTTAAAGCCCTTCATGGCTCGGGGCCAGCCTACCTACGGGATCGCCTTCTCCCATATAATCTGCCCTGCACATTAAGGTACTCTGGGAGGGATTTACTGCAGCCAATCAGAACTAGGTTGGCTGCGGTTACCCAGAGGACCTTTTCTTCAGTCGCTCCCAGGTTATGGAATGGCCTGCCGGAGGAGATCCGGCACATTACCAGTCTTGACTGCTTTAAAAAAGCAGTCAAGACTGTTCTCTTCTGACAGGCCTTCCCAGACTAGTGTTCCACCGCCTCTCATCAATTGTCCCTTTGTTTTTAATTTTGTTTTTAATTTGTTTTTAATAGTTAATGTGTTTTAGGGGGATAGAAGTGTCGGTGGGTGGGGAGGATGGGCTACATTTTAATGTTTTAATGTATTTATATATTCTTGTAATGCCGCCTCGATCCACTGGGAGAGGCAGGATAAAAATAATTTTTGTTATTGTTATTGTTATTAAAAAGCTTGAGCTGGGGGACTATGAGATTCTGCTCTAGCCAGTCCTACTATTCCTGTGTGTACCTGCCTACAACAGGTGACATGAACAGCAGCTGCCTCCAGAATCCCTTATTGAACAGATTGAACAGCAATAGTGGAAGGCAGATGAGCCTGCCTCACCAGCTCCTCCCTGCATGTTAATGAAGCATAGATCCACACATTTGGCCACAAAATGGAAATCATAAGAAAATTGGAGGCTGGTGAAAGAAAAAAAAAACATTCTTGGATGGATTGTGGAAGATTTTGGTATCTAGAAAGTTCAACATATTTTTGTTTTCTTATGCAAGGTTTCCCTGGTTTTGTTTTGTTTTTTAACTTTCATATGTGTTTATTGTTTGTTTTGGATTTTGCTGACACATGTTGAAATGCTTTCCATATTCTTTCTCTAATTTTCTGTTAATGAAGTAATGCCAAAGAATATAGAATATAGAATCATAGAGTTGGAAGAGATCAGAACGGCCATTGAATCCAACCACCTGCCATGCAGGAATATACCATCAAAGCATTCCAGACAGATGGCCATCCAGCCTCTGTTTAAAAACTTCCAAAGAAGTCAGTGCATTTCACTGTCAGACTGCTCTTACCATTGGGAAGTTCTTCCTAATTTTTAGCCAGATTCTCTTTTCCTGAAGTTTGAAGCCATTGCTCCATATCTTAGGCCCTTTCCACACTACACTGTTATATTATTCCACTTTCAACATCCTGTGGAATGTAGTTTACTGAGGCCAAAGAGCAAGCTGGCTGAGAATTCTAAATGTCCCTCCCTAAACTGCAAACCCTAGGATTCCACTGGATGTTGAAAATGGAATAATAGCACTATAACAATGTAGTGTTGTTGTTCCTCATAGGTCATGGTTTCCAGGCCTTCCTTTGGACACATGCCAGCTTGTTAATATCTTTCCTGAACTGCGGTACTCAGAACTGGATGCAGTACTACAGGTGGGATCTGACCAAAGCAAAATAGAATGGTACTATCACTTCCTTCAACCTAGAGTGGTTCTCAACCTGTGGGTCCCCAGATGTTTTTGGACTTCAGCTCCCAGAAGCCCTGAGCATTGACCATAGTGGCTGGGGCTTCTGGGAGCTGAAGTCCACAAACATCTGGGGACCCACAGGTTGAGAACCACTGAGTCCTAGACCTATATTCTTATTGATGCAGCCCAGAATCACATTGGCTTTTTTTAGCTGTTGCATCACACTGTTGACTCATGTTCAGTTTGTGATCTACTAAGACTCTTAGATCCCTTCACATGTGCTGTGATCAAGCCAGGAATCACCCATCTTATATCTGTGTATTTAATTTTTTTCTACCCAAGTGTAAGGTACCTTACACTTTTTCCTGTTGAAATTCATTTTATTAGTTTGGGCCCAGCTGTCTAATCTGTCATGGCCATTTTGAATTCTCATTCTATCTTCTGGAATGTTAGTTACCCCTTCCTAACTTGGTATCATCTGCAAATTTGATAAGCATGCCCTGTATTCCATCACCCAGATCATTTATAAAGATGTTGAATAGCACTGGGCCCAAGACAGAACCCCATTGCACCCTACTAGTCAATTCTCTCCAGGATGAAGAGAAGCCATTGGCGAGGACCCTTTGGGTTTGGTTGGTCAACCAGTTACAAATCCACCTAACGGCAGCATTGTTTAGCCCAGATTTTACTGGCACATTTACCTTGTCAAAGGCTTTACCAAAGTCAAGATACATTATGTTCACAACATTCCCTTCTTCTACCAATCTAGTGTCTCTATCAAAAAAAGAGAGATAAGATTTGTCTGGCATGAGTTGTTTTTGAGAAAACCATGTTGACTCTTAGAGATCACAGCATTCCTTTCTAAATTATTACAGACTATCTGTTTAATAATCTACTCTAGAATCTTTCCTGGTATCAATGTCAGGTTGACTGGGTAATAATTGTTTAGGTCCTTTTTTCTCATTTTGAAGATTGGGACAATATTTGCCTTCCTCCGGTCTGCTGGGATTTCTCCATTTCTCCAGGAATTTTAAAAAATTATTGCCAGTGTTTCTGAGATTACTTTTGCCAGTTCTTTTAATACCCTTGGATGTAATTCATCGGGACCTGGAGACATGAATTCAATTAGAGTAGTCAGGTGTTCCTGTACTACCTCTTTACCTATACTGGGCTCCATTTCCCCTGCCACATATTCTGCTCCATTTTCTCCAGGTACAGCATTGTTTTCCTTTGGGGAGAAGACTGAGGCAAAGAATGTGTTCTGCCTTTTCTCTGTCCCATTAGCATTTCACTTTCCTTTCCATGCAAATGCCCTACTATTTCCTTGTTTTTCCTTTTGCTACAGACATAACCAAAAAAGCTTATGATTTTAACCTCTCTAGCAAGTCTGAGCTCATCTGTACTTTAGCTTTTCTGACTTTCTCCCTACACTTGCTGGCTATTTCTTTGAATTCTTCTTTGATGATTTCCCCCTTTTTCTACTTCTTGTACATGTCCTTTTTAAATCTTAGCTGAGTTGAAAGTTCTTTAGATATCAATCCCAAATTCTTTAGACACATCCTATATTTCCTTCTTCATTCAAATTGTTAGAAATTGTGCCTTCAATATCTCACATTTAAGAAACCTCCATCCATCATGAACTCCCTTTTCTTTTAATATTCCTGACAATGGGATCACGCCTGGTATTTTCTTAAGTTTAGTGAAATCAAGTTTCTAAAAATCTAGAATGTATGTCTGTCTATGCTTGACTTCCCCTTTCCACTGTATAATAGACTCCAGGAGAACATGGTTATTTTCTCCTAAGGATTGTGTCATTTCTACCCCGTTAACCAGGTCATAATTCTTGGTTAGGGTCAAATCTAAAATAGCTGTTCCCTTGTTGCCTCTTCCAACTTTCTGGACTATGAAACTGTCTGCAAAGCAAGTGAGAAATTTGTTGGACCGGATACTCTTGGCAGACTTTGACTTCCAACAAAGATCAGGATAGCTGAAATTTCCCATTACTATTATATCTCTCCTTTCTGAATGTTGGATCATCTGTTCCAGGAAGGCATCTGTTACCTGATTTCTGGGGTCCCTTGGGGACACCTCAATGTGCTCCATGTGATGGGGAATGGAAACTAGCCACGCATGAGCAATAGCAATGCGAGAAGCAGGGTAACCTAGCGGGGTCTTTTTACCCAGTTTTTACGGGGTCAGGCCAAGCCAAAAACCAAACAAAAATGTCTAATAAATGATTTTATTGAACGAAAGTCTCACGCACCAACACAATCACTCACACACTCACTCAAGAACTATTAAGAAGCAAAAGAGAGGAAACTGGATGGAGGAATATTGAAGGGATTGTAGCTGGGGTAATACTGCACCTTTTCCTGAAGTTCATGGTCCAGGAAAAACAGTGGAGAAGTGGAGCTCAGCACGGGGAGGGCTGAAGGGATTACTCAAAGGATGGAGCAACAGTCTGCTGGGATGACCAGGAGCGATCCAAAGAAACTCTCAAAAACTGGGATTATTTGTAGGGGAAAAGGTACCTGGGGGGCTAATCCTTTCTCGGGGAGAACAATGGGTGTTGCAACGAGGAAGGAGCTCCACAATGGTAACTTCCTTTGCGTTATCACCACAGTTCCTAGCCCAAGCTTGGGGACGTTAGATATCATTTTGATATCAATAATTTGGCCTACTATACCCCTCTGTTCTCCACGTGCTTGCGAGGCCCCTGGAGAAGCACGCAAACAGGCTCGCTAATCAAAACAAATACAGGCTGGCCAGAAATAGCCAAACTCCCGCTTCAGGAGACCTCAAGGCAAGTACCCTCATTACGTATGCATGCAACTTACAAAGAACTCCCTCCCCGAGCAGGCAGCTTGATTAGAAGCACTCTGTCAAGCACTCTGAGTTTGCATACTGTCTATTGTCAATTTGGACATAACTCAATCATGCTAAATTTTGACCTTTTGGAGGCTTTGTATCCAGCCCAAGACTCATTGTTTTCCCCAAGTACGGATTAGCCTGTGGCTACATTTTCCTCTAAAAAAACCCCTGACTTTGTGAGCTTCCTTGGATCACTCTGGACTTCCATCCCGCCTTGCGGTCGCTTTGTTCGACGAGCCTTCCCCTCAGTCCCACGCACTGAGACTATGCATCTTCAAACTTTCACAGTGATCGAACCGGGCTTCAGGACAGGTGTAGTATCACCCAAATCGACAATCCCTCTTAAAAATTCCTCTATCCCACTCCAACCTTTATTTCTTTAGTTCTATGTGTGGGTGTGTTGCTTACACTGTCTGATTGCATTTTAATAAAAATCATTATTATTATTTCAATTCTGTGTGCTCCTTGACTTGGCCTGATCCCGTAGACAATGGGTGAAAGATTCCGCTCCATTGCCCTGCCTCTCGTATTGCTAGCTTGTGCTCTTGGCTAATTTCCCCAACTCATATAATTGAGAGTGCATTTAGGTGTCCTTCCCGGGACTCCCAGATAACAGGGTAACAGTGTGATGATATTACAAGGTGTTGCCAAAGTCTCAGGATCTTCAGCTGCATTTGGTTGTGGTGTGACTTCACGTAAATGGCCCTCGCCTGATAGGATATTTGCTCAACTTGGGGCAAACACACTAATCTCCTCAAGTCGGCTTCTCAGGGGCTGAAGACCCTTTGTCTACTGTGGGTTTGCACAGCTTGAGGTCTCCTGGGGCTACATGACGGGAGATTTTACTAGCCTGACCTGGTTTTTGATCGTTCGACCGTTGCTGCCTACATGCCCATCCAGGTGACCTCTCAGTCACATGGAATCATATTTTAATATCAAAATTGTAGACCCCGGGATAGGATTTTTCCAGTGGAGTAACACATCAGCCAAATTCTCTGTCTTGCTTGAGGGGTCTGTGGTAGATCCCCATTATGACATCACTGTTGTTTCTCTATCCCTTAATGCCCATCTGCTCTCAACCTAGCTTCCAGGATTTGAGTCACAGATCTCTACACAGATGTAAATCTCTCTGACATATAGTGCTCCTCCTGTTCCTTTTCCGTTTGGTCTATTTCTCTGAAATAGGTTATACCCTGCTGTTGCTACATTTCAATCATAAGACTCATTCCACGAGGTTTCAGTGATGCCTATGATATCATATTTGCTTTGCTGTGGTAGGAATTCAAGTTCATCCTGTTTATTTCCCATGCTCTGAGCATTAGTATAGGGACATCTGATACCATGGCTTACTCCTCCTAGCTGCTTACTTAAGTATCGTTCCTTCCTACTGTTTGCCCAGTTATAAAATTGGGACTATTATCTCCAGCACTTGACAAACTCCTGCCCTCAAGAATGCTGTCTCCTTCCCCTCATAACTCAGTTTAAAACCTTCCATATCTACTCTGTTAACTGAGGTATACCTGTAGTAAGGACAAATTAATACTTTGGGGTTAATTTTATGTAAGAACAATTCTGTAGGTTTAATTTAGGGATGGAAATCTTCATTTGTTCAGTTCTGCACAGAAGCACTCACTGGTGCTTCAGAGTGGATATTTTTATCTTGCCCTATGTCTGCATGGCTTATAGTGAAAACAGGTTGAACCACTTAAACCAATTTAAAATTCAAAACAGAATAAATTTTAAAATTCTGAAAGCACATTGAAAAAATTAACAATTTTTTAAAAGTCAAACCAGTTTAAATGTTTGTATTTGTACAAATTTAGATGAAATCATTAGGCCCCCAAAGCCTTTAATTGAAAAAAAAATTCATGTTTTGATTTGACAGCAGAATGAAGCCAACATTGGTGCCAATTGGGCATAGAGTGAAACTGACCCGTTAAAGTCAATTATGCTATTTATCTGTTGGGAATTTTCTAACAGGAAAGAGAAACTTAATTAAGACTGGCATCCTGTTTAGTGGTTACAAGATAAACCAGATTTATGATCTCATTAACTCCTGGGGGTTCATGTTTATGGTTCTTAACAATGAAATGTGACCCTCCAACCTATCTTTTCAGCCTGGCAAGAGTTTTCCAAGGTACTGCAGATTGGAACATTGAGGAAAGATATCTGAAGCACTCTCCCAGACACAGGATGCCTTGAAACAAGCAATTGTGTCTCCAGCTCCTTGTTCCTGATGCACTCCATGACTGGGAGAGCACTGCAGCTTTCATTTCCTAGCACCTCAATCTGCAGCACCCCAGAAACCCTTCAGTCTAGGTGCTGCAAAGCCAAAAAAGGTAGGTGGGCTGGTTGACATCATTAGATGTAACTATGACAATGGAGATCCATTGCTGTAGTTATGTTTGATGATAACAGGATCTCAGCCAATATGTTCAAATTTGACTGATTTAAGTTGGAACTTCAGCATTAATTTTATTCCTGGATTAAGTTATTAATTGAATGATTGACCAATTAAAAGAGAGAAAGTCCTAAAGAGGCAGCAAATGTTGCATTTCTCATCTCGTTCATTAACCCAAGCCAAGTTCCCTTGAATATCTATCTATCTATCTATCTATCTATCTATCTATCTATCTATCTATCTATCTATCTATTTTAAAACTGCTTCATACTCTTCATTGTTCCATGGATTGGGGAATTACAATGTTTAAGTCACAGAATTATTTAATTCATCATTAGATTATGATAGTTCTGTTAATTCCAAGTTTATTTTTTTTAAAAAAAACTAACATAAAGTAAGGGCAGATTAGAAAGGGTGTGCTTCCTTACATACAAAATATACAAGAGACCACACAGAGGTACCACAACTGTCTGAGAGAACTGAATTCTGAAGTTCTTAACTCCAAGACTTTTTGTTTAATTCCTGTGGAACAAGTATGACAAAGTAACTTGTAACTTGATATAAGGGAAGGAACCCCACAGTAACCTTTTCCTACTTTTTTCCTATTTCTGCAACGAGCCTCCAAACAGAGAAAATTCCATAGCTGGGGCACCACAACAAAGAAGGCTACTGCCCACATGCTTACATTGTATGTTGCTTCCATGCAGGAATTCAGTTTGTAAAATGCTGCACACTTAAATCCTCTGCTTCAGCCATTTGAAACGCAATCATTAGATCTCAATTAGAAATATAAACAATCTTTCAGATAACTTTTATCATCTGAACTACTGGCCTAAAGGAGGAACCTCTGCACAGAAGAAAAGAGAGAGAGAAAGAGAGAGAAACTATCCACTTCTGCTGGTTATATGTTTTTTAACTCTCTCTTTCTCTCCTTCATTTCCCTCTGGACATTCTTTTATTTTTGACCTATATATGCTTCCATTTAGACTTGCTTCTTGGAAGTGCCGGCTCACAATCTGAAATGTCAGATAGGAGTTTAAAAAAAAGGTTGCAGAGCATGTCAAGCACCACCCTCCTCAGCCTCAGAGTCACTTTTGTAAAATCAGAATCCCTGTTTGTTTGTTTGCATTCATTACTGTAGAAACACTGGACCCATGTAAGACTTTTTTCTGCCTGAGTCTAAGCAAAAACAGTACCCCATGTTCAGACAAGTAATGAGGAATAGTACCCCAAGTGCGCCAAGCTGCTTTGGCAAATGAGGCAAATAAAAGTACAAATTAAAAAAAAAATCCTACAATGCTAGTACAATGTACAATGCTTATACAATCTTTTTTTTTTTAATCCACAGAAAGAGATTTTTGCTTTTAAAAACTGGACAGGCTGCACCTAGAGGAAGGGTGGAATAGATGAAAGCAGGCAGGAACAGGTTCTGAAAGGACCACCAAGACTTTTTAAAAAGTTGGTGGTATTGAGTTAGGAAATAGATAAGAAGTCCACTTGGACTCAGTGGACTCAGTGTGGCTATGAATTTTACAAGACTTTTTGAAGGGCTGCCACGTGTTCTTTGTAAAGGACTTTCTAATAGGGATTAAAGAATGTTCACTGTTATTTCTTGGCTGGAAAATGGGTTTCCTGAGGCTCAGGTGCACTGGACAGGGAAGAATAACACAGAAATGAAAATTTTGTAATCCTTTTGCCCCATTTTTCACATTCTAATGTCACACCCACACACACACCCCTCCGAGATTGATATGGTTTAATTGGCGAAATATTATTTAACTGGTAAATGCATTAATTGGCTCTGATATAACATGGAACCTGAGGTGACTGGAAGGTCAAGGTAGCAGAGGAAAATCACTGACTGAAAATGTGTGATTGTAAGGCAGGTCAGCCAACATCCCCTCTAGTCTTAGCTGAAGTCATTGTCAGGCAGATTACCAAGCAACTCCAGAGATAATAGGCTTAAGCTGAAGCTGGAACACCTCTGAGTGTACAGTGGTCAAAAGGAAGTTCCCACCAAAACAATGATTGTTTCAATCCTGTTCCCTCACACCTGCACATTTACCGGCATTATCCCTCAAACCTCTCCACAATACAAAGCTATTACAACAGCCATTACCTCTTTATCACCTAACATCAAGACCATTAACTCCATCCAGACCCTATTGTCCATGTTGCAACTCCCATTGTCCACTTGGCTGGGAGAGCCATTTACACCCATATCTGCAGGGTAGATTTTGGGTATATAAGCCCTCCGTTTTGAGCAGTCAGATGCAGTACTTCTCTTGCTGGTCACCATGCTGTCACTCTGATTCCCAAACAAGTACTATCCTTAGGCATTTGTCTAGGCCACATTGCTGCATTCTTTGCTGCTCTCCAGATCAGTAATTATCACCCAAACCCTAAAATTCCTCTATCCACAACTTTCCGCCCTTTATCTTTCAGTTATCTCTTGCATGAGTGTGTGAGTGCTTGGATTTTTTGCGTGCATGTGTGAATCTTTCAATAAAACACATTTTAGCTTATTTTGGAATCTCTGGCTGGTTCTTTCCTGCAAGAATCCTGTAAACATTAGTGCTAGGTCAGTGGTTCTTAACCTGTGGGTCCCCAGATGTTTGTGGACTTCAGCTCCCAGAAGCCCCAGCCACTATGGTCAATGCTCAGGGCTTCTGGGAGCTGAAGTCCACGAACATCTGGGGACCCACAGGTTGAGAACCACTGTGCTAGGTTATCCCCCCTCTCTCAGGCCTCCTAATTTGAGCCGACCCCTCCCAAAACTGCAAACCCCAGGATTCCATAGGATGTTGAAAGTGGAATAATAGCACTATAAACGTCTAGTGCAGAAATGGCCTAAGTATGCATGAAGTAGTGCAATGTAGACTGCAATAGAGAATTCTGGCTGTGATTTTTCCATAAAAATCCACACTTTGGTCATTTCTGCCCTACACTGTTATAGTGCTTTATTCTGCTTTCAAGATCCCATGGAATTCTGAGGGTTGTAATTTACTGAGGCCTAAGAGCTCTCTGGCTGAGAATTCTATATGCCCCTCTCTAAACTGCAAACCCAAGAATTCCACAGGATCTTGAAAGTGGAATAATAGCACTATAACAGTGTAGTGTGGAAATGGCCTTGTATCTGGAAACATGTTTTTAGCACAAGAACACTTTTTTTCTGAAATCACATGTACATTTTGGTGCAGAATTTGTTCCCAAAATATTCCAGGCTATGCAAACACCCCATGAAATGTTCATTTTTTACTACATCAGAAAGAAAATAGAAATTATGCATCCTCACATGTGAGAATAAATGTATTTAAAGATCTACATCCCTACTAACCATTGCAAGTTTGATTTTTTTAAAAAAATAAAATAAAATAACCATAATGATCTTGGAATTGTCCATTCACAGTAAGCACCTGGACTGACTTAGCAAGCATGTAGGTCATCAAGAGTCCATTTACACTACGCAGTTATAGTAACATTATTCCACTTTAACCACCATGGTTCCATCCTATAGAATCCTGGGGTCTGTTGTTTGGTGAGTCACTGGAGCACTCTGGCTGAGAATGCTAAATGCCCTCTATATTGCCAGTTCCAGGATTCCATAGGACAGAACCATGGCCATTAAAGTGGAATGATAGTACTATAATTCTGTAGTGTGAATGGGCCCCAGTCAAAATCTTCCTTACTCAGGTGAAGTGTATGGTAATTCTGTTTAAATTATAAACATTCTTTCTTTCTTTTTTCCCCTTCTGGGTATGTAAATTACCAGATTCAGTTTTCAGCAAATTGGTGTCCTCTTTTCAAAGAAGGCATACTTTCTGATGGTGTGCAAGTAGCTAACCTGTTTGGGGCAGCACTGGTTAAATGGTCTTTGGAGCAATAGTGAAAACATTTGCATGCAACATCCAATAGTAAAAACATTTGCCTTTTAAGTATATACTTTAAATAATCTAATTAATTAGGAGGAACTTACTGGTGATAAGAGCAGTTCAACAGCGGAATAAATTGTCTTGGTAGGGGATGGATTCTCTTTCATTGGAGGTGCCCACATCTTAGGAGTATTTTGACAATGGATCCCTGAACTGAATGGGGTCTGGACTACTTGATTGATTGAATTAGGTTGCCCTGGGGATATAAAATGGTTCTCAGGCAACTAATTTTAATTCAGACAAATGTAGGTGCACACATAAAAATACTGCTATGACCCTTTCGAGATCTGGCTCTGGATTTGTGGAATGGTCTTCCTTTGGACCTCCAGTTAGAGGAAGATGTCACCTGTTTTCATAAATGGTTGAAGACCTTCCTCTTTGACTCCATCTTAAGTCATTGAGAGGTGTTTAAGGTGCTGAGATGGGTAGTGACTGGTGGGTTGTTGGGAATTTCATATCATGTATTGTTGTAGTTTCTTGTTTTCATGTCTTTGTCCTTTCTCAAAGGGGAGCAGTTATGCTTAAAGGCCAGCAACAGACTTATTCATGTCCATCCAGTGCCAGAACAGCTCTCTCATATGCAGGTTCCCTAAACCACACTGAGGGGACAATGGCTTATGTTCTTTACCACCATTGCCTTTACCACCAAATTGCCCAGGTTTCATCCTATGCTTTTCACAAAAGTAGATGCTATTGTAGGAAAGAGTTGCTGGCCAAAAACCAGAACAAAATAATTACATTTTAACTCTTATTCTAATAACAAATTGCATGGTAATTCTTATAATAAGGAACATTTGTTTTTGGAATCTAATTTTGCCATTGGATTATGGTGAATGAAAGTTTAAATCAAAACATTTGAGAGGAGGATGCTGGTCATATACCACACCACCCTGCCCTGTAACATGTAGCTGCCTTTTCACTAAATTAACACTTCATGAAATCAATTTTTCCATGATATTATTGCCTTTAATCGATGTAATTACCACATAATTCTAATTAATGTAATTAGATGTACTTCCTATTTGCGGTATTGGTGAATTGATGTTCAAATTGTACATCATTCTGTATGGAATAAGTATATATAATTGGGACTTTTTGTAGTTTAGATTTTTTTGTATGTAATTACCATTGGCCTTTCTATCTTTCTTTTCTATTTTCTTTTCCACGTGTGTGTGTGTGTGTGTGTGTGTGTGTGTGTTCAGCCTGTGTGGTAACTGAAGTTACAGTTCAAACAGGAAAACACTATTGATGTGAATTAAAGGACCAATATGTTTTAGTCCTCTTTCTCCCGATGTTGTCAGTTATTTTTTTCCCCTTGGTGACACTAGATTTCATACTCCAGGGCTGTCTGACACCTTTAAGAAATACCTATCTCACTTTAACAAAAAATTAGAGCAAGAAAAATACTGAGATCTTGTGTTCAGATACTTCGTCATTTTCACCTAGATATAAAATGACACTTCAATTTCCATTCATACCCCGGGGATAGATGAGTGAAAAAAAAAATTAGTTCCATTTGAGATGTTTAAAAAGTGCTCTTTGAAACACAAAGTACATTAGCATTGTCAGACATGGGCTTTACAAATGCTATAGTTACTCATACATGGATTTTTTTAAAAAAAGAGAAAGAAAAGGAATCACAGTTCTGAGAAAAAATGTTTAAACCTACACACATTTTGGTATTTTAAAATGCTTGGAAAATGTTGGGTCAAAATCACTTCTACTACTGTGTATAACAGAGCATTACTCAAGGCTAACTTGTACTTTCACAATATGTAGTGGCAGATTTTAGATTACTGACAGATATGTTTAATTGGTATCTTCAGCTGGTTGCTGCAGATCAGCTATGAGAATCAGGTAACCCTTCAGGTCCTGTTGGAGATTAAGTTCCATCAGCCTTTGCCAGCAGAGACAAATAGTAAGAATGCTGGGAGCTGCACCCAACAACATCTGGATGGCTGTATGATTCTCTCCTCTGCATTAGAACACACGAGTCTCAAACTTTACCAAAGGAAGTTCCCCAACAGAAAATGAAAATTACCTACATGAAGAACTTCTGAATTTGCAGGAGGAAAAGAAATAACTGAAACTAGTAGGAGTGTTGGTCTTCCAACTCCAGGAAGTGTCTGACTGTTCTGAGCTTCTGTTCTGCCTTGCCAGCTGTTCCCAGTAAACATTTTAGCCTTAAATTTGTTGTTGGTTACAAACCTTCTTTATAATACCTTTCAACAAAACCTCTAGGCTTATAGAGCTGGTGGACAGAGACAGAATTTGCTTTTAGTACTAATGCCTTGATATAAAATCATTTAAAAAAATGAATCTATGAAAATTAAATTAATTAATTTTTATGAACTCTTTTGATTTTATGAAAATAGTTCAATTGCTAATTTGATAATTAACTTCTTTAGATCATTAAATTAAAAAAATGAGATTAAAAGCGACCAATAACAACTGAAACAGACTGATTGTTGCTCAAAAACAGTGTCACTGACATCTAGAAATTAAAATAATAGTTTTTAAAATTGTTTGAATTCTAAATTAGCAGTAACAAATTAATTGTGAATGAATTATTTCCAAGCTCTGAACAAAAGGATATGCCACTTTTGTAAGGCTGGGATTTTTCAGGGTAGGCTGCCCATTCAGAATAACGCATTCTATTTGATGACTCAAGTCAATCCAGCAAACATAAGGACTTGGAACTGAAGCTGCCCTGAAGTCTTTGCTCTCCCACAAAAATGCACATAGCACCCACTGTGTCCTTCTGTGTTTTGATCAAGAGAATATGGCTCCCACTATGACTATGCTGTTGGCAGCAGGAGAGTAGGAGAGAACAGTGACTGCTGTTCTCTAGATCACCCAAGGGGGGAAATGTTTGTTGTCCACTAGTTTACAGCTTGCTGACAGTCAACAGATAATGTTAAAGAAGAAATATTTGAGACAAATGAAGGGAAACATAGGCCCAGGTTAATTTGAAACTACCACAGAAATCTCACGAACCAAGAGCAAAACAGTGCTGGCAAAAAACAACAAGAAGAGTGCAACAAGCAGTATAAAGTACCACAAGTGCTGGGACAGTTAAAACAAAAAAAATAAGGAATAGAATTGCTTGTGCATTGGGGATCTCTAGACAATATAACTGTTTTTGAAAAATTTGTCTCCAATATGACGTCTTCCATAAAAACTGATGGGCAATCACTTCAGCCTTAAAACCAAATATTTTCATTAACCATCCTTCGCTTTTGTGTAAGAAATTACTTCAGAAATGTTGCATTGTTAGTTCAAATTCTTTGTACATGTCACACAGACATACATGCACACAGAAAGCTGGCAAGATACCATGAGGCTACCACAATAGAGTTATTGGTCAGGGGAAATTACCTTTATATCCCATAAAACTCCTCTGTTTAATTACAGAAGGAAGAGTTATGGTAGGCCAAATTCTAGAAGCTCCTAAGAGATTTTAAGCATCCCAAGCATCCAACATCATTAAATGTTAATGAAAGTGACATAACATCTGCATTCTAAGGAAGCTGTATTTGCCCTGTTAGATTGACATAGTGATCTGTTGCCGTTTCTGCAGTCGATTGTTATAGCACTATTATACTGCTTTCAACTTCCTATGGAATCCTGGGATTTGCCGTTTAAGGAGGGGCTGGACAGCCCCTCCCTAAGCTGCAAACCCCAGGATTCCATAGGATGTTGAAAGTGGTATAATAGCGCTATAACAGTAAACTGCGGAAATAGCCTGTATATTTGAAAAATATTAGGGTGACTCAAAGAATCTATAAGTTTATTTTCCCCTGTTGGACTGTCCACAAAGAAAAGGTTGTAGTTCAGTGGCAGCTTTTCTGATTTGTGTTCAGAGCATCCCATATTCAATACTTTGTATTGGCAGAAACGTCTGTTCTGGTGTTCTCGTTTAGATTTAATTGAACATGAGAGAGGAGCATGCTAGCTCCACCTTTTCGATTGCTACTTTGCTTATATGAAAAAATAATATAATTGAAGAAAAGAGCATCCTGGTATGTGTGAGGGATCTCCACCTTATTACGAACCCTGATTTTCCAGAGATCTAATTCATATGGAGGTCCTTCCCCCAAAATGAATGGAAGAGGCTCCTTTCTTCAGTCCTGTTGCTGGAGCAAAGCAGTGATGGAAACAACAGTAATTAGTTCACCTTAAAAT
This sequence comes from Iguana delicatissima, assembly GCA_948472985.1. Taxonomy (NCBI): domain Eukaryota; kingdom Metazoa; phylum Chordata; class Lepidosauria; order Squamata; family Iguanidae; genus Iguana; species Iguana delicatissima. Next base: position 2,648,650 of record CAOKZL010000251.1, on the reverse strand, counting down.
AGAATGCCTGAATAAACTCTAATAGGCTGGGGAAAAATTCTTGTCTAAAACTTAGATATGCGGTTCCAATCACTGAGGAAAGTACTGTAAGAAGGAGAAAAGATCTAACGTGATATGAGACAGTTTTCTGTGCCTTGACTACAATTTATGGCACACAGTTTAGCTTAACACATTACAGACCTCTTTCTCTTTTATTATATTCTCTGGTTTGGTGCTCTATGCATTTGAAGATAGTTTTCTCATTTTCAGCTTGACATCTAAAAAAGTCACATATTTAAAACACTCTGGTGCCTGTTTTTGTTCTTGATGTAACAATGGCTATAATATTGCAGAGACAAATTCAGCTATAGAATTTCACTTGGGCAGATTGTTCTGTTCTCACTGACAGGTTATGATTACAGTTTGCATTCTGTTCAGACAAAAATTCTAACGTTTCCCTGTCATGATGCCTCCTCAACAGGCAAAATTGTTCTGCCTCAGCCAGACCAATAGGTCTGATTCATTACAAGTGGCTTTTGAGTAGCCCTGTTGATTCTTTCAGCACTAGCCCTAAGAAGGCAATCTGAAGACTGCAGCCTATCTGTAGGCTGTTTTAACTGTGAGAGATGAAATTCCACATTGCACAAAAGCTGTCTTTATAGCTGAAATAAAAGAGGAAGGAAGATGGAGCAGTTTTGCATCAACTCTGGTTTGTTTGTTAAGCTACAGATGAGGTCAAGAGTACTAAGGTATGCATATATATAGTATATATTTACCTTTCCCAGAATCATTCTGCAGTTAGAAATCTCCTCTGTTCGATTTTTCAAATGGATTGTGATAAAGTTCACCTCTGTCTGGAACTAATGAACTGTAACACAGATGTTCTTTTGAAGTTCAGATGTTCTTTTGAAGTTCATTATGTTTACTCCATGCCTACACCATAGTGTTGTGCCTAACCTATGGGGAGGAAAGATGAACTGGACATTGTTTTTCTTATTCATTCATATCCACCATTGATCTTGGTACTGAAAATAATCCTAAGGCTTGGGTGCTGTCTATATAAAGCAGCATGCAGTAGTTACTAGAATTTAGAAATGTTTCTCTCTCTTACACACACACATACACACACATACACACACAAGTTCTAAGTACAGTTATGGAAACCAGAGTAAAATTGGCTTGACCTGGCATAATTCAGGAACCAGGAACACTCTTGACTACAGCTATTGCCCAATAGCTGTTTGACATATTTCATCTGGCTCCTTAGCAAAAGTTTGTCTGACATGGGAGACCATATCAACAGCACTGCTACCATTGCATAGCCTCTTGCCTCTCAAGAGCATGCAATCTCACCACTACAGAAAGGTAGTGTCATTGGTAGCTAGCTGGATAAACATGAGATAAAATTGTTCTATTCGAGGGTTGTAGAACATGCCTGAAAAATACATGTACATTTGAAATGTGCTCATAGAAAAAGGTGCACCTTTCAAATGCATGCAAAACATTGCTTAAACTTGTTATGGCCAAAGAAAGAAAACACTGAAGGAATGCAATTTTAAACCATTTAAAAACATGTACATGGAGAAGGCAATGATCAAAGAAAGAAACAATGATGGAATTAGGCACACAGCAAATGTGGATGTGAAAATGGAAGACTGTCCACAGTTGCAGGCTTTACTCAGAGATGTATACATCAAGAGAGGTTACCTACTGTTACCCTTTGACTGAGACTGTTGTTGTGTTTATCCACACTAAACAATTACAGCAGTTTGATGGCACTGTAACTGCCATGGTCCCATTCCATGGAATCCTAGCAATGGTTGTTTGTGAGCTACTCAAAATTTCCAAGTGCAGTCCCCTGAACTACAATACTAGGGCTCTCTAGCAGAGAATTCTAAATATCTCCCCAAACTACAAATCCCAAAATTCCATGGGATGGACTCATGGAAGTTAAAGTAGCATCGAAGAACTATAATTATGTAACATGGATGTTGCAGTTCAAGCTTCTCATTACCAGTGTAACTTCTAGCTTATCTGGAACAATGCAAAACCTATAAGTAACCCTTAAGCTCCATGTATCTCCTTCACATAAGGATGATCACAGTGACATTGCTTCTCATAATGTTCAAAGATGGAGGTGTGATTAATGTGATCAGAAAGAGTTCAGAAGTACTGTACCTTTCTTTTTGGATATCCATTACATTATTTATATAACAATAGAAACAGGAATTAAGTAATTAATGGTAGGTTGCATTAATAAATAAATCATGTGTCTGTAAAAGACCAATGTCATGTAGGAAAAAACTAGGAAAGAAAATGAAGCAGTCTTGCTCCTGAGAACTGCTTCTTCACCTGCTGCCTTCATCTTAAAGTTCACAGGAGCTAAGGTTTGGAAGGTGTTTCTTAGTTAAAGTCTGAGGTTTTGATGGATATGTTCTGTCTTATAAATGCTGTGAGCTCCTTTAGGGACTCACATTGAAAAACACATACAAATCTAATATATGAATAAAGTGATTCAGTTCAATGCAATACAGTAGCTGTGTTCATTAGTATGAATTGTCTCACCTATGTTTTTAACCTTGAATTCTACTTTGAAGCACAGTTAAAAGTATGGACAGAAAAAGGAGAACACGTGTAACAATACAACAAGGTCATTCATTCAGCAGGGAAGGGAATCTCACTCATTATGTTCCTGAGCACATACTGGATAAGACTATGGAGCAATTACAGTACAGCAGCCTATGGATCTATTTGGAGAATCTGTATGTGTCCATTATTTAGTTCAATCATACGCTGAAAAAAATACATTTAAATTTGAATATACTCAAAAGTTTGAAGGGTTTCCCCATGGGAAATAAAGAAAAGCATAGCATCACAGCATAATAGTTATACAATCAACTCCTTTTAATCAATGGAAAATGAATATACATTGACCTATCTCCAGTTGTTAATTCTAGCTATAAGAGACTCACTGAAGCAACAGAAGGTTATGACAGTCAACAATTGACTCATTGGTTTTCATGTAGTCCTGAACTGACAATTGGTTTAGGCCCTGCAGCTTCTCTGCAGCTATCTAGTCATAACAATGTTCCTGGCATCCTTCCTTTGAAACTAAAACGGACGCTTGAGCCAAGGTGTTGGGATAATGCCAATGTAATACATAGCATGAAATGCACATGTCCAGACCACCATCACATTTGATAAACCTTGTAACAAAATTTATTTGTCTTCATAGATAACGTTTTCTTTTTTTCAAAACGTCTATGTCAGGTTGCATTCTGAAATCTTTTTACTGTTAACTGTTGGATGAGAGATATTTTATGCAAATTTATGAAGCTTTATTGATAGTTTTATTATATATTGACTGACTGAGATGATGGTCTCTTGTAATTCTTTCCATTTTTTGTTTGCAATTTGTTGCATTTGTTAGTGTTCTGATCTATTTGTGAGCTGCTTTGGTCACAGGCTCAGAATAGTGACATGTAAATGCAGACAGAAAATAGCAAGGTGCTCAGTGACCACCAGGCTGTGAACAGGAATGGATAAGTCTTTACTTCTCTTTTCACAACAGCCCTCACAGCTATTATGTGTGCTGAGATCACCACTATATAGGCCAGACTGTAGATCAACTGACAGGAACAGCCCTGGTTAATTCTCTGCCTACCAACTTTTTCAGCTGCTTTTAAAATGTTCCAGTTTCTCTATCCTCTTCCCACTTTCCCTCTTCATCCTTGGCCAACTGCTGCAAGCTATACTCAAAGAGTAGAAGTAGATTATGCTCAGCTAACTCAACAAGAGGGAGAAGAGAGGAAGAGGTAGAACCCTGCTTTCCCTAAACTCAGTTCATGAATCCCAGAGTTTCTTTGGTTAAAGTAGTACTTTGCATGTTCTCCATTAATAACTTTTGTTCTCTTGTTTTATGGTCTCATGCTTTTGACTATACTGTGATGTAGCTCAGCCTCACATGTCATGGTTTTCACCTGTGAAATGTTGTAGTGTGAGTTGTTCAGTTTCACTTTTGCGTGAGTTCAACATTGACATATTCTTGCTGAAAAGGGCAGGAGAGGTTGCTGTAACCTCTGGAAATTAAAAAGAATCATTTAAAGGAAGAACATAACTTTGCTGTGCTATACATTTCCTAGTACTTGATCATCAAGAAATGCTAACAACTGTACTAGCTTTAGACAGCTTTTGATTTTCTCATCTTTTTTTCCCCTGGCAAAAACCAGAAGCTTCTTTTGTACCCTGCCATCTTTGTTGCAGAACAGTTAAGCAGAAAGTTTAAAACATTTTATTCTTTCTTTAGCTCTACAACTGACACACTAGTGAAGGCCTAACTGGGCTCATTAACAACTTAAAACAAATACAGCTACTGATCTTGGTACAGCATTATGCACGTGCTTGAATCTGATAGTATTATATGGGTGACATAGGGATATGCCATTTCAGTCACACATTAACAAGCTGGAAGGGTTGTTGATCTAAATCAGAGATGCGACAACTTTCAACCCCTAGATGTTCTGAATTACAGCTCCAAAAAACCATTATCATTGGTCATGCTGGCTGTGACTTCTGGAATTGAGATTCATAGAATCTAAATGGAATCTAGATGACCCAAGTTCCCTGGTCTTTTTTGAATAGCTCAAAAGATACACTGAAATCAAAGGAAAATTTTGCCAGGATATATACATGACTAAAGTGAGGGTATTATCAAGCATAATGTTGCAAATGGCGGCAGGCATGTAACATCCATAGATGCAATGCTCAGTGGTGGAGCTCACAATGAATGCACATGGACTAAGGTTTGTTCCCTGGCATCTCCAGGCAAAAGTGGGAAGAGTCCTGTGTACTGTGTACACTAAGCTAGAAGGAGAAACAATTTGACTCAGTAAGAAAGAGCCTTCTATATTCCAGGTGATATTGCCTCATTGTCAGTGCATATGTAATGAACACATAAATTTCTGACAACATGATGCTGATGTTATGTGGGCATTAGTGGTCTTTCTGCTTAGAAGGGCCCAGGCTGGCTCTGGAAATTTGCTAAGAAAGCATAACTAATATTGTTGCTGGATACAATGGAGACTGGCAATGTTAGTGAAGCAGTGAATCCTTCTGGGTGTTAGTGGGAATTTTAAAGGGCTGAACCCCATCTCCAAAGTAAGTTTCATGCCTTGCACTAAAACCCAGAATTGATGCAGTAACCTATTACTTCTTAAGCTATTTGTTGTGACGGGCAGGGTGGCATGGTTCTTCTTACCAATGTGCCTGAGACCATCACCATATTAGCCCCATGGGCTACAACTGTTTTTTTTCTGGAAATTCTCCAGGGACTGGTAATCAATGGCTTGGGGACTGGCACTGGTCCACAAACCACCATTTTGGGTCACAGTGTACTAACCCATTGGCCACCAGCCTCTACTGATTGAATAGTTTGATTGTATGGTTAAATATTTATTTTTCTATACCTAAAGATGTTAGAGTGGAATCATAAAATCAAAATAGAACTCACAATGGATAAGAAAACTGACTATGATCATGAAGCCTTAAATGTTTGTGTGAGCAGACAAGTTGTAATGTGCCTCCAAAGTAAGGTCAAGGTTGGTGCCAACTATCTCCACCAAGAGGACATTCAACAGCAAAGATAGTATACCTGAGAATGCCTTTGGTGTCACCATATTTGTGGAAACATGCCACTGTTTATTTTTAAACTGAACTATATAAACCTGGTGCCAACAGACATAGGTCCTCTTAGCACATGCACGCACTCACACATTGTTACTCAGCTCTTTTAAAATAAATATAATGAGTGGACAATAATATTCCTGCAACCCTGGTCTAGGGGGAATGTTCCAGCATCTAATCAGTCAGCAAAAAGCAGGCATTTAGTAGAGTTAAGTATAAAGAATAGTTAGGGGAGGGAGGTATTTTAAAGGCAGACTGCTTACATCACAATTCATCTATAAGTCACTTCTCATTCTTTGCTCAAGAAGAACTATTGATTAAATAAGTACATCTCTTGATTTAAGATCTAAAATATTTCAGAGGCAGGTTGTCCATGAGCTATTTTTCAGTCTCACTGAAGCTTTGAGCTGGACTGAAGAATCGGAAGTAACTTCATGAGGAAACAGAAATTCTTTATGTACAATAAGTATTTTTTTCCTGCTGCAGCTCCTTTTATGTATTTACTTATTTGATTTTTATCCTGCTTTTCTCCTATTATTTCAACTAATTTGCAATTTATTGTATTAACAACATCTGTTATTATGTTGGATGTTTGCAAATCATTGTCAGGATTTACGATAAGCTGAAATATGAAGAAATCCCTAAAAATGGATTAGATTGTCCATTACAACGTCTAGCATAAAAGACAGTAAGAGATAACAACTATTTATATGTCACATGATGACAACCTAGGTCTATTTCACACTACATAATTATGGCCGCATGATTCCATTTTAACTGCCATGCCTACATCCTATGGATTCCTGGGATTGGTAGTTAAATGAACTGGCTGAAAATTATAAATAGCCCTCTCTAAACTGCAAATCCCAGAATTCCATAGGAAGAAACTGTGGCAATTAAAGTGGAATCATCGTGCTGTAACTGTGCACTGTGAAATTATCCCAGGAAGAAAAGAATGTTTTCTAGCTTTCTTGGCTTCCTCAGACAACATAATCATATACCATTCCTTTTGTACCTACATGTTTCCTAGCAGGTGAAGTAAAATCTTAGCAATATGCCACTGTAGTATTCAGGAATCAAACTAGAAGAACTAGTATGGAAATGTCTCAATCAAACAAACACATTTATACTATCCTTCTATGTAACAGCTTGATAGAGACTCTAATGTAAGAATACATAATGGGAATAACTGAATGGAGATTACAAAACAAAGCAATATTCTTGGACTTTAAATTTCCATAAATCCTGATAGTTAATTTCTTCTCCTCCGTCAATAGGAGTGACAAAAGAGTTCTTTCCATTACTGTCTGGAGGAAATTTTCATCCATGCCTTCCCCAGTGAAACCAGAGGGGCAAATTTTCCACTTATTTTTCAAAACAGCAACAAAAAGAAACTTAAGATTCGAAATGAAAAGAAGAAACAGTTGGTTTTCTGTTCTACTTTTGCCTTCTGTATTATTTGACTTTTAAATGTTGTACTTTATGAATACAGTTCTCAATCTAACTGTTAAACCTATATGGCATTGACAAATTCAATGAATGGAATTTAGGTAACAGCTGACTAACCACTTACCCAATTAATTTCACTGTTCTCCTCTAGGTAGGTTTACCAACAGGATTCAGGTCTCTGTGTTTTAATCACTGAAATTCAGGGCTATGAAACCCTTATCCCTCCATAGGCCATTGGATTCTAATATCTAATTAGCTCCATCCAGCATGGCCAGCAACATCTGAAGGGCCACAAGTTTCCCATGCTTATTTCCAATTACTCAAAATATTGGTTCACTAGCAAATTTAACAGTTGAACCCTTGCATTCAACATGACATACCAGAATGTGTTCACTCATTAATTATCATGCCCTTCACAATTTATAAAGCTGTAATTTACCTGAGTTAAAATCTACAGGGTTCTAGATTCAGTTCTTCTCAGAAGCAACTTGGAAATGGAGGTGACACACAGAACCTCTCTAACAAGAAAACTTCACTGAGAGTGATAGCCAGTTAACTATTCCTACTGACAAACAGAATCCATCACAGAGATGAAAGTGATAATTCCTTTCAACTTCCCCACTGCCCAGTGCCATCCCTCAGAATCTGTTTCTGAAAGTTGGGGGCCCCACCAGAGTTAATGGAGCAACAGGCTTCAACGGGGAAGAAAGGAGATAAAAGGCCTGTTGTGTGAGCCTGACATGTGCAGTGCCTCTATAATCGAAAGCGCATACTTCAGATTCATACGTATAATCTGAATAATTTTCCCCTTTGACTTGAATAGATGGAAATGCTCTGCAAAACAGCACTCTTAACATTTTATTTGCTTAGTTGTTTTATAATATGAACTATTTCAATTTACTAAGCAAGCTTTTATTGAATTTTATAAAGTGTTCGTTGAAATAACCCCTATGAAAGGTACTCTGTTCTTTTGCCTATTAAGACTTTTTTCCTCCAGAGAACTAATGGATTTTAATTTAGGTCAAAGCAGTTGCACTCATTTGTACTTCCATCACTACATCAATCTAAGAAAACCTGTCAGGGGACCATTTGTAAACCCAAATTCATTTCTATTAAAGCTTCCTAAAAAAATAAAAAAAAAATAAAAAAAAATCTAGGAAGGTTTATCCTTTGCAGGTTTCCTCCAGGGCAATATATGAGCTCACAGAAAAAGGAAAACAAAACACTTCAATTGAACAGTGCCCTGGTTTTCACCAGTAACATCTTGTGGCTTCCCTATCAGTGGGGTGGTGAACCTACTCTCAGCTTTAGACCAAACTTTAAAGGAGATACTTAATGTGCAGAATCGTACCCCACTATAGCATCAGAACATTGGATAACACCTTCAGTGTTCACACTAAAACCCAAAGTAGATTCATCACTGACATGGAAGTCACCAGCCACCAGAAGTTCACACAAGATGGCCAACCTGAATCTGGGCTATATATATCTTCAGGCTGCAAATAAGAACATAGTATTGATTTTTCCTCCATATTAAAAAATAAGATAAAACACCTATAGAAGAGTGGCATATAACAAAGTGAGGTCCAGCTTAGTCTAGAGATGATAGTTGGAATTCTGTTGTGGATTTACTTTACTGGCCATTGAGCAACAGATTTATTTCATTCATGGTTGCATAAGATGAGTTCTGCAAGTGTAGATGTTTCATATTATCTAAATCCTAATGTTAGTCTTGATTAGAGAGTGTCTATTGAATCAACTGGATTTACCAATATGTTGCCTCAGAACTCAGCTATTGATTCAGTGGGTTTACTCTAGTTGGGACTAACCAACAGGAATGCAGCTATAACACTGTGCATTCTTGGATAGTGTGTAACTAATTGTCAGAGCCTCCAAAATAGCATTTTTGGGACTGCAGAAACAGCTACCGTCCAGTCCCCATTGCATAATGAAACTGCAGGCAGGCTTAGTGGCAGATACACCGCTGGTCACACAATGTAAACTTTCAAAAGAGAGTTAGTGTAATGAACAATCCTGCGACTATATGAGTGTAGGTTTATAGCATGGAAGCTTGATATCAGCTGACGTGTTAGATTATAAACTTTCATTTCCTTTTAATAGTTCTAAAAATATTATTTTCTTTTTGAAGAGTAGCACCACCATGTAGGCCCTCAGTTGAAGCCTGACATGGTACAATCCACTTATTGTCACTAAATTTCACTGACTTCTGTTTAATGCCCTCCTGTGTTTCCTGTGTTATAACTAATTTGGGAATAATATATCATAAAACAACATTTTTATGAAAATTAGGTATGCTTCAAATCTGAGAAATACTGAAGTGAGAGATGAATTTGGTCTCACATACAATACAGAAATATACTGGTCAATTCATGATAAAAAGGTTCAAATTTCTAGATACTCTTAAAAATCTATGTCTAAAAACAAGTGGCCATAGAAACAGCCAGAGGGCAAACAAATATAATTGACATCTGGGACTTCTCACAAGATACATTTGTTGAATTGCTTGGAAATAATGGACAGAATCCTGCTGGTTTACATCCTGTTTATATCACATAAGTACTTCTAATGACACTGTACAAAGAGGGACTCAGAATCTCCTTGCGCAGCATCTTTATACTGGATGTGAAAGGGCAACTGGGGGTCTAAAGCCTCATACCTAACCTCTGATTGGCCATGAAGATGATATCCAGCTGCCGTCTCATTTCCCTTGTTCACACGGGAAAGAGGAAACATCCTTTGCTTTTACCTAGGCAGGGGGAAGCCATTTCTTCTTATGCAGGCATGGATAAGTACCTCAAAGTTTGCTAGGAATAGCATCATTCATGACCTGACCAAAAAAAAAAAAGCAGGGAGGGCTTCTTGACACTTAGGGAATCCCGTTTGAAAGCATAACAAAGAGGTGAGAATTTTGTAATTTCATCCCATATTTTAATGTCAGGAAATAATTATGCACAGAAATACATGGGGGGGGGGTTTGAAAAAAATGTGCAAAATTGCAAAGAGAGAGGATTTTTCCACCTCAAAAAAGACTCTTGTGCATTTCTGGAGATTTTCATTAAAAATGTATTTTTGTGATATTTTTTCCAGAAAAAAAGCACAATCTTAGCACTCCAAATTCCGCTTACAGAAACAGAAATGGTTTTTTTCTTGTAAAAATCATGTCTTTTGTGTAAAACCATTAATTTTAAAACAGTAGAGCATTCTCCTTGGAAGTTGGTGGTTAGAATGGAGTCTCCACTCGGCATTATAAAAAAGCAGCCACCATCCTCTGAGCACCAGTGTATGTAAGATGGCAAAGATTTATATTCCACTAGTGGGCTGTTGGGATCTTGGCCAATGATCAAAGTGCTATCAAATAAACTTTTCATTGTGTAACCACACTTGCATTATCCTGTACATTTGGGATCACTGAATATTAAAAATGAAATGTTGAGCTGGGAAAGATAGAGAAAAGAACAACCAGAATTATTAAGGGACTGGAGCATCACATTTGGGGTCGGGAGATTCTTAGAAAGAAAGGAAAGGGGAGGAATATGATAGAGGTATATGAAATTGCATATGTTGTAGAGAGAGTATATTAGAACCAGTCATCCAATGAAACAGAGTGGTGGCAAACTCAGGACAGATAAGAATAATTGTCTACATGGTGGTACTATGGAATTCATTGCCACAAGATGTGGTGATGGCTGCAGTCTAGACAGTTTTTAAAGGAAGTTCGACAAATTTGTAAAGGATGAGATTGTCAAGACACCACTTTATGTCAAGACCAGGACCACGGAGATCTTTTGGACAAGGCCAGGGCTATGACAAACAGGTCTGCTTCTATTCTCCCTTCTTGAGAAAGCAGCGCCCTTTTCACTCTAGTCCCCCACTGGCTTCTCTTCCCAGGGTTATCTCCTTCTACTGCTTTCACTAAATCTACCACTTTTCAGATATAAGGACAAGCAATGATTTATCTCTTCAATGAATGTGGTATTGATGGTACAAATGGTACTAATGTAGCGTGTGTAACCCAGTGCAGCTTAAAGAAACAATCTCTTGAAGCAGCTTTTATAAAAAGAGACAAACAAATCTTTATTAAACACACTGTCAAGGTAACATGTATTTTGTAACTAAGGATTCATAAATCCAACACTCAGCTCTCTCCATCCACTCTGTGTTCTCTCCCAACAACTCCCTGACTAGAGCCTCGAACTCTGTGTCAGTTAAATTTCAGTTACTCAGTTCCCCATCTAGCCCCTCCCTCAGGCTATCCTGGGTTCCATTTCAACAGCCAATCACTTTTAAATACTCTCGGTTATAAGGAGGTTCTGATACTATGCCCCCCTTCAGGTTCGTCACAGAGGTTACCACTGACAGGTTATTAGTCATGGTGGATGTACACTGCCTCTGATATCAGTGAGAATTTACTTGGAAAATACTTTAAAAAAAAATAAGAGGGAACAATATGTGACCCTCACCTTCAGTTTGATTTGGTATAGCCCAAGCTAAGATTGTCATTTCCTCTCAGTTATATAACAAGAAGGTTCAAAGGAAGAAAGCTTTAGTAATTGACAATTTCTCAAGAAAATTTGTGAATTCTGATGTATAACTAAGAAACTTACGTTTACGTATATGAAATTGTGTAGTGCAAGAAATAGCACTTCATTTTTTTTTGTTAAATGTCCTAAAATGTCATAAATCATTACTGTCCTGGGCTTCTGAACAGGCAGGTAAAATTACTGAGAGCTTTTGTTCTTCCTTTTAGGTTTACAGCATAGCTATTGCTGATTCTTTGTATCAAAATTATCATCGTGGTTACTTTTCCAATTTAATAAAAGTGACAAAAGATCCGTTTATATGATACAATACAGTCTGGTAAGCACAGAAATATTTAGTATTCTCTGAATCCTGCGTTGTCATTGTATTTTTTTTTTCTTTGACCTAAATGCAATTGCTAATTCCAGCCATGTTAGATTCACTGAATAAACTGCTGAATGGTAAATTAACACTGAAATATTAATTCAGTGGGTCTGCTCTACTGGATACTAGTAAGTGGGTTTAGGATGGTGTCTCTGACACATATATTCATAATAATACCTTTGGATCCTTTATCATTGAGGTCTTTTCTTCAGCAGACTGTTATAGTGCTATTAAAGTGGCAAGTCAGAGATCAGACCTCGGTTTGAAAAAAAGATTTTCTTTATTATTCCTTCTTGCTAGCAAACTGCACCAGTTTGGGATCACTCCCAAAGAAAACCGGCCCCGCCTCTTAGGTTGTCCAAGCCTTTATACATTCCAACAAACGTGTCGTACATGCAGCATACATAAGTTTCGTTTTCCCCATACAATGAACAATAAGCAATTCTCCTCCAGTGTGCCTACGAATGTTTCTACTTTTTGCAACATTTCTACTTCAAAGGGAAAGCAAGATTACAATTCAGCTTGCAGAGTTCAGCTTACAGAGTTCTATTGTTTTCTCCAAGCACAGGGAAAGGCTGCATTTCTGCAAGGACAATTTTCTGCTTTTTCCCACTCCTTGTGGTCATCAGGCCTGACCCACTTCATATCCTCCCTTTTTTGCTGAATTCGTTTAGCAATTCAAGCATAACTACTTTGTTTGTGCCATCAGAGCATACACTGCAGCCTTTTCCTCTATTACTCTATGCAGTGTAGATTGAAAACATTTAATATGCAGGGTAATAGAAAACTAAACACCCCAAATTTTTAAATACAAAACAACCACAAACAGTGTTTTTAGCCATGCCAGGTTTAGGCAGCCACGAAGTTAGCCATGCCCACATATTGATGACTGTAAAAGGGATTTTCTAATGGCTGCCAGTACAGAATGTATACGTTTCACATTAGTTTCTACCACTCTAGTCTCATTTACAAAAGACAACAGGTTGTGTTTAACCAAATGCACAACCCCCTTCTTATTTAAGGGGGAAATCTAAAGTTTTTTTTATGCTGGGTAAAAGGGGCCCAATGAATCTACCTCTTGTTGTAAAGCACTGAGCCTCTTTGCTGTAGAATTTGCTAGAAGCTCCAACTGTGCTGATAAGTATAACATTTGCCTTACATTTAAGCCCCCCCTGCCAGGGGAAACATTATAGCTCCAAACCTTTCCCCTTCAGTCAAGTAGATCAGCAGGATCAACCCATGGCTCTCATCATAAGCTCTTTTCATTCTTGCCCACCCAAAATGCTGTAGCCTTATGGGCTGGTGTATGGGTAAAAGGGTTCCCTGAAATGGCCAAACTTCCAAGGGAACAGGACCATTCCAGGCTGGGGTAAAGTTTTTGGCCAAACCACACATCCAGACACACCTGGTGGCAATCCATAAATCCATTTTGCTGCATGCCCCCCAAAACTCCCCTGGAGGTTCACCGGTATGGACTGCCCTCCTCCATTGCCATACAATTGAAGGAAATTATCTCCAATACGTCAGTCAAATGGGAAAGTCAATTTGGGGAACTGCCGTAACTTCCTGGTAAAGAGTCTCAAGCTTAGTGTCAGGTTACAATTAGGATAATCTCCTGGGGGAAATTTTTATTGGTGTTTTTTATTTCCTCCTTTTTTTTCACATAATCCCCTCTGGGATGTATTATGTTGCCTTATACACAAAGGGGCCAAGGGTTTTCCCTTGTCAATATGAACTCCCAAAAACCCCTCAAAGGTGGTTTCTTCAATTTTCCCCTTTATTTTCCTATAGAATGCACCTTCCAATGTATATTATACATACTGATTTTTCCATCAGTAAATTTGGGGTTCCTACTGGCTTTACGGCCATCCCTGCATTTGTGAACTTGGCCCAAAACATACCCAACAATTTTAAATCCAAGTTTAATATCTGATTGACCAGCTGATGGAACTGATTCATCTCCCAGCCCCCTTGGTTTCATGCCCCCATAGCAAATCAACCCCATATCCTCATTTGTTTACAGAAACACTGTTTTATGAGACACAGCAAATTTCAAATTTACTATCAATACCCTTTAATATTGTGTCCAGATTATCTCCCACATTCAGGATCTGGCCGGGAAGAGAGTGGACTGTCCTGGTCGCAAGTGCAGTAGGAACCAGCCCCTTTCCTTTTTCCTCTCCAGGGGGGAACTATTTAGGGTGTCTGTTTTTGTGAGAACAAACAGGGTCTAGCTCTTTCTTACTGCTTTCTGGTGATTCTCAGCCACAGAGGTTGTCCTGTGATTGGGGCACAGTGTCAGTTTTTTACCCTTTTTTTTTCTAGTGTAATGTACCCAAGGCTTCAATCCAGCTACCTTCACAGTAGGGGGGATTAAAAAAACCTGGTAGGGCCCCCCTCCCCCCCAAAAAGTGGTTCCCCTTTCCAGTCTTTCACCATACCTCATCTCCTGTCTGGAAGGGGTGCACCTGTGTCAAAAGGGGAAGTGTTCTAACGTATGTTCCTGCATCTTGCTCAGGGCTTTCCCTAATGCCTTCACTTTTTCCCTGTAGAGTTGGGTTTTCCCCAAATTCTTTTATGTCACCTCTTAGTCCATTCAAAAAAAGGGGGGGTACCATACATCAGCTCAAAGGGGGACAACCCCGTAATTTGATGTGGTGTGATTGCACCCTTAGGAGAGCTATGGGTAGAATCTCGGGCCACTTCAGCCTCATTTTTTACATAGTTTGGATATTTGAGCCTTCAGAGTCCGATTCATCCTTTCCACTTTTCCTGAACTTTGGGTTTAAGCCCGTGAGTTTCCAAATATTCCCAGTGTTGTTGCTAACTCTTTTTTGACCTTGTGCACAAAGGAGGGTCCATTGTCTAGTTAAAAGGGGTACCCCGTGTTGGGGAAATGCTCTTTGAAGCCCTCAATTTCCCCTTTTTTTTTAGTGTAAGAAAACAAAAACTAGGAGATCAAGGCCCAGCCAGGGAATTGGTAAATCACCACCAGTGACTCAAAAGGGGTTATTCCCTTAACTGCCCCCTTTCCCTCATCCTTGGTCCTTGTCGGGGATTGGTTTTTGGGACACAACTGACATCTGGTAAGGCTTGGGAAAAATCCGTGAACCCATCAAGGACACTTCCTTCTCTAACAATGGGCAAAGCCCCTTCCCAGATGAGTGGCTTTGGTGCCTTCTGAATCACTAACCATCCCAAATGTCATGGCAAATAAATTCTCCCATCTGGGAGCCTCCACCACCATCATTTCCCCTTACTCTTTTAACCGCCTTTTAATTTATCCTCTTCCTTGGAAAGGCTGGACTCATTTTTTTAAAGATATTTGGGAAAAGTGGAGCCATATGGAGGTTCTTGCATGTTCCCTTTGCATACCTTTCTCAGCCGCTGCCTTTGCTGCTTGATCCACCTTCCATTTTCCCCTTTGGCACTGGATCACCTCCCTTTTGGGGTTCCCCGGGATAATTACGGCCACTCTCTTTGGGATCCTACTACATGGGGCAGCTCTTCTATCTCTTTTCCTACTTTATTTTTGCCCCAAATCAAAAATTTTTTCCCTTTTACAAAGCTCCATGGGCATGCAGGGTATAAATGCATACTTTGAATTGGTGTAAATGTTCACATGACCCCTGCTAAATCAAGGGCGAAGGGATGAGTCTGCTTTCTGAGCACATTCCAGGTGGCAGTGGGTTGGCTTCCATTACTTTTTCCTAGACCACTGCAAACCGGCCATACTTGTCCTTCCCGCACAAAACACTTCCATCAGATAATACGTGATATCGGGTGTGGCCATGGATTCCCAAGGTCTGGATGGCTGGATAAAATCCCTCCATTGCTTGAATGCAATCACGCTGAAGGCTTTTGTCCCACAGGAAGTAGTGCAGCTGGGTTCAAGATAGTGGTAGTCTCAAGTTGAATCCAAGGATTTTCACACAATATTCCTTGATACTTTAAAATCCACTATTGGTAAACCAATAGTTCCTTTATACTCCATCAAGGTGGCTGGTTGGGGGACTCTGACAGTTAACTTCTGTCCTAGTGTTAACTTATCTGCCTCCTTTACTAGTAATGCCTGGCCAATGGCTCCATCCTGGATCCCCGAGCCACAGGATCCAACTGCTTTGAACGTAGGTCACAGGTCGCTGCCATGTTCCTAACTGCTGGGTTAAACTCCCACAGCCACATTGTTTCTTTCATCCACATAGAGGACAAATGGTTTGGTAACATCTGGAATCCCAATGCTGGGGCTTCCATCAGGGCTTTCTTTATCTGTAACCACGCTGCCTTTTGTTCCTTTCCTCACTGAAACTCTGCAGTTCTGGTCCCAGTTTCCTCAAAAGGGTTTGCTCATCACAGCAAGGGACCAAATTCAGCAAAAAACCCGCCACGCCCAAAAATTTAAAACATCTTCCAGTTCCCGGGGTTCTGGGAGTGACACATGTCTCCCTTTCTTTCTGGATTAACACTTCCCTGGAAAAAATCCCAAAAAACAAATTCTGTTTAACCTAGCTGCACTTTCTTCCTAGGTACCTTATACCCGGCTTCCCACGGAAGGTGGAACAACTCATCAGTCCCTTTTCGGCATTCTTCTTCACTTACTGCTGCTAACATAAGGTCATTCACATATTGCAACAAGACTCTTCACCCCGGTTCTGATGGAAATTGCTGAAGATCTTGATTCAATTACCTCCCAAAGATTGTGGGCGAGTTCTTCCACCCTTGCACCAAGCGGGTCCAAGTGTACTGGACCTTCCTTCCTGTAACTCCATCTGTGATGAACGAATGGGTTCTGGTTGAAAAGAAAGGTCCTGAACCAAAGAACCAGAGAAATCATGGCTGAAACGCAATGCATTACTGAAGGATGGCCTTGGACAGTGGAGCAAGAACAGTGAAAGGAATGTTTATTTGGCCGAAGAAGAGAGTTGGCAAAACAGAAAGAAATTTGCACAAACAAGGTGTTCTCCAAAGTTCTCCGAGTGGTACAGAGAGCGAAGATAAGATAAAGAATTGACGTGATACAGGATGTTTTTGACATCAACATTGGTATGTTCTGGAACTATGACGACCAGCAAAACATGTATTTCTCAAGAAGTGAGAAAAGATTGGTATAAAGAAGAGAAGATTTTCAGCCTCACAGGTTGGCATGATGGCTTTAGGGCTGAATGGCTCTGGGGCTGGATGGCTTTAGGGCTGAATGGCTCTATGGCTTCATGGCTCATTGACTCTGTACCGTGGCACTAGAGTCATCCACCTTTCGGGGACATCTGATCAGTGTTCAGCGGAGCGACCATGAGTATGTTGTATGAATGTGTGCTCTTGATACTTAAATGTGATTTTTGTAGTTTATGTCTCAATAAATGGTACATGAATAGTGATTAAAACCATATCTGGTTTCCTAAGTGTCCTTGTTGAAGGGTCCTATAGTCTGGGGACTGAATCTCTCTGGATCAAACGTACCGAAATTCTCGGTGCATGACACATCTTCCCATTGGAAGGCAAAAATGGCCTGACTCTTTGGGGCCAATCATATACAAAAGAAGGCATCCTTAAGATCCAGGATGGTAAAATGAGTTGCTGCTGAAGGGATCAGTCCCATCAACACATACGGGTTTGGCACCACCGGGTGAATGGTTACTGTTGCTTGATTTACCATCCTCAAGTCTTGGACAGACCTATAATCATCTGTTCCTGGCTTCTGTACTGGCAAAAGTGGGATGTTCCATGGAGATTGACATTCCCTGAGAATCTGATATTTTAGCAGTTGGTCTATATGCTTCTGTATTCCTTCTATGCCTGCCCTGGGTAGATTGTATTGTCTTACACATACTGGGGTGGCTCCTGATTTCAATTCAACAACAACTGGGGCTATAGTTCGGGCTAACCCTGGTGAGTTACCTTCTGCCCATACTCCCAGAGGTCCATATTGGACAGTTCCTTCTTCCTGGTTCATGAAGATCTGGTGAGTCCTCCATTCCTCTTCCATAGGGTATGTGACCAGCAACGTGCGTGGTCTTCGGAACCTCACCTCTATTGATCCGCCATCCTCAAAAGTAATCTGGGCCCTCAATTTGGTAACAAGTCTCTTCCTATCAAGGGTACTGGACAATCTGGCAGATAAAGAAATTGATGTGTAACTTGATGTCTTTCCAAGTCTACAATTCTCTTCTCTAACAAGGGTCTTTTTTCCGTTTTTCCTGTTGCTCCAACTATCTTTATACAAGTGGTGGTTTTTGGGGTGAGAGGGGTAGTTACTACTGATCTGGTGGTGCCTGTATCCACCACCATTGGGATGGGCTGGCCCCCCACCTCTGCTGTGACCATGGGCTTCCCGGGGCCAGCAACGAGGGGGCCCGGTCTGTCCTAATCCCATTGTTCCAGTTCTGCCATCCCTATGGTCTCATAGGGCTCTTCGCTTTGTCTCTCATATCGTCCATCGACCACTCGTCCCCCAATTCCCCTGCCACCTCTACCTCGGCCCCTTTGTGGCTCAGCTAGCCCTTGGCCTGGTCGGTTGGGACGTTCGTTCTTCCAGTGTCCTTCCTGCTTGCAAATTGCACGCTGATTTCTTTCCAATCTAGGTCTCTGTCCCTCTCCTGCCCGCTTGCCTCTTCCTCCTCCCTGCGTGGAGTCTCCCTTCTGAGTAGTCAATGCAGCGGCCAGCACTTCCACCTTCTTATGCATTTGTCTATCCTTTTCCCGTTTCTCTGCTTTATCTCTATTCACATATACCTTCTGGGCAATCTCCAACAGCTGGCTCAAGTTCATGCCTGCAAATCCTTCTTGTTTCTGTAGTTTCTTCCGTATGTCAGGGTAACTCTGGGACACAAAGGCCAAATTCACTGTCTGTTGGTTGCCTGGGTCATCTGGGTTCACAGGGATGTATTGCCTGTAGGCATCAAGTAGCCTCTCCAAATATGCCCCTGGAGACTTGGTAGGTCCTTGGAGTACCTCTGATATTTTGGACATATTAACAGCTCTCTTCATCCCTTCTCTCATGGCTTCCACTATAAGGGCTAGATAATCAGTGAGCATATTCGTCTGGTCAGGATTATTTGGATCCCACCCTGGATCAGCTAGGGGAACGCTGCCTCTCATCCATTGCTTGGGATTCACCTCTCCCGGAGGTGCCCTATTTCTGGCTAGCCGTTCCACATGTCGAATTATTTTCCTCCGCTTCTCAGTGGTGAACAAGGTCAAAAGCAACTGTTGACAATCCTGCCAATTAGGGACATGTGAGACCATGATACTGGAGCAAAGTTCTATTATTTCTTGTGGTTTTTCTATATAAGTTGCATAGTGTGTCTTCCAATTTAGTAGGTCTGACGTGGTGAAGGGTGTATATTGATAACTCTGAACTCGCTGGTAGCCCCCTGGCTGCTGAGCATCAACTACCAGTTGGCTGATCTGTCTGAGTGGGGCCACTACCTCTTGTTCACCACTGCCATCCCCTTCTTCCTCTCCACTCCGTTCACTCTGGGTCTGGAGAGGGGGTCTCTCCCATGGTCTCTTTGGCCTTTTTGCTTTCACCTTGGGCCCATTTCTAAGGTTGAAGGCATCTGTGGAGCTTAGGGGATGTGTCATTTCCCCTTCCCCTGCTGGTAATATGGGATACAGGTTTTCAGAGTTCCTGGTTCTTGGGGAACCTGCGTATTTGTCACAGAAGGGGGAGGAGGTACCGGGAGGCCTTGCATTTCCACAGACTGTTGATTGATAAAGGGATTTGTTGAGCTTCCCAATAATACCTTCACCCCTGGGGTCATTAGTGTTGGCTGGTTCACTGGTGGCAGCGCCAGTGCCTCTGTTACTCGCATAGGTGGAGGTCCAGTGGCTTGTGCCACCATAGGGGCCACTTGGACTTCTGCTGTTGGCACTGCTAGAACCTCTTCTGCCTGTGCCTCCTGGTTGTGAATTGCTGGAACATATGGTGGGGGTGCACGTGGTTCTTCTGGTTCCTCAGGGGGACTATCTAAAATTATGGGACCTCTTCCAAATTTCTCCTGAGTCTTGTCCTTCATGACTAACATGACCCTGGTACACTGCTCCTTGCACCTCTCAAGCCAAGGTGGGTATTCAGTCACTATAGTGTCCCAAGAATCTATATAGGGATATTAGGCTGCGTGTCCAGGGTTCCCCACCACCACTGCATACACAGCCTTAATCTTATCTGGATCTAAGCTCCCAACCTTGAATGATGGCCACTCTACCTCACAGAGGTTTTTCAACCTGTCTGGTGTCATTTTGGGACAGCCATAGTCACCTCCATATCCTTTCTTAAAATTTTTCAACATACATTGAAGAGAAGTTTGCTGGCTACTCCCTCCTCCCATCTCCACACCAAAAGGACAACACACAGTAGGAGAAGGAAGGTGAGCTGCAGGTAGGGGGTCCCAACAGCTCAAAACAAAGAGGTAAACAACTTTCACATGCGTTGACTCACGGAGCTGGACGTTCCGACGGTCTCCCAGTGAGAATTGCAACGCCAGGCATGCTCACACCTTTCACGCTACGAACACAGCCTCCCACCTTTCCCGTGTGTGTGTGTAAGGAATCCTGCAGTTTCAGCAGCCTCAGCTGCAGAACTGCTATACTCGGGGAGGATTCCAAGGGGTTGATCAGACCCCTCTTCTCCCCAACATGCGAGGAGGCAGTAACACACTTACCTAGGGCTGTGTTCTGTATCAGTTTTCCAAACCGCCCATGGGTTCCTGGCTGGTAACCTTTCCTCCCCGGTTTCCATGCCTCTATGAGGAAGTCTGTCCGATCAAAGAGTCGGGGGCGCCCAGAGTCTCTGTCGGTGTTGCAGGGGGACCCGGGAGGGCGGTAGCCACACAAGAGGGCAAAAGGCCCCGAATCCCAGACTCGAACCCCCAGATAAAGTGGCAAGTCAGAGATCAGACCTCGGTTTGAAAAAAAGATTTTCTTTATTATTTCTTCTTGCTAGCAAACTGCACCAGTTTGGGATCACTCCCAAAGAAAACCGGCCCCGCCTCTTAGGTTGTCCAAGCCTTTATACATTCCAACAAACGTGTCGTACATGCAGCATACATAAGTTTCGTTTTCCCCATACAATGAACAATAAGCAGTTCTCCTCCAGTGTGCCTACGAATGTTTCTACTTTTTGCAACATTTCTACTTCAAAGGGAAAGCAAGATTACAATTCAGCTTGCAGAGTTCAGCTTACAGAGTTCTATTGTTTTCTCCAATCACAGGGAAAGGCTGCATTTCTGCAAGGACAATTTTCTGCTTTTTCCCACTCCTTGTGGTCATCAGGCCTGACCCACTTCACTATTATTCCACCTTCAACATCCTATGGAGTCCTAGGATTTGCAGTTTAGGGAAGGGCCTTAAGATCTTTCCCTAAACTGCAAACTCCAGGATTCCATAGGATGTTGAAAGTGGAATAATAGTAGTATAACAGTCTAGTCTGGAAATGGCCTAAGTCTTTCTTTAATGGTTCTCCTTTGGGTACTCTAGCCTCCAGAGGTCAGATATATTGTGAAAGAAAGCCTTTTTAGTAATGGTAAGCCAAATAAAGACCCATACAGACAAAAGTGTCTATCTTGTTTTAGGTACTACTTTTATGTGATTTGGTTTAAACTACTGAAATCATTATTTTTTGTACTGTACCTGTCTTAGCCATAATTTTTACATGTCAGGGATGGGGAACCTACAGCTTTCTTGTTGATACTGACTATAATTCCCACCATGCCTCACTGTCTAATACTCTGGCTAGGGTTCATTAGAGATTATTTCTAACCACAGATGTCCTCAGTCCTCTCACCCTATGTTTGAAATAATAATTGCATCAGGTTTTATTTTAGTAAGCAGCTTTGGATGTCTTTCTTTTTACAAAGAAAACAGAACGTAGATAAACAAATAAATGTTGATTCTAGAAAGAGGAATACTGAAGAGTGTTATGTTAGAACATACTTGCATAGCATGTAAGGGCCCCAGACTTACCTGCAAGGACCAGTCTGTTCCTGCTAGGTTAACATAGGCCTATAGAAGCAGGCATCTTTGGTCTACTACAGTAGTCTTCATCACAGATGGACCATACCTCATGCCTTTGACACGATTGCTCTAGTTAAGAGGCTGGATTGGGGCAGGCCTTCCCAGATGGATTTGGAGAAACCAGGCTCCACTCTACCTAGACAGCATACAAGAGTTTCTCTAGCATACTTCCAGGCATTTGATTTCAGCTTTCTACCCACCTGTGGTCTAGATTTTGCTTGATTTTGAATATATTATGGCTACTGAGTTTCTTTGAGTTTGATAGTATTTCTTTGGTAGTGAGGCACTGTCATGCCCCAGTCTCAGGACCCAGATGCAAACACAGGCAGGGTCTTTCTAACAGCCACAATACAGAGACATGAATTTAACAATACTAATCTATGCTGCCCAGCACAGATGAACAAGCAAGAACCCACAAGATTCAGAGCACTTATACAGGGAAATCTCATTAATTAAGCTGGGGGAGGCTGCTGGCCAATAAATACAAGAGGTAAGGTGAGGAGAAGTCTGTTGTAGAAAACTAGCAAATCTAGTGGAAGGAACACATTCTTCTTTTGATCCCTGGTTTGTGTTTCTGGAAACATTGACTCTTGCTTTGTATGTTTGTAGAGAAGGAGTAGGGGGGAATAGAAAGATCTTTCTATGATATATTTTTAAACTGAACTAAGTGCTTCTTGTCTCATCTCTTTCTTTTTTCTTTTTTTTCCTTCTCTTTTCTCCTATCTTTTTACCTTCTTTTTGTATTGTTATTGTTGTTATTTACAGGACAGCTCCTGGTCGTCATCAGAATGCCTTGTTGCTTTTTTTTCTGTTCTCTTTTCCTTCTTTTTTTTTCTTTTTTCCTTTTTCTGATGTTTTTACTCCTGTTATAATGTATGTTGTTACTTCTTTTCTTTTAATTTTAACTAACAAAGACTATATATAAAAACATTGACTCCTGCTTTGGGTGTTGACTATGAAGAGATACTCCCTTCAACTGACACTCTGAGTTTACTGCTGACCTGGACTGCTGAAACAAGAATAGTAATTAACTGATAGGTTTCTGTAAATCTAGGCCCTTTTTGCACCTTACCTTTTAACGCTTCTGGGTTGGAGTCCTCGCGCAGAAGCCTGGGCAGGAAGGCTCTCGCAAGCCTCCTGCTTCAGCTCCACAGCTCCTTCCTGTTCGTCCAAGAGCTCCGCCCGTACCCTGCCCCTTCCTTCTGCAGTGCAGTCTGGGAGTTGGAGGCTGTACTGAGGAGAGGACGTCCGACCTTCCCGGCTCCAGAGGCTCCGCATGGCAGGTGAGTGCTGCCCAGGCCCATAAGCATTGCACAAGCGTGGGTCATTTTCAGCTAAAAGCCGAAAATAAAAAAAATGTGTGTTCGCTGTGCATGAGGGCCTTGAGTATCGTGTAAATGGGAGCGCATGATGCAGATTGCTCCTCACATTTACGCGACGCTCAAGGGGCCCTTTCACTTGCAAACTGCTGTGCAAAAAGGGCCCTAGACTGGGGCTGCTACTACAGACTCCCAGTTTGAGGACTGGGAGCTGTGGCTAGCTTTCTAAACAGGATAGGCACAGGGCTAGATGCAGTTTGGTGGAAAGAGGGTCTGCTTGCTGTCCTGTACCAACTTGTTAAGAAACTTAAGAGTGCTCACTAACAAGGTCATATTCATCTTGAGAGCTATTAGTTTCAGTTCATTCCCATGTGCCAAGGAACCCCACAGTGCCTCATATTCGCATACAATCCAATGGCTATCTCTCCTTAGTTGTTCATCCAATATATGGACGGGGGCGGGGGGCGGGGGGGCTGCATCCACTGGATTCCAGTGAGTTATGTGGTGTCTATATCTGTTGTTCTATGCTAGACCAAGCCTATATAACAACTACCAATACAGTTGTATCCATTTTCCTTTTGATTATATGTGTGTAACCTGAGTTTTATTTCACTGACGAGATAACTACCACTAACCGCCAGTCAGACATCAGTTATCACTCAGAAAAACAGAGGGAGAGAGGACTTTCTAAACATAGGCCTTTTCTGCAATTCACCTTTTTGAGGAGCTGGGGTGTGGGGATCATGTGAGCAGCCTCTAGCGAGAGGCTCTCATGTCCCGGTTCTTTCAGCTCTGCAGCTGCTGCCTGCTCGAGCAAGAGCCCCTCCTCTTCCTTCTGCAGTAAAGCCTGGGATTTTCCCAGACTGCTCTGGGGCAGGAAGCGCGAGCACCATGGCTCTGGAGCTCCACACACATGGCAAGTGTGCACGGGGCCCCGGAGTAATGCGTGATCGTGCACCATTTTTGGCTCACAGCTGGAAATGAAATAGTGCATGATCAGTGCCTGCAAAGCCCTGGGGCGTTGCACGATTGTGAGCGCATCATGTGGACTGCTCCTCGCAGTCACATGACACTCCAGGGGCCCTTTTGAAAGGCAAATACTGTGTGAAAAGGGCCTATAGTTTTTTGAGATGTCAGGCAAAATGACTTTGTGTAGATTTACTATGCCTTAAGCACAGTATACCTTTTATTTTATTTTTAAACTGTGGTTAAAAAAACCAGTCTTATATTATTTAAACAGTTAATTTATACCTTTCAGGTGTTAAGAACCCTTATCAACATTTTATGAATTTTATATTACTTCATATACAGTTTTGAATAAATGTGGCAAAAAGAAAGAAAGAAAGAAAGAAAGAAAGAAAGAAAGAAAGAAAGAAAGAAAGTAAGTCCTGATAGTTCGTGCATACAAGTGCTGTTTTTCAACATATGCCCACAAGGTAATTTTTTTCCTGCTAATCTTCATGTTATACAAAATGTAGACAGAAGTTTTTATCCATACTAGATTTCCATTTATTTCTAATAAATTATCTCTAGCCATTGTATAGTATAGCTTGCAGTCATTTGGAAGTAAAAGTGGAAGTCAACTCTTGATAAGGTAAACTCAGCATAAAACATAATTATCCAAATTAAGCAAAGAGTATCTATACACAAAAGCAGTATAGTTCTCCTTGCTTGAATAGAATATCTGTATGAGACAAGGTACTACAGAGCCAGTTTGGGGGGTCAGATCTGTGTTGAGCTAAGAAACTGATTGGGTTACCTTGGACCATATACTTTATCACAATTTATTTTAACCTTAGAGGTCAGTTGTAAACATAACATAGTTCGTGTATACTACTGCGAGTTTCTTGGGGGAGTAATATAGAATATATAAAGTAAATAGTAGCATTATAGATCATGTGTATACTTTGTAATATTTATATAGTAGATATGGAAAAGTATATAATAAATAGAAGCACTACAGATGGTATTCTAGTCAGAGCATTGCTTCTGATTATGCTAGTTGTGGGTTTTGGGGTGCTGAGATCTAAGAAAGAAATTTTTCCAAGCTCTGGGAGATACATGAAATTTTTTAATGCAACCAGAAGTTTAATATTGTGAATTATGAAAACATGCCTAGGAAATAATACATCACTTAACACTACTTTCAGCAACATAGAACATCATTTCAGAGTTATGTATTCAGAATAAAACAGAGTTTTGGATGCCTGTATTGGTCAGCCATATGTAAACAGTAGTGATTTGTGCTTTCTTGATCCCAAATTAAAATAACTGTCTACTCTACATTGCTAACAGACAATCTTCTCAACTACAGAATCAAACTGTACAGGGTTGCTTTGAGCTTTAAATCCAGTTCACTGCAAATTTTGCTATTGATTCTAACAAGACTATGGTGTGTCATGGAAGGCAGAAACTACAAAGCTAATATAGTGTAGCAATCAAAACTGTACTGAGCTGTTCATGTTATGTCCTTTCAAGTTGACTTTGACTTATGGAGACTCCGTGGTAAGTTTATCTTGGCAAGATTTATTCAGAAGAAGTTTGAGGAGGTTTGCCAGTGCCTTTCTCTTTTTAAATTTTTTTTAATATAAAGAAAAAAGAACAATACGTAACAGAATAAAACAAAAACACCACGTGAATAACATAAATGTGAAAAAGAGAAAAATTACAACACAAATAGCTTACATTACTATTTCTCTCTCCAGATCCTTTATATACTTATTCAACATATTATATATCATATTGATTATATATTTTTATTTCATGTATCTAAATCTCATTCTCCTTGTACTCATTATTGCTATAATAATTTCATTCTTAAATGTATTCTTTTCAACTATATTTAACCTATTGCTAATACTATATATGATCCTGTTATTAACCTTAAACTCTAACCCTAAATGTGAGCTCAATCCTAGAGCCAATTATATTTCAGTTTACTCTGCTTTCCAAAATTGTAATTCTTCTTGTGGAGGTGTAACACTTCCCTCTTTTGTTAAAGCCTTTTCCACAAATATTTTCCATATTGCTTCAAAGTCATTCCTTTTCATTATTCCTTTTTTAACCTTGATTTGACATGTTAACTTATCATTGATTGCTATTTTCCACACTTCTTTATACCAATCCTTTATTTAAAAATCTTCTTGAGTTTTCAATTTTCTTGATATAATTAGCCATGCTGCAGTTAATAAATTTGTAATTAACTCCTTCATTGTCTGTTTACAATTAACCTTATCACATATAGATAATAACGCTATACTTGGACATATTTGTAAATCAATTCCTGTTATCTCTTTTATCTCTTTAAACACCATTTGCCAAAATTTCTGTACACCTTCACAATTTCACCACATATAGATATATGTGCCAATCTCTTGGCAACCCCTCCAACATAACCTTTAATGATTTTTGTCTATGTGGTTTAACCTTACTGGTGTTACGTACCATCTCCAAACCAATTTATAATAATTCTCTTTTATCCTTACAGATGAATTTTTTAGATGACGCTGGTTCCAAATTTCCCCCCACTCTTGAAAACCTATTTTTTGTGCTAATTTTTCCTCCCATATTTTTCTAAGATGTTCATATTCATCTTCATTTTTTGACAATATTTTATATATTTCTCTTGTGGTACCCTTCAATATTTCATTTTCTTCCATGTCATCTCTTTATTTAATCATTTGTTCAAATCTAGTGTATTCTCTAAAATCTTTATTATTGCTTTTCCAATTCCTTGTCCACTGCTCCAGCTGAATATAATTAAACCATGACATCTTAGTACCCTGCAATCTCTCCTTTATTCTATCTTTATTAATCATTATATTCATCCATTCTTTCAACTTATATATTCTCTGCTTTTTTAATTCCTTCTCTAATTCATCCCTCAAATTTATCGGAAATTTTTCTATTATCACTACTGGAGTTAATGGTGAGATAGCCAGCATTAGTTTTTCCTTTTTTTCTTTCATATTTCTAATATATTCTTTAGAAGGAGATTTTCTATTTTTTCTATTTCTCTCTTGACCGGATTCCAGAAAAAGATATTGTCTAGTCTCCTCTCAATTTCTATTGTTTCCTCTAACCATTCTAAATCCCCTTTTACTGAAACTCCATCTATAATATATCTCAATTGATTTGTATTATAATATTGTTTTAAATCTGGGAGGCCAAATCCACTTTCTTTTTGGGATCTGTACCAAAATTTCTTATTAATCCTCGCTTTTTTATACCCATTACAAAAGTTGTTCAACAATAATTGTAATTTTTAATTTATTTCTGATACTTTTATTGGTAACATCCTAAATAAAAAATTAATCTTAGGTAATATTTTCATTTTTACTAATGCAATTCTTCCAAACCATGATAACTTAATTTTTTTATATTCCTCTAATTTCGGTTTCATTTTTCTTGTCTTATTATAGTTTTTTTTCCTTTAATCTTTGTGAATTTTTTGTAATGCTTACTCCTAAATATTTAATTATTTCTTTTATTTTAATATCTTTTTTTCTTACCTTTAAAAAGTCTTACCCTTCTGTCTTAGTATAGTTAAACAACATTAGCTTCAATTTTCCCCAATTTATTTGAAAATTATTTCCCAAATTCTTTTAAATGTTCATTTACTCTGTCCATTTTCTTTATGGATCTTGGATTGTCAACAAGGTGTCATCAGCAAATAAACTCACTTTATTCTTTTTCTGGTAATTCCCTTCCAATTTTCATCATTTCTAATAACATTTTCCAAAATTTCTATAAAACCGCAAATCAAGATAAGGGACAACCTTGTCTTGCACCTCTAGCTATTTGAATTTGTTTTGTTAATCCATCATTCACCATTACCACAGCTGTATTATGTGAATATAACTATTTATCAATCCTCAAAATTTTTTCACCCAATCCCAATATTTTTAAAGTTATTTTTAATGCTGGCCATTCCACACAGTCAAAGGCCTTGTATATTCCAATCCTTTATCCCTGTTTATTGTTTATTCCTCTCGATTATATTTATTTTATTTAATATCTACCAATTAAATTTGACATCTGTTTTCCCTTTCACAGAACCACACTGATCTTTTTGCAAATATTTATAAATAAATTTATTCATCCTTTTTGCCATTACTGCTGTCAATTTTAGCATCTTGATTTATCAATGATTAGGTCTATATGACCCTGGACCCATCAAATCTTTATCTGGTTTCAGAATCAATATTATTAAAGCTTTTTGGGTGGGATTCTATCTTCATTTATTATTTTATTATATAATACTTTCAACTTAGGTATTAATTTCTTTTTAAATGTTTTATAATATTCTGGTCCCAAACCATCCATTCCCGGTGATTTCTCCCCTTTTTGTTTTATGGCTTCTTCTATTTCGTTTTGCATAACCAATTGCTCCATCAATCCCTTATCCTCTTCAGTTATTTTTACTTTCCATTTTTTTTAATTTTCCTCAATATTCTTTACTGATATTTTCCCTCCTGAGTATAATTCTTGATAAAATTCTTCAAATATTTTTATTTTTCTTTCATTATCCTACATAACTTACCTGTTTTATCTTTAATTACACCAATCGTATTTTTTACCTTTTGAGACTGTGCAATTGGCCAGCATTTTAAAATTTTTTTGTTTATTAAAAAAAAAATAAAAAAAAAATCCCTTCTCAAATTTTCAGATTCCTCTGAACCTCGTCAATTTCATTTTCTCCAATTCATTCCTTTTGTTTGTAGTTCTATATATAATTTTTTTACTTCTATCCATTATATATTTATTTTCTAATTTTTTAATTTCCATTTCTAATTTTAATTTCTTCTCTTCTTGTTGTTCTTTTAAATTATATGATTCCTTAATACAGAGCCCTCTTGCAACTGCTTTCATCATGTCCCAAACCTTTTTGAGAAACCTCCTATTATTAATATTCCAAATCTCTTGTCATTTCTTCTCAGTCTTACTCACTATATTCTTATAATTAAGTATTCTATGTCTAGCCTCCATCTTTTCCTTTTTTGAATCCCTTTTTAATTGCCAAACCATATTTACCAAGGCATGGTGTGACTTTTATCACCCCATCTCTGTATTTAATAACTTGAGACTATATTCTTTGAAACAAAAATGAAATCTATCCTAGAATAGTTTTTATAAAATGGGAATAAGTGTACTTCTCTTTCTTCCCTTTATCAACCTTCAAATATCTTTTTAAACCCCTGTCTGTTCATCACTTTGTTCAGAGCTGTAATATTATTCAACTATCTCTTATTGTCAGATCAGATTTATCTTTCCACTTATCCATAACCATATTGAAATCTCCTGCCACAATTATGAGGTCTCCCTTTTATCCTCCATCGTCTTAAATATTTTATTATAAAAACTTTTTGTTTCTCATTTGGAGCGTATACATTAACCAATACATACATTTTTTCCTCCATTTTCCCCCTTATAAATTTTAAAACTCCTTTTTTCTTTTTTAATCTTTAAAACATTAAAAAACATTTTTGTATTTTTGTAGTACTCCTTTCCTTAGGCCCCTCTTTTTTATAAATGCAGCCCATTTAGTTTAAATTATTTGATTCTCATGTGTCATGTGTTTCTTGTAAAAAAATATATATCTGCTTTATCTTTTTTCAACAATGACTTATCCACCTTTAACATTCAATATTGTTATCTTCAACTTTTTAGCCATATTACATATTTTGAAAGTCCTTCCTTAAATCTTAATTGGCTCTTTTGTGTAGTGTCCAATCCCCCTCCTTTTCCCCCCCCTCCCCCTTCCCCCATCCCCTTACCTACCCATGCCAACATAAACAGCTTTCCCCCTTTCCCTTTCCCCCAAAGGGATTGATAACTACCACTCTCATGGCTTTAACAAGCCCTCCGGTGGGGGGGGGGGGCAGAGATAGCCACGTTCTCTGGCACAGAAACAGGTTCCTCCTCCCCCTCGTTTATTATACATATCCCTTCTAATGTAACCTTTTTCCCCATTATTTTTATCATTATTTTTTCTTCCCCTTATATATGTGTGTGTACGTACACACATATATGTTTATACACACACACATGCACATTTCTTGTCAATATTATTGTTCTTTCATCTTCTCTACATCTCCTTAGATCCTCCAGCCATGCCGATCTGCATGGATCCTTCAGCTACACTCATTTTGTTCTTTTCTTCTTTGCTGCATTAAATTTAGATCTTTCAGAAGCTTATTCCCCGCTCAAGGGAATATATCCTGTATTGCTTGCCTGCTGTCTGGAATTTCAAAAAAAAAGGGACCTCCAATTGTATTTTATTCCAGTTCTTTGCAAAACTGTAGTCTTGCAACTGTGGTCTTCTCCAATCAGTTGTCTCCCAGCAGAGATCATTAAAGATTTCAATCATATAACACCATATTTTTTTGGTCCTAAAGTTTTCCAATTGCTTTATCAAAATGTTATTTTTATCAAAGCTTGATATTCTCATGATTACATCTCTGGGACTAAGGCCATTCTTTATTGTTTTGCTCTATGAATCGCTCCACATCCTGTTCATCCCAAGTAATCTGAGGAACAATACTTTGCAGCCATTTAGGACTTTTTCCTTCAAACTTCTTGAGTTTCATTTAAAAATTGGAAAACCATAAACACAAATGTTGTTCCTGCGGTTCCTGTCTTGTAGATCGATAATTCGCCGTTTCCCGCTGATCCAATCTACTGTAAGTTCCAATATTGCCTTTTGTTGGGAATTTTGCTTTTTTTGCAGGGTATCAACTTTTTATCCACTTTGTTAACTATTTGGTTATCTCCTAATGGATTCATTCATCTCATGCATTATTTTAGTGGTTATTGTAGTTGTAAGAACTTCATTATTCTGATTCAAAGCCTGTAGAAACCATTGTTTCATGTCCCCCTTTCCTGTTTACCCCCCTCTCTCTCTCTCTCTGTCTCTGTCTCTGTCTCTCTCTTCTGACTGTTTCTTGAAATTTTAGGTCTCAAACCATTTCTAATGCTTTGGTGGATTCTTTTTTATTGTTAACATGAAACTATCATTTGACATAATTCAAATTACTTAAGTAGCTCTTATCTGTTGTTTTTTGGGGGTTTTGTCTTCCCCAAACTACTACAGGCTGTTTAGGTTTTATTTTATGAACCTTTTGTGTTTTGGACATCCGCCAACTTGCTGAGCTGCAAGCCAGAAGCCAAAATAAAAATACAGCCTATTTTCCTTTTTCCAAATCCAAACTTCAATTAAGCTTCAGTTAGTTTTTATTCCTTCCCAAAACCTTCCAGTAAATGAATTCACAATTTAAAGTTTTACTTTAATGTTCTGAGACGTTTGGAAATCAGCCTACTTTGTCTGGTAGCACACCGTCACAAAATCTAGAGTAAAGTCTATTTATCTTTCTCTCAGTTTAAACTCCAATTAAACCATTCTGATTAATGCCCCAGTCTTTTCGCTTCTCTGCTCTAATGGCAAGGGAGTGTGACTTGTCCAAGGTCACCCAATGGGTTTCCATGGTTGAGCATGAATTTGAACCCTGGTTTTCTATCATTCTAATCCAACAGTCAAACCACTACATGATGCTCGTTCTCAGAAGACCCATATTAACTGAGGAGACTAACATTCAGATCTCTAATCAGTCATTAAATTCGCTGATTGATCCTGGCGTAGTCACTATCTTGCAGTTTAATCTGTGCCATGGGGAGGCTGTGAACATATAATGGAGGAGGAAGGAGAACAGTGTCTGCAAACTTGAAATCGCTGGAGGGAATGAAGGATTTAAATGTAATAAAAGGCATCCCCACAAATCTTTACAATGTAACATCTACTCTCCTTGTGCTTTGGAGCCAGATCTGGAAAAAACTGGGAGTTCAAAAGCTCTTTCCAGATGGTTACCTAAAATATGTATGCAGGTATGAGATGTTATAAATCTGCAGTACATGTCTGTGTGGGTTGGAGGCCAACTGGTGGTTTTCACAGTTTTCTGAACATTGCCCCTGCTTAGCCTACTGTGAAAGTCTATAGGTTACAGTTAAGCTGTTGACTTGGTAGCTTGAAGATTATTTTTAATTTCTAAATTCACTGTGTTCATCAATAATTTTCTTACAGTCACAGATATACTTTAGTTAATAAGATAAATGTGTTGCTGGGCGTTACTTCTTTAACAGGATAACAACAACAACCTGGTATGAGAAATAACATGGAAGGGATAGGGTTAGGTTCCTAACCTACAAAAAAGTGCAGTTTAATCTACATCAGCAAAATCTATGTCAGGTCAGGTAAACTTGCAGAGTAAACAAAAACATTTGGATCTTCCAGAGGCCAATTGAAATGACTTCTTCAAATTCTATCCAAGAATGACTTTTTCTTTCACCAGCCTTCACTGTTCTCACATTCCCATTTTGGTGACCAAAGCTATAAATTTTAGGCTTTTCAAAACATGTTAGGGTAGCTGGTGAGTCAGAATTATATGACTGACCCTTTTCCCTCTGCTTTGTTCATGCATGCTTAGCAAGGAATTCTGCAAAGAGCTGCTTTATACTTTGCCTGTTACAGCCTACAGTAGTATTGTCTAGAGGAGAATCCCATTGTTTTCTTTCCCAAGCTGTTTACTGCATTGTTTACTGCAGATACACTGATGCAACTTGGCACCAAAAGCTGGTGTTCTCTACCCCTCCTCCCTCATACTCCCAATGCTGATGTTGCTAAAAAAAACTTCCTTCTAGATAGAGGATGAGGAGAAAAAAGAGAACTGGGCAGGTGTAAAAAGCCTTTGTAAATGGAGCTTCACTGTCAGAGGCATCCAGCTAAGAGTTAAAGTTTCCTGACAACAATGTCTATTTCTCCAAGTGATATAGACTTGAGTTGATTGACTTGGACTCAAGTTGCTTCAGTGACTCGACTCAGACTCAACTCAGCAATAAATAATGTACTGACTCAAGACTTCCCTTTCTTAATTTGTATAAGTTTGAGACATTTCAGTAAGCATTGTACGTCCTATCATACAATAGTTAGAGATTCTGCTTTATTTAACTAATAACTGATTTTTTTAAAAAAAAATCCTAGAAGCAATTAATATATAGGCTTGAATTTTGTTGGGACACTACCTTAGAAAGTGGTTGTGCTTTCTAAGGGGCTATTTCTGCATGACATGGCTGACCTGCATTGGGGACGCAATGGCAGCAGTTCACAGGTCATGCTTTGACATAATGTCATTGTGGTCCTGCAGCCATCGTGTCCCCATGCATTGCGATTGCAGGATGTTTGCTTAATGGAAAAAATCAATTAAGTGCCTGTGATTGCATGATGCTCCCATCACACCCGGCCATGTGGAAGGGGCAGAAGTGCAATTATGTGCTTCCTTCCTCATTGCAGCATGGGAAGAAGGTTGGCTGCTTTGCAGAACGAAAGAGTCAGTTTCTCACTCTCCTTTCCACAGGCAGCTGGCCAGGTGCATGAGAAGCATTGGTGACATGCTCCCATCCCAACAGAGGTGCTGCTGGGATTGCAATGGGATGATGTGGGAGAGTGTTGTCATGCAGAAATTGTGAGAGATTGTTTAAGTGCAATGCCTATTGCAGCTAATCATTCCACAAGTACCCACCCAGGCCCCTCTCTGACTTTTCACTTGGCGGGTGAGGAGCTAATTTTTTTTTCTAATAGATGAGCTCAAAACCATGACTTTCTTTATTTTTTTTTCTTTTTGCAATTGGTTGCAAAACTGTGACATCCACAGCAATTATTTTATGATACCTAGTCACAAGATCATAGAGTTCCAACACACTGGCTGCCAGTCTGTTTCCAGGTACAGTTCAAAGTACTGATTGTGACCTATAAAACCCTGAATGGTTAAGGACCACACTATCTCTCAGACTGTATCTTTGTGTATGAGCCAGCCCAGGCCCTGAGATCCTCAAGTGGGGTGCTTTTTCCAGTCCAACCACCTTCATAGTTATGATTAGTGGAGACTTGGGACAGGACCTTTTCAGTGCTTTCCCCTAGGCACTGGAACGCTCATCCTAGGGAGCCTAGAACAATACCTCCTAACTGTCCTTCCATCAAAAAGCGAAGACTTTTTTAAAAAAAAATGTTTTGATAGGCTTTTAGAACTGAAGGTTTTTATGGAAAGGGCTTTTCAGAGGTTGTTATATTGTTTTAAACTTTTTGAATGGCTTTTTATCCTTTTTACATGTATGCTTTAATAAATTGTTTCAATGTTGTTAATAGTTTAATTTGGTTTTAATATTGACCTTTTGTATGTTTTAAACTATATCATAATAATTTTAATTTGTAAGCAGTCTTGAGAGTAGGTTTTGAGGAAAAGACAGGTTATAAGTAAAGCTAATTATAATTATGTATATTTACACTGTGCTAAAAATGCACAGCATCTAGGCCACTATTTGTTGATTTTAGTGCTTCTGTAATGTATAAAAGCGACCTTACAGTCTTACGATCCTAGTGGCTAGTGCTAGACCAAATTGGTTCTTCAGCAGTTCACACCACACTTGCAAGGGATTATTTCCCCTCAGCGTTGAACTAAGTTATTGTTAAAAAAAAGTTTCATGGAAAAAAAATCTGTTGAACTGTTTTGGAGATAAGACTGTAGAAAAAACGTCCTACTTCATACACCAACAAATATTTCTTTAAAAACAGAAATAAGCCATTTAACTAGAAAGGCTTTTTCTGCTGCTTTTTTGTACAGATAACTCAGAGATGATACAAGGTTAACACTTCAAACTCCACATGTATATAAGACTGGATTGTGCAAAACACTGATAAACTCACTGCTTCATACAAAGTGCTTCACCATCTCTATGTTTATTGAAGTTCCAGACTAAATGTGTTCTCTTTACTGCATAGCAATGTTCAACAGTTCATAAGGTTTTAAGAGGAGCCTTAGAGTTTATAAGCAGGAAATCTGGAGCATGTTTGAAGAAGTTTGTTATATAAAGTCTAAGTTTATAGTTGTTCTTCATAATTTGGACTTCAAATATTACTTGACTTGAATAGACACCTTAAAATCTAAAGATAATTTTGAATATATCTACTATTGACTTACCACCCACTTATGTCTGTAACTTATTGGATGTCCCATAAATTCTGAAAAAGTGATTAAAAGCCTACATTGAGATTGTACAGTGTAAATCTGTTTTTGTAACTCAACATGTGTAAGGTACCAACAGGATGCCTACATATTAGGAAGTAAGGTACACTGAAACCTTTCTTCTAATTCTTTCTGGAAGGGAATTGAAACAGATGAGCAATGTGAATGGGTACTGTCTTAACACAGGTTTATGGCATTGCAACAGGAATTGCAATGACAACAATAACAATAGAATTCTAGAACAAGGCATTATTATTTTTAAAACACTTGTTATAAAGCAGAGACGGGGAACGTGTGGCCTTCCAGGTGTTGTTAGATTGCAGATACCATCATCCCTCAGCTATGGCTGCAATGGTTGAGGCTTATAGAAGATGCAGTCCAATATCATCTTGGAGGTCATGCAGGTTCCCACTCCTTCTTATAAAATAATAATCTTTTCTGCTAGCAGTTGAAGGGGTATATTTAAAATTGTGGTGAAGTTGCCAGGGGATAACATTTTCATTTTCATCAGGAGTGCTCTGGACTTCTGTCCATCCCTTGGCTGGTCCCTGTGCAGTCCTTTAACCTGGAGAAATTTCACTCATTTTCTTCCTGTTCAGCTTAGCCATGCAGGAAGGGGAAAAAATACATCATTTTCTCCACTACAAAGGTTGTTGTTTTCTGAGTCCCAGTAGCTATGAAAAGACATATCATAAAAGAGATCTCAGGATGCTGGGAGAGAATTTTACCTTCACAATCACCAAAATATCTAAAGGGATGTCCTGTAGAAAATGTGGTGAGCTTGTCTTCTGTTTTTCTGGAGACTAGAACACAAACCATTAGATTCAATTCAAAAAGAGAGAGAGATTCCAATTTAACATAAGGAAAGACTTCTTGACTGTAAGAGCCATTCAACAGTGGAATAGATTGCTTCAAAGGGTGATAGCCTGTCCTTCTTTGGAGGTCTTTAAACAGAGGTTGGATGGACATGTCTCAGCTTTAGCTGTGTATTCTTGCGTGGTAGGAAGTTGGACTATGTGCCTCTTGCAGTTTCTTCCAACTCTATTCTGACTCTATGATTCTTCTTCCAACTCTATGATTCTAAGACTCTATGAAACTTACCTTATTTGCTGGCATATTAGATGCACCGGCATATAAGATGCACCCTATTTTCAGACTGTATTTTTTAGGAAAAAATTTTTTAGTACCTGGCTGAAGCAAAATGCATAGAAAAGGGAGGGGAAATGAAGGAGCAGTCACACAAGGCTTCCCCCACCCACCCCCTTCTGTTTTGCCTTGGCAGGTTTTTCTCCAGCCTCCTCCATTCTGTTTTGCCTGACTGGGGAGAACTCTCCATTGAGACAAAATGCATAGGAAAGGCTCCTTTCATCCCTCTTCTTGTCATTTTGCTTTGGTGGAAAGAACTCCCCACCCAGGCAAAATGCATAGGAAAGCCCCCCACCTTTTCAGAAGGTATTTTTTAGGGGGGAAAGTCTGTCTTATACACGGGCAAATACGGTATATTTGAGAGCATAGGGGAGAAGGCTTAAGGTTCT
This sequence comes from Iguana delicatissima, assembly GCA_948472985.1. Taxonomy (NCBI): domain Eukaryota; kingdom Metazoa; phylum Chordata; class Lepidosauria; order Squamata; family Iguanidae; genus Iguana; species Iguana delicatissima. The sequence continues at coordinate 2,611,681 of CAOKZL010000251.1, read as the reverse complement.
GTTAGTGCAATACACTAATGTAAACTCATTGCACAAGTGGTTGTGCTTTCTCAGATGTTGCTTAAGTGCAGTCCCCAGTGGTGTCAGTAGTTCTTCACACACACAGAAATCTCACTTGACTTGGGGCCTTTCCACACTACACGGTGATAGTGCTATTATTCCCCTTCAACATCCTGTGGAATCCTGGGGTTTGCAGTTATGGGAGGGGCCAGAGGCCTCTCCCATAATTGCAAACCTCAGGATTCCATAGGATGTTGAAAGTGGAATAATAGCATTATTACAGTATAGTGCGGAAATGGCCTTAGTGTGAAGGAATTAATTAACTGTTTTACAATGGGTTCTTCAAGGCCGTGGTGTCCACTGACCAATCATTTGTGCACACATGGTATCCAGCTACACTGAAAAGTGTAAAGCATCTTGCTATAATCCTTTCCATCTCTGCTCACTGAGGGCTGCGGATTTGTGTATATATGAGTAGATTCAGTCCTCTAGCTGACACTGTACACTGTCCTTAAGGATGAAAATATTATTTATAGCTGATAGTTGGGTGATGTTGTTCTGTATTACCAAATCTACAGGCAGCTCCATATTTTTTGTTTAAGTGAGTGACAACAGAACATGAAAACATCTGTGCTAAGGTTTATCCAGAGCCTTTCCCAAGCTGGCTATTATCACATAGTTTGATCCCATCATCCCTGACTACTGGACATGTTTTCTGGAGCAAATGACAGGTGTATTCCAATGTCAAGGTTGTTGCCGGGCAGGCAAGGTTTTCCTATGAATGGACAGCAGAGAGAAGAGGCAGTGTGGCCAGACAGCCAGGTACAAAGCCAGCAGGATTGTTATGGCTATGTCTTGTGTATTAAAGAAGGCCACACACCAGAGCACTGATTGGGTCACCCCACTTGTTCCAGGGTTGCAAGGTAGCATAAAAAGGCTGATGTTTGCCTTGACCAGCTGCCAGTTAGCTGCCCTAGCTGGACCTGCCATGCCATCAGCAGTATACTGTTTGTAAGGGGAGATGCTGCCCAATTTTTCTCTGTTATCTTCTGTTTTTCCTCTTTGTCTAATTGCTGGCAAGCTAGCATGTTTTTGCTAAGTCTTATCTTAGAGTGCAGCAATAAATCAGTACTCTAAGCCTTACCTAATGAGCCTCTGGAATTTTTTCTGCTTCACTGGGACTCTGCTGCGGTGAAGACTTGCTTCACAGATAGCACTCTGCTCATGCTCAGAGGAGCCAAATCCTGCCAACCCTGACATCCAAAATATCTAGATGGTGTAGTATTGCCAGGTTGTCAAAATGGCAATAAAGGACAGTTGAAATTCATGACATGCAGGGTTAACAATCAGAAAGTACCTATTAAAAAGTTTGTATTCTACCTAAATACCAAATAAAGCATTGATTTCAGTTAACCTAGCTATGTATTTCTTTGTAAAATTAGCATACTGGCCACATTCATAAAATCCATGATGCATATATTTCTGTATGAAGGGCTCACACTCAAAATACAGGATTTTGGTTGGTATCTTGTTAGTCTATATAAAAGGAAAAGCTTTCCAACCTTCAACCAGGGGACATCCCTTAAAATAAGGGACACTTGTTAGTCCTATAAGGGAAAACTTTTCCAACCTTCAAATGAGGGACATTCATTATAATGAGGAATACTTGATAAGCGTAGAATGGGAGCTATTGCTATCTCAACACAAGGAGGGAATATATTCCCACAATGAGTGGGCTAAGGACACAGAGACTTGGCCTGGTGGGATAGAAAGTAATCAGTGCAATGTAAAATGGGACATTCCAAATGTTATTTATTTGTTGAATGTAGCAGTTAACAGTTCCATTTCTATACCGCTTATCAGTGCAAAGCACTCCTTAAGCAATTTGCAATGTGTTTTGCTAATTGCCCCCAACAAGCTGGGTACTCATTTTACTGATCTATGGAAGGATAGAAGGCTGAGTCAACCTAGAGCCTTCCAGGATCGAACTGTATATGCTGCCTTTAATTCTTTCTCCGTTTGGATGTTTTCCCAACAAGCATACAAAGCAGAGCTCAATTCTGTGCATGCCTACTCAGGAATAAGATCCAACAAAACAGTTTGCTTGTTTTCTCTGTTCTGTACAACAGCTTTTTTGTATGGAAATTATAGCCCAGCTCAATTCAACATATTTAATGTTTGACTACTTTCAATAACCTCTTATCTCCAATCACTGACAAGAGACAACAGGAAAAGAATATGGTAGGCTAGCAAGGAAGGTTCCCTCTGTGTGCCAGAGGTTCCTCCTCCCTCTTCTACACTATACCTCTTATTTTTGAGACACAGACTCTTTGCAAGAGTTGAAAAAATAAGAATAGAAGAGAAGTGCATCTCCTTTCCAAAAGTCTTCTGAAATAAAGCCTGCAGAGTAGAAATTTTAAAGCACAGCAGGCTTAAGAAATGGATAAGGACATTATATTTATATATATATATATAGAGAGAGAGAGAGAGAGAGTTTTGTATATTGTTGTTATTGTTGAGCGTTTTCAAGTCATTTCTGACTTATGGCAGCCCTAAGGTGAAACTATCACATGATTTTTTGGGGCTGAGAGTGTGTGATGTGCCTAATGGGATTCCAGTGGCATTCCATGGCCCAGCAGGGAATTGAACTCTCATCTCCAGGTCGTAGTCCAACTTTCAAACCAGTACACCATGCTAACTGGTTTTATATATAGTGCAGTTTCATTTGTCCTAGGATATGTAGCTACCACTAATTAGGCTTTTAGCAACTCACAAAAGCCCTATGACCAATAAGGGACCATGGATGCATGAACAGCAAGTGTTAGGATTGTGTTTCTCAACCACTCCATGTTAATTTGGCCTGGTAACAACAGGCCTTGTACAGTGTGGCCCACCAGCAGTCATTTGGAAAGACCAGATCTAGCTCAGGATTCAGTCAATATTCAAACCAAGACCACAAATGCCAGAGGAAGAGACATATTGAAAACTAGACTGATGGTCAGCTTCAGAAAGGTGGAAGTCCAAGGTCAGAGAAGTTACATTATTGTGCTACCACTTCCATAATCATGTAGGCAGCATGGTCATGCTGTCTGGTGGTTTCTGCAATACTAGTGCAAAAAATGGATCCTGGGACTTATAATCCAAAAAAGGAGGGGGATGTTTGCAGGCCATTCTGAAGCCCTACTTGTGACAATGAATTACTAAGGAACCAATCTTCTTCAGTAATGAATACTGCTGGAATGATGTGCTGCAGTATTTCTTTTTAACCATTAGCTGACGGATACTGCACGATCGATTGATCGATCGATCGATCAATCATTTATTATGGGCACAGACCAGCATGAACAAAGATAATAAATTTTACCATAAAATAGATAAAAATACATAAAACAGAGTGACATGAAATACAATACAATAAATATTTAAATTTCCCTTTTTGTAGTAATAGTGCTAAACTAATTATGAGTAATCCCATCCATGAATCAGAGCACATTATCTAAGTCCATATGTGAACCCCACTCCTATGTAACTCGCGTAGCTAGCTGGTTCTTTATTGTTGTTCTTTACTGCTGGTTTGTCATCTCCCTACAAGTCACAATGGTTGACGCACAAAATCTGGTGACCTTATTTGTAACTTGTGAGTCCTGGTCAGTGAGGAGATAAGATAGATAGAATGCTTCTGTTCTGCCTGAGATATGTTGGATAATAGGTGTAATTAGAGCAAGAGTACATTGCTTGGTAAAAGGGTATAAAAGCAAAAGTATAGAAGGATGTGGGTAAGAGTTTCTACTGCCCTATTAGCATGAGGACAAGTGCACTCATGATACAGGATTCTCTTATATTTTCCTTCCAGTACATCAAATGGTAAGGAATTGAATCATGCCAAAGGAAAAGCTTTCCTTTGCTTAGATGTTGATAAATTAGTAAGATAATTGGGTCAGGTGAAAGGTTTTGTTGTAATTTCTAAGGTAGGATATTTGATAATTAAGCTCAAAGGATTTTGTAGCTGTATGTACCTTATGTGTTGTTTTATGGCAGATTTGACATTGCTGAAGCTGAGGGCTATCAAAGCATCAGGTGTAAAGCTGTACATTAGAAGTTTCTTGCTAATGCCTGTTTCCAAGTAGATTGGAAGCCATCAGTTAGCGTTAAAGAAGCCAGCCCAGTTGGGTGAAAAATAAGAATTAACCAATAATTGATCTTAAGAGTCCAGACACGGGCCTCCATAGTGATCAGGCCAGCTTCAAGGTGCAAGGCTGCATTCAGAACACAGCATGGAATAGCTACTGTGTTTCTAAGAAATTTAGTTTGCAGTACTTCAAATGAGTCAAAATTATTATAAGTACACATTTGTGAACCATACAACATTTGAGATAAAACTTTAGCTGTAAACACTTGAATGGCAAAAGGAATATGCTGCCCCTCCCCTTTGGTATAAAAGAATCTGAGCAGAACTAACATACTCCTCTGCGCATTCTCTACTGCTGTTTTCTTCTGTATTTTCCATGTCCCAGGAGATTGAAAAACTACACCAAAGTACTGATAATTTATGACCTGTTCAATAGGAGTCCCATTTATTTTCCATTTATGGATGGTCTTCTTTCTGGTAAATACCATCATCTCTGTTTTATTGTAATTTATAGTTAGAGATTCATTATTACAATAATTGGCAAGCTCTTTCAGGAGACTCTTGCTGAGAATGATAAAAGCACTGCATCGTCTGCATATAGAAGATTGATAAGGGTTGCTTAGCCAGTTTGGGATGGTAAAAACTGAGACCTGTTAGGATTTTGATCAATGAGTTGATGTAGAAATTAAAAAAGGTGTGTGCTAAGATGCAGCCCTACTTAACTCCTTTGAAAGTAGGGACTGAGTTAGAGAGGTGCCCCAGATAGTTACATCTTACCCGAAAGCAAGTATTTTCATACAGGCCATGCATAAAGATGAGCAGTCTTTTATCAATGGGGGTATCCTCAAATGTCCTTCATAATCTGTCCCTAGGAATTAGGTCAAACACCAACTTGAAATCAATAAAGGCTGTGTAAAGAGCCCCCATACACAAATAGGAATACATACTTTTAAACCAAATGCTAAAGGATGAGACCCTTATCTATCACTGAGTATCTGCATCTACAGCTGCTTGTTTCTCATCCAATATATTTTCCTGATCTAGGAGCTTTAAGTGCAGGTGACTTACATACAGCTTGCTAATGATGCTTAGCAAGCTGATGGGTCTATAATTTGCCAAATCTGATTGATCTCCTTTTTTGTAAAAGGGGATAATAATTGACCACCCTCAGTCTACAGGAAAAATATCTGAATGATTGATCTAGGTAAAAAGATGAGCTACTACTCGGGTCCACCAGGCTAAGATTCCTTTAAGGAGTTCTGGAGAAATGTTCCTGGAGCTTTACCCAATTTTAGATCTGAAATTAATTTGGACACCTCAGCCTCTGTGAACAGAGACCATTCAGGTAAATTATAAGTATTAGCTTTTACAGCACACATGTGAGTATGCTCCTTGGCATAAATGTTACAAAAATAAGCTTCCCAAGAGGATGCTGGAACACTATTAGCCATTATGGGAGCACAGTTACAAAGTCCTCTTGCTACTATCTTCCAAAATGTGAATGAATCATTCATCCTACATGCTGTAACTAGACATTGTTGATTTTTTTCCTGAGTCTGCCTCTTTTTTTCTCCTAAGTAGAGTTTTATACCTCCTTTTCAGGAGAAACCAGTCTTTGGGGAGAGTTGATAAGTTCTGTTGTCTATATGCCCTATATTTTGCAATTAGGCAGTTCTTCATGAAGACACATTCGTGGTCAAACCAAGGTTTGGAGATATGGCTTGTGTTATGGGGGCTGTCTGAAGATTTAGAGTTCAATGGGTGTTGTAAGGATTCAATCAACATTTGGAATAGACCCACAGCTTTGTTTAGGTTATCTGCTGTTAATATGGAAGAGTGTAAAGAAAGATAAAGCTTTCAATGGAGAATCATGCTTATAGATTTGTCTAGCACTTTGGACCATTTGATGCGGTGTTATCTTGTATCTGTTGGTGTATTTAATCGTGGTTAATAATCCACACAAATATTTTACTCATTAAACTCCAAGTATAGGGCCAATGCTAAATAGAAGCTATCTGAGTGACACTCCACAGCAAAGTTGGTTACTGAGTCCAGCAGGTTAGAGGAAACTAAGATATGATCAATTGTGGAAGCTCCATTATTTGATTGGAAGGTAAGTTCCCTATCTTTGTCTCCTTCAGTGCTTCCATTCAAAGTAATAAAATCAAACGTATTTGTCAAGTGTAAAAGATATAACCCTGCATAAATTGCAGCCCTTGTCCTCTGTCTATAAATAAGGGATGAGCCTCATCTCTTTCCGGAGGGATTTCATGAAAATGAGAAAAAAGCATCCCATAGAATCAGAGTTGGAAGAGACCCTAGGAGCCATCAAGTCCAACCCCCTGCCATGCAGAAACACACATCAAAGCATTCCCAAGAGATGGCCATCCAGCCTCTGCTTAAAAACCTCCAAAGAAGGAGAGTCTATCACACTCTGAGGCAGCATATTGCACTGCCAGACAGCTCTGACCATCAGGAAGTGGAATCTCCTTTCCTGCAGCTTGAATCCATTGCTCCTTGCCTTAGTCTCTGGAACAGCAGAACACAAGCCCACTCCCTCCTCAACATGCCATCCCTTCAAATATTTAAACATGGCTGTCATGTCCCTTCTTAACCTTCTCTTCTGCAGACTAAATATCCCAAGCTCCCTAAGCCGCTCCTCATAGGGCATGGCTTCCAGACCCTTCACCATTTTGGTCGCCCTCCTCTGGACACATTCCAGCTTGTCGATATCCTTCTTGAATTGAGGTGCCCAGAACTGGACACAGTATTCCAAATGAGGCCTAACTAGTGCAGAACCATCATTCTGTCCTGTCCATGCATTGAAATCTCCTGCCATGATGACAGGAGATCATCTTGATATGATTTAGTTATCAATATATTCCTCCAGCCTTTTCCAGTCCAATTTGATTTGAGTCAAAGAGCAATGAGGGGGCAAGTAAATATTGATAATTGGAAAGCAAGTAGTTCTGAATCTAATGATTAGTGCTGTGACTAGGTGGTTTCCAACTCTTATATTTTCATTAGGTTCAGGTGTCGTTCCCATTCCATTCAGCTCATGACTTTCCTTAGTGGCTTCAGGTTGTATACCTATGGAGAGCATAGCCTCACCTTCCCACCACTTTTGGCCTGGAGAGGTTTGTGTGAGAACTGATAAGAGTAAAGCATCCAAGGAAGTTGACTGCCATGTAGATGAGGAGAGTAGGAAGTCCTGAGAAGGCTGCTGTAAATCTTGCAAGGCAGTCATCCTCAGGCTGCACTTGGTAACTCTTCAACAATGGTTGTAATTCCAGATCTGGAGAAATAAGAGTTCTTTCCAAGGTTGTGGCTTCAAGAGCCATATTGGTTAGTGGAAAATTGGTTGACCGGCTGCGGCTATGATCTGTGAATTTAATGGGAGTATGCCCTTCCAGTGAGGTGAGATCCGTTGGGCTGCCTAATTTCTAAAGCCTCTCAGTGGTGGTCACTTTGTGATTGGTATTAAACATAAAGTCATTTCTCTGGTGGGAAACATCTGGACATTTCTCTCCCTTCTTTGGCTGTATCAGTGAAGTTGTAAGATCAGCTATCTTACAGTTTTCCCCTTGAACTTTCTTGCTGGGAGATATCAAAGTGAGTAGGGGTTCTGCAGAGGAGCTAACTGCCAGCAGGATTTCTTTTAGCCTGGCTAGGCTAGAAGTAATACCAGCTTGGTCTTTCTTGGAGGCAAAGGTAAGAAAATCAGACATTTCTTTCTCTGCTGGATCTTCCATAGTAATATTTACAGCTTCCAAAAGGTGGTTATGGGAAGGTTGCTCGGGAGAGGAAGGTGATGGGAGTTGTGCTTTAGTGCCAAGTCATGAGTGGTGATATTATTTTGTCTTATACTGGATGTTCCAGAGGAATACTTTGAGGTAATTAATGAGCATATTACAAAGTCATGAAAAACTCTAACAGGAAAAATTTGGAAAGAAGAAAAGAAAATCTTTCATTTTGAGTAGCATAAACAGTACAGTGGGTTCTTTGAAGGTTATTAGAATTCTTTGTAGGCGGGTGGGCTTGGAAGCCAGTCTATAGTAGGAATGTCAATGGAATAAAGATGTATTCTTAAAGTCTTACTGAGATAAAGTATTACCAACCTCTGTGAGTTCCAACAACCTCTACTGAACTCCTTAAGCACAATATGAAGCATAATTTGTTGAATGTGTAAAATCCGAGTAGAGTTTCTGTTTGGTATTGTAAAAGCTGACCTTGTCTTGATTTGTTCTTATACCTGTTTGCCTGACTATTCCCACACTTAACTCCTTCATCCTCTTCCAGTTTCCCCCTCTGGAAGGGGAAGCCAAGGGATATTATTACACTTTGGAGCTCCTCCTGATGCTTCAGCATAAAAGCCTCAAAGGACTGTTTGATATTAGTAATGTGATTATTTGTTTTAGTTAGCTGTTCGAAAATTAATATGCCTGTTTGTGCAGTCAAAAAGCACTAGAATGCAAAAAGATCTAATGTGGACTCTTGAAATTGTTGCTGGTGATATTGCTGTTGCTGTGAGATATTTCCTTCTCTTAAGGGAGAGTTCGCTGTAAAGTCTCATTTGCCTCCAAAGATAAATCACTGCTGCATGCCTCTGTGACGATTAAAAGAGGTGGGGAAGATTCGAGTGTTGGAGACTTCTCATAATCTAACAATAAGAATCTGTCCGATGTAGAAACAAAGTTCAAATTACTTACAGCTTCCTAGGGGCAAGCATTTGGTCTGTCTTGAGCTGCTTCAGGGATTTGGGTTGCTGTGATTCACCTGGGCTTGTTCTGGAGTGTTTTTTATTTTTATTTCCCATTTCAAGGGTCCAAATTGTTTATTTGTCCTTCCCAAGTTTCTTAACTTCTATAGAGTTACCTTGAAATTCTTAATTTTTCTCTTCCTTAACTGGTTATTTGCTGGCTTTAATAGACCTTATCTCCAGTTCTCTCAGTCTCTGGATTTTTCCAAAAGCGTTTCTTTACAGAGACAAACTTGCAACAAGTTCTTGGTTTCCACAGAAGTTATAAATAGTAAATTTAGAGATAACATTAGAATGGTAAGCAGTAAAACAATAAAACAATAAAACTTAGCAGTAAAATCAAGCAGATTGCGGAGGACAGCATTACTGCCTCCATTGCCGTCTTTCAACTGTAACATTACAAAGATCAGGACAATAGCTCCCTTTATTTGGGAACTGCCCTAGACATACAAGACATCCTTCTCTTCTGCTGTCAAAATCCTGTTTCAAGAGCCTTGTGCTTTTCTATATGGAACCTGTGCATATTCAGGGGTGATGGATACCACACATAACCACACAGGACAATGGAGTGGGTGAAAACAACGCCACAACTTTATTGGCTACAGCCACCAATAGGATCGGCATCTGCACAGGTCGAGATGCAGCATCAACCAACCCACCAGTTGTTTGATGAACCAGACCCTCTGGCCAAACCTGGAGCTACAGGGGTTCCCGGTGGCCCGCCAACTCCCTGGGGTGTGGGAGCCACATGCTTCCAAACCTCCAGTCATGACTGCCACCTCACCACACCCTTGGTCCTTTCCAGTGCAGATGTGGCCCCACCAATGCCATCTGGTGAGTACTGGGAACCGCAGACCCACATCCCAGACCCATGCAACCACCAACCACCAAGTTGTGACAAAAAACAGCCATTACATAGAAACCCCTAACAGCAAGATATGACCCATGCCTGTGCAGGGGCTGCCCTCCTCCAGACAACCAGAAAGACCCAGGGTAATATGGAGGGCACAAAATCAAGCTTCGGGGGTGCTGGTGATGTCTGACAAAGACTGAAGAAAAGCTGGAAGTGGGGGGTAATATACCCCCACCACTCAACCGGAGAGGTGACCACATCCAGGTGCTACAGGAGGAGCCTGGGAAAATAGTCAACCCCAGGTTTGAATTCATTGGTTGCCCGCCACTGCCTCCCAACAGGCGTCATGAGCCACGTAGGCCTCTGGGAGAAAGACGCCAGGGCCAACGAGGCTGACTATGCTGTGGCCACAAGCCCCCACACCCCAAGCTGCAAACCACTGTGCCTGGTAAGTCGGGCAGCTGTCTAAACAAAGGTAAGTAACTTGTGGACCTCCGGATGTTACTGAAGTTGAATTCCCACCTTCTGCCATCAGCATAGCCAATAGCCAGGGATGATGACAGCTGTAATCAAAGTACATCTGGAAGAATGACAGAATCTTCACTCTGGATGTATAAATGTACATTCAGCACAAATGGTGCAGCAGTTCAAGTGAATGCATGGAGGGTCAAGAAAATGACTTAGGCAAAGAGTGGCAATGAAGGCAGAAAAGAAGAGTACTGCTGTCACTTTGATCTGGAACACTTTGTAATGGATAATAATTTATACAGTACTTCAGTATAGAACAATGTAACATAATGAGGAAGAACTGGTCTTGCCCAAAGGATCACTATGTAACCCTTAATATCAGCCTAACTCCTATTGCAGGCTTCCCTTGCTTATCTGTCAGGTTAGGGCCTGGAGCACTATCAGAAAATGAAAATGGTTGGAAAGCAGAACCCATCTGCTGTAAGGAACACAAAAGACTTACAGAGACTCATTTGGGACCGACTATGCACTCATGTTGCTAATAAGGCTCCCCCCACCCCTGAGCTGACTTTGCAAGCAGCACATGCATGGTCCCAAGTGAGTCTCCACAGGCAAGGAGAACTGATGGAAGCTCACTGTTTCAATGCTTGCAATACAGACAAGTTTCATTAATTTACTGGGAGTACTTTGAGTGTGTGTTCCTGCATGACAGGGGTTGGACTTGATAGCCATTGTGGTCTCTTCCAGTTCTATGATTCTAATTCAACCAGGACATCCAGTAGGCAAGAAGAGCTGATGAAAGAGCAGATCCCATGTCAAATTAATGGAACTTACCCTTAATTTGGATGTGTCAGAAGAGTGAGTAGTCAGATAATGTGGTGTTGAAAGGTGGGGGCTTCCTGTAGTCCTAATTAAAACAGCACCACTGAATCAATGGTAATGATAAATGAACACTGATACAAATGTCACTGATTGATTGGGTCTATACTAGTTAGGACTCACATCAGGATTCATTCTAAGTTCATCAGTAAACCGTAGGGTGCAAGGAAAGTGTAAATGGGTCACTAGAACTAAAAATGACATGAGAAGATACATGACTGGATCTCTCACTGCTTTTTTGGAGTTTAATAGTTTTAAGAGGAGGAAGAGAAAATTATTTATAGGGCTGGTACTTGATCCCACTGACGAAAGACACAGGCAGTAATATGGTACCTATTTGTTTCTTTCCATCACAAAAAACAAATGGTAATCTTTAGAGGACACTATAGTTTTGATTTGAAAAATTGTGAAATCTGGTGTTCTTTAAATTCCTTTAATCAAACATTTGATCTCAAGTGACAGCATGATTTCAGATAGTGCTTTTTTAATACCATCAAATCCATTCAGGAGAAACTGATAGGATACATGCATGGTGCCTTCCTATGGATAACAACTGGAAACATAGGCTGGAACACTGTTAATGAATTACAATAGTGTAAATCACACTTCCACCATTGGAACTAGTTTTTATGGTTGTTGCATAGGTCAAAATTCCATTCCAACCATAAGATGACCTAAATCCCATCCAAAACCCTCCAGCATGGGCATTTCCACACTGTTAGAGAGTAGGGGAATGAGTGGGGTCATGTCCAGTTATTTTCCTGTAACTGGATGGATTGCACCATGTATCAGCAGAAATCTTGTGGGTCCTTGAGAGTTTTCTGCAGATATTGTCCTTAGACTGTATCCAGCTACAAAAAAATGAACACGTCCTCAGTCATTCTCCCTAATCAATCATAACAAGGAAATTCCCATAGGGGAAACTGCACTGCTTTCAAGGTGAGTTTTGAAGGCTAAGATCAGGAAAAAAGTTCTTTGAACACCTATGTCTCCTGATACAGGATCTTGGCAGTAGTCTGGACTAGATTACTTGCAAGTGATAGTAAATTTAAAAATGTGAGAGATCCATCATTGATTTCCCAGTGCCATTTCTAGTTTTTCCGTCAGTATGTCCAAGAGAAATTTGCAGTGGAATCCTATACATTTCTATATGAAAACAGTCCCAGATGAGTGGAATAGGATTTACTCCCAAGTAACTGTGCATAGCATTGGAACCCTAAACGAGTGGATTTCAACAGCTGTTTCTATGTGAAGTTGCTCCTGTTCCCCCTGACAATCATATCCAGACAATTGGCTGAAACCTTAAGGATCCAACCAAAGCTGTTCTGCACTAGACTGTTATAGCACTATTATTCCGCTTTCAACAGCCTATGGAATCATGGGGTTTGCAGTTTGAAAACTCCAGGATTTCATGGGATGTTGAAAGTGGAATAATAGTGCTATAACAATCTAGTGCGGAAATGACCCAAGACACTGAAAAGCAAAAATAATGTGATTTTCGAAAATGTATGCAGCCCTGCCTTGAACTTAGTTAGGCTCTTTGCTCCTGTGGCATTTTCATGAAAGTATCCTAGAATTTTAATCTACAGGTCTAATAATTCTGTTAGTTTCATTCTATCCCAAATATGTGGCTCCTTAATTTTTGTAGCTGTTGTGTCTACAGCCTTTATACTAGATTTTGTTTCACTCAGCTGAGCTATGCTGTGTAAAACCTCTCAAGAGACAAATGTGCCCTTTGCTAGTTTTGCTCTATTGCAGGGACGGGAAAAGAGTAGCCTCTATTTTTTGTTGGATTGCAATTTCCAGCATTCCTCACTATTGGCTATGCTGACTAGGGCTAATGGAAGTAGAAATTTAATGTCACTTGGACAGCTACACTTTCCCCACTCCAGGTCTGGTATCATATCTGGATGAAAATCTGTCCTGTCCATTAACATCCTTGGCAGCAGCGTCCTCCATGTGTAATTAGATGAACATCAATCTTTATTTTGCTTATTCACACTTTTACTTGGAAAGTACAATTCTCATTAGGCTAGAAATATTCACAGTTCTTTGAAAAGTCAAGTTCATTTTTCACAATAATTTTGCTTTCAGTTTTTAAGCTGCGGGTCTATAATTAGCTAATGGACTGTTCACATGACTTAGCTTTACCATGTCTGTCACAGATCATAGTATTTTGGAAATTCAGAGTGTCTTGATCCATTTATAATATCTTTTACACTTTCAAATTACTCCAGAATTTCTGCTTCTTGCACGAATAGCACTGTTGAAAGTGTGCCCTTCAAATGTCTTTTCAGTGTCTGTAACTTCAAGAAAAAATGGCATTTCTTGTTCAGAGGGAAAACTACAGAACCTATATTGCACTACACCAATATAGTATAATCTATATTATAGATATCATGTTTTGTTATGTTTGCAGTCTTTGTATGGGACAATGCAACACTCAGTCCTGGAAGTTAAGCTTGAGTACATAGATTTGGCAGCTTATTTCAGAACTTGAGAAGTTACATTTTTGAAGGCACAGTCATCCCTCCACATTGTGAATTTAATCTTTATGAACTTGATTATTCACAGATTATATGCTGCTGTCTCTGCCTCCCTTGTACACTCACTCACACATACAGAGGAATGAGGGATCAGGAGAAAGGAAGGTGTGCATGTATGCTTCCTCACTCACTTAGGTGGGTGGGTGGGTGGAAAATGAGTAATCTATGTTAAAAACATATACATATACATGTGCACACATGCGCGCACACACAAATACATTTCTTAATGTCCTTGACAAGACTAGGTTTATGTTTAGTAAGAACTTATGAGTACTTGTAAGTCCCAGTCTAGTACATGATATTAAAAGATGCTGCAGTGAAAGCTGGCCTACTTTTCTTCCATCTCTGGTTTAAACATGTTATCAGGCAGCTATGAGTACAGGGAAGAAGTGGTTGAGCAAACATTCTTTTAGTATCCTTGAAGGCTTTGCTTTGCTTACTTGTGGTTTGCCTGTGGGGCAAATTTATGTTATCAGTTCATACTCACAGTAATGCACATACAGTGGCCACTCCACATTCATGAGGGTTCAGGGTGCAGAACCCTCACAAAAGCCAAAAAACTGCAAATAACTCCCCCCCCCCGCAATCTCCTTCTTTTCCCTTCAGAGCTTCCCCCTCCCATTCCTTTGCCTCTGGTCTCAACATGGGAGGGGGAGGGGGAGAAAAAAGATAAGGTAAAAGGCTTGCCAGTACTTTTTCCTCAGACAGAAAAGAGCAGAGCTCTTGGGTTCTATCTACTTCCAGTCACCATCTTGAGAAAGGAGAGGTAGAAGCAAAGATTGCTGACAAATCAGCAGCCATTACACAGCAAAATATGTAGCCACATGGCAGATAAGACATGCTTCCCACAGTGGGAGGGGGCTTTGCTCACCCAAAAGGAAAAAAAAATGTCCATTTTAAGCACAAGTGTGGCAAGCCAGGGGTGGAGAACACAAGGGAATGGAGAAGGAAAATGTGGGGGGAGGCAACCACATGCCTCACAAGTAATCAAATTTGCAAAGGTCAAACCTATAAATGTGGAGGAAGGACTGTATGAAATTAGCACATGCCCTCCATTTGTCCCAATTAGGCAGTATCAGTCCTGATTAATCTTCTATTTTCCCACTTCTTCAGCTGCTTTTAAATGTCCCTGTTTCTCTCTCTCCTTCTCCCACTTTCCCTTTTGTGCACAACTGCAAACTGAATTCAAAGTAGTTTGCACTCAATTAACTCAGCATGGGAAAGGAGAGGAATAGGTGGAATCTTGCCCTCCCCAGTAGGTTCAGACATAAGCAAACTGCTGCAGCCTCTTCTGTCTTATATAATCTTACTTGTTAATAACTTTTGCTGTCTTCAGCACACTCTGATGTTCCTTGGCTCTTTGTGTTCTGGTTTGAAATGTAGGAGGGTATGTTCACGGTTGTAATACTCTGGATAGGATTGTGACATAAAGATGTGCCTTTCCGTATATATGACTCCCTGATAGTTGAGATCTGCTAGGCAGAGAGGCTCTCCCTTTTCTTCTGCCAGTGGGAGCAATACCTTGTGGAAGGACAGGGGAAAGGACCATCTATGCTGTGGTGCCCTGTTTGTGGAATACAATTGCCTTGGAGGTCTGATGACACCAACATTCATTTTCTTCCAAGTCAAAACATGGGCCATTTCCACACTAGACTGTTATAGTGCTATTATTCTGCTTTCAACATCCTATGGAATCCTGGGGTTTAGTTTAGGGGGCCTTTGAAGCCCCTCCCCAAACTGCAAACCCCAGGATTCCATAGGATGTTGAAAGCAGAATAATAGCACTGTAACAGTCTACTGCAGAAATGGTCATGGCTTTTAAAAGTTTTTCAGGACCTAATATACTTTTTAAAGTAACTGTGTATACATGTTTTAACTGTTTTAACCTGTTAAGGTGTATAATATGTTTTCAATATGTTCAAATCAGTTTTATTGCTTTAAATTGCTCTTAAAATGGTTTAAATTATATGGCACTCTGATATCCCATGATATTGGGCAAGATATAAACATTTTAATAAATAAAAGCTGCAGTGTGGGAGAGAGAGCAACACCGATGCCAAAACAAAAATTTAAATAAATAAATAGAAACAAATGTACAAGCAGTTTAGAGATGTAATTTGTTACTGTTTAAGGCTACAAAAATC
Source organism: Iguana delicatissima (assembly GCA_948472985.1). NCBI lineage: Eukaryota > Metazoa > Chordata > Lepidosauria > Squamata > Iguanidae > Iguana > Iguana delicatissima. The sequence continues at coordinate 2,595,903 of CAOKZL010000251.1, read as the reverse complement.
ACTTCTTTTAAGCAGCAGTAGTGTTTGCAAGAGGGAAAAAAAAGTCTAACATGGCCATTTGTTATTAAATTTCTTAATCTGTAATTTCAAAGTTCACTTTACATTGCTAGTTTAAGTCAAATTTGCTTTTCAAAAGAATTGCTCAGTCACTCCTTCCAATATTCTACTATCTTCCATCAAAGCTGGCATTCATATATAATGGATATAATTGTGCTTTAAGAAATATTTTGTTAAAAAAGCATATTCTTTATAAAGGAGGTAAGATCTTTCCTTGTGTTATTTTATAAAGGCATACAGTATTTGAAACATTTAAACTGCTCTGAAGATGATACACTACTTATTTTTTTACAGATAGGAAGATATATATATATATAAAATATTAGAATAGCTTCTAAAGGACTTTTATAACTCTTTTATCAATGTGGCCAGTTTCAACACTTTCATGCTTTAAGTTAACAGGATATTTTAAAATACAATCTCCATTTCACTGGGGGGATTGAAAATAATAGGATTAAGATTTTGATTGAAACTTCTCCAGTCAGGGGATACGTTTATGTTTAATTCACTTTTGTTGGGAACTTCTGGCAGCTAAAAGATAATATTCAGTACAACTTACACTGTCTGTGCATATTTGAACTTTTAATGCAGCCCTATGGGCCTGAGATCTAGAATTGGGAATTCAAGGCCTACTAGAAGAATGAAGAGAAATATATAGCACACTTAAGCCCTGTTCAGGCGTTATTGATTTTGAGCCAGATAAACACATGGCAGGAACACTATGTGCTGTTACTGCAGTCTAGGCCTACCTGGAGATAGCACCCAATATCATTTTGATATCAAACAATTCAGCTTCCCCTGCCACCCCGCTCCACGTGTTTGCGAGGCCACCGGACAAGCATGCAAACAAGCACGGCCGATAATTCCTGGACCTTCCATTCTCCACCCAGGCAGGCCAGATACAGCTGGTTCGTCATTTCAGGAACCTCTCCGGCAAACACCTCATTACATATGTGTGATACTAACAAAGGCTTCCTGCCCCGAGCAGGCTACTGGACAAAGATTGTGTTGTCCACTGGTAAGTGCTGCGCATTTGCATACTGGCCACACTATTGTTAATATGGCTCTGATTCCATCATGCAAAGTTGTGACCTTTTCCGAGATGTTGTCTCGCACCCAAAACTCATTGTTTTCCGCGAGTAAGATATAGCCTGCAGTCCCAATTCACCCTATAAAACCCCCTGATTCCGAGACCTTCCTCGGATCGCTCCTGAGTTTCATCCCGTCTTGCTGCTGCTTTGCTTGGTGAGCTCCCCTCAGCTAATCAAGCTGAGCTTCTTCTCTGCACCCCTGGCTTCTCTCCCGAGGTCCAGGATGACGAGACAGGTGTCGTATCACCCATTTTCCTCTGAAAGTCCCTATCCTTAATTCAACCTCTAATTTATTAGTTAGCTGTGTGACTGTGGTGTCTTTAATATTTGTTTGTATTCAATAAAACATATTTCTTGTGGGAAGCTTCACTTTTCTCATTTCCTTTTCCTTCTGGATTGTAGGCTACTTCCCCTTACTCGTCGTGTTACTACAGAAACGGTTTTTTCTTTAAACAAAAAATTATACAAGAAAACAAGATGGCTAAAAAGGCATTATAAGCTAGATAAGGTGTATAAATAATGGAGGATATGCTTAGGATTAGTGCTGCTTGAGGTGAGAAGAGGGAAACTGCTGAAGAACTTCTCTGGAGAACTTGTGTGAGACGAAATACTTCATGATAGTTGTGTTGTCATTGTGTGCCTTCCAGATATTTCTGACTTATGGTAACAAAGGTGAATCTATTGTGGGGTTTTCTTGGCAGCATTTGTTTAGAGGGGATTTGCCCTTGCCTGCCTCTGAGGCTGAGAGGGTATGACTTGTCCAAGGTCATCCAATGGGTCTCCATAGCCAAGAGAAGATCTGGATCCTGGTCTCCCAGTGTTCTAGTTCAATGTTTGAAGTACCACATCACACTGACTCTCATTCATGATGATAAAGTTGAGAGAATTAGTTGTGGATAGGAGAAGAATATCAACTCTACTGAGAAACAAAACAAAACCCTCAAAACACTGAAGCTTTTTTTGTGGGGGAGGGAGTGACCATGCATCCCTTTCTGGGACAAAGACAGCATATAATTGAAATAAATAAATCCAAATAACAGTGGTTGAACAAAAACCTCTAAGTATGTAATGGAGAAATTCCCAAAGCTGTATTGGTTAAATATAGGGGAATTTCTCATGCAACTAGTAGGTCTGGGTGAAAAAGCTGAGGTTTTTTTCACATTCATATTTATTAATTTTGACAGAAAGAGTTAATTCAGAACAAAAGAAAGAAAGAAAGAAAGAAAGAGAAGATGGAAAGGGGGAAAACTATACAGTATGTAATGGTTTTGGTGCAATTAGGTAAATTAATTACATTTATGAAAGAGAACAAAGTAGAATCATTTTTGAAATTTTGGAAGCCTTTCATAGTTCATGTAAAAAAATGAACGGGCATACTGTAACTATGGGATTTTGGGTTTGATAATGAAATCATAATTAAAATATTCAAGGAGAAATAGAAATAAGGTAGAATGGACAGGAGTTAAATATAATAACTTTTTAAACATTTATAGTCAAAGGAAATTGGGAAGTGATTTTAACAAGGGGGAGCGGAGGGAGTAGGGAATAGTATTACAGATCTTATAATGTGATATTTAACATAATATGTTTTGTTTCCATAGTTTACTTAATAAAGATGATTAATCAAGAAAAAATTAAAAGTATGTCTCATGTCAAATGTATCTGGATTCATATAACATCTGGAGAACCAAAACTTCTCTATCCCTGCTATAGCTGCTCTTCCACTGAACAAATAAAAGCCAGGTTGAAAGACCAGTTGGGTGGTTTCTACAAACCCAATAGGTTGAAATTATATTGTAACTCACTGAAGGAGCCACTAAAAGGAAACAGTCTAATTAACACCTCTTTAATCAGTCTGAAGCATAGTTATCACATGAAATTCACCCCATCTGCATATTGACAAGGATAGAAAGGAATGTAGTCATTTAACAGTTAGTTGTAATCAACATTTTGGCAAGCTGTATTAATAAAATATGCAGAAATTCACATTTTTGAATGTGACCTTTGCATATTTAATTATTTGTGGATTATTTGCTAAGGAGGAGGAAAGGCGTGCCTGTGTGTTCCCTCACTTGCTGGTTCGTGTGGGCAGGAGGAAAAGGAATGGGATGGGGGGACTGGGAAGAGGGAAGGCACGCTCATGTGTTCCCTTACTTGCTTGCTCACTCGCTCATTGGCTTATGTATGCAGGGAGCAAGGGAATGGGATCAGGAAGAAGCTGCATGATATAATTGCTTCATGTCTGATTATGAGGACATAGACAGACACTTTTGTAATTCATCCCCTTGCACTCCTTACAGACATGAATTGCTGTGGGCCCAGGCCTTCAGTGGCATTAGGTCCAGGGGTGATAGCTTACATGACACTGAGCCATGAAGGACTGAAGCCTCTGTTCATAGATACACGCATACATACAAGTGCACACCCCTGAAATTCTGGATGACAGACTAAGTATCTGTAGAAGTGGGATATATTCCACAAAACTTTATGCTATACAATCAGCCCTCCACATTTTTGGATTTGACAATTGTGTAAATATACACAACAAAAGCAAGCAAGTGTGTGACATTGGATTTGCCCAGCTAGTGCACAGCAAAGCAGCCAGAAACTGAGGAAGAGAAAGAAGCGAGACCCTGGGATTGCATGTGAAGTTGTCAACTTGGTGGACTGATCTCTTGCCAGCAAAAAACAGGTGCAGGTCCAACCCAGATCCCCAAGTCCTTCTTTACCAGGGGAACCTTCCATCTTGACAGTTCCTATCAGGCTGCATGGTGCTTTAAAAAATCACCTCTGGTCCTGGTTTTTCTCATCCTCCTCCACCAGCCACTGCCTGGCACCAAAAACTCTCTCCCCATACCCAAGGAGGGAGGGGCCTAAAGAAATTCAGTTTTTCTACTTTCTGACCCCCGTGAATGTGGATGGGCAGTTGTAATGATATTTTTGTTAAACATCTGTTAATTTACAAGAGGACCTTTGCTGTTTTTGCCATAAAAGATTAACATGGCTACCCTTTGGAACATTTATTACATTTTTAACTTGCCCTGCTTCTAAAGAACCCAAGGCTAAGTACATGGCTGTCACATTTATTTTTTGTGGTCATAGGCACTCACTGAGGTGGATGAAACTGAGAGATCTCTCAGGCTGGCATATCCATACCTACTTACTTGGTAGACTCTTCTATCCCATGAACTCACTGGGACACGTACTTCTAACACATAAGAGTGGAGCTGGGCAAGCTGTGTCCTCAGATGTTTTGGGATTTCATTTCCCATCAGCCCCTGCCAAACTGGCTGTAGTGAGGCATTATGAGGCAGTAGTCCATCAACATCTGGAACAGTACCTTAAAATACACTGTTACTCCAGTTCTATAGATGAATGAATTGGTCAGTGAACTTTGTGGTCAACTGGGGATTTAAATCTTTTTCTCTCTGATCCTAGAACCATACCCTGGCCATTATCCCACACTGAATGTATTCATGTTCAACAAGATGCTTCTGTGATGTGTGATTTATTGTCTCTATATTAGAATATGAGGTAAGTAGCTATTGTGAGGAGGAGAGAATGGAATGGTGCTACAAATGCTTGGTGGAATGTTTGAAGAGATTTGCATAAGGCTGGTGAATGATAGTTGATGAATGTCAGTTGGGAGTTAGTTAGCATAGAGTTTGAGTGGGGACTGAAATAAGAAAAGGGGTTTGAGAGGGATTTGAGTTAGATTAAGGATAAAGTGTGAGAAAAGAATTTGAGTTGAGTGGTTGGTAAGGATCTGAATTAGCTTGGGAGGGGGAGAGGGTGAAGGGAGAGAGAATGTTTTAAATGTAATAAATAAATACTCTGCTGTGTTATGTTTCACTGCTGTAAATGAAGATTTTTTTTATACACTTTTAGCCTCCTGAAATGCTGTCTCAGAGCCTACATTCAGACAAGATGTTTATGGTGGCAGCATTAGAGTGGCAATATCCACTGAGGACAGAAGCTGCATAAATCCTCATAGGTACCTTGAGAACATTCAGACAGTCCCCAAAGTTGGTGTCACAGAGATTTGGAATAGAAAAAGCTCTCACTCTTGGTAACTGCAATGAACACCATAAAAGTCTTCACAGTTAATTACTTAAAGGGTAGAAACCCCACATTTGGCCACAATGGTGGCAATGCCTGATAGGAATCTTAACAGTTGGTGGCAGTGGTGGGACTACCCCAGTATAAGCCCCAAAGTTGGTGGGATAAAGTTGGAAAACCTCCACATTTGGTGATCACAGCAGGGGGATGGGGCATAAAGGGTAGAACCTTCATATAAAGAAGGGAAACCTCAGATTTAGTGGCAGCTACAGGACTGCCTGAGAGGAGATTCACCCCCTTGCTTCACATGGTAACACAAGCATTAAGGCTTTGGCATGATTATGCTTTTTCAGCACACATTGTGCTTTCCCTAAAATGCATAGTTCATGTGCTAATTGGCAAAATGTAATCTGAATAGCTTAAATGTACAATTATTACTGTTACTCACATTTTGCTTTTTTAAGGATCATTTCATGGAGCAAACTGTGTCATCTTTAACAGCCATGAAACTGGATTTTAACTCAGCTGGTGCTTCCATTCCTTTAACTGAACTGTGTAACATTCATTCATAGAAATACTTCATTTGATACAACCAACATCGTTTATATTTCAACATTCAGCTTTATTACCTAATATCATGTTGTTTGAAAGCAGGATTTCCACCGCTTGCTGGTTCTGTGTTGTTATGTCTCTTGGGACATGAAGCAGGCTGGACAACAACTAGAGTGCAACTGGCGGAAATCTGGACTCTTATTTGACAGGACACGCTATAGAGAATTCCTTTATTCCTATGAAGTGGCAATAGATGCAGTGAAGAAGACTTTCCTCTCTGCACGTATTGCGTCTGCGACTTCTCATCCTGCAGAGCTGTTCAGGGTGGTAAGGGATCTGACTCAGATACCCACTCCTCTGAACTCGTTGTTAGAACCTAGTGAAGCTTGCTGTGATGCTTTGAATAATCATTTCACAGATAAAATCTCTCAGATAAGAGCCCATTTGGATGCCGATGTTACTGCAGAGGTTACTAGTGAAGTGTCCGGCGACCCCGAGAACAGGATTATACTAGATCAGTCAGTGAGTACCGAGGATGTAGACAAGCTCCTTGGAAATATAAGAAAGACAGCTTGCCCTCTTGATCCCTGCCCTTCATGGCTGGTCGTCCAGGGAGGAGTTGCAATTAAGACCATTTAAGATACATTATTAATGCATCCCTTAGGGAGGGCAATTTTCCAGCTTGTTTAAAAGAAGTGATTATATGGCCACTTCTAAAGAAGCCCTCCCTAGATCCCCTGGATATGAATAATTATAGACCAGTCTCCCATCTCCCATTTTTAAGCAAGGTGATCAAGAGGGCTGTTGGTCTTTAGCTCCAAGCTGTCTTGGATGAAACAGATTATCTAGACCCATTTCAAACTGGCTTCAGGGCAGGATATGGAGTCAAGACTGCCATGGTCGCTTAGTGGATGATCTTCGCCTAGGTATCGACAGGGGAAGTGTGACCTTGCTGGTACTCTTGGACCTCTCAGCGGCTTTCGATACCATAGACCATGATATCCTTCTGGAACGCCTGAGAGGGTTGCGGATCAGGGGCACTGTGCTTAAGTGGTTCTGGTCCTATCTCTCAGGTAGATACCAGATGGTAATGCTTGGGGACAGTTGCTCCTCAAAAAAAGAGCTTAATTCTGGTGTCCTTCAGGGCACTGTCCTGTCCCCAATGCTATTTAACATCTACACGAAACCACTGGGAGACATCATCAGGAGGCATGGAGCAAGCTGCTATCAGTACGCTGATGACACCCGGATATATCTCTCCATGCCTCGGATAACAGCATCAACTAAGGGTGGCATCTCGCCTCTGAACGAATGTCTTGAAGCAGTAATGGACTGGATGAGGAAAAACAGACTGAAGCTGAATCCAGATAAGACAGAGGTATTCGCTGTTAAGAGCCCTAGCCCAGGTATGGAGGTCTGTCAACCAGTTCTAGGCGGGGTCACACTTCCCCTGAAAGACTGTGTTCGCAGCTTGGTGGTGCTCCTGGACTCGTCACTTCACATGACAGCTCAAATAGATGCAGTGGCCAGCAGTGCCTGTTGTCAGCTTTGGCTGATACGCCAGCTGTGCCCCTTCCTGGAGCTCGAACACCTAAAAACAGTGGTACATGCGCTGGTAACTTCACGGCTTGACTTCTGCAATGCACTCTACATAGGGCTACCCTTGTGCTTAGTCCAGAAGCTTCAATTAGTTCAGAATATGGCAGCCAGGATGGTCACCGGAAGACCTAAAACTGACCATATAACACCAATTCTAAAGTCTCTCCATTGGCTGCCTATTAGTTTCCGGGCACAGTACAAGGTGTTGGTTCTTACCTTTAAAGCCCTTCATGGCTTGGGGCCAGCCTACCTGCGGGATCGCCTTCTCCCATATAATCTGCCCTGCACATTTAAAAAAGCAGTCAAGATTGATCTCTTCCGACAGGCCTTCCAAGACTAGCGTTTCCATCGCCTCCCATCAATTGTCTTGCTGTTCTTTTAATAGTTGATTGATTGTTGTGTGTTTTAGGGGGTTGGTTTTAGGTGGATTGGTGGGTGGGGATAATTGGGAATGTTTTTTAATGTTTTTAATGTATTAATGTATTTAATGTTGTCCGCTGCCTTGATCCATGTGGAGAGGCAGGATAGAAATAAATTATTACTACTACTACTACTACTACTACACAAAACATAACTTTAAAAATCAGCATCATGTAGCGTAACTCACCAGGAAACTCCTCTTCACAAATAAAACTTCAACTGATGGCTCTTAGACACATATGATTCATTTTATTCTGGGTGGGTGTGGATGGCTTGTCTATTAAATGATTGCAACTGGACTTTTTTCCTGCAGAATACATTTTGTAGAGCTCCAAACATTAATTTTGACAACACAATCTTATGTATACAGACATATGAGCTCAACAAGACTTATGCCCAGATAAATGTGTACATTTGAATCAGTAGAGTCTTTTTTGAAACCATTGGGGACTTTCCAGAGCTACTCAATATTTTTAAAGTTTTTTTAACTAAAAATGCCCTCAATTTCCTTTTTAAAACTTCTTTTTTAAGGAAAATCAATAATTTGAGGGACACCTTTGTGATCCCAGCAGCTAATGCAGCTCCACAAGCAGTTGCATATTTTTAGTTTGTATGTGAAATTGCACCTGTAGCGTAATATTTTCTTTTTGCTTGATATCATTTTTTTTAAAAAAAATCATGCTGAAAATGCAGGCAACACACATAAAAACATCAAAGATTCTATTGTGTGTTGTCTGTACACTTCTCATTATTGAGCTGAAGTTTGGTTCACAGGTAATGCTGGCTTACTAATTAGTGTTACACGCATAAGTCTTGGGTCCCAGCGTTCCTCTTTTCCTTTTACTTCTCTTCTGTGGTCACAAGAAGATTGGAATCATTTGTTTTCCTTCCCAGCTGAATGGAATGTCTTGTTAGGTCCAAACTGAGAACTATGGTGAATGTTAACTCTAAATTATTGAATCATGCCAAAGTAATTTAACCATGAGGCAAGCAGGCCTTTTTTCCCCTCCCAGATTAACCATGGCTAATGGTAACCTCAGGTATTTAATAGTACTAACCGCAGGCCTTTAACGGGATTTGTGTGCAGTATTTTTTATTTTTATTTTCCTGTCTTGGTTTTGAATGAGTTTATATTGCTTTAAAGTGTTGATTTTTTAAGTTGATTTTTTTTAAAAAATATGTTATTACAAATTTTTAAAACAAGATGCATGAATTAATTCATATGTGAGTTGCCTTGGGTGCCATCTGGCAGATGAATAAGGCTTTGTTACTCAGTGTGAATCTAAACCATACCAGGAAGTCCATGATAATGACAGTGGGGCAACAGCATATTCACCCACAATGCAGACCACCGCCGTCTTGCCCAATACAGAAAAAGTTTGGACACAAATCAGAGTGCTTGCTGTGACTAAACTAACTGAAAGACCACTTCTTCCTATATGAAGCTACCCAAGCCTTAAGATCCTTGGGTGGACAGTTTTCATTCAATCACAACACCACCACAGACTCATTTGGTGAGGATGTAGGAAATAGCTTTTTCAGTGGCTACTCCCATCCTGTAGAATTTCCTTCCGTGGGAGACTAGGCTGGACTCCCGTCCGTTCTCCTTTTGCTGGAAAGCAAAAACATTATTTATTTAAATAGTCATGTCATGGTTAAGAATTACAGGGAGTCTTTTCATGGTGTGTGTATGCTGGATTTTTATCTTTAATGTTAAATTTTTAAAAATGTTTTTACATGTTTTAAAATTAGTGGCATTTTAATATTACATTTTGTCTAATTCTGTGTTAACTTTCTTATCAGGTTTTCAGTTTTATTTTGAGGAGCCACACAGGCCAATGGCCATAGCTTTGAATGCCTCTGCCATGAAATCATCCTTGCCACAGTTTGAATTGATTGAGTCTTCTCAATCAATGTATTTGAGGAAGCCGTTTTCCTCCTCATGACAAAAGTATGTCCACCTGTATACTTATTGTATGTAACTGACCTGAGTCTATTCAGTCTACAAATCCAATTGGATGGACACAGTGAGGATATGACAAGTAAAACAATTCAGGTTGTGGATATGAAACAAATGGAACAGTACAGTGCATTATGAAAGAACAGGAAAATACTAATTCTAAGAACGAGCTTTGGAGGATATTGTCTGTTCAGACTCATATAGAAAATTCTTTACATATATTGCCATGGAAAAACAGAAGTAGAATCATAGAGTAATAGAGTTGGAAGAGACCATAAGGGCTATCCAGTCCAACCCCCTGCCATGCAGGAACACACATCAAAGTACTCCCAAGAGATGGCCATCCAGCCTCTATTTAAAAACCTCCAAAGAAGGAGACTCCAAGTACAATTTTGCAGAACAAAGAAATCATCTCCATCATGCTTTTTTCCCAGGACTGGGACTCAAAGTGGCTTATGCATTTAAAAGATTACAATTAAAACTATACAAAATATCAACATTAAAACCAAATTAAGCTATAAACCATATTAAACCCAGATTTTTCAAAAGTTAAACAATATAGTTTAAAACAATACAGCACTTACAGACTTTTTGTTTAAAAACTTTCAGTTCTAAAAATCTCTCTAAATACAGATTTCCCTCACTCATCTGACAGGTTAGGGACCAGAGCACTGCCAGAAAGCAGAATTGATTGAAAAGTGGAACCCATGTACTGTACTATAGGGAGCATGAGGGACTTATAGAAGCTCACTTGAGAGCAACCATGTGTGTGCTGTTTGAAAAATCTCTCAGCCAGTATAGCACCTTATTTCCTCCTCTCAGCTCACTTTGCAAGCTGTGTGCTTGTGCAAGCAGTTTCAAGCGAACCTCCATAGGCAATGAGAACTGATGAAAGAGCAGAATTCTCATCCAGTTAATAGAACTTGTCCTTAATCTGGAATAATCAAAAGAGCCAATTTTCAGATAACGAGGTGTCAGGGGCTTCCTGTACAAAAAAGTCTTTCATTACTGATGGAAGAACAGCAAAGAACAGGCCATCCCAGCCTAGGAAAGCAGTTTCAAAGTCTGGGGGCAGTGGGACTAAGAGAAGGGCTTCTTCTGTGGATCTCAGGGTCCAGAAAGGCTCTTATGGGGAGAAACTGTCTGTCAGATAGCCTGGACCTAAGCCATATAGCACTTAGTATGTACTTATTTTTATGTATTTTGTTGATATTATTCATTTTGATCTGATCCAAAATCCTGTTCCTTCCATACGTGAATGACTTGAGGGATTCACTGCCCACCCCACCCCCCAAAGCTGTGGATTTCAGGAAGGGCCAGGCTCTCAACAGTATCTCAAGATTAATTGTATCCATAGAATTCTTACCCAGTAAAGCCAACAATCCTGGCAAACAGTTAGATGGATGAAAATTATGAGTTTTTTCCTGACTCAACAATCAGTAGGCTTTTTCTATATCATACAATAACCTCACATCCTGGGCTAATCTCTTTGGTTACAACCAACATTTCTCCTGCCACGTGTTCTCCCATAGCCCAATGATCCAAGGACTCACAAGCCAAGATAGCAGTGAAGTATCTGGAGGAACACTGGCAAAAACTAGCCTACTCCCACATCTTGGTAACAGCTAAACAGGTAAGTCTTGAGCCAAATAAAATGCAATTATAAAGAAAAATGGCTGAGAACTGTTTGATATTCACAATACCTTTGTTTTTCCTAGTTTATGGGATACCTTGGTGTTGTCTGCCCTTCAGTCATTGCCAGGTTATGGTAACCCTAAGGTAAACCTATCATGGGATTTTCTTGGAAATTTTTGTTCAGAAAGGGTTTGCCTTTGCCTCCCTCTAAGGCTGATGTGGTGTGACTTACCTAAGGTAACCTAGGCCCTTTCCGCACCTTACCTTTTTCCGGTGTTGGGGTGCAGGGATCGCGTGAGCAGCCTCTCGTGAGAGGTTCTTGTGTCCCGGCTACTTCAGCTCCGCACGAGCTGCCTGCTTGCATGAGAGCTCCGCTTCTTCCTTCCACAGTGCAGCCTGGGAGTTTCCCAGGTGACGTTGGGGCAGGAAGTGTGACCAGCACAGCTCTGGAGGCCCTTCGTGCCTGGTAAGTGCGCGTGGGGCCCGGGAGCAATGCTGGATCATGCACCATTTTTGGCTTCCAGCCGAAAATGAAAAGGTGTGTGAGCAGTGCCTGCCAGCCCCAGAGCATTGTGCAATAGTGAGTGCATTATGCAGATTGCTCCTCACAATTGTGTGATGTTCCAGGCGCCCTTTCACATGGCAAATGCCATGCAGAAAGGGCCCTAGTTTCCATGGCTGAATAAGGATTCAAACCCCGGTTTCCAACATTGAAACTACTATATCTCCTTGCTCTCCAAAGATACCCAGAGACTGTGAAAGTTCCCCAATCCCTACTGATCAGTAAGCAGCCACTGTGATTGACAGGGATCTATTCCCCTGTCATTTGGTAAGCAGCTGACTAATATTCTCACCCAAGCATTGTGCAATCTCTAGTGCCAGGGGAATTTCAACACGGACCCCACTTCTGCCTGTTGCAACAGAGATCACTCACCGGAGGGGATGGGAATTTAAGCCAGCAGCTTCTCAAATGACAGGGGAACAGACTCCTATTGATCATGGCAGTTGCTTCCCATTAAGTGGGGGATGTGGTCAGGGTGAGACCAGGAGTCACTGCACAGCCATGTAACTGGTGGTTATGCATGTATAATTCCCCAACAAGATTCCAATCAATATTTCTACATTCTGAAAACATTACATTCTATAATGTTGAAGGAGATTATGGAATAAAACATTTAAAATAATCAAAAGAGTACAGAGAGGTACAAGCACCATCCCACTTTCCCAACAGCAATTCCCCAACTGTAGCACACACAGTCTGCACTTCTATTTTTATATGCAGCCAAACACTTTGAGACTTGATTGTAATCAGTGTATATATGCATCTTTCCAGCTGTTAACAACCAACCAGGGAGCAAGCTCACTCTACCACCCTGAAACAAGGTTAACTACAGCCACCTTCTCATGCATGACAACATGTGAAAAGATTCTAGGGGGTCTTGGTAGATTACAACCTCAACACTAATAAACAGCATGTTGTAATGGCCAAAAAGGGCCGATGCAGTTCTAGCCTCTATGAACTGGCCTACAGTGTCTGGATTGAAAGAAATAATAATAACACTCTGTTCTGCTTTGGTCAGGCCTCATCTTATCCAAGAGGCTAGACAGGCTAGAATGCATTCAGAGGATGGTGACCGAGATGCCAACAAATCCTACAAAGAATGGCTTAGGGACCTGGTATGTGTACCTTGGAGAAGGCGTATGATACTTATATCCAAATATCTGAATGGTGCCATGAAATATCATACAGAAGATGGTGTGAGCATGCTTTCTGCAGCTGAACATGAGCAAATGGATTCAAGTTAAAAGAAAAGAGATTCTACCAAAACATTAGGAAGAACCACTTGGCAGTAATTGCTGTTAGACAGTGGAAGCTTACCATCTTTCGAAGGTTGGATGGGCATCTTTCAGGAGTGCATGAGTTCTGTATTTCTGCATGGCAGGGGGTTGGGCAAGATGGCCCCTGCAGTCCACTCGAACTTCGTGATTCTACGCTTCAGCAATATTTCTTTTTCTTTCCTGCTCTTCATTTCTGCCCCTTTGTGACCCACCATTCTCACCAGCATATATACTTTCTGTGCCATATGCCTTCCTAAATCCAATTTGTCATTTCAAGAGTGCCTCCTAAATAGCCAATAGTAACCTTCCACACTACTGCCATTTTTTTCCTGTCTCTATGTAAGGATTATTAGAACTACAGTTGGCCATCCACTTTTGTAGGTTTCATTTTCAAGGATTTGATTATTTGTGGGCTTCTCTAACCCCTCTCCCTCAAGTGTTTCTCTTCTGGGGGAACCTTTCATCTCAGTGGCTCCAATCAGGCTGTGTAACCCTTCGAAAACCTGCTTCTCATTGTCCTCATCCTCCACCAGCTACTGCTGGCCAACTAAGAACAGATTGCAGCTTGATTTCTCAGCACCACAAACTCTCTCCCAATGCCGCACCCACACAACCAAGGAAGGAGACGGGCAAAAGAGAGGAAGTATGGGGCCGCCATACCACCCTCTTTCCCTGATCTAGTTTGGATCCAGGGTGCCCATTCTCCCCACCTTGCCTCAGATCACCTCTCCAAAGATGCACACACACATTTTGATATATGTGGTTTTTCCACTTTTGCAACACTCCTGTGTCTCTAACCCTAGCAAATGTAGAAAGCTAACTGTAGCACACTAGCTTATGAGCTAGGGTTTAATATATTAAGAAGGCACTTTTCTCCTTTTGTGAACTCTACGTTAAAGAAGTAAAGCTTGTATGCTTTGACTTGAGAAGCTGTTTGAATTGAATGGTTGTTTACTCCCAAAGTAGTTGTTTCTCAATTGGTTGAAATACAATGCATAAATCTGCTGAGTGCATGCCAGGTGTCTGGAGAAAATACTTCGTGTGTGCAAATGCATGGGAAGACTGCTGAGGTCAGTGGACCCTAAACTTTAAATATAAGCATTTTGGAATTCCTCTCTTGTTTAGAAGTATTAGCATTCCACTGAGTTCTTTCAAGATCGAAGAGGCTGCTTCATTTTGTAAGGATTGGTTGATTTCATGACCAACTAATCCAAATCATGAGTAATGATTTGAATCAGGACTCTTCCAGAGTCAAAAGCAATACACCATAGTCTGAGCACATGAATAATAGATTCTTCTTGGTGATGAGTAATAGATAAAATATGTCACTAGGAACTTCTAATTTTGCAATAATTCTCAAAGATTTCAATACAAAAAAGGTCAAATATGCATTTTAAGACAGCGTACACACCTGTACTTTCTTACATCTATTGAACTCTTGTTTTCTTTTGCCTATATTACTAGAAGATGATGTTGACCTAAGACTTTTGGTTTTTAAGGAAAAGTCAATGACAACTCTTCATTTCTGATAAACATGATATTAGAGGCACACAGGTCAGCAAGGGTGGGAAACGTGGTTCTCAAGATGCTATTGGACTACAATTTTCATCAGTGAGGCATGGGGGAACTTCTAGTCTACCAACATGTGGAGGGCCACATATTCCCCATTCAGAGTATGCATTCAAACTCTTAAGAAAGACATTGTTGGCTATGCCCTCAAAATCTGAACACTTATTACCAGGTACGCCCTCAAAACAGAGACCCAGTATGGTGTAGTGGTTTGTGTGTTGGAGGACTCTGGAGATCAGGACTGGAATCCCTGCTTTGCCACAAAAACCCACTGGGTAACCTTGGGCAAGTCACACCCTCTCACCTCAGGAAGGCAATGGTAAGCCCCTCCTAACAAATCTTGTCAAGAAAATCTGGTGATAGGTTCACCTTAGGGTTGCTATAAGTCAGAAATTATTTGAAGACACACAACAACAATGCCCTCCGAAAACTTGAATGCATTTATACATGTTCTGAGTGCACATGGCTTTTGGAGAACTTTAAATTTTGGTAATAACACATCTGATAAACAGGACTAAAAAAATACCTCACAGTCAAACAGAATTGTCTAAAAGAGGGCTCTTCCTGGACATGCAGCAATCAAGAGATACACAATAGTTGCACTGCAGAATAACAAATATTAAACAGTACACACAAAAACAAGCACAGTTGCTTTAGGATAGAGAGATACTAGTTAAGCAGTTTGAATCTGTAGGGGTTGCTAAGAGGAGGGAGAGGTGAGATAAAGAAAGAGGTTCAAATATAAGGGCAATATTATACTTTGCATTCCCTAATCAATACATAGAGGAGCTAAATACCCTAAAGCACCAGATCCTGTATGATCTTAGAAACTAAGCATGGGCAAGCCCTGGTTAGTACCTGGATAGGAGACTACCAACAAATACCAGGTTCTGTAACTTATATTTCAGAGGAAGGAACTGGCAAAGCCACCTCTGAATTTTCCTTGCCTAAGAAAATCCTATAAAATTCATAAGGTCACCATAAGCTGACAGGTGACTTGAAGGCACATATACACACACAATCTACACAAGCACCAGAGAAAGAGGGACAGTTTGGGGGATGTGCAATGTGTAGGGAAAATACTCCCCAAAGGATAGATTTAAGAGATGTCAGAAGTTACATCTCATTGGTCCCATTCAACTCGTGAGAAATTGAAAGCATCCAGGTTAGAAGGGTGCAAAGAAAGAAATGCTAACAAAGGTTTTCTGAGCCAGAGCCAGGAGTATGAAAAACAGGAGTTAACAAAATTCTCTGACAAAAAACCAGATCCTAGGGTATGAAAGAGTGATTTCAGCTTGGAGCAAAGCTTAATTTAGACAGTAACTTCACAGCATGCAAAGGCGTAAGCTAGGTCAGCAAGGGCCTTCCAGAAAGAAGCAGGCAATAGACTCCAACCCAGAATGAATTGCCATGAGTTTGGAATTATTTTTAAAGCATTTCAGGCATAAGCATGACACCAGGATTTCTCTAAAGCACAGGGCCTTCTTCAAACAATAAGTTTCTTGCAAGAGAGACCTTACCCGATATTTGGTTCAGCCAAAGGTGGTAATGGCTCAGACAAGCGCCCACTTAAGATAGTATCACAGAAGTGTTAAGCCAATCTCCCTTGCTCCAAAGGTGAGATTTCCGATCAGTGCCATTTCCTGTCTGTAATGCATTGTCGTCCAACAGCAAGGCCATATGCTGGGAGAGACAGAATCTTGTCTGAGATGTATACAATTATTCAATCAGGAAACTCAGCAAACTGGGTGATGCAACATAAGGAAGTTTGCCCTTTCAGAAATGGATGCAGGCCACAGGGAAAAAACATAGTTTCTATAAAATGTGTGAAAATCTCAATTAATACATGTGATCCTATTTCCCCATCTACACATTGTGGTTGTGGATATGTTATCTATCTGTTTTATACATTTGTATCCTGCCTTTTTCCTGGTAATGGGACTCAAAGCAACTAACAACATATTGTTTTAAATACAATACAAATTACAACACAAAATATAAATTAAAAACAATACAGAACATTTAAAAAGCATACATTTAAAATTTTAAAAACTTAAACAATTTATGTAGTTAAAACATTACATATTAAAATATCAAAATGTATTAAAAGACTATACAAACCTTAAAAATAGAACCACACAGAACTATAAGACCAACCGTAGTCAGTTTGTAAATGCCTGATGGCACAAAAATGATTTGACTTGCTGATAGAAAGACAGCAAGAATGGGGCCATCCTGGCCTCTCTTGGGAGGGAGGACCAATGTCTGAGAACAACCACTATGGTGGCCTTCTCCCTTGTTCTCACCAAATGTATCTGAGAGGGTGGTAGGACAGAGAGAAAGGCCTCTATGGATGATCCTAGAGCTTTATCTTCTACTATATAAGTCAAAATTTGTATGTTTGTCTGTGATTGGCAGCCTGAGAAGATTCTATGGAATCTTGGAGTTTGCAGTTTAGGGAGAGGCCTTTGGACTTTTCAGCCAGAGAGCTCTTGGGCCTGGCCAGTTGCTATGGTGATGAGGTCTAGAAGCAAGGAAGAGGGCAGTGTATTCCCTCAGGAATCCAAGCTCTGCATGTTAATAACTCTGAATACAGATTGGATCGGGGAATATGGGGAAAAATTACAGGTACTTGACAAGACAGTTTGGGAATTAGAGACAAAGGATCTCGAATCTTTCTAACAACTATTACCTATGAAAAAACAAAATCCCAGGCAATGCCGGATGTATACGCTAGTTGGATTTATAAAGGGAGATATGGTCTTTCAAATATCCTGAGCCCAAGCCACATGGGGCTTTTTAGGTCAAAATCAGCACTTTGAATTATGACTGGAAATAGACTGGCAGACAGCGGAGCTGTTGCAACAAGGGATCTATTGGCTCCCTAAAGCCAGCCCATTAACAACCTGGCTGCAGCTCTTTCGGTCCATTGAAGTTTTCGAGCACTTTTCAAAGGCAGCCCCATGTAGACTGAATTACAGTGATCCAAACAGGATGCAACCAAGGCAACAAAAAGTCTTGTAGCACCCTAAAAACTTATGATGGACCTGCTGTGTCAACAGTGATTATGCAGTTGGTTCAGGTGCTCTTTGAAATATGGGCAGTGTAGAAAAATATGCTAGGACAATGATAAACACATGTAGTTAATTGCCTAGCACATTTTTCCCTCTTGCACATAGTTAGAGATATGAGTTACTCCATTCCCAAAATTTATGTAGCCTTATCAACTTGAAAATCCACCTGAAGATCAACTTCTAACAGATAGTGTAAAACTATCCTGCTACATCTAAAAACACTGCACAATCAGCTATCCCAGCATGGCTCCAGTGCCCCTCAGCAAGAATGTATTTCTACCATGTCCCTTCCAGTTTTTACTCTACATAAATGTCTCTACTATACTGCTTATAGCTAGCAATAGTATTCAAAACTGTCTTTCCTCCTGGAATATCCTAGGCAGATATTTCTAGAAAGACCTTGAGGCTGGATTGGCTGCTTGCCTGCATGAGTCAAACCCCTGTGAATACAAGAAGTTCCAACCTCAACCATACCAGTATTTTGGAGTGTCATCTACTCTAGCATAAACCCTGCTACAAGCCTATGTTTAGAGTCCCACCAAAGCAGGCAACTAAACTCTAGTTTCAAGCTTGGAAAGCTGTTGGGTATAACTGAGTTATGCTTTTCAGCTAGAGGAGCTGTTGCATTGTGGCCTTTTCCTGAAATTTATTATAGCAAGAGTTTTCATGGACTACGGATGCATGTATATAATGTTGATATGAACATGGGAACACAAGAGAGAGACTTCCCAGTGTCTGCTCCCACACTGTGGACCTCTCTTTCTAGAGAAGTTAGACTGGCACTCTCTCCACTATCCTTCCATAGGTGAAGATTTCTTTAAAAAAATTATTTCAGGAGGCATTTCATAGAGTCATAGAATCATAAAGTTGGAAGAGACCCCAGGGGCCATTGAGTCCAACCCCCTGCTATGCAGGAACACCCATCAAAGCATTACCAACAGATGACCATCTAGCCTCTGCTTAAAAACCTCCAAAGAAGGAGACTCTACCACACTCTGAGACAGCATATTCCACTGCCAGACAGCTCTGACCATCAGGAAGTTCTTCCTGAGGTTCAAGTGGAATCTCCTTTCCTGCAGCTTGAATCCATTGCTCCTTGCCTTAGTCTCTGGAACAGCAGAACACAAGCCCACTCCCTCCTTGACATGATATCCCTTCAAATATTTAAACATGGCTATCATGTCCCTTCTTAACCTTCTCTTCTGCAGACTAAACATACCAAGCTCCCTAAGCCATTCCTCATAAGGTATGGCTTCCAGACCCTTCACCATTTTGGTCACCCTCCTCTGGACAAGTTCCAGCTTGTTGATATCTTTCTTGATATCCTTCTTCTTTGAGGACTGATTGATCATGGGAAAAAGTCCTATATTTTTTATACTTGTTCTTTTCTATATCATGAACATGCATTTAATTCCTTTTAATTCTATTCATAGTTTAGTTATATTTTATTCCCCATAGAAATCCGCTAGTTGACCTTGGACACATCATACACTCTCACCTCCAGAAAACTCTGTGATATGGCAACTCTAAGTTGGAAATGACTTGAAGGCACACAACAACATCAGACTTTTAGCTGTGTTGGATTTAACTTTTGCAAGCTACCTTCTGTTCCAGAGTAGAAAAAAAACATAATAAAAATAAATAACAGTAATAAAAACAAAAAAAAATCAAAAATATATTTGATTAGACTGATGGCTCCAGAGGGAACAGACCTGCATGATGTCATGTTTGTTGGTTGTTCATTTTTCATGGTTATCTGTGTAACTGGTGTTAATTGTATTAGTTGGTTGTTTTTTTTACATTTTAAACTTTTCTACAATATGAATTTTAACTATATTTGCTCTAACGGTTGCAAGCCATCTTGAGTCTCAAACTGGGAGAAAGGCAGGATAATTGTACTAGTAGCAGAAGCAGGAGTGGTAATGGAGTGTATGGCTTGGTTGTCGACCATGGGGTCAGAGTGGAATGAGATATAGAAAAGTTCTAACAATGTCAATTATATAATTACACAGAATGTTAACAAAACTGTTGGCAATGATAATGCAGACATCTTACAATAAGTGAAACGGCATAAATCATGTATGATATGCATCAGTTTTCTATTTCCCATCTTTCTTCTGTTGGAGTTAGGAAGCATTTTGGGACCAACGATGTAGACAGTGGCCTTGTTTGCCCTCACTTACTAAATGAGAAAGCATGCATGCCCACACAGTCTGCTTACCATGAGATAGCAAGAATATTGTTTTAGTCTGTCTCAGAGACAATTTTAAAATGGCAATTTTTGTATATTTTCACTAATGCAAAAAATGTAGGCATGAAAGCCAGCATAGTGTAGTGGTTTGAGTGTCTAACTAGCACACTGGGAGACCAGGGTTTGAAACCCAGCTTGGCCATGGAAGCACAGGCAAGGCAAACCTATTAAGAGAGTTTTCTTAGCAGAATTTGTTCAGAGGGGGTTTGCTCTTGCCTTTCTCTGAATGAGATTTTAAATGCCCCTCACTAAACTACCAACCCCAGGACTCCATAGGACAGAACAAGTGGAATCATGGCACCCTAATTCTGTTGGTAGCTAACGCGATGCAGTGGCTTAAGCACTGAACTCTGACGCTGGAGAGCAGGGTTCCAATCTCGGCGTGGGCGTGGAAACCCACTGGGCGACGCTGGGTCACACGCTCTCATTTTCAGAGGAAACCAAGGACAAACCCCTTCTGGACAAATCCTGCCAAGAATATCAGGGTCGCCATAAGTCCGAAAGGACTTGAAGGCACGCAACAACACCAACAACAACTCTGTTGTGTACGAGGTAAACCTTCCGAGCAAACTCCAACCGTGAGACTATGCATTTTACCGCAGCCCGTCTAGACTGTTATAGTGATTTTCAACATGCTGTGGAATCCTGGGGTTTGTAGTTTAGGGAGGGACCTCAAAGGGCCCTCCCTAAAGGGCGAACCCCAGGATTCCATGGGCTGTTGAAAGTGGAATAATAGCACTATAACAGTCTAGTGCGGAAATGGCCACAGCGTGAGGGATATCGTAGCTCTGCAACGCCGCGCAGACCTCCTTGGGCATCAGTCCTACAGAAGTGCTCGCGGCTTCCTTCCGAGGAAGCGTACCCAAAAGGACAGGGCTTTTAGACTCCGCAGAAAGCCCCGTCCCTTTACTCGGAGGCCCTCGGCGCCCCTTCCCCACCCGCCGCACCCCGAACAAGAGCCGCCGCGCCTCTCTCTCCGGGCGAGACGGAGCGGGGGGCGGAAAGCGTTGTTCAAAGTTAGGGCCGCCGCGGTCTCCGCCTCCTCTCGTCACCTATTGGCCGCGTTTTGCTCATCATTTCCCCGCCAAGGGATGGGCGGGGCTAGTGACGCCCCGGCAACTGGCGGCTGCCGCCTCTGCTGTTACCTAAACTGGACGGCAATGGGAGCAGATCGCCGGGAGATCTTGGGAGCGCGTGGACTTGGGCGACGGGACTTTGCCCGCGGAGGAGAAGGAGCCGCCGCCGCCGCCGCCGCCGCCGCGCCGGCCTCGTGTCCCTAAGCATCGCGCCCGCTTTCATGGTGGCCTGAGCCGTCATTTTTATTTTTATTTCATTTTATTTTGTATCTCCTTCCTCTCTTTTTTTTCCCGTTAGAAAAAAAAATCATCCTGCCAAACAAAGGAAGCAGAAGGGATTTATATATATTGTAGACCTCTGTTTGCTGGAGACATGCGTTCGGTCCGGAAAAGGTGGACTATCTGCACGATCAGCATCCTCCTGATTTTTTACAAGACAAAAGAGATCGCAAGAACCGAGGAGCACCAGGAGACGCAACCCATCGGGTAAATGGGAAGCGCTGGTTTTTCACGCTTTTGACAAAGGGGGAAAGAGAGAGAGAAAATGATGTGTGTGTTGGGAGGAGGAAGGTTCGGTGCAGGAGGTAACGAGCTCCCTCCCCCTTCCCTTTGCTAGTACCTCGGTGCCTTTTATTTCTCCCTTTGGGAAGAAATTTCTTTTGGTCCTTGGCTTCTGATTTTGAACCCTTGCGTCCTGATTGAGTAGGGGAGGTAAAAGGCCCCCAGATTTTTTTTGGGGGGGGTGGGGAGAAGAAAAGAAATTGTGGGAAGAACGAAGTTCGGAATAAAAGGGGGGAAAATACATTGATGGCATAGCGCCTTCCTTGACCCGAGTCTGCTTCATGGCTGGGCCATTGACAAGATGAATGGCATCGTAGGGTTTTGTGTATGTCTGGTGTGCGTTTAAAGGGATGGCGGGTTTGAAAAGAGCGAGCGGCTTCAGCGGCAGAAAGCGGCGTTACGCCGAATCTGTGATGTTTTCGACCTGGTAGGGAGGAGTGGCATTCCTCCGAGAAGTTTAGCAGGCACCGTGCTTTTGACCGGCACCGAACAGCCTGAGCCTAGACTGCACTTCAGTGTGGGAGTTATTCCCAAGTAGAAACGCGTCGGAACCTGGTCCTTGACAGGCCCTCACAACTGGAACAGCGACAAAGTCAGGGAGTTTCTCCCCGCTTCTGGCCTTTCTCCCCACCTTGTCAACCTCAGAGGTCCGGATTAAGCTCATGGCTCCCCTGCAGACCGATCCCAAACCTAACAACTTCGCAGGAAGTCCCACTGATCTCAAGGCCTCTTCCCGTTGATGAGAGTTGCCACTAAGAAGCCCCCGGTCCACGCTGCTGTCATTCTTGTTAACTGTGAGGTTTCTGTGGGAGATTCCTCCGGTTTGGCCACTTGCTTAGATGGTTGTCTGATAAGTGTTCCGAGACTCTTCAAAGGCACTTCTGCAGGTTTTTTTGGGGGGGGGGTGTGGTCTAGGAAGAGTTATCTCTTGCCTTGCCAAAAAAAAAGAGCAAACAAAAAAAACCACTCCCTTTTCTTCTCTCTTCTTACAAAAGACCGTTTCTTTCTTGGCGTTCCCTTTTTGCTGCAACAAAAAAAACCCCAAACCTCCTGCTGCTTCCCACTTGGGCTTTGTGATTGCTTCCCTCTGTCAAGCGACGGCAGAGTGTCCGGAGGTTTTGTTCCCGTGAACTTTCCAAATGTCCTGTGAATGTCACTTGAGCACCTTCCTCCAAAGTTCTCCCGCCCTGCGTAAAAATGGAATCCCCAGGGTATTTTGTTGTTGTTTTCTTGGAAAGAAGGAAGGAAAGAAAGAAAAGAAAGAAGCAGGAAAGGACGGAGTCTTACTAAAATCAGAGCGAGAGCAGTTGCGAGGGAATTGGGGTGTGTGTGAGTGGATTTGCTCCATTTCTTAAAGAGTGACAGAACTGGTCCAAGAAGGCTAGATTTGCATATTACATCTCTAGTTCCGCGCTAGACGGTTATAGCGCTATTATTCCACTTACAACATCCTCTGGAATCCTGGGGTTTGCAGTTTCGGGAGGGGCCGGCCGGCCCCTCCCGAAACTGCAAACCCCAGGATTCCAGAGGATGTTGCAAGTGGAATAATAGCGCTATAACCGTCTAGTACGGGAATGGCCGAGGCTGGGGTGTGCGCAGCCGCTGGGGCCAAATAGGTTTCGTGAGCGTAAAAAGGTTGTCTGATGGGGCGGGCATACCAGCGTGATTCGCGTACTGGGCGGTAAGAGGAGAGAAGATTTTGCAACTGCAGCCCTCACCTACTAGAGAAGGTGCTGGGTGTGCGCGAAAGCGGCGCGGCGGGCTCCGCTCTCGCCGTCGCCTCTTCCCTTTACAGCTGGGCGCGCCAGTACCTCGACCGTCTGAAGCCAGGCACTGCGTAGCCCGCATCGCTCGCTGCTTTGGCACCTTCCCGGGCCTGTTAGCGCCAAAAATAAGGTCTGGGGAGCGGGTGGAGGCTTGATGGCCTGTGGGGTGGTCTGGAAAGTAGCGGATCACTCCGATCGGGCAGTCTCGGAGCCTTGCCTGAGGGCAGAGACTGCGGGCAGAGCGCCTCGCCTCCTTTTGTCTCCTTGCCGCCCCGTTGTGCGTTTTCTCTCCGGGAGCGTGGTGGCCGCTGGTTTCCTCGGGAAGTGTGGCTATAGCCGGAAACGTTCCATTTTAACCCTCTCTCGCCCCTTTCTCGCCTTCCTCTCGCAAGGCGGCCAATCCCCATCCCCTGCCCAGGCTTCCAAACCGGCGACGGCGCTGTTAAGAAAAGGCAGAGGCTCCCCATCCCACGCACATAACACCGGTCCCTTGAGCCGGCGCGCTGTTTCCTTGCTGAGGTCTGCCCCTCCAAGCGAGGCACGCACAGGAACGCGAAGGAGGCGCAGCCGGTCAAAATGACTGGAAACCTGCGCGGCGCTCCCCTTCTCCCGCTGCCCCGCCCCGCCTCTTCCCCAAGCATCGCTACCTTCTTGCCTTCACCCGACTTGGGCGAAGCGGCGGGGCGGGCTACACCGGGCCAGATGCGTATCCCCGGTGGCCCCGGCCATTTCCGCACTAGGCTGTTATAGCGCGATGATTCCACTTTCAACATCCTCTGGAATCCTGGCGGCGGCCCCTCCCGAAACTGCAGACCCCAGGATTCCAGAGGATGTTGAAAGTGGAATCATCGCGCTATAACAGCCTAGTGCGGAAATGTCGGAGTTGCGGAGGGGGGAGCGGGAACCGGCCTCCTCGGCCAGGCACCCGGGCCAGCAGGCGCCATCCCCCGCCCTCACAGGCACTCCGCCACTTTGCGTTTCCTGTGGGCGCTGTGTTGTGTTGTTGCCTGAAGAGCCGCGTGGCGGTTTTGTGAGGCTCGCACAAACAGGGAAAAGCGCTCTGCGTGCGGTGGGGCGTTCAGTCGCCGAGACAGACAACAGCTGAGCTTCTTTGTTATAGACCGCCGGATAGGTTTGTTCAGACGGCCCCCTCCCCGCGCCTCGGCCAAAAATTTGCGCGACCTGGATAATGAAGACGCAGTCTTCATTTACAACCCCGTTGTTAATTGCTCCCAGTTAATTACAACTCTGGAGTGTGAAACACAACCGGTTGGCTCCACACCAGCGGGACTTCAGTTAGTTTTGACTAATTGGAGCCTCGTTGATTTTAACAGGTCTTCTCCTAGTATGTCTGAATCCAGCCCCTTGCTAAGTATATCTCAGTCTGGATGCATGACACATTCCACCTTCCCTCTTGTCTTTTCTGCTTCTGCTTTGTTTTCGAAATCAAAAGCTCTCTGATCCTTTTTCTGGGGGTTCTTTATTTGTTTGAAGCCTAAGTGGTAACTCCTTTCCAGTACTGATTTGTTCTATCAAATGTATGGGTTAAATGCTGAATAATGCAAGGTGCATTTTGAAATTTTTCATGGTTTCCCCAAAGCAATTCTCTTAAAAGTCTCCTATGCCATCAAAGTTGTAAGAAGAAAGCTTTCCTTTGAATTCATGTTTGCAAAAGAAGGGGTGAATTGTCCTTTGAGACTGAGTAAACAGAAGGAAGAGTTGGTTGTTAATCTGTTAATTAATGACTCCATGTGGTGCTAGTTTACTGCAGGACAAGGAGTTACAAAAGCTGATTGAGACTTCCAATGGAGTTGTAGCTGAACTTGCTCCCCTCTGAGACAAAACAAGATGCAATATGTGTCTGTTTTCAGTCACAACAAAACAGGAGTGTGTATTCCCTGATTCCTTGTTATCTGGGTGTGAAGAAATACTTCATGGTTTATTTTTGTTTTTTGAAAAGCCCCTTGTTTCACCTGCCTTTTTCTGAAGGACCTGGATCATTCAGGGCAAAGGTGGCCAACTGTGACTTCGCTTCTCCAAAGTTTGCATTTTTCTAAACTACCAATTTTTTTTCATCCCTAACAAGGATAGTCAAACCCATGAAGTAAAGGAGTCATTAAGTGATTATTAAGCAGCAGTCTAAAAACATCTGAACATGATGGATTCTCCTTGAGCTTCTCTGTGGCAGATAAAGATAGTCAGACCTTAACCTTCATGGCTCCAGTATGAACAAGTGTGGCTCAGCAGACCAGCTCCTAGAGCAAAGGATTTTGAAGTAAGAAATTACTTTTGAAAGAGAATAAACTGCTAAATTACTTTTGAAAGAAAAGAATAAACTGCTAAATACGGAGGAGATGGGGGCCCTCACAATGATGTGGTTTGCTGATAAGGCTGACCTAGTACTTCCTGTTACATCTGCTTTCCTAGAGATAAATAATTAGTCATTTTGGTGTAACTGAAAAACAATTTGAAAATATGCACAATTTTGCTGTTTACTAATGACTTTTGTTTTTTTTTAACTTTTATAAACTTTGGCTGAAATCCTGAGTTTTCAGATGTAGCTTTGATAACAGTGTCATGCTGTAGCTATGTCTGATGATGCCCCCTCAGCCTACTTTTTCAGCCACGCAGTGCCCTAACCAAAGGATTTCTGAAGCATTGCAGGTTAGAGTACTTGGATATGTTGTCTGTGGTGCCCTCACGTTAATGGGATGAGCTGTGAACAGGTAGCGGGAGAGACCCCCTTGGGGTTCTGCCACAACAGTTTGTCTCAGTGTGTCCTGCAACTAGGAGAGCACTTCAGACAACATTTCAAAGCCTCCTGGTCTGCACTCTCAGAAACAGTTTAGTTGAGATGTTACTTGACTTAAACCGTAGTTTTCTGGAGTCACTTTTACTTACTAATGACCATAAGAGTACAAAATTGTAACTCTGGGTTATGATCTTGTAATTTCTGAACAGGATGCCAGGTACTATGTGTGTTGAGAAAAGAGGCATAACTTGTTAGTGTTATACAGACTGACTGTGTGGGTTGCAGATGCATCTGCTTAACAAGCCTGAACTTTAATTTACCCAGTATCTCAGTTATCTGGGTTATTTTTCCTCAGTGGAGAGCTTTCTTACTGGCTGCTTCCAAGTTATGGAACTCCCTGCCAAGGGAAGATAGGTTGCTCCCTTCCTTCCATTAGTAGGCACCTTTTTATTCAGGCAAGTTTTTGACAGTTGACTAACTGGTTAGAAAGGGTTTTTTTTACGGACTGTTTTCAACCACATTTTAACCCAGTAGTGTCTTAATTCTATGTTGGTTCAATTTTTAAGGTTTTTTTCGTCCATTTTTATCTGTTGTCGTTCTTAACTGCCATCAGGCTGACTTTGACTTATGGTGACCTTGTGGATGAGAGACCTCTCAGTTACCCTATCAGCAACTGCCCTGCTCAGCTCTTGCATTTTCAGGGATGGGTCTTCCTTGCTTGAGCCTATCCACCTGTAATGCAATTTTTCTCTTTTCCTAATGCCTTCCACCTTCCCAAGCATTATTGGGTTTTTTTGTCCCTAGGGAGATATGGCTAAGATATAAAAGTCTTAGTTCAGTTATGTTGGCTTGTATGGAGAGTTCAGGCTTGATTTGTTGTATTTATTTGTACTTATTTATTTATTTTAGCAGTCCTGGATATCTGTATTAGTTAGAAGTAGAGTAGATTCTGTCTTAGTAGACTGAAGCAGCTCTATTGGTATGCCATCTGTACTTGTTTTAATTTTGTTGTAAGGCACCTGACTTCCAGCTGTGCAAGCCTGTCCTATGATGAGAGATGCTGGAACTTCATTAGCATCTGGAGAGTCACAGGTTGCTTGTTTCTGCTCTAGATCAATCAAAGTTTTCCATCTCTATTTTATATCAGCTACGCATTTGGTAATTCTGAAACTACTCTTTAAATATTTTAAAATATGTGGTTTAGATTATGGGGAAAAATCATAAGAATGAGGTAAAGTGTTTTAAAAAAAATAAAAGAAAATAAATGTATCTCATCCTTGGACCTCTTTAAGCATTCTCTGAATGACATCACTGCTGTCTACCAAGCTGTTGACTTTTGACGTGCTTCTTAGAATTAGTGGGAATAAGTACGGTATTAGAAACTGATCCTTGAGCTTTTGCTACAGTTCCTAAGCTCAATAAAAGCAGAGTCTGCTAAACAGAAAGGAAATGAAGAACTTTAGCTGTGAAGTTACGATATGACTCATTCTGGACTAAGAGTTAAGTAATGGGCAGGAAATATTCATTTGAGCTGTTGAAAGAAAGTAAACATTCATAGCAATGAGTTTTAGTAGACCGATACCACTGTGCTTGGGCTATGTTTTGTTATAACAGGCACAGACAACTTGTAGCCTTTGAAGTGTTGTTGGATTGCAGCTCTCATATTCCTTATCCAGTACAGTCAGTACTGGGTGATAACGGAGGATGCACTGCAACAGTTGACAACAGTGACACAAGTTGGCCATTACTGGTCTACAGTGAGGATTGGTAACTGGCCCTCCAGATGTTTTTGAATTGTAGCTCCCATCGTCTCTCACCATTTGCCATGCTTGCTATTGCTGTTGGAAGTTGTAAGTCAAAAACATCTAGCGGGCCACAACTACCTACCCCTGCTTTACTGGAGTACATTGTCATTTTAAAGATTTTGTCAATATGTTAACATCTGTTATTGTATAGAATGTACCATTCATTTTCAGAAGGTGTGTCAAGGGCTACTGTTGTGTTATAGCTGAAGTTTATCACTGATGGTATTTGTATCTGCCCTAGGGATAGAATTGTTCACTGATTTTGTTCCTGAAGGAAGTAATGCAATTTTTTTCCTGTTGGTCACTATTTGGTACATATTCTATGCAAAGTAGCCATGTCTGTGTAGCAAATGCTGCTTCCTGCTCATTTTTTAAAATTTTCACTAAACTGTGAATTTTTCACAGAATAAGTCCTGAAATGCAAAGATTCTCATCAGTCCAGGATTCTTTCTCCTCATGGTTTTGTGACACATGAGAAACATTTTTTTCCCCTTAAAAATCTTTCTGAATATCCTTTCCATCCCTAGTATGCCCATTTAGTTGCGAGTAAGGTCTACTGGACTCAGTAAGGCTTACTTTCTGAGAATTTTTGGCATAATGGAACACTGAGGCACCTACTGAATTCCCTTTTTGCCCAACTTCCACAAAAATAACCTGGACCTTCTTCTTTTGTATATGTTCTGATTTTGTTTACCCAAGTTTAAAAAACTAAAACTTCTTTGCTTTTGGTAGCAAGAGCTTCATGCTATCTAGATATTTGATAAGACAGATGATGAATCTTCAGATGAACTGTCTTACTCAATCTGTCTTTGAGTTCAAAGCTAAACCTGCCTTGCTGTTTAATAACTTATTGCTTCACAGCTTTTATGGGCAACTGTTTTAAGCTAGGGATCTGCTGTCAGTAGGGACTAAAAATAAACCATACATAAAGGAAGAAATAGTCTGCATTAAAAAAAATCTTTGGGCCTATAAAAATAATATTTAATGTTGCAAGTAAAGACTAGTGGTAGAACCTAGGTGAAGTTAAGCACTTGAAGTCTCATTTATTTCCATGTAGTTTAAGAAGTGCTTACTCATATTAAAAGACATTGAGATTCTGGGTACAGTTTCTTGCTTATCTTGGACTGGAAAGTCCTTTAAAATGACAACTGATGGAGAAAATAAGTATACCAGGGACAAGATACCAAATGCATCATCAAGAACATCTTGTTGAGCTCGGCTTGGGAGAAAGTGTGATAATGCCAAACAGCTGGGACTTCTAGATCTCCCAAAGGATTTAAGGCTGATTTTGTGTACTGTGGCATATGTCTCCTTCAATATAGATGTTGAATACACTGTGAGCTCTCAGGTCTGTTGTATTTCAAGCATTAGCACTTTTAAGGATGAAAAAGCATTGTGAAAAGCTAATTCCTGCTTCCCATGCCACTTCCTGAAAGTTCCTAATGGAACTACACTTAGTCCAGAATAAATAAAAGTTCTTTATACTGCAATTCTGGTCTGTAGTGTGATGCATTTTCTTCATTTTTCTTTTGAAGTCTTAACTGTAATGCAGCACAGACATTTGGGAAGAAGCAGTAATGGCTGTTTTTGCGTTGCGTGTGTTTTGAGAACAATTCATTGCACATGAATTGGAATGTGGAAAAAAACCAATGTGTAATGAATGTTGATGTTGATCTTTCCTCCTGGATTTATACAAGTAATATTCAATAAAGATTACGCAGTTTTTCATTATGGCATAGAACTTGTGGCTCTTAATATGAAGCCTCTCCTACCCTGCAAAAATGATTACGTATAAAGTAAAATGAGTTCAGTTTATTTCAATAGGTGGCACTCTTCACTGTAAATCAATACTGTATCTTGTATGTGGTGCAAATCCAGCAAATATTTATATATGATTATTAATCCTGTGAGTTTTTCACATAGCCACATTCCAGGGTGACAGAATGCTTTGATGTAAATTGAAAATCTTTACACAAACCAATATGTTGGATGAGATTTCTACATGTGGCAAAGGGGATTCCATCTATTGTTAGAACTTTACCATCACTGGGCTGATGGTAAGTGTGCTAATTTATATTGTATGACTGAGCTCATTTTCTGGATATGGAAGGTTTAAAAAGATCAGGTTGTAGAAGATGAGATCAATCTCTGACTGACTCTGGAAACCTGTTTCTTGTTACAATAGACGAGAATGGACTAAAGTAAGGGTAGGCAACTATAGGCCTCCAGATAGTTTTAGCTTATCTCTCCTATCAGCCCAAGAAAGCATAGCCGTTGTTGAAAGATGATAGGAACTATAGTCCAAAGAAATAATCTGGTGGGTGCAGTTATCCACCTCTAGACAAGGAAATGTTTGCACATGGTAGAGGGTAGGGTCCCTTGATACTATAAGTGACCAGACTTAATCAGCAAAGAGAAATGTTGCACTTATGTAATTGATAAGAGACAGGAGACCTTTGCATATTTTTAAATTTTGCATTGAGTTTGTATTATATATCCAAAAGAAAGAGTGAAGTGGCAAAAAAAGAAGAGGGAATAGGTAAGATTCTTAGGATAATCATAACCTAGCCATACCCATTAATATAAAGTGACCATGGTCATTTCCACACAACATCGCTGAACCTCTTCTGCCATGGGATGGCAGCTGTCGGCAGGTTGTGCTCCTGCATGATATTGTCACTGTCCTGCTGCCATCCTGTTGCAAAGTGTTGCACTCACGCGGTATTTGAAAAATGGATAAAATCCATTTTTCACCTCCCATTGCACAATGCTCCTGTGCTTACCCTCGTGAGGAGGCTGCGGCTGCGCATTTGCAACGCTTCCTGCCCCAGTGCAGCAATGGCAAGTGCCCGGCTGCACTGCAAAAGGGAGGGGCGGGGCTATCCCACTCCCTTCCACAGGCAGCAAGGAGCATTGCTCCCTTCTGACCTGGATTTGCAGTGCCACAACATGGAAGAGTGTCATGTGGAAAGGGCCCATTTGTTTAACAAAATCTGCTTGAAGTTGACATCTATAAAATGCACATTTGTGCAGAGATAAAATAGAAAGATCTACATACTATCTGCTTATTGAATGATGAATGGTAAATATCTTTCCAACTCTAGCATATATGTGTTTTTGCTCAGTAGTAGCATGCAGGATCTTTTTGGACAAGTTACTCCAAACATTGAGGCTTAGATCTGTGAATGTATTTGCTCAAATCTAGTTTTAAACATTGAACTACAGACTGCTTCAATTAAAAGGCATAGAGATCCATGTTGCCTAGTACGATACCTCTTTTTCCTGTGATTTTTTATTTAAAAGAAAGACAAATTAGTGAATAAGAAATTTCTGTAATCCCAGTGTACTGTAGTGGTTTAAGTGCTGGACTACAACACAGGAAACCAGAGTTTGATTCCCATTTGGCTGTGGAAACCCACTGCATAACCTTGAGTATGTCACATGCTCTGAGCCCCTAGAAAACCCTGTGATAGGTTCACCTTAGGGTCACCATAGGTCAGAAACAACTTGGAGGAACACAACAACAACAAACAATGCTAAGAACCAAGCCAAGGTGGCAACCCAATATATTTTGCTCCTCTCATATCTGCATACATAAACTGAATGGCCTGGCATCTGAAACATTTATCAGCACTGATGATGGAACAGTATCTACCATCACACATGAGGTTAGCTTAAGTGGTACAGGTCAGATCACAGCAGAAAGCTCTGCTCAACAGTGTTTTATTTCTGCTAGCTGTCTAGCACCTGCTGCATCAAACAGCTGCCTCACTCTAATGGTAAGACTGGTCCTACAATGAGGACCCTTTGTGATAGATGCTGCTGCTGTGATTGAGGAGCAACCGATTGTGCATGGGGCCGAGCCAGTGAGTGGGATAGATGATGCCTCTGAGATTGAGGAGCAACTGATTGTGCCAAGGACTGGGCCAGTGAGTGAGCAAATCAACCTGCAAACATCCCCCGCACTGGAAGGTCAAACAGAGACAGAGTTGCCCCAGCCAGCTCATGATGGAGAGGGAGCCAGCAGTGATGCAGAGGAGTGGCAGCCACCTGTGCCCATCAACCCTCAATCATGAAGAAGGCTGAAATGAGCTGCTCAGAGGGGGGCTGCATGGACTAGGTTGAGGAAACAATAACAAGAAGCACCAGCTCAAAGTGGCTATTTAAGTCTGCCGGCATGGCTGCTCTTTGCTTGCAGCAAATTACTAGCAAGCCCTCATGACCTTTGTGTCTTCTGCTCCCTGAAACCCTCCGGATGGATCTCTGCCTCCTGAACCTTTGGACTGGACCTTGACCTGGCTCGGCTTGTGTTTTCCTGGTGTTTGGTATGTTCCGACTCTCCCTGAAAGTTTTCCTGACCTCCCTCTTCCCTTGCTGGCTGCAGCTCAACAGGGAGAGATTTCTGATGCCATTACTCAGATGACACAGCCCAGTGATTTCATAATGGCATGTTCTATATATGCAGCCATGTTGCTCTATTCCAGCAAAAGGAGAGACTGAAATGCATATACACGTGGAAATATGTTCCACTGTTAACTCTGTGTCTTACAAAGTTAGTGAATATAGGCTGCAGCTACACCTAGCTTTGCAGGCAATCTCTCTCTCTCTCTCTCTCTCTCTCTCTCTCTCTCTCTCTCTCTTGTCTTTCAATTTGTCATGCAAGGTAGAGAGCTGCTGTTTGAAAACCACCAATTCCAAATCTCTGTTCAACATGTAAAATGAGTCCATGTTTTCATTTTGATCTTGGATATTAATATATTCATTAATATAGAGACTGATGAAAAGTAGGGTGAATTTCTTGCATCTGTCTTCAATCTGGAAGAATGTGGGACAGATACTTAGAACTGCACTGCCTCAGAAAGAGAATGTGAAGAATTGAATTCAACAGAGATGAGGGAGTGTTCCAGGCCTTATTAACAATCTGAAATGAAGCAAAATGACCAGGTCAATCTAACCTTTAAAAGGGGATTAGACAAATCTTTGGAAGATAGGAGCATGAGTAGCCAGTAGTCATACTCCAGGATTTGAGGCAGATTCCTCATGGACATCAGTTTCTGAGGATAACAAGCAGAGACAGTTATTGTCCTATAGGCTTATGGGCTTTTCAGAGGCATTTGTTTGGCCACTATAAGAGGCAGAATGCTGGACTAGACAGGCTTTTGGTCTGATCCAGCAGGACACTTCTTATTTTCTCCTTACTAAGCTGTGATGTCTAGCAGTGATCACATAAGAGTACCTCTGGAGAAGTCAAAAGATATAATCTGTCAACAAACCTTTGTGCTTCTGTATTAAGAAGAACTGCATTATGTATCAGAATCAGAGTACATGATAAGAGATACAATATTTATTAAAAATGTAGTTTCATGCAGCTTTTTTTGCTTTGTCCTCAACTTATTATTCTTTAATCTTATTTTCAAGACAAAGGTTGTTGAATAAATCTGTTCACTTTAATTAAAGAGGAAGAAAGAGAGAAGTCCCACCATCAGCCTGACAACCTAAAAAGGCAAGAGGAATAAGAGAAAGGAATAGTCAGAAAAGTCAGAAGAGGGGTATTAAGAGGGGGCAGAGGAAACAACAGAGCTGTTAAGTTGCCTTTTATATATAATTCTGACCAAGCGGGAATCTTCCCTT
Organism: Iguana delicatissima; assembly: GCA_948472985.1. Classification (NCBI taxonomy): domain Eukaryota; kingdom Metazoa; phylum Chordata; class Lepidosauria; order Squamata; family Iguanidae; genus Iguana; species Iguana delicatissima. The sequence goes on along the minus strand of CAOKZL010000251.1, from coordinate 2,562,206 downwards.
GCTAGTATTCTTACTTTAATAATGGTTCCTTCTTCTTTTGGCTGATGGCTGGAATCAGTATTTCTTATCCATTGTTCCTAGACTTCTAAAGGCACTGGCAAATGGAGCTGATGTTTTGGGGAGGGACAAAACAAGCTCTGTGGATCCCATCTTAGGAGAAAACTGGGATATCAAATAAATAAGTAAATGAGGAGCTGCTCCTTTGCTGGCCAATGGACCATACTATATTGATTTTCATCAGGCCATAATGTTCTTCCCAAGCACAGCATAGAAAAGTTGTTTGGACTAGAATTCCCTAGCTGGCATGATCAATTTTCCAAACTCTGTTCATGAGAAGTGAGTTGGAGCCTCCTAGTGGCCCTTGGTCCCTAGGAGAAAGAGGTTCTTGTGTACTTCTTTTGTGTAGAATAGGTTAAGTTGACCTGGGTTTCATTCTATAACAGAGAGTAGAAGCAAACTCCTTGCATCCATTCTTAATTCATTCATTCTTTAAAAATACACACAGACACACACTTATGTGTGTATATAATATATCACTTCTCAGGCAAAAAGGCGATTTTAGCAGCTAGTGGATAATCAATTTTAAAAAGACAGTCTCTACTTTGGGCCTACAGTATAATAATAGTATAAGACAAAGAGGAAGGGGATGAAGGCAAGGAAAAGCAAGTATAGTACTCTCAGCAAGTGGAATGGCCTGGCTTCCCATGGTATTTCTCTCTGTTGTAACCCACTGGAATGGCTGACAGTGATGACAGTTGAAGGAAGATCTTCATAGAGATCATCCATCAACAGACCTAGTAGAACGTTTTTCTTTTTCCAACCAATGGATACTGACATTCTGGTCTTCAGCTTCCTAAGATAAGTAGGAGGAAGTTGGGGTGTAACTTCCCAGTTGCTCCTGGTCTCTTGACTGCTGACAGAGGACCAGAGCATGCTTTCTTTCAGCTATGCAGTATCAGGACTAATATGTGAAGTCTCTCATCTGAACTGTCTAGAACTACCTCTTCTGCAGCTACTTTCTCTGCTTTTTTGTGATGTGTTCCATGTCTTCTTGCTATTTTTTGCTTGTTATTTATTTTTAACGTGTATGCCATCTTTTTCACCAAGAAAGTTCTCAAGCTGGTGGTACCACAGTCTGAATTACAAGATGAGATTGCTTTCATGGAGAGATGCCTAGGGGCAGACATAGGGGATTTGATTTATTAGCTTCCAGGTCTCTCAAGACTGTGTATTTGTGTATGCTAGCATTCAATCTAAGTTTCAGTTTCAAAGATTTGTGTAAAAAATGTGTACATATACAGCAGATTGGTACACCAAGAAAAATCCCTCAAAGTTTCTGCTCCTTACTGATATTTTGTGCTTCTAATAACATAAACAGATTTGGAGGGGAACATGCACCACCTGTTCTGAAATGGAATAGAACACATATTTCGATTTGTACTGTGTGTCTCTCTGTGTGTGTGCGTATGTGTGCATGTGCAGGCAATGCAAAATGACTCCATGTTACTGGAAGACAGAAAATGTTGGAATGGAAGTATATTTGGAAGTTCATACTTCATGTATCCCTTAAAGAAAAGTCAGTCTATAATCAAACCCTATCTATATCTACTGAGAAACAAATGCCACTGAATTCAGTGAGGCTTACTCCCAGGAAACCTGAATAGGAGATTTCTGCTATAACGTGGAAGGGATGATATACTTTTCAGGCACCATTGCTGGTCAACTTAGCTTGTACTCATGAGCAAAGGTTTATTGTAGCAATAAAAAGATTATAGGCTGTCTTTTCACCAGCCAACCTTTCATGGTAAGAGCACAGACCTTTTTTTCCTAAAGAGTTCTGCATGAAAAGAGCTTGGTGAACTTTGAATTCTTGCACACTGGTATCTGCAAATTAGGTTCTGCACAAGAGTGTCTTATATTTCTTTCTAAACTGGAAGAGAAAGAGGGAAGAGAGAGAATCTATCTTGATTTAATCAGACCTGATTTATAACCATATTCATATGAGTAAGTCTAGTATGATGTTAGGGCACCAGCTGTGGCCACAGGACTTTGGCAAAGGCTGCCAGTGCTTTCAGTTGTCTTAAATGCCCTGTGCCGGGCAGCTGAGACCATGGATTGCCATTTTAATTCCCTTTATTGCCTTGAAAAAAAATCTGAGGGAATAATGACCACTTTTGAAATAGAAAGAAGATCAGCAAAGCTCATTAACCCAGGATTCCCTCAAACCTGTACTTAGCCATTTTTATGTTATTTTAATGTTATTTTTATGTGCCTTCAGGTCAAGTGTGACTTACAGTGACCCTGTCAGGGAGTTTTCTTGGCAAGATTCCTTCCAAGGAAGTTTGTCATTTCCTTCCTCTAAGGCTGAAAATGTGACTTGCCTAAAGCCACTCATTGGTATCCCAGAGTCCTCGTCCAGTACTTAAACAACTATAGCATGTTGGCTCATAGAATCAGACATGGATATAAAAAGATAAAACACACCTGGGTTTGTGATGTACTATAGAAAATAATTCTAGATAACACAATCCCAATTTTAATGCATACTGTTTTTCTTTGTATTGCATTTCAGAGATGGTGACTCAAGTTTGAGTAGATCAATGGTCAATAATTCTGATAAAATAAATCAAAAGAGTGGCTCATCAGTGTTCCAGCATTCTGTGGAAAGATGGAAAATCAATTCTTCTTTAGTGCTAGAAATAAGGTGAGTACCATAAACAACACACAAACTTCGTTTATATATTGAGGTGCATTGTAATATTTTTAGGAGGAGGTGGTGGGGAACTGTCAAACCAGTCTTGATTTATAGCTGGTGGCTGATGATTTTCTGGTGTGGAGACTGGTTCCCAGTCTTGGACCCTCAGGTGCTGTTGGATCGTAGCTTGCAGAAGCCCTGGGCCAGCATGGGGAGTTCTAGTTCAACCACTAGTGTAGGAGAAACATATTAGGACTGAATAGAAAGTTACTGTTTCTCAGCTGAACCAGGGTTAAGAGGGAGAAAAAGGGCATCAACCTGCTTGGGTAAAAATGTGGTGGAATATAAAGGAGGATATTCTAGTTCAGCAAAGTTTTTTCATGTAGACAAAATTTCAAAGCTAATGACACCAAAACATATGCCTAAATGATTCATGTAAAGAATAAAAAAACAACAAATTCCAAAATGCATCCTGTGGTGATACCTTTATTTGACATTCCAAAAGATGTAGGAAACATTTCACTAACTTTTGAAACTTCTCAGGCTTCTTCATCAAGCAAGAGCATCAGGGAGAAAAGAGTGCTATTGTCACAATGTCTACATTTTGGATGGTGCAGGAAGTGTTAATATATGAAAAGTGCCACCGCCCTCCATGGTTGTAAATTGAGTGGGAAGAAAGGGGGAAAAAAAACAACAGAGGCAGTTGGGCTTCTCCATTTACAGTTACAAAGAATCCCCCTCTGAGAACTTTAGTTACATCCATCCAATATGAAACAGCAAGCTCCAAAGATCACAGATTGCTTATTCTGCCTTATTCTTTAAGGAAGTGTTGAGTTTGCAGAACTAATTTTAGTTGTGATTTTGAAGTACTAGTGAAATTTGGTCATCCGACTTTGGGGATACCGTGAGATCGCTATCAGCTACGTTTCTTATGTGTGAGCTTCAAAGTAGTATTGTGAGCTTTCCAAGAGCTGGAGAAATAAGGCTGGTCTGGATGGAGTTCTAATCTATCTTGCAGTGCAGTTCTGAGTTCTCATGAAATTGTTAGAGTGTGTAATTTCTTTTATCCACATTGAACATTTGACCTTTGCCACAGTAACTGCATAGCCTGGACTAGCTGCATGGCCTTCTTCTTAGTCACTGCCATGAAGTCTGGCAAAGGAGAAGCACAAGACAAAGGTAAAATGCACCAGATAGGTAGTACAAAGGACCAGATCCAAAATCACTATAAAGATGCATTCTGAGCCTGTGCAGTTTTCAGGCTAAAGGGAAGAGTATGGATGAGATGTTTGCTACAGCTTTGAAGCTAATCTGAAAGCACAGAATAATGTTGCTAGCCTTGATCATTTCTTAGGATGGTAGAACCTCTAGTCCCCAAGCCTGATTTAGTCCTTGCCAACTTCCCTGTTGATCTGCTAAACTCTTTTCTGCCCTTGCCTTCTTATCACTGATTGAAGATAAGAGGCTGTTTAAAATCTGTGAGAATTTTCCATTGAATGAACTCTGGTTTTTGGAGTGGGAAGGTTTTGTATGTGAAAGGGGCTCAGTTGTGCTGACTGGGAGGTTCTGAAAGGGATAGAAGCTTTGATCTGCAAAATGGGAAGGTTCTACATGGAATAGGCAGTCTGGTTTGCAGACTGGGAACATCTTTTTATGCTTGAAAGTTGTTGCACTGGGTCAAGTTAGCAAAATGTACAGCTGTGCTTTCCTACCTTGTTTTGGTTCCACCTTGTGCCTATAGCTCCATCCATTGTTGGAATGGGCTTATCAAGAACTTATCTAAAGGGGAGTAGTCTCCTGGGAAAAAGGGGGTTTCCCACATCTGCCCTAGGGCTTGCTCTGTAACTTTTTGAACAGACACTGAGCAGTTGCATATTTGCCCATACAAAATAGGCTTGGGGAACTCCACATTTTCTAATTGTTAGTCTGAAAGTGGTGATCTACGACTGCAGTTCGCCAGGCTGGTTGCTATTTTTTCATCATTGTGCACAAAATCTAGTCTCTGGCTATGTTTTTATAGACAGATGAAAAGTGTGTACGAGGGTGTTTGCTGGAGATGATGCCCACTAAAAGCATAGTTATTTGTGTCCAGGGCAGCAGAATGAGGCACCTGCCTCAGATACTGGAGGGCAGCAATGACAAGGTTACAATCATTTCTTTGAAGCCCTTAGATCTTCTTCTCTCTTGGAAAAGAGAGCTGGATGTGCCAACCATCCTATACTGAACCCTCTAAACTGCCGATATCTAGAATATATTTTTCATTTTGATATTATGTATGAAAAGTCATCATAACAGTTTATTAAGTTGAATTATCAGTGCTGAAGGTAATCTGTTTAATAGCAGGGTAAGTTCATCTGTATGGGTCCCAACATTTTAATATCCTCTATTTAAAACAACAACACAGAAGAATTTATTAACAGTATTGCCTAATTAAAATATACTGAGTGATATTAAAAAAAAATCTGCAGGAGACCTTTAGCTGGGTTGGAGGGGAGCTCCTGAACATCTTAGTTGTGAATGATCTCCATGCTTTATCATTTTAAGAGCAAACAGCTAACTACCATTGGGATGACTTGAGGCTCGTCGTTTTTGAACAGGATAATCACTTGCAATCATACGGCTAGGAAATCATTCGGGGCCTTACTTTTGAAAAAAAAGAGAGAAAAACAGTTCTTATTTTCCAAGCATTTGGCTTTCTGAGTCATATTTTGCCTTTAGTTGCACAAGTCTGAAAAACCACAGTGGCCAAAAACATAACTGCTGTTTTGCAGGGGTTTTCCATTTATGTATCTGAGAAAGAAAGAAACAGGTTGGTTTCTAAAATAAGAAAATAAGAAGTATTTTGGTTTGCATCTAGCTTCAAGTCCCACTCCATCTACTGTGGAAGCCCTTAGTGTTTCTCCAACTTGCATGGGAGTCGCTTGTGATTACTGCTATACATGCAGTGATAAAAATGTTATAAGTTTTTTTAAAAAAAAAATTATTGAAGTTGAATTTTACTGTTTAATATTTTAGAATACCAATCCACTTTGGAAACTTAATTGAAAGGATACTAAATAATATATTTGATCAACAAATAAGACTAACTAAATACCAACACCGGTTTATTGCAGATGGTGGATGCGCGATGCATCTTGCTCTTGTCCACCATCACAAGGGACCAGCCAAGCATAGCAACTGATGCACGACGCATCTTGCTCTTGTCCACCATCACAAGGGACCAGCTAAGCATAGAAGGGCAAGAAGTGGCATTGTCTAGGATGATGCCAAAAATACCCAATGCTTTCCATTGACCAGCTTTCTTAAACTATCTCTGTCTCAGTCTTTCTCTCTCTGTTTCTGTTCCTAGTGCTAAGAGCAATTTTTTGAGAACTTATATTCCATGCCACAAAATAAGGCTTTTGCCAGATCAGCCCAAAGGTCCATCTAATGCAAGAGCAGACAATATCCTGGGGCAGGTCACAACTAAAACTAGTGTGGGTTCAACATGTGTTCTTTGCTATGTGGTACAGTGATTACATTATGGATGAACACAAGAAGCCATCTCATACTGAGCCAAAAGATGAGTGTAGTTGATTTATGTCCCACCAGCAGGCTTCTCATAGGCAACTGATTTGCCACTGCATGAATGGAATATTGGAGTAGATAGGCCTTTGGTCTTATCTAGCATGATTCTTCTCATATACCTATGCCATTTAACCCAGTATGACTTATTCAAACTGGTGACAGCTAATCATCATTTCAGAAAAGCACCTGCTTATGAAGACAGAATCAGGTATTTCCTGAGCTCAAATTGTAAAGCTTGCTCCACTTTAGTGACATAACAGCAACACCAATGAGTGATAATGGGGGGGGAATCCAAAAAATAAAAAAAAATTATATTGATCGGTTCATTTTACCTAATAGATTCTTCTTGTAAACTTTGTATTCTGTCATTGGAAGGCTTTGATGAATGCAAAATGTCTTTAAGAACACTATAATATCAAACATTCTCCCTCTTGGACAATTTGAACAGATGGTGTGTCAGGAAGCAAGCAGGCCTAGCTTCCTGATCAGCAATAGTTGTGACTAAAGGAATGTTGCCTCATGTTGTTGCAGCTGTCACAGCATCTTGGACTTGACAAGTGATAACTCACCAGAGGTCATTGGACTGGATGATGTGGAACTTTGGGTTGCAGCATATGTGTGACTTTTAGAGCACCCTGCTGCTGTCAGGCCTTGACCTGTGGCCCTTTCACACTACACAGTTACAGCTCTATGATTCCATTTTAACTGCAGAGACAACATCCTGTGGAATCCTAGACTTTTGAGTTTGGTGAGGCACTATTGCTCTTTGGCTTAAAATTTTAAATCTTCTTCCCTGAAAAACAGACCCCAGGTTTTGAAAAGATGGGACCACAGCAGTTAAATTGGAATCATAATTTTATAGTGATGCTGTGTAGAATGAAGGGGCCCCTGCCTCTGTTACATCATATGATACCTCCATGTGGAACAGAAACTGATATCACCCTTTGGGTTGAGACTTTGGGCTGATGCACTTTCCTGTGTAAGAGTGGTGTTCCAATACTTGTTTATGTTTTATTTATTCAAATATTACTGTCTACATGCTAATGGATGATATACAGATAAAATCAATTTAAAACCATGTAGAAAAATTTGAATTTAAAACAGTAGATAATAACTTAAACAGTCTAAAAAATATTAAACAATTGAATAATTAAAATTAAAACACTTAAAACACTTTGATTTGAGCAAATTTGGTTTCAAAGGCTTTTATAAAAAGCCATGGTGTAACAATTCCTAGTCACAGAGTCACAGACTCATAAGAGTTGGATAGTACTTCATGGGCCATCTCGTCCAATGCCTTGCTCAGTGCAGGATCTCCAGCTAAGCATATCCAGCATGTAGCTGTCCAGCTACTTTTTGAAGATGTCCGGAATAGACATTCTAGGCAATTGGTTCCACTTCTGAACCACTCTTACTGTCAAGAAATTCCTTCCAGTGTTCAATCAAAATCTATTCTCCTTAAACTTCAGTCCCTTAGACCTGGTCCTACCCTGTGGGGAGCAGTGAACGGATCTGTCCCTTTCTCTCATTGGCAGCCCCAGAGGTATTAAAAGAGCACAGTTGTCACCCCCCTAGTCTTCTTTTCACCAAGCTGAACATGCTCATCTGTAAGAAGCTACCATTCCATGTTGTACTGTTATCCCTCTCTAGAAAAGACCAAGTGTTGAGATCCTCATGTCTGTTATTTTTATTTGAGTGTAGACTTCCAGTCACTCCTGGTTTTATTTTTTAAAAAATTGCTTGTTTGGGGGTCTTGTGTGGACAATGGAAACTTGGTCACCAGACCTTCTGAAGTTGCCTGCGCTTTATATAAAACAATCCAGATCGCTTCATTGCAAAGTCTTCTATGCTTTTAAATAGCCTCTTATCTCTGATCACTGACTGGAGATAAGGAGTAAAGAAACTCCACAGCTGTGGGACTGATCAGGACCATCTCCAGAAGCTTCGCAAACCCTGTTGCAGGATCAAGCTAGTGGTCATTGCTATGTCTGGGAAATAGTTAACAATTATAACAAGCAGTTGCATGCAGCAGTCTCTTAGAGCAGAAAGTCTTTGTTTAACTATTAAGACCATTTAGTGCGTATGCAATATTGAAAAATATTTGTGCTAAGGTCCAGTTTAGATTAGAAAACCAAACTGCAAAGGGCTGGGTTCAAATAAAGGAAAGGCTTTGCCTGCTTGTGATTTATTCTGTTCTAAGAAAGTGATTTCACTTGTTAGAAAAATGATCAATGAGATATTTAAAAAGGGAAGGCTTTGTTTACGAAGATGCCTCATAGGATAAATAAAATAATGTGGGGTTAGTTATAATAGTGGCCATTTGTCTTTTGGTAATCAATAACTCCTACGAGAACCTAAACATAAATCTTCCGTTTTCATTCTTTACAATAAATTAACTGCAACTACAGAATATGGGAGCTCTGCTAAAAGTGTAATTCGTAAAGCAGTTGTTGGGGCCGTTTGTCTTCTTGACACTGTTAGAGATCTGTACTTAACTACTGGTCTACATAGCATGCACACTTTCAAGTAGAAACAAAGCCCTACTTGATCAGATTTGGCTGCGCATCATTCACTTAACCAAAATCATTACGTTGGATTGCTAAAGGTCACATATTTGGTATGGATAATGAAAACAAGGAAAAATTAAATGCATTGCCTGCTAGAGATATTATTAATGTAGCATCTATGCATTGGCAGTCAATATAAACTGGAAGCTCACATAAAGCAACACAAGACCATGATCTGGGCAACTTCTGTTGCTTTTATAGTAGCCCCTGGAATGGGATATTTGTGTATTTCAGAGCAGAATTATTCTCCTGCTGAGCATGCTCATGTAGTTGGTAATTTAAGATCTTTCCAGTTTCAATGAATATTTAATTGAGAACAAATACGTAATCAGAGGCAGTGCTCCAGTGCTTATTATGGAAGAGAATGGAAGTCTAATGCATGACCTATGACTTTTATATTGGAGATTCAGTGTCTCACTGTGACCCTAACAACTTCCTTTGGTTCCACTCTTGTAGATACTTTGCCTTGAAAGCAAAGGCAGTTATTTGTTTCCGAGTTTATGGAACTCCTTCCTATTCTGTCACAGAGTTTCTTAATCAGCCTTGTTTCCATTGCTACTAATGCTTTGTTGTCAGTGCTTTCTTCATAGCAGGGTGAGCAGAGAGATGGATTTTTCTCTAATGTTGATTCTGCAGTGATGTTCTTCAATATCAGTGTGACACATTTTCTCCGTCAGAAAGCCACAAAGCTAAGATTTCTGTGTCCATAATAGCTATGAATCAGGAACAAGTTCAGCATGGTTACAGCTTCGTATGACTGCAGGAGAAACATGTGAGACTGGTGGAGATGACAGAGAGGCTTTAGCTCATTGACAGAGCAAATGTTTGGCATAAGGAAAGTCCTTTGTTTGATCCCCAGCTTCTCCAGGTCAGTCTGTGGAGGACTGAAGAAATATTTGGAGAACTCTTAGGATATGTTTAGTTGGTTCTTAAATCTGTAACCTAATTTTCTATAAAAAATTGCTGAGGGTGCCTACTAGCAAAAAAATCCAGAATAAAAAATAAAAAAATCCATATAACATGAAAAGGAATAACCCAATAAAACAATATTAGAGTCAAAGGTGAACAGATGAAAAGTCAAACAGTGGCAGAGAGCTGGAAATAGTTAAAATATAGAGTAAAAAAGCAGAGCAACAGAACTTTTGCCAGTCAATAAAGACAGTGTTGTCACACAAATGTATGAATGTTCTCAAAATATAAGGCCCTTTCTACGTTCTTATAAGCATATTTGGACTAATACAGAACAGAGAGCCAGTGTGGTGCAGTGGTTTTAAGCACTATGGACTCTGGAGACCAGGTTTCAGTTCCCTGGCCAGCCATGAAAGCCCCTTGGCAGCCTTGTACACATCACACACTCTCATCCCCAGAAAATCCCATGGGAGGGTCGTCTTAGGGTTGCTATAAATCAGAAACGACTAGAAGGCACACAACAATACAACAATTTACAGAACATTACTGGACTAAGACTGAAGATGTGGTTTAAATCTTCATTGGAACATGAAACTTATACAGTTACCTTAGTCAAGCATACTCTTTGTTAGAACCAAAATGTGGGTGGAGAAACCCATGTTTGCTCTTTAAGGGGAGGATAGGGCAAAGGTTATAGCTAAGCAAGAGAATACATGTCTTGCTTATAGAAAGTCTGATGTCTAGTCCTTAGCATCTTGAGCTAGGCATCACAGGAAAGATGTTTGTATGAAACTCTGAAGAACAGTGGCTAGTCATTGTGTACCAGGGCTGGGGAACTGGTACCCCAGGGTCACAGGTAGCCCTCAGTCTGACTTTAAATTCCTTTGCAATGCATCAGTTGAGACCTTTAGTGTTAACCTGTCTTTCATGTAACATCCTGCTGGGTGAGAATGAAGAGGAAGAGAAGAGAAATAGAGAGGGAACAAAAGATATGTCAAAGAGAGACGGAAAGGAATATCAGAAAGAGAGGGAGGAAAAGTTTATGCTTGCCTACTTTTGGCTCTGGCCCTATCCTCCTCTGACTCCATTTCCACTACTGGGTGATGTCTACCCTTGTACAGAGGTAATGCTGCCCTTAGGAAGACAGAGCCAGAACTGAGCCAGATGGAAAAAAATGGTCTACTTGTGTAGACAGTATTGACTTATATGAAGCAAACGGTCTCATTCTCTATAAGGCAATGGTTCTCAACCTGTGGGTCCCCAGATGTTTGTGGACTTCAGCTCCCAAAAGCCCCAGCCACTATGGTCAATGCTCAGGGCTTCTGGGAGCTGAAATCCACGAACATCTGGGGACCCACAGGTTGAGAACCACTGCTATAAGACAAGTTCTGTGGCTGTAAGCTAGGAGGTGACATTTTTTCACCATCCTCCTGCTGTTTCATAGATTGTCCTCCCTCGGGCTTTTGTACCATTGCATTAGTTGCTTATTTTTTTTCTTGAATGCATTTTTCCCCAATATTCTTACAATTTGCCAATTTAGGTATATTGCACCTGAAAGGCTTTTAAAACCATTTGTGTACAAGATGATATAAAGGACAACAAATTATTTTTATTTTTTTGTGAAAGGAAGATAGAGAAAGAAGACCTCTGTCTTGCTATATTATCATTTACCTGGAGCTCTAGGCACTTTAGGTTTTAATATTTCTTGCTGCAGCTTAGTATTTGAGATTCACATGCTGAGTCTTCGGATTTTCCTTGCTGCTTGAAATCAACATGAAAATCCTGGAACAAAAGAAATAAATTTTCCCTCCCATTTTAGTGATGTCTAGATTTAAATACTACTTTGAAGGCACATCTCACTTTTTCCTGAGGCATTAAAAATACCTAAGTTCAACACACCCATTATTTCAAAACCAAGTACAAATGTGAGAAACGTGCTTGTAATTGAGACACTGAGTATGGATGATCAGCTGGTATATGGGCTACTCTTCTCTGTCTGTGCAGAAATAGAATATATGTCAGTTTTGCTTTTCCCCTCCTTTCAATTTTGAAAATCCCAAGTTCTTTCTTTCCTGAATATGAAGATGTGAAAATTTGTTAAATTTATTATGAAATTAAACTGAAATAAGCAGCATTCTTGCTTATTCAGTCTCTCAGATCCTCAAGTCTCTCTCTTTCCGCAACCAACCACATGCTTCTACCTTCAAGGCAGGATCTACAGAACTCCTCAGATTGGAGAGATGAATGAAAACAAGTTCTGCAGCTTTGAAAACCATGGACAGATGGTGGCAAAAGCTTTTGGTGTTGGGAAGTTTTTGAATTTCAGATTTTCAAACAAGGGAGGCTTAACCTGTAATAGTCTTAATGAGTCTATTCTAAAATATATCTGATTTTTTTTTTTTACTAGCTTAATTTATTCCTTGCTTTTCTCCCAACATAGACTCAATGTGGCTTACAACAAATGAAAACAAGGCCCTTTTCACATGCGGGGGGAGAAACGGGGCAACACACACAGAAATGGAGCTTACTTGAATCCGGGTAACTCCGTCGCCACGAGGAGCAGCACACGCTCACCACTCCACACTCCAGCGATGTCCGGCAGTGCCCAAATGGTGGCTTACGTCTTCCGGAGGCTCTCCGCCAACCGGAGAAGCTCGCCAGCCAGAAGCCCGCCCCCCGGCAGCTCTGCAGGCATGCGCTTGTGCACGCCTGCAAATCTACACGGGGCACTGCGATGGGTTAGAGTGCTCATGTTTAATAAAAACCACATGAAATGTGGTTTTTAAAAAACACGCGGCGCCGCCCCTTGTGGCGGCACCAGGATGGTTTGAGGTGTGGAACCTAAAATTTTAAACCGGCCCTGCGCACTCTAAGGTGTAGACGACCTCCAGTCGAGGTTGTGCTACGCCGTGTTATTTACCACGTGTGGAAAGGGCCCAAATCACAGCTAAAAAACCCAGTATTAGTACAAATTTTTTTTTAAAAAAATTAAACAGTTAAGTTAAAAACACAAAGTTAATGCAGTTTAAAACTCATTTAAAACATAATAAAAAAGATAAAAGTACAGCACTCATCTGTTTAAAAGTCTCTTCTGCCACACAAATTAAAAGTGAAAGACTTGCCTGAGCAAAAAAGGTTTTTGCCTTCCTGTGGAAGGAGAGTAGAGAGAGGGCAACAGAACTTCTGTGAGAAGGAATTCCACAATGTGGCCTTTCAGATGCTTTGGACTCAAGCTGTATTAGACTTTAAAGGACATTACCAGCACTTTGCAAAACTGTCCCTAAAACTGAATTATAGGCTATAACTATATCACACTGGTGGATACTATGTCAGTAGAATGATGAATCTGCTCTAGGTATGAATTTTATAGACGCTATCCAAGGTTCTCAACTCCAGTTGCAAAATAAGTTCATCTTGGATAGCTCATTTAAAATTCAGAATAAAATCTAGAGCAAATTCACCACTCTGATGATGTGGTAGCTACCAACTTCCACTGGGCTACAAACATAACATTAAATTTGTCACAGCCAGCATCTTTCCCAGAGAAGTGACCGTAGATCCCCTTTCATGAGATATGCTTCTCTTTTCTAAAATAACATATATTCTGTGCTGGTTAGACATCACGTGGAGTAATGTGTTCAGTTTTGTGTGCCTCATTTTAAGAAGGATATAGACAGTGGAAGAGATTCAGAGAAGGGTAGCAATGAGGATAAGAGGTATGGAGAACAAAACATATGAGGAAAGGTTTAAGAAGCTGGGTTTGTTCAGCCTGGTGAAGAGAAGGCTGAGGTGTGACATGACTGTCCTCTTTAAATACCTAAACGGTTGTCACAGAGAAGAGGAATCAGACCTGTTCTTTGCTGCTCCAGAGGATAGGGCCAGGTCTAATGGTTTGAAGTTATAGGAGGGCAGATTTTGATTGAATATTAGAAGAAACTTCTTGATAGTGAGAGCCATTCAGCAGTGAAGCCAATTGCCTAGAATGGTGGTGGGATCTCCTCCTCTGAGTGTCTTCAAAAAGCAGCTGGACAGCTACTTGCTGAGGATGCTTTAGCTGGAGATCCTGCGCTAAGCATCAGGGGGTTGCACTCAATGGCCCATGAGGCCCCTTCTAACTCTTTTATTCTATGAATCTTTATTGTACCTCATGTGGGTGATGAATGGAGTAAAGATTTTGTTTCTGAAGCAGATTTCATGGGTGACATTTATTACTCTAAAGATATGACTGAACCTGATTCTTGTACTAAAGTATTGACCACTGTATTGAACTTTGTAGAAAAATCTATAAAAATAGATCAGTAGAAGGTGACTTCAGAATATTAAAGTTTAGCTGTAGCCTTCAAACTCTAAATTTATAAATGTTGGGTCATAATTGTATGTAAACTAAAAACAATTTTCACATTTTTAAAAAAATTGAGTCATGGGGAGAACAAAGTGATATTGTACCTCAAGAGTTTTTAGGGCAGCACATGCTTTCTGATCACATTTTTTATTAGATACATATGAAACAGTGGCTTAAGAAGAATGCCATTTGAATGAACAATAAAGGACTCTCAAGCTCACTTCTCCCTTTCCTCTTTCTCTCACACGGTAATTTCTTCCTGGTTTGAGATGGATGGCTATAGATTATATTTGTTATTATTGTATCCCTTCCAGTTGTTTCTGACCTGTGGCCACCCTAAGGTGAACCTATAATGGAATTTTCTTGGCCATATTTCTTTAGAGAGGGTTTATCATTGCCTTCCTCTGAGGCTGAGAGAGTGTGATTTGCCCAAGGTCACCCAGTGAGTTTCCATGGCTGAGTGGAAATTCAAACCCTGGTCTCCCAAAATCATAGTCCAACAGTCAAACCAGCAGCAGGAGCTGCTGCAACAACAACAACAACAACGTTTCTCACCTGTCTCTCCCTATGAACTCAAGCAGGAAACAACAAATTGAAATACGGCAACAAATAGACATATAACACAGTTAAAAACATGAACACCCATTAGAGATACATAATCTGTTAAAAGAACATAACATCAATTTAAAAAGCCTACATGTCACTACACCAGACTGGTTCTTACACGTTATATATGGAGTCCTACATAGCTTGGGTCCATCTACTTACCCACTCATAATTCCCCCTATGAACCTGCCCAAGTTTTGAGGTATTCAGGGGAATAATTTTCTCAGTCCTATACCCCTCACAGTAATTTTTGGTGAGGACATGAGCGAGATCTTCTGCATGCCTGCTCCCATGCTATGGATCTCCCTTCCACAGGGAACTAGGCTGATCCCCTCTCTGTTCTACAATAACCTGAGAGAGACCTTTTTATTCAAATAGGCATTTGCCCACTAACCAGTTGTTGCAGAGGGTCGTTTAATAGTGGTTGCTGTATCCTCCTAGCACCTTTTTGTTACAATGTTACATCCTTTTACATTGCTTTAATTTACTACTAGGTTTTAATATAATAGCTTGTTAATATTTTTTTTAATTGTTTTAATTGGTAAAAAACGAATTGGATTTAAGTTGCATTCATGTTTTAATTCATGTTGTAAACCACCTTAGTTCTGTGTTGGAAGACACAAGATTGTCTAAACAGGATATGAGCTCTGTGCTTGCCTCTGAAATCAGAATCCAGCCATGGTTTGGTATGGCTCTCTGAAGTGTCTGTACCAGTGTGTGCAGTTTATGGAAAGGTTTTGCTGCAAGCAGCAGCGGGTGTGTAGTTATAGCAGGGAAGATGAAGGCATCACCCCCAATAAGAATTCTGCCCCCTACCCCGCAAGAAATGTTCCTTCAATATCCACATTTTTAGCATTGAAATAACATAAAACTTCGGCTGAGCAATTTTTTAAAAAAATACACTTTAGGCATACAAAGAAAAGGAGCAGGCAAAGGCACCAAGGAAATGTCAGCATAGTAAATATAAGAGGTCAAGATGTGAATGATTTTCAGTTTCTCATTCTTTCCAAAACAAAAATTGGGGGATTGAAGAAAAAAATCATGGGTGACAGAATTCTTATTTGTGGGGACAGTGTCCTCATTTTGCCCCTTCTCCATCCCTGTAGCTGCATGTCTGAGCAGCAGGTCGGCCTTTCGGATTTTATAAAACAGTGGTTGCCTCTTAATTCCAGTTGCTGATGCATATGAGTGGAAGAAAGCTTGCATATATGTGTTGCCTGCTCTGTGGGGTTCCCACAGTTGACCACTGTGGGAACAAAATACTGGACTAGATAGTCTTTGGCATGATCCTGCAAGGTCTTTGTTATGCTTTCAGGGAGGTGTTCTAAGTGTTTCTTCTTGTTTGAAATACAGGAAGAATATTCTTCGATTCCTGGATGCAGAAAGAGACATTTCAGTGGTCAAAAGCAGCTTCAAGCCAGGAGATGTAATTCATTATGTGCTAGACAGACGCCGTACACTAAACATTTCCCAGGATTTACACAGCCTCCTTCCTGAAGTTTCACCAATGAAGAACCGTCGCTTTAAGACATGTGCTGTTGTAGGCAATTCTGGTATCCTCTTGGATAGTGGGTGTGGAAAAGAGATTGATAGCCATGAGTTTGTTATAAGGTGAGTATTTATCTCTTGCCTGCCGGGTTGTCTGTTACTTCAACAGTAATAAACGCAAATACTTTAAATTAGAATGATGGCTTGAAATTGCTGAGTGATATCTTTCACTGTATGGTGCCTCAAGTTATGTATATTTTTGGAAAGAACAGAGTTAACCATATATTGAGAATGAAAAAATTTGCACTGTTGGAAAATGCTGAGAGATTCGTAATATTCGTTTGTAGGATCTGCATTTGCTCTTTATGCAGGTGAAATCACTCTTCCAGTAGTGAGTTGCCTCCACAAAATGAGAATGTTTTCGTTTTCTCCTTCTCGCCTGTAGTCATAGCGGAAAATTACCACCTTTACTTATTATATATGCACTGTATGGGGTAAAGTTTACAAGAAATGTATTGGGGATTAACTAGATAGCTTCTATTACAGGAGTTGAAAGTCACACATCTAAAGGCTTGCATGCTGCACTGAAAATGTATTCTGACTGCATGTGCAAATATATTCACATATTTCAGTTTTAGTAATTAGTTTGCTCGTCCAAAAACTAAACAATTTGACAATTATGCATTGTCAAAGGTCAGAAAGAAATTAAAAGGAGTGGCAGGCATTGTTTAGTAGGCTGTTATTGTCTGAATGCAAAACAAATTTTAGTTGAAAATACAGGACATTGGGTGCCATCCAGAACCATTAAAAATAAACAGTCTTGCCCTGGACTGTAATGGGTTATGGTTTATGCCCACTATGCTTCTTATGTAGCCATTCTCCTAGCCTCTGCACATTAAAAAAATATAATGGATGTGATCCTGCCAAAGCTCTTCAGCTCTCTTGTTTATTTCAATAAGATCTCAGGTTTACTATTGAAGTCAGTGGGATAAAATCAGTAATCCACAAGATGTTCAGTAGGAAGAGCCGTTGAACCCTGTAGAACTCTATGTCCCAGTGGGACCTGTGCTCTGTAATGACTATGGTCCCAGATTCTAGTCATTACTGAGCTGTGAAACTCACTGGGTGACCTTGGGTCACTCTTTCTTTGTTAGCCAGAACTATCTCACAGTTTGCTATGAAGATAAAATGGGGAGGAAGGGATCCATTTAAACTGCCTTGAGCTTATTGGAGGAAATGCAGGATATAAATAAAGAAATAAAGTTAAGTCTAGGTGCTCTTTCACAGTTTTTGCTCCTTTGATTTTATTTTAACTGCTGTGGCTGCTTTCTGTAGAATTCTGTGGCTTGCCATTTGTTGAGGCATTAGAGGTCCCTGGGTCAGAGTTTCTCTTGCACCAAACTATGCATCCCAGGATTCTGGAGAATGCAGCTATGACAGTTAAAAGTAGAATTGCTTTATGGGAAACGGTATGAGAAGTGTGAAAGGACTCTAAGTTACCCTTTCAGGGTTTTTGCTGTATAGCTTCAATCATTTTCACACACATCTAGAAGTCAGTGAGTAAGTGCTACTCAATTGTTTACAACCATTGTTTCACTAATTTGCTGCTGCTTCAACACTATTATTTATTGTTTAAAAGAGATTCTGCACTCTTGTGATTCCCAGAGATTATGCACTAACCTTGAAGATATCGCAGCAAGGTTTCTCAGACATGTTCCTGGAACCCCATGGTTCCACAAGAGGTTGCTAGGAGTTTTGCAAGAGATTGTGATTACTTTTTTTTTTAAGGTGTATATATAATAATTTTCATACAGGGTTCCCTGAGACCTGAAAATTCCGAGTGTTCTCCAAGATAAAAAGATTGAAAAAGCCTATATTGCAGTGTGGCACAGATAAACAGGCATAAACAGAGCCAGGCAACAATTGACTGGCCAGTTCAATCTTGCTATCCAGAACAGGTTCCAGAGCAAATAATTAAATAGTTGGTATGTGAATACTTAGAAAAGAATAATATGATTACTAAGAGCCAGCATGGGTTTCTCAAAAATAAGTCATGCCAGACATCCTATTTTTTTTATTCTTTATTTTTGTTTGTGTGAGATAGTAGGTTGCTAGATCAGGGTAGTGATATAAGTGTATTTTGATTTTAGTAGTAAGTCTTTCACTAAGATTCCCCCATAATATTTTTGTAGAAAATCTTATAAAATACAGGCTAGTCAATCAGGTTGTTAGGGGAATTTGAATCTGGTTGGCGGACTACATCCAAAGAGGAACCACTAGTGATATCTCATCATGTCACAAGTTTCAGTCCTGGACCCAATGCTGCTCAAAATCTTTGTAAATGCGTGAAAGAGAGGATGCTTATTGACTTTGCTGATTACATTAAATTGGGACATAAAAAACAGAATTAGGTTTCAAGATGCTCTCTGCTGGTTGGAAGATTGGTCCCAAACTAACAAACCTTAAGAAATGTAAAATTTTCCATTTTGACAGGAAAAAAATCAGCTGGACCAATACAGATTGGGGAATAGCTGGCTTGACAGCAGTAGTTGTGAAAAGAATCTAAGGGTCTTGGCAGACCACAAGTAAAAATAAATTTATTTATGTTTTTATTTATTGAATGTATACTCCACCTTTCTCCCAAAATGGGATTCAAGGAAGCTGTTAATTAGAAGACCAAAACTAAAACAGAACAAGATGCTTATGTAGCTCTAAGCTGCTTCAACAGAAATACATGGCCAGATCATGGGAAATAATTTTCCTTTGATTAGAACCCACCTTGGGCACTGTGGCAAGGTTTTGGCACCAGAGATGGAGAAGGATTTCGACAAGCTGGAATATGTCCAGAGGAGGGGGATCACCATTATAAATGGCCTGGAAGAAAGGCTAAGGGATCTGGGGATGCTAAGCTAAGTGAAGAGAATACTGAGAAATGATTTAATAGCCATTAGAAAGGCTGTCAATAGAAGATAGAGCAACAGAAAGCGCCTGATATAGTAAGAGATGTTCAACAGCTGAACAGACCATAGAAGGTTTTTAAACAGAGAATGAATGAAAACCTGTCAAGGGTATTGTAACTGTGGATTCCTGCATAAAAATATTTTAATCTTGGGCTTTTTCCAACACTACAGGTCTGTGATTCTGTGATTTAGTTACGTATGGACAGCACTGAGGGTAAAAGTGTTTTGTTAACATCTTTGTGAATGGGACAAAGGGGAACAAGGCAACCCATACACATTCTCCAACATTATAAAAATGGTTTGCCTTGTTGCTGTTTTGTAATATGGATTTCATTATTCAGCAGTGTTACATGGCAAAGCTTTTATACTGATCCTGATCTAGTTGTTTGGAAATACACATGAGTAGTAGATGCAGAATGTGGATGGAGACCTACATTTCAATGTGTATCTGTATCTGCTTTTTTGCTGAAAGAACTCTATGTGACTGAAAGCCATTCACATTCTGATATGTCACCCATCCACACCACATTAATTTCAAAGACAGGTTCATTCATATTATGTCAGTTATATGTGACTTGACTTGGGTGAGAGGACAGATTGCGGTGGTGGTGGTGGTGTTTCTTCATCACCCCAACTCCCCACTGCAAACAGTAAGACCACTTTTGCAAAGAGAGCAAAAGGTGGTTTAGGGGTGAAGGAAGATTTTTACTGAAATGTTTCACATACTCTTTTGGATCAGCGCTGCTGTAAACATACATACCATTGGCCTGTAAAAAGTTTGACTTGATTGCCCCCTCCTCTTCAATGCTATTAATATCAACATTCAGTGCTAATGTTGTACATTTCTTTCCTTAACTGAAAAAAGTTATGGAGCTTTTCAAATTTTTCAAATCTTCTCCCCACCTCCCACAAAAAGCATGACTCATTTATTATGCAATCTGATAAAAATGATAATTTATTGCTGCTTTCTTCACTGTTTTTTGTTAGGAGCAACACAGTTAAATTCTAGAAATGTTTTTACCTATGTATATTTGCTATCTAGAAATACTGGTTAGGTACCTTTCAGTTCATCCAGGCTCCCAAAGTGCTACATGGTGAAATTAATTTAAAGAATGTTTTTTAAAAAACAGGTTAAAATCATTTCAAACACACATGAAAATGCCTTATGGAATAATGCAGTTTTGGCTGTCATCTAATGAAAGATTAACAAGGATGGAGCCAGCCTGATTTGCTTTGGGAGGGAGTTCCACAACTGAAGTGCTGCTAAGGCTATTTCCACACTCCACTGTTATAGTGCTATTATTCCACTTTCAACATCCTGTGGAATTCTGGGGTTTGTAGTTTATGGAGGCCAAAGAGCTCTGCAGCTGAGAATTCTAAAGGCTGCTCCCTAAACTGCAAACCCTAGGATTCCATAAGATGTTGAAAAGTGGAATAATAGCACTTTGTAGTACAGAAATGGCCCAAGAGGAAAGCCCTGCCTGGTATACATAGCGGCCTAGATTTTTAGGCTGTGATAGGGGCTCTGCTGATCTCAAACTCTGAGCAAGCTGATATGAGAAGAGGTAGTCTTTCTGAAATCCCAGCTGCAAGTTGTTTAGGCCAACCAAGTTTCGTAGGTCAAAACCAGCACTTTGAATTGAACCCAGAAGGCTAAAACATACACAATAAGATATTTAAAAAGTAAGCATTTTTTCCCTATATATAAAGCACTTTAAATTGAAAGATTGAAATGTGTGACACATGTGTTGTTAATCTGTTGACTCCTTTTAGGCTGTATCACAAGCATAAGAGATTCTCAGCTTTATATCAGTGTAAAACTCTTATTAGACCCACCACCTGTTTCTCTACTGTCTCTTCGCATAACTTAGGCTTCATTCTCATGTTACTCTGTTTGGTCATGGAATGTCCCAGGAGGTGTTCCTGGCCATCCAGATTCTAGGCTTCCATATATTTTAATTGTTCATCCTGTTGAATGTATTTATGATGTGGAAATGCACACAGGAGTCATTTCAAGAAGCTGTCTTTGGAAATCAGTTTTACAAGTACTGTCACCTCGTGTCTTTTCTGAGTATCTTAGGTTAGCTAAAGTTGCCATGTCAATTGTTAGTAGTGTCATTCCAGACAGTCCAGCAATGAATTACCAGAAAAAAAAATAATGTAGAGTATTAGATATCCAGGCATGTAGCATTTTCAGTATTTGAAATTAACGATGTTTTATTTATTATAAGCTATTAAATAAACTGAGCTTTCAGTTTTTTTAGTCTAGACAAGATAAATATAGCACTTCTATAGCACATAAATACCCTCAAGCTGTTTCCTTCCTAGTTCATTTTCTTTCTTGTTAAGTAGTCTGTAATACTAAAGATAAGAAACTGAATGGATAAGTCTGTTTTCTTCTAAAATTGATATAGTCCTGCTTAAGTCAGTCCTTGATATGCTTTCCAGTAGACACAAAATCAAGAAATGACTGGATAGTTAAGCTCAGATATTTAATATTCAGTAGATCAGATGGGTCAGAACCTTACCCAGCCTTCTTGATTAAATACAAGAGAAAAGCTAGGAAGTCTGTACTCCTTATCAAAAGGCAGACAGTTTCAGGAGCTGGACATAAAATGAGAAGTACCAATTGAAGTTTTATTCATCTGATTAAAGCATTTTGCTCACCTAGGCGCAAATAAGCTATTGACTTTCTATTGCTCTTCTGGCTTGACAGTGGGAATGGATCTAGGAGTATTTGAAAATGAGTAAGGCTGCACAATTGAATTTGGTATTTTTATAAAGGAGTGAAAGACACACACACACACACACAGATACACACACATAGATATATATAAATATATACACATAACACACACACACATATATATACACACATGTATAAAAACAGGTCATACATAAAACCAGAAGAAAGGAATTTTGTAAGTTCAGTGTGCTTTCTGTTTCTGCTTGTAAATTACAGATAAATGGATAGATAGATTAGATATAGACATAGTAAAACACTTTGTTTTTGTGTGCCTTTAAGTCGTTTCCAGTGTATGGTGACTCTAAGGTGACCATTATCAAGAAGTTTTCCTAGCAAAATTTATTCAGAAAATGTTTGTCTTTGCCTTCCTCTGAGGATGAAAGAGTGGGCTTTGCCCAGGGTTATCCAGTAGATTTTCATGGCTGAATGAGGATTTGAACTCCAGTCTCCAGACTCATAGTCCAATGCTCATACCATTACACCACACTTCTGTCCTACCCTTTATCACAGGATCTCAGGGCAACTTGTAATATCAACAACTTAAATATATCCTGATTAAAAGCATAATTGATTTGAACAATATAAAAATATATTAAACACACAATTAAATGCACTTTAAAAGCAACAAAACCACTTTAAAAACTACAATTCAAACCCCTGTAAAGGTACACATGAAATAAATTAGTCTCTGAAAGGTTTAATAGAAAAGCCATGTTTTGTTTTGGCACTGGAAAGAAAGCAATTATTGGGGCCAGTTGGACTTCCAAGGGGAAGGCATTCCACCACCACATTGCCACAGCCTGAGAAGGCCGCCTTCTGTGTCCTACATAACTTTGCTGCCGGTGGGATGCATAGGAGGGCCCCTCACAGACCTCAGTTCTCAGACAGGTATATTGTCCTAAGATTTCTCCCCTCAGGAAGTATCCCCAGGAGTGTGTGTGTGTGTGTGTGTGTGTGTGTGTGTGTTTCTTAATGTGCACTGCTCCAGGTTGCTGTAGTTTTTCAGGGGCTCCATCTCCTCCCTGTCTCCTTACTCTTTTCAACTTTTCTCAAGCCTTCAATATGGCCAAAGCTCAATAGAAGAAAGGAGTCGGCATACGGAAATACCGAACACCCTTACTGTTCGTTGCCTCAGGAGTTGCAACCTATGGAGCTACTTGATTGCTATTTTGTGTCTTTTCCAATATTGCGGTTAACTTTCCTAGTGCTATTCCCGGGTTTCTCACTCTACCCTAAAGGTTGAAGCTGTAATACAATTTCTAAAGTGCACATGGATGACACCATTGCTGGGGGGAACAAAAAGGAAGAAATGACTTTCTTCTTCAGATCTGCTTAGTCTCTTTTTGGACTTTTTGTCCTCCTCTTCCCTCTCTTGGAACCTCTGCCTGTAGTCCTCTTTATTTTCCTAGTCTTCTCTTTTTCTCTTTTGTGTGCCCTTTCTTCTTTGTCTTACAACTCCTGTATAAACACTATCTCCTCCTCTATCTCTCTCCCTACATTTAATTTCCTTTGCCCTTCATGACCTTGTTGCACTTATCTTCCCTAATGCCACCTTTTATCTTTCATCCTCTTTGCCTTTCTTCCTTCCCAAGTTGCTTGGCTACATTTGTCTTCTCACACCTTCCTCATCCTTCTATTTCTCTCACCCTTTTTCTCCTTCAGCCATCACTTCTCCTAGTTAAACTCATCAATATCCTCCTTCTTCCCTTCCGTTGTAAGTCTCCAGTTCTTTTACCTTTGCCTCTGAAAAGAAGACCTTGAAATTATGGACCCATTCACACTATACAAATAAACACTGTGATTCTACTTTAACTGCTGTGTCTGCATCTTACAGCATCCTGAAGCTTGTAATTTGGTGAGATACTAGAGCTCTCTATCGCTGATCATTCTAAATTTGTTGTTGTTGTGTGCCTTGAAGTCATTTCTGACCTACGGAAACCCTAAGGTGAGCCTATCTTGGGGTTTTCTTAGCAAGATTTGTTCAGAGTGGGGTTGCCTTTGCCTTCTTCTTAGGCTGAAAGAGCATGACTTACCCAAGGTCACCAAGCGGTTTTCCATGATGGATTGGGGTCTTGAACCCTGGTTTCCAGAGTCACAGCCAACACCCAAACTCATACACCATGCTGGCTGGTTGAGAATGCTAAATGTCCCTCTCTAAACTTCCAAGCCGGGGATTCTATAGGATGGAACCATGGCAGTTAATAGTGGGATCACAGCGCTATATTTCTGTAGTGTGAAAGGGCTCCATGATAGAAATGCATTAGAGTCTCAGTATTTTAAAGGTGTAAAATTCCTTCCATACCCAGTCCCTGTGGACTGCACCTTCCCTAACAAGTCCAAATAGCTCCATTTTACTTTACAGTCTCTCTCAAAATGGCAACAGGAAGCATATCCTCCAATGGTCCTGATTCAGGCAGGGCTGACACATTTACTTGTTTGCTTTACCAATCTTTCGGCAGCTTTTGAAATGTCCCAACATTCTCCTGCCCCATACCCACTGATTGCTCAATTGATTCAATTGATTCAACTCTGAGTTGAAATTGCAAAGTAATTTTTGCTCAATTAACTCAGCTGGAGGTAGCTTGCACTCTGAAGAGGAAGGGGCAGAGTCTTGCCCTTCCTATTCACATTGAAATCAAACCAATAGCTGGTGAAGAGTTCAGTTTCTCTGGGGGCAAAGCCAAGTTTGCTCCCTTCCCTCCTCCCCTTTTCCACCCCACGAACTGTAGAAACAAAGCTGTTTTAGAGGCAGATAGCAGACAGATTCTAAACCTTTCCCCGGCTTTTGACTTGGTTCAATATTGGTGAGACTCAGAGGGAGTTAAAAAGCCTCTCCCACTCCAGCCTTTCAAGCTCTTTCTGACTGAAACATGATCAAATTAACAGATTTGGGTAAAATCTTCAAAAAAACAACTGAAATGAATTTCTCTCTCATTTATACTAGCCTAATTCAATGGATGTAAGCAATTCCCAGCATGGACAAGGCCATGTTTAATATGCTTAATGTATAGGTGTTACAAATGTTGAGATTTTTCAAAAAAAGAAGGGGCAACCTTGATTCAGCATTAATGTGGCTAACTATATAGAGACTTTTAAAAGTTGAGCATTCAAAACACTGGGCCTGCATAGGAAAAATTGACAATTTAGATTCTTTTAATTTTCCTTTAAACTCATATTCTTTCCATCACGAATATGAAGAAACTTTTGAATATTTTAAAGAATTGTTATTAAAAATTAGACTGAGAAGACAAAATTGTCTCTCATCCCTGCCTTGAAGGGGCTTCCTAGACTACTTGGGCCTTTCTAGAGCTCTGCAGCAGCTCAGATTGCCAATCGAATCTAAAAGCTCCAACCAAAATTTCTTTACTATTTTGTGTGTATCTAGGGTCTATGTGCCACATATAATTCAGTTCTCAGGCTGGAGGTCTCTTGGACACGGTGGCCTGAATCCTGTTAGTACTCTCAGCTAGAGCAGAACCACTGGATTAATTGTTGAATGAATGGTGAATCCCATTGATTCAGTGGGTCTAGTCTTGCTGGGAATATCAAAAGTCAGACCATTAACATTATTTGTATAGTTTAACTGT
The DNA here is from genome assembly GCA_948472985.1 of Iguana delicatissima. Taxonomy (NCBI): domain Eukaryota; kingdom Metazoa; phylum Chordata; class Lepidosauria; order Squamata; family Iguanidae; genus Iguana; species Iguana delicatissima. Next base: position 2,536,739 of record CAOKZL010000251.1, on the reverse strand, counting down.
TCATGGTATAAGAGATAGAAAACTAACTGGCATAGTTTTGCTTGTATGCCCATAAACAATAGGCAGAAAACCCTGCAGGGGACCTTGACTAGGTACAATGAAATAAATATTCCAGATTCTGCTTCAGAATTAAGTACAGAAATTTTAGAAGCAAAGGTATTGGCAAAGATCTGGAAGTATGAATACCATTATTTCATGCAGTGTTATTTTGGCTCCCTTTTATTCAAGTGAGAAACTGACCTTTTGAATCTGCCATGGAAAAGGTAATTCAGGTATCTGAAGGCTCTTTATATACAAAAAGTGAAAAAGAAAAGAAAAGAAATGTATGATCATATTGTTGGAATTATGTATGGAATGGGATCTTGTGGACTGACATTTTCCACAGAAGACCAGCTTTCCCCAACCTGATGCCATCCAGACATGCCAGACTAGAGCTCCCATCATACTCAGCCAAGGTTGGGAAAGCTGCATTGGGCTATCTGTAAAGATTAGTGCAGTTAAGCAATTTAGATTCTGGATGTGTTAGATTTATTCTTCCCTGCCCCTAGTCTTTGGAGGGCCATGTGTGTTTCCTCACTTCTTTCTCTGTGTGGCAAGCCAGCTCTGCTGTGTTTGGGACCCTTTCTGCTCATGCCTCAGCGAAGCCCTTGCCATCTGCCCTGAAGTCTTGCCCTGACAGTGTGACTGTTTGACAGAGGCTTGAGATGAATGACAGCCATCAGAAACTTTCCTTTGACGTGGTTCAATTTGCTCTTCACATAGTGTGAACAATTTTTACTGCTCCAGGCAGGTTTTTAATCCTGGCTAGAGGCCAAGACAGGTGAGGCTTTCACTCCCAGGAGGCTAGAGAGCTTGATGGTGAGCTTTTTACACACGGGTGAAACTAGCTACCCTGCCTTCTCTTTCCTCCTGAAATTTACATATATTCCTTTTGCTTATTTTTTCATGACCTTACCAACTCCTGGCTCGATGCGCACCTTCTCCAAAGGAAGCAGTCTGAGAGCTATGTTTAAACATCATTCATGCAACTAGGAACTGAGAATGTGAGTTCTTTCTTAATTTTTCCTTTTTCCCTTTCTTTTTTTTTTGGCCAATTAATTCTAGCATGCTACTGCTGCTATGTTAGCAAAAGCAACTCTGTCTCAAGGGGCTGCAAATAAGACTGTTAAAGAGAGTAAAATCACTTTCATATGGTAACCCAACTTTGTTTCTTCTAGAATGAGCAGCATCATGTCCCTGGCCTACATACCACCTGCTTGGAAAAATATGGATTTTCAAGTGTAATGTTGATTATTAAAAAAAAGTCTCAAAATTAAAGTACATTGATTTAGCTAGATTTTATATTGACTTTCATCACAGATTTTTACTTGAGCATAAAAACCTGCCTATATTGGTTCATGATACTGTGCTCCCAGAAGTCATACAAGCTGGCTGTTTAGTGTTAAGTAGGAAGGAAAGACATTTTTCTTAATTCAGAATCTCATTTGGAAATAAGATCATTAGATAAATGTAATTGCAAACAGCAAATACATACATAACAGGTAGGGCTGGCTGAACAGAACATTCAGATCAGTCCTTTATTTTTTATTTTCTTTTTCAGTTTGAACTCTGTGACCACTTTTTAAAGTACCTCTTTCAAACTTGGAACATGCATTTTTGTGTATTTTTTCCCTGGTGACAGATGCATGAAAATGTTACATTTCCATTTGCGTCCTAACCCTTTTCATTCTTAAACCTGCCAGCAAAAGTGGAATGATGTAGGAAAACCTGTCACTTGCATGTTATCAGCACTTGTGAAACTCACAGAGTTCTTGATTGGAGTCACTGTAATTCCCCTGTTTGGTGAAAATCAAAACTTCTGTAAAATAATGTTTTGGATCTTTTTGCTCCAGAGTTATGACTTTTGCAATAGTGTTGTGTCTTTCCAACCTATTTCTTCATTTTTTGCAATGAAAAAGGAAGTGGTTTGTTCTGGCTACTGAAATCACATGCAAAATACTCCTTTGTAGATTAAAAAAAGCTTTACTTCCTACTCAGAGCACAACAGAACTGTCAGTTCCCTTTTTGCCAGCATATAATGGATCAGTAGGTGAGAGCTGAAGAAAATTCTTTTCTGTTTCAGGCTGAGGAACAATAGACAGCCCTTGTTAATCACATATAATCCATTTTATGCCACTAAAGCTACATAAGCCTTCAGTGGATCCTCCACCAATCTTTTGTCTCCACTTCTTATTTGTGTAGCACAAGAGTGGGGACCATGCAGCCTTCCAGATTTTGTTGGACAATAGCTCCAGGTGTTTTTCACTTGTAACTATGATGGCTTGAGATGCTAGAAGTTACATTCCAACAACATTTGGAAGGTCACACAATTCCCACCTGTGGTATAGCTGAGAGCATACTGTGGGTTATACTGTGATTGCATGAAGAGATATTACATGATTTTGGAGACTCTAGGTTATTTGGACTGTTCCCCGAATTCCTGGCCTGGCAATAAAGATGCCAAACTGTTTAGACATAGTATCACCTAGAAACATGTGCCTGAATGTTTCATATTGTGGGAGTTCTTCATTATCTTGGCTTTCATATACCCTTAACCTCACCTATACTCCACTAATGGTTTTATGTGATATTTATTAAGCTTTTTATGAAAGTAATGACCTTTACATGTCTGTGTTCTGTGATTTTACAAATTTGAATCCCCACTGTGTCTGTTTTATATATCTATTTACTATCTTCTGCTTTCTCTTTTTTTGGTAGATAAATACTGTGTAATTCTAGAAACCATACAATGGATGTAGTAGCTCACACTTCTGTCAACTATTTGTTTTTAGGTTATGATGAATTAGTCTTTTGTTGAAATAAATAAACAGTATGAAAGGCAGCTAAAATCGTATGAGTCTATGTCCCTGAGCACATGAGCCTTTTGAGTGTGAAGTATGTTTTCCCTTTGATAGTCAGGTGTCCCATACACATTCATTGTCAGTGCCAAGACATATAAAATGTAAGTATATTTGTTTTCATTTAATCCATCAATTTTTTTTTAATACTCCAATGTGTGCACATACACCACAGGCTTTGTAGCACAGAACAAAACTGAAGTAGAGGGAGAGAAGAAAAAGTTTATGCCTTGTGAAAGAAGTGATCATGCAGAAAAACAGAAAAAAAATGGAAAGAGTTTTCTGTTATTGAAAGTAAACAGGCAAATTCGCAAGCAGGTATAACATTAAAAACAAACATGGAAAAGTGTGCAGAAAAAGAAAGGGTGTTTTAAAGCTAGAGTGTGTTGTATGTCCTAACAAAACAGGATATTCCTGATGGGTTTGTGGGATTGGGTGCAAAGATATGTCCTATTTTGAGAATTCGGCAAAATCCTTTGTAAGTGTCCAATCCGAAGCAATTAGAATTGTTTAAGAAATAGCAGTGATGCACTGGCCAGCTGGATATTATATCCCTTGCCTTGGTCACTTGCCCTCTATGTTGCATGTCAATAGCAGGGTGCATGTTTTTGCTTCCACATGATTCAGAACTCTTGTGGGTTCTAAGTAGTATAAACAGCCTGGATGAGTATTGGCATCTCCCTGCTTCAGATCTTGACATCCAAGACAGGCGAACAGTAGGATCAGGTACAAGGATGCTAAGGAGGAAATGAAGGTAGCTAGCATATCCACCACACAATACTTACTGCCTTGGAGAATCAAACATCTGAATAGGGCTTATGTCAGAATCCACACTGCTTCATAGCAGTTGAATTGCAGGGAAAGGCAATGGATTTTATTTTGTTTTATTCTATTTGCTCTCCATTGAGTTCAGCTTGTAACAGCTGAGGAAACATAGGACTTAGCTTATGTCTTCTCCTCTCCTGACGTAGTCCTATAAGGCCGTTACTACCTCATTTTGCCCTCTCAGCTTGCACAGTTGCACCAGTGGTAAAGATACTTTCTGCTTCAAGAATAATATAATACAGCATTGCTTAATATTCCACCAGCTTAGGTCACTGGCAAAGAGCTTATCTGAAGATACGGTCGTCTCTCTAACCAGCACAATTGGAGCATAGGGTTGTACCTTAAATGTCAAGGAGAATGGTTCACATTTAACCTTCAACTTTTGATTAATCTTTTTTTCCATGGAGGAATATTTCATATTATGTCCATGCCTGCAGTCTGATGGTCTCAGATACCACCTTGTGAACTAGACTTAAGTACTAGTTTCAAGAAGGATGATGTCAAAATCTGCATTAAGTTCCTGTTTTTAAATTTGCTGTTATCATTTGCCTTCATGTTGACTCCAATTTTTAGCAACCCTGCTGTTAGCAAGATTTATTTGGAGAAAGCTTGCCATTGCTGTCTTCCTAGAATGCTGAAGTCACTCAGTGGGTTTTCATAGCTGAGCAAGGGATTTGAACCCTATTTTCCTTGACTCCTAATCCAACACTCAAACCACTGTACTGCAAAAGCTCTGTTCTGAAATACCATGGCTTAAATTGCAAAACTGTCTTCTGCTGTTGTTTCCTGGTCATCTACTGATTATACTTCAGATCCTTCCATAAACATATTAATATGAGTTTCTATGTAGAAGGGATCAGCTGTTTTGCAGTCTTTCATGGGAAGTGATGAATCTCTGATACTGTTGTTGTTGCGTATATTTATAGTCACACACCTGCTTCCTGGAGTCGATACACAGTGTGGAGAGGGAAGATAACTTCAGATATGTGGTGCTATGAATCAGTTCATTAGGGGCAATGGACCATGTTGCAGATGGCTGAAAAGTTTAGAGGAATATATATAAGATGATTTTTTTTTAAAGCAGTTGTTAGATTATTGTGTATATTGTGTATGGTGAAGGCAAAATGAATAAAGTCCCACATTCCACAGTCCCAAATTGGTTCAAGTTTATCTTGTGCCTGCTAAATATACTTAAAACGTCACATACAATGGCCCTCCACTTTTGTGGTTTCAGCATTTGGTTATTTGAAGGTTATGCTATCTATCTATCTATCTATCTATCTATCTATCTATCTATCTATCTATCTATCTATCTATCTATTTAGAAAGCTCTGACTATATTTGCCCTTGCCACAGAAATATGTTCTCTCTAGGAATTTCTAGGTCCTCCACTGCAATTCTGTGGTCCACTCTCATTGGAAGCTGGCCATAGAATCATGCTGAAGAGCTTAGAGATTCCTAGAGAAGGGTTCTCAGGGTTTTTTTTTAAAAAAAAGTTAATAATTTTTATTTGTAGCTTTTCCAATGCAACAAGGGTCTTGTGCCCCTAACCCTAGCAAAAGTTGACAGTTTACTGTAAAAGCTAATGACATGAAAAATGTGATTTCTAGTTTACTCCTGAGGAGAAGGTGATTTCTGCACATTACTGTGCATGCATTCTCAGAAGTAATTTTGACTGAGTTCAGTGACAGTTATTCTTGGATAATTGTATATAGGATTACAGTCCATAAAGTGGATTTTCCATAGTAAAATTTAACATGCTATGTATGACATCAAACTTGTTCGTAGTGAATAAGTTTCAAGAGGGAGGTAGATGTGTCTTCCAAGTAAAATATTTTCATCCTGTTCTGATAATTTTGATTGAAGTGTTATCCCAAGGAGACATTGCTGAAAGTGAATGGGGATGACTGAATTTCCTTTATATTTTCATGGGATAAATTTTAAAATGTTAGAAGCAGTGTGAAGTAGCTTGTTTACTCAAAAATGTTTTTAGAAAATACAATCATACAAAGAATATAAAAATTACATTTAAGAATGTCAGTGACAGCAACAACAAGCTTAGGCAGTACACCTTGGTTCTCTGGAAATAAAAACTAATTTTACGTAGCTTGATTTTATTCTTCCTTTGAATCTTAAGAAAAAGTGCTCTTGTGCCAGGCATTTCACAGCCACCTGGATCTGGAATCAGCAATTCCTGGAATCCCATGGGAGGAAATTACACCACCATCCTAAAAAGTGTTGTTCTCAGCTCAGGAAGCTCTGACAGAAAGCAGATTTTTTTTTTCCTCACAAAAAAATCAGGGCTAAAATCCTTGGGCTTACTTCTGAAGCATTTGGAAGGGTTAAGTCTGAAATATTTCTTGGAAACATTCTTGTTACCAATGAAATGGGTAGAAAAGAACTCTCATTTTCACAGCAGGGGAACTAGGGGATGAATCTTTGAAATTGGTTTCTTTATTTTTAACAGCTGATTTTGTGACTCTAATTTAAAAAGGTGATTCCTCAGCTAGTACTGGAGATTGGAGTTCAGTCAGGTTCTCCATTGGGTAGCAGCTGCCTGATGTGAAAAAAGTAGAGTGGAACAAAAGCACTCTCATGAGACTTCTTATCAGGTTCTGAAATGTATCTGGAGATTTCCTGGGAGAAGTACTAAAAGACCTGGGTGTGATGACTATGGTTGAGTTGTGAGACCAACTGAATTTCTACCTTTTGAAAATGTGTGGTTTGGCCTACATCTTTGTTAACTGACAGGAAGAGAAACAGCTTTCATGGGGCTATTCACATCTGGTTATATTTAGCTGATCGTCAGCATCTTCAGAAAATATTACCTAAAATTGTAGGAATTTTGCAATGAATGCCAATTAGAATGCCAGGTTTTGTATACATACATTGCAGACATTTTCACAAAGAGTATTTTGACATTTGTTTGTATGTGAGACTAGACTTCATAGAGTTCATTATCTAAATGTTTCAACTTTATGGAAACTAATGGGTATCTCTTTCAAATTTAAAGCTCTAGGCAGAATCAAAGCATATAAATTTGGAAGACTACATGACCCCTCACATTTGTTAGGGTTAGGGGCACAGGACTCCTGGAAAAGTGGATAAATTGCAAATATCAGGGTATGTTTGTGTGTTTATATGTGGTGAAGGGACAGGAGACATGCTGAGGAAAATGGTCGCCCAGGGTCCAAACCAAGTCAGTGAAAGGAGAGGGAAAGGGATTGGCTGACACGGCAACATTGTACTTCCTCTTTCTCACGCATCTTCTCTTTCCATGAGTGTGTATTGAGTCATTGGAAGAAGGCTTATGGTGCTGTGAAATAGGGCTGCAAGCCATCCTTAGCTGGCTAAGCAGCTGTTGGTGGGGCAGGAAAAGGAGCAATGGTGAATTTTTTAAAGGGCTGTGCAGCCTGATCAAAGCCACTGAGAGGTAAGGTTCCCCCAGTAAAGAAGCACTTGAGGTGGGGAAGAAGGGGTTGGAGAAACTCACAAATAATCAAATCCATGAAAATCAAACCCACAAATTTGGAGGGCCAGCTGTATTTTCTAGGGTTGGCCATCTGATTGATCATTTTAGTTTTGGCTGATGAATCAAATATTGCCTAATATTGGCTGAAGTTTATTTTTGAAAGACATTGATGTGATTGGAACAGCAACATAAAGAAGCTTTGACGATTAAAGTTTTGATATTTGTATCAAATTTAGTACTCAGAAACAATTGGGATGGTTAGATACCACCCTCTGTAAACATCTTGAATTAATATGTGAAGGGAATCATAGGGGGCAGTTCTGCTTACTGGCACCACCTCTCATTTCTGCCACTCCCATCACTTCCCCTATCCCCTGTCAAACATCCATTTCATGTTCATAAGTAATACTCTGTGTGCATAGAAGTATAGCATAAGATTTCAACAGGCACTGTAGCTTTTGGCTGCTGCAAACCCACAGGACAAACTCTTGTCCTTGCAAAATAAATATAAACTGCCAAGTATGTAGCAGCAATCTAGATCTCATGGAACACAGAACAATATTTGGCCATGATCAGATAAGAAACATTCTATCAGTGAAATTTTAATCATGGAGTGATCATTTTCCCCATGGCATCATATTTTCATGTCTATGTTCATGGCAACTGCCAAGGTGTGTATATGTGTTATGTGACCGAGCTCTACAATGTTGTTTTGTAGCTTAGAACTTTCTCATTCTTCAAAGTGGCTCAGCAATGTGCTTTACTTCAGTAGCCCGTTCATTCAATAAGTAAGATGAGATAACGAGTGCACACTTAGGTAGGATGTGCCTGGTTATTTCGGTAGGATTTAAGATGCTTCTGGATTCCACCCAATATATTTTAGATTGTGCAGAGTACTTGTATCCAACACAGTGCAAACCTAAGCCATATAGGTTGTCATGGCTATTTTTGCCCACCTGCTTTGAAACAGCCTTGCTAATTCATTTTCAGCCTTTATTTCATGCACACCTTTTAATCTGAGTTAATGTTTCATATTTATTTTTATTTTTTCCATTAATCTCTTCCTCTTTAGGTGCAATCTAGCTCCCGTGGTGGAGTTTGCTGCAGATGTGGGAACTAAATCAGATTTTATTACCATGAACCCATCAGTTGTACAAAGAGCATTTGGAGGCTTTCGGAATGAGAGTGACAGAGAAAAATTTGTGCATAGACTATCCATGCTGAATGACAGTGTCCTTTGGATCCCTGCTTTCATGGTCAAAGGCGGAGAGAAGCATGTGGAGTGGGTTAATGCATTAATCCTTAAGAATAAATTGAAAGTGCGAACTGCCTATCCATCACTGAGACTTATTCATGCTGTCAGAGGGTAAGTGTCTGGAAAAGACTGGTCTGTCCTTGGCACAATAGAACTCATAACTAAAATTTCCACTTGACAGAAAGAATAGCTCTAAAAGGTTTATGATAATTCCATTCTAGTCATAATGGATTATACTTTTGATAAAGTCACACTTGTTTGGGAGAAAATGTTTCCCACTCTTTTTAGACCATTCAGAGGCAAACACTGGGAATGATTTGATTTTGTGACCCTTTCTTCCTTTCTCTTTGTGAACAAAAAGGACGTGAATCTGTATGAGAAATTATTTGAATTTTTTAAAAATTAGAGCAGAACTAACTGGTTCTAATGTTAAATGTGTTTTGCTTAGCTACGAACTGAAAGTTTTAGAGTTTTAGTTCTGTCCTCAAAGATGAATGTTGTTGTTGTTGTTATCAGCCTTCTTTTTTCCTGAAAAAAAATAAGGCTTTGATGCTTATGCTTTCCACTATGCACCCCAAAAAACTGATAATTTTGGTTTAACAAGAGGAACATACTCTACACTAATTACCTGTTATGAGTTTTTTTTCCTAATTGTTCTTGTATGTTTTTTTAGCCTTACAAATGCTTAGAAAATGTGGATGCTTGAGGGAAAGTGTGTATAATAATTGTGTCATGCCTAGCTGGTTTTTCAGGTGTCAAATCATGTCTGTCTCCTGTTGCCCTACTTCTTCTGTTTTGGTGTCAAGAATCACGCTAGTTATTTTATCACACACATTGGCTTCTTTTGATGTATTCATTCCTCCTAGAAATTATCCTTTTCAGGATACTGTCTTACATTGCATTGCTATCCTGTTTTCTTTATGCATTTTTTAAAAGTAGAATCAGCAAATTTTGTAAAAGGTTCATATCCTCAAGCTTTGCTTGTTTATTAAATGGGATATTCCTGAATGAACTGAAGATGCTTTAGAACATTACTATATTCTGTACTTAACACACAGACAATGGATTGCAAGAGATGTAGTGTTAGGCCTACTTAGAGTAAACCCATTGAAATCAAAGGGATTTACATTAATTGTGACTAATAAGCCTCTTTTATTTCAGTGGGTTTAATCTGGGTAGGAGTAATATTAGATTTAGTCTTGTATCTGTTCCTTCTTCAAATGAAACTTCTTGTATTTTAATATTTACTAATCCATGAAAGGTCTGAATTGTGTTGATCTTAAATAGATCAGCTTTATAACCCCATTATAAAGCTCATTGATTTAAAGATTAGTGGACCTATTTCACTTATTTCATTCTTGGCTACTAGAGCAAAAGATATTGAAAGGTTTTTTCCCCATCATTAGGCGAGAATATGAAAGTTTCTGCACATTTTAATTTTTTTCCATTTGGAGAACATTTCATCAAATTATTGAGGTTTGTTTTGTTTTGTTCTGTTTACAAAAATGATTGGTTTTGTCCTAAGGCTGTGTTAATTTCTTGTGCCAGAAAAAGGAATTATCTTTTTAAAAAGAGAGCAGCTATTTTTGGAAGCCTAGGAAAATCCATAAAGAAAAGTATGGGGTTGTGCTTGGAGAGGCGTTGTTCCCCCCGCCCCACAAAAAAGAAAAGAAAAGAGAGAAAATTAGAAAAGAACTTCTAGTCATTTTTGGTTCTGGAAAAAAAAAAGAACGAAAGAAGTATCACATTTTCGTAGCAGGTGCAGTCTGCAGCAGATCCCTAAGGAACAAAACTGGGTCCCAGAACCCTCGAGCATGCCTATCATGTGATTGATGTGAAGCCTCTAAGAGGAATGCAGTGAGGGATTTTGTGGGTACGAGTTGTGTGCTCATGACAGGTCTTTTCATTAGTCTTCATCAAGCCATTTTCTCTATTCGGGCATGGGCTGAATAGTGAATTCAGATGCCAGGAGTAGCATCATCTTACTCCAAACTCATGATGGCACCTCTTCAAGCATTTCATATAGAGGTTAAAGATGGGGCAGGGAACAAAAGGAACTCTGAAAGATCCTATCAGACACAAAAGTGGGAATCCAACTGCTTGTCCTAAGTGGAGAGCCAATATTGTGTTATGATTTGAGTGTTTGGCTAAGAATCCAGAGAAACAAGGTTCAGATTCCTGTTCAGCTATGGAGACTCACAGAGTAACCTTAGATAAGTCACATTGTCTCAATCTTAGAAGAGCGCAATGAGTAACCTCCTCTGAATAACTCTTGCTATGAAAAACCCATTATAGTGTCCCCATAAATCAGAGCGAATTTGAAGAGAACATAATATTAACAACAAAGACTCAAGTAGAGAAGACCTGTTGACTTAAAGGGATTTATGTGAACATTGACTTAGCATTCAGTAGTAGATTCAGTGAGTCTTGCTGGAACTAGGAATTGACTTAAGGGCACTGTGTTCTAAGCTGTCAGTTCTCTTTTTTAAAAACAAAACTAAAGATATTAAAATATTTTACACCAACAGTCGGGAACCAAATAAGCAACCACGTTCAAAATTGACCAGATCTATAAATGATTTCAATAAAAACTTCTAGACACAAACCAAACTTATTTCCCCTCCATGTGAAGTTCACACCCCTCATCTCTTTCATTATATTCCCCCCTTCTATTATTATGCAGGTTTCATTTTCTCTTTAAAAATGCCCAGCAAATTTCCTGTGCCAGAACAGGTGCTGGATATATTTGCATTAAAATTTATATCAAAATAATCACTATGTTACAAAGCAGAGAATCAAATTAGCCATTTCAAAACCTATTCTAATTGTTTTCTTGTTGAATTAAATGGAAATGCCAGATCATGCTGTACTCTCACAGAGCTTAAAAAATTAGAAGTATAACTCAGGTACCAAATTTTAAAAGTTTTGGATTTTCCCACAACATTTTTTTCCCTTAACATTGTCCTGGTTCTTTCATTTCTCTTTCACCATCTTATTTCTGTATAGAAAAAGAATGCCATACCACAGAGATTCTTTGCCCTCTGAAATCTGCACATTTATCAATGGTACTTGGCATCTCTGAGTAGGTGCATTTGTCTTCCTTACCTTTGTTGGTTTCTTCTTTAAAGGGAATGAGGTCACAGCTAAATACAGAGGTGGAGAGTTGGCACCTTTTTCTGCCAGGGATCCTGTACCATCCAAAACTGTATGAAAAGCAGAAACAGAACAGTTAAATAGTTAAAGGGTTTTCCCCTCCCTAGTGTAATTGCAGAGAAGGATGGAAGTTGTGCTTGAGTTTTAAATGTTGTACAACTGTCTTGTTTGTGTCTTCAGAAACAAGCAACAAGATGCCAAGCAAGAGAGTAGACAGTATTTCTGTTTAAATAACAATCTCAAGCGAAGATCTCCATTTGATGCCGAAAACAAATCAGCGGAAGAAAAGAGAATAGTCCTTGAGAGATCATTCCAGAATAGGATGCCACAACCAAAGAGTTCTTGAGTACCAGTATTTTCCTCAGCCTGACCAATGCAACTTTGCAGCATCTCTAATTAAGATTATCCACAAAGCAACTGAGTCTGAAAGACCTGAGCAGGGCTATTGACTTGAAGGTGCTGTTGTTGTTGTTAACTGCTATCAAGTTGACTTCAACTTATGGCAATCCTATGCTTGGGTCTTTCAGACTCAGTTGCTTTGTGGATAATCTTAATTAGAGATGCTGCAAAGTTGCATTAGTCAGGCTGAGGAAAATACTTCAGAAACTAGTGAAAGCTTGCTTAGAGGAAGAGCAAGCTTCCAAGCCCTGGTATTCTTTTCACTGGCTTGAATCTTAATCTAAGCAGAAATGGAAGCTTCCCACACAAAGGTGAAAGCAGAGATGCCTCTCCTAGCAGAGCCGAGGATTGGTCAGCCAAGAATGAAAACATCCAAAGACCCAGCTCATGGTCTCAGCAGGCTGGGACTTTAACAGATAGTTCTCTCGTCATAGGGCTGAATCTAGTGTTAATGCCGCCCAGTGTAGATGCACTAAAGTCAATGGGATACAAGTTTGTTGTGACTAATAAGCTCCATTCATTTCCATGGGTGTCTGTGAGATCAGGCTAATATGGGATTTATCTCATTATGGGGATTTTGATTGCCTTCTGTAATAGTTTATGAGCTTGTCTTTGTTTTAGTAGAATGCAACAATACCAGCTACATATTCCTTAAAAGTTGCATTTTGAGGAAGAAAGTATGTGGGGTATTATGTGAAAGCTGATAGTTTTGAAAGGAAATTCCCTTAGAAAAAGAAAGAAAGAAAGAAAGAAAGAAAGAAAGAAAGAAAGAAAGAAAGCAAGCTACCCTCTTTTCTTGCAATAGCCTTGTTCTCAGAAACGCTAAATAAAAATGTAATCTGTATAGTTGATCTGAATAGCTACTGAATGGCTAATGGCTTAGAAGACCAACACATATCCAGTGAGTATACCTTCAAAGATTAGCTTTAGGGTATTGGCGGTAGCTTTAAAGAATATTGAATCTAACTGTATCGTATGCAAGGCTTGTTGAATTATTGTATTCTGAGAGAGCCATTACTTCAGTCTGTGTCTTGGGCTCTTATATACCACTTTTGCTTTCCATAGTTGTTGTTGTTGTTGTTGTTGTTGTTGTTGTTGTTGTTGTTGTTGTTGTTGTTTGCATTAGTGTATGATGATCTCCATTAAGACTTCCAAGAGCCCCAGTCTTCGACTGCCCTTCTTAGGCCTTGCAAGCTTATGGCTATGGCTTCCTTAATTGAATTAATCTACCCATTGTGTGGCCCACCTCTTTGCCTACTGCCTTTCATTTTACCAAGCATTATTGTCTTTTCCAGTGAACCATGAACAAATGAACTGGATCATGACTATGTCTATGTTTATTTGGATGTAATATTTCCCCAGCCTGCTCCATAAAGAATGGCGATGTTAAATTCCATGGCCAGAGGATAGGGTGGCCTCTTATTCAAAAGGAAGATACATCTGCAGAAAATTGGACATGGATTTGTGTGCAAAGGCTTTATGCTAATTTGAAAGAACAGATGGAACTTTTGAATTGATGAGTGTTATTTCAGTAGAAATACATCTCCCTATAGCAGAGAAGACTGTCTCTCGGTGATCCCTTATGCCTGCTGGGTCTGTTGACCGGAGGCTAGGTGTCAATAGGCAAATTCAAGGCCCCTGCTGTTTCTTCTTATTGTTCTTTATCTTTAAAATGGGCTTTGTCTAAATGGGCCTTCCAACTCAGGATTTCCCTCTGTAAATATAGTCCTCCCTCCCCGTTCGCAGGTTTGACCTTTGCGAATTTGATTATTTGCAAGGCATGTGCTTGCCTTCTTCCCAGTTTCCTCCTCCCATCCCTTGCATTCTTCAGGCTTGCAAGGCTTGTGTTTAAAATGGACATTTTTTCCTTTTGGGTGAGCAAATTGCTGCTGAAGGTGTTGCCTCTCTGCCATGTGGTTGCACATTCTGCTGTGTATTGGCTGCTGATTGGTCAGGTGTTCTCTTTGTTCCTACCTTTCCTTTTTCAAGGTGGGCACTGAAGGTAATCAGAACTCCAAAACTCCCCCCTTCTCTGTCTGAGGGGAAAGTACAGGTAAGCCTTTTAGGTTGTCTTTTCTCTCCACCGCTCCCCCAAATGCTGGGGTCAGAGGCAAGGGAATGGGAGTGGGAAAACTCTGGAGGGAATGGGGGGAATTTCAAGGGGGAGTTATTTACAGTTTTTCCGTTTTCACAAGGGTTCTGTGCCCCAAACCCTCGTAAATGTGGAGATCCTACTGTACACATGGCTAATCTACCAGAGGCAGACAGACCATGGTCAAAGAAATGCTGCATAACCAAGATACTTTCTTATACCTTTTCTCTCTCTCTGTCTCATCTCTCTCTCTCTCTCTCTCTCTCTCCTTTTTGTTTACTGGATTGAGAGTTTCCCCTGAGATATAATGCCTGAACAAGCCCCATGTTGCGATTTCTTCTATTATGAATCAACCCCAGTGTGAACTGAAGATGATCAGGGCACTTTATAGTGAAGAAGTGATCTTGTTCTGAAAAAGAAAGTGATACTGTTTCCAAGCTGCTGTTGAGCACAGCAAGATCTTGAAAACGGGAGCCCATGTGTTACTGTCTAATAAACAAATTATGGCAAGTTTAAGGACGCTTCAGGTTTAGAAGAATCTAAATAAGAAGGGGAAGATTGCTCCAAGCTATACAGTGGGGGGGAGAGTGAGGATATATAATGTAGCCACTGAGACCCTATGTTTTGAACAGAAAAGTGGGGAAACTGTGAAAAAGGCACTAATAATGATATCCATTAGATACACCAGTTACCAGTGGCTGCCCTTTCAGTTGAGAAAAGATTGTTTTGTCAATGAAACAGAGATGAGACTGATTTGTGAGAGACTAGAACAGGCAGATTGCATCTTATGCATGCATACTCTTAGACCACCCGCCACCACTCCCAATTTGTGCATGGCTTCAAGTGCTTGAATCTGCAGGAGCAATCTCTGTGATAAAGCCCCAGTACAATTACTTTAGCTATTAGGATAGATTTGTCTAGAGAGAATAATAAGTTGTCTATTCTGGGACCATGTTGACACCTTTCCCTGCCAGACTGAAAGCAAACCTGCCTCAGCTTATCAACTGTTGAGTACGTGAGGTTTACGCTTTGAGGCATCATACCTCCTAAGTTTTGATTCTGCATGGTGCGGTAGTTTGAGTGTTGGATAGAGATTCTGAGAGGAAAGGGTTCAAATCCTTGCTCAGCAGTGGGAGCCCGCTAGCAACCCTGGGCAAGTCATACTCTTTCAGCCTGAGAGAAGGGAATGGCAGATTCCCCCCTGAATAATTTTTTTCCTTGAGAAGACTGTGTGAGTTTCCATAGGTCAGGGTCAACTTGAAGGCAAGTAAGAACAACAGCAAAGCCTACCTGTGGCATCTGCAGTCGCCTTGCCCAGGTGGGAAGGAAGCATCTGTGACTAGTTTTTATTAGCCCAGGAGTTCTCAGGCTTTATGAAGGAGGATCAAAGAGGTAACACTCAGGCATTGCTGCTTGGCACCTGCTCAGTGGAAGAATTCCTGAGCTAGATAGGATAGGAATGATAGTGGTGGCAGTGCCTGCTAGATCTCTTTGCTCTCTGATTTTCATGGAATAGTTGGTCCAGGGAAATGTTTTGCAGTGCTGATGGATCACTGCGTCTTTCCCCAAGCAAGATCCACTTTTTGGAAGTCATTGGAAGTTGTGTGTGTGCTGTAGAAGAAAGTGACTACTTCACTGAAGATAAGGCTAAGAGGCAGGGAGACTCCTTACAGTTTACAAAGAGCAAAAACAAGATTCTGTAGAAGGATCTCTAATTTATAGTCAGCAAAATAGCTGCCAAGTAATCTCTGACAATGTAGTGTTTGCCAATTTGAGTATTGTTATTTTCTGTCTAGTTAGTTTCAACTTATGATAATCCCATGAGTTAAGGACCTCTGAGCCCTAGTCGTCCACTACCTTGCTCAGATCTAACAAATACAAAATTGTGGCTTCCTTTATTGAATCAATCCATCTGTAATTTGATCTTCACAGTGATCACTGTTGCATGTATATAATATTTCTTTAGCATCAGTGTTGTTCTAAAATTCAAGATGTATACACCTATATTAAATATTTTATCTAGAACAGTGGTTCTCAGCCTGTGGGTCCCCAGATGTTCATGGACTTCAGCTCCCAGAAGCCCCAGCCACTATGGTCAATGCTCAGGACTTCTGGGAGCTGAAGTCCACGAACATCTGGGGACCCACAGGTTGAGAACCACTGATCTAGAAGATAGTGGAAATTCCCTTTACTTAAACATTTGCAAACAGTTTCACTAAGATTCATGCTGAAACCCCACTCTGTCTTGTGTTCTATTTAAAATTTGCATACAGTACCCATTTCCAGAGGGTTCTTTGAAAGAAGAGACTTTAATAATATGTTACTCAATAGAGTCGCAGAGGCTCTCATGATGCTTTTTAATGCATAGAAACACATCCACTCTCCTTTTTTTGAAAAGGACTACAAGAGAATTTTTTTAAAGCTCCAACAGAAAGAAGCACATCATTAGCAACGTCTTCTCAAGTAGCCACCTGGTCTCAAATGGATATAATATTTGAGTGGGGAACAAATAAACAGCACAATTTTATATTAAACAACCTAAGTGAGTCCATTAAACTGATTTGGAGGAAAGAGAATATTTATCTCTGGTGGCTAAGCATCCCTCTGTGTTCTTGCAAAATACTCTGTTTTACCTTATGTAGAACTCAGCTACTCTAGAGAACAGAGTGAAATGATTCTTTCAACCAGCCTTTATGTAATATTTTATTATAAGAGTTCTGAGTTTCAAAATTGCATACACATGCATAATTGAATCATTCCTTATTTATATCATAGTAATGTTAAAGCTTCCAACTGGGCATATGGTTCCATTGTTCTACTTTTTGGAGAATATATTGCTGGAGGTAGAGTCAAAACATTTTTCTTTTTTCTTTTAATACACACGCACATGCAAGCACAGACTGCAAAGCAAGCTGGCAAACCTGTTCCTCTGGATTATTTTACACTTGTGTCAGACTTTGAATTACTACTGCTTTCTCCTTAAAATAGTTGAATGATCTTGTACATATTGTCTTGGTAATAAAGATGGTAAATGATTGAAAATGTGAACTGCTTCCCTCCAAAATTGTTCCCATCCATAGACTGGCCTAGCCCCTACCCCTCCAACAACCCAGGCTTGAACTGGATTCCCGATCTAAGTTGACTAATTCTTGCTGGCCTCCTATTTCCCAGGAACAAAGCATCTCCTTGGGAAGCAGGTAACAGGCATATATTGTGTCAACTTGATATAAATCAAGTTATTAATAAAAGATGGTGGCTGGCCTGTTCAATATTTACCTAATCAGAAACCCAACTTATGAGCACATAAAGGTAAACTGCATCAATGTGTAATTTCTGTATTCTCAGGAGGGAAGCAGGTATGTAGCTACCTCATTGGCACTATTTTGAAAGCAGAGCCAGCAGCATGGCCATTGTGCAGTGGACAACATAGTAGCATGGGTCCTGGTGTGCAACATGCATCATAGGACTATGGGTCCCACTGTGAAATGGAACAATGCATGAGGTGTTCCAATACATATAATCAAAATTTAGTAGAAGGGTGGGTATTATGTCAGGGATTTAAAACCATTGTCATAAAGTTATGTATTGTAGCCTCTGATGCACTTTCTTGGCAGACGTCTTGATAAATTGTTATGTACTTTAGGGGGAAAAGTGGTATTGGTATTGTGGTTGGCATGATCTATAAATAAAGACCAAACATTATAAAATCCAGGTTCTGCTTTTCAACATCTTCATCTGTTAACATTAAATGATAATTTTTCCAGTAGTGCCAGTGTCTAAAGTCTCTTTCTATAATTATCTAGTGTTAATTCAGCTGTATTTTTCCAGTTTTGTGCAATTTCCATTTTCTTTGAGTGAGATAAAGAATCATTGTGTTGTTAACGTTGGTCATTGTGAAAAAATAAAGTTAACCCAAAGCCGGAGAAGCTGTTATACCCTAATTGGTAACATTATGGCCTTTTCCACACCGGGTGAGGGAATCGCCTGCACCGCTACTCACTGGACCTTTCAGCTCCTAGGTCCAGTCCACGGCGCTCTGGAGCAGTGCGCGCTCGTCAATACGCACTGCTCCGGCGTCCCAAATGGCGGCTTCCGGTTGGTCGAGGGCCAATCGCTGAAGCTTGCCAGCCTAAAGCCCGTCCCTGGGCAGATCACAGGCTCGCATTGGTGCGAGCCTGCGAATCTGCATAAGGGAGCAGGCTCGCAGTGACGCACTCTGTGCTTTTGAAAGACCGAAAAAATCAGGTCTTTCAAAAGCACACTGGAGGACCACTTGGGGTTGTTCTGGACCGGACTGAGGTGCGGATCTATGTTAAATAGGTCCAACCCAGTCCAGTCCGGGGTGTAGTCCTCCTCCTTGGAGGACGTACCGCACCGTTTCAGAAACCCCGTGTGGAAAAGGCCTATGTCTAGGAATAATTTGAAGCAAAAACTAAGGACATATGAACACTCCTGTCATATGTGTATATAATTTAGAGTGTCACAAATTCCCCAACACTTTCTGTTTAATTGCTTTAGGTAAAAAAAAGTTTCAAATGCTGACAATAAATCATTTTAAGGATATGCTTGTTTGAAGTGGTAGGCATTTTCCTATAGTATTCTAGGTGATTTCATCTATATCTATGCCCACATCTTTTATTGAGGCTTGTCTAACTTCAGTATATTTGATACAAAATGTCTCTACAATTAAACTGTAATTCTTAAGAATAAGATTGTTAATATTAATCGCGTGTTGTTGCATTAACTTTTTCTATTTACATAAGGGTCTAGAACCTGTAGACGGAACTTCAAGATGTGAAATAAAGTAGATTACTTAATGGATTTGTATCCATGTTGAATTGTATCCAAATAGTTACTTTTTAGTGTCTCTTTTTTGTATAGAGCTTATAAACATTTTTTCAAGCTATACAAATTAACCTGCTCCCAGCCCTTAATGGGAAGCATCTTTTTAACTGATATTGTGAGGTTTAACATGACAGGTAGCAAATGACCAGCTACTCATAGAAGATGCTGTGTGTTATACGCGAGGGGAGAAAACCACCACCTGTCAGTGCCAAGTGCGAAAGGCGCACCCAAGCCTCGCAGTCAAGGCCTGCCCAGCTTGACACCTCTTTGTGTTCAGGTCTGAACAGCCAGGGAGATCTCTGAACCAAGCCAGGGCCAGGACAAACGGGTCTGCCTCAGTTCTCCCTCTCTGAGAACACAGTCTCTTCCTCACTCTTGTCCCCCCTTGGCTTCTTCCTTTCAGGACTCTCCCCCTTTACTGCCTTCCCTAAATCTGCCCTTCTCCCGGATGTAAGGATCAGCAGTAATTTATATTTTCCAAGACTGTGGTACTGTTGGCACTAAGGTCAAGATGATATTATTGGTAGCGTGTATATTCCAGGGTTCAAAATAAGACTCTGTGACACTGTTTTAAGGAACACAGAACTTCAAACATTTATTGTAACACTGTTGCTTTAAATGTGTTTTGTATCTAAATGTTTATAAACAGCACACCATTCTTCTCTCTCTCTCTCTCTTTCTATTCATTCACTATCTCTCGTTCACCCAATTTCTCAGTTCTCTCTCCCACAGAGCTCTTCAAATCTCCAACCTCTCCCAAACGCACCACAAATCCGACTCTTCTTCAAACACACACCAGACAGTTAAAATCCGTTATTTTCTTCTTTCCACCAGCCCCTCCCCTGGGCTATCCAAGGTTCCATTTCACCAGCCAATCAGCTTAAACACTCTCAGTTGGCAAGGAGGCTCTGTTTTCAAGACCCCTTCCCATCAGGGTTGTCACACTGTGCATCACAGTTTGTAGTTGTCAGTGTCTTCACGAGCTTTGTTCAAGCATTCAAGGTAGATTTAGCCTAGAGATGTGAACAGAGGGATGCTCCTTGTTGTCGGTTTCTTCCCAGCAAAGTCAGCAACTCAGGGAATCTGTTCTGCCCTAACAGGGCATTTCTGTCATGTTCTGTAGTCTTAAGTTGGAAGTGTATTGTATCTTTTATCAACTGATCAGGCCTGACTCCTTTTTGTGCACGTTTGGTCAGTTGTCTCCTACAGATCACCTCCCTTTGGCTTTGTTCTTCACAGCTGGGCTTCCTTCTGCTGTCTAAAGGGCCTTGCCCACACATTTCTTTTTTAACCTCATGCCACCACTCATCCTGCCACTAATCTTTCCCTACTTTATCCCCCTTTAAGTTACTAAATTTTACAATAAAATTCAATTTTTTTTTTACCCTCAGTAGTTTGATGGGATTTGACTGTCTGGATTGATATACAGCTAATCTAACATGTGTTAAGGCAACATCAGAGTTACCTTGGCTTTTTCAAGCCCTCAGTCTTCCCCAAGTAACTTGGACTTATAGTAACATTGCCCCTGTAGATTAATATTTTTTACAGTTGCAATAAAATTTATTGAGTTTGCTGGAATGTGTGCAATTGCTCTGGTTGACCTTCTTCATCACTCTGTACTGTTGTACAAATACTTGGAATATTTTTTAAACTTGATAATTATATATGTGATAGTGTTACTAATAAACAGTAATCTAGTAGCTTAGAAAATATATTACAGATGCACTTTATTTATTTATTTATTTATTTAATTTATATCCTGCCTTCTTCCCAAATAGTATTGAAGGCAGCTTCCAATAATCTAAAAAGATACTGCTAAAACATTTACTTTACAATAATTAAAAAAAAATTCACTTATTAAAACATGTGGAAATACAGTTGAAACACTTAAAATATATTTAAAATATTATATCAAAAAAGTTGCCATGCCCTGTTAAATTTACATGTGAAAAGTCGTGGTCAGAGGTCCACTGGAACTTCAAACTTTTATATGGCTATATTATTTAGAAAATAGACACGATGCATTAGCTGCATTTTATAGCAGTAGTATATCTTAAGTGACCTCTTTGTTTAGCTTTAACTTATGAACCTCTCTGTGTCAGAAAGATCAATACTTTTTATTTAGTAAGCTATTCTGTGGAGAAATTCATGTAGTTCCTTGTAACTAGTGCTTTGTAATAGATTGTTGTATTTTACAGCTGTTCAGGATGGGGCACTTTTTTTCTTCTTTGCATTAGATCACTTTGGTCAATGGAATGTCATATTTGTGAATTTTGTTTCTTATAGCTTTCACTGAATTTGATGCATGGTTGTGGGTCCTTTACAGACAAAAAAAATAATGTAGTAGTAGTAGTGCACTTCAGGATTCAAGATTAATGGTGAGCAATTGGAACAGTAACTGAAAGGTGAGATTAAGATAATTACTTTTTTTACAGCAAGATTTCAGTGCCAGCTAGGATAATTGTAACATAATTCCAATTTCTGGGATGGAAATGTACCTTCGGTGCAGATACAGAATTTGATGGCAGTTAAGTTTTCAGGAACATGAAATGGCAATTTATCGAAAGACTGAAAATTCATTACAGTTCTACATCTTTGAAAGTAGTTTTCCTAGTGAAATTCAATGGAAGCAGCATACTACTTACATATAGCATTATACCTTAACACTTTATAGTTTTTCATAGAGAGACATATCTGTTGCTGTGATTTCATTATCTCATCTTTCAGATCAGATGTGGAGAGAGAGCTTCCTTACAACCAAACATGCACTTCTTCATGGAAGTGGCAGTGCTGCAGATATCAAGGGAGGTGCTCACAAAACCATATTCCCTTGTGAAGTAAACGTGAAGGTTTTGTGTGCTATATGTGTGCACCCCACAGAGAGCCCATATGGGATCTGAAGTGAGGTGTTATGGGTATAATACTTTAGGTGGATGTGATTAGTTTCCTCTATGTTTTCTGTTGCTTCTTTTTAATTTTTTTTTTTTTTAGTTGCCTTCCAAATATCAAAGATACTAATGCCAAAGGTAGGAAATGTGCATGCCCTGTGGTAGAGTTTGAAAAATTAGTTTTAAGAAGAATGGAAACACTGACCTTCTGAAACTATCTATCACTGATCACTGTTCTGAACTGAGGACATTATCCTATCACTAGGCTGCCATCCCACCTTGCAGATATAGATCTGTAGCTATGAATCCATAATTCCTCCATATTCTTCTTCATTACATATTCACAATTGTATAACTATTGCCACAATTATAAATGCCCAGAACCCACCTTAAACTTGAGGGATCTGCAGTGGAGGTGTGTGGTGTGAGTGAGTGATAGAATGATGCAGCTAGGCCCATCCCACTGAGTACTGTGTGATGAGCAGAAGCTTCTGCTTGTTGCACCTCACCTTGGGGGCAGGAGAAGGTTGTTACACTGCAGCTTGGTGGCAGGAAGGTATAAGCTAGGTCATTTTGAGGTGCTCCACTCGCTAGTGCTGTTCACTTCCATCACATGGATAAGGCTACCTCAAGTCTAAGGTGGGTTCTAGGGATCAGTTCTTTTGGTTATGTGTAACAGTGTTTACATATGTAGTAATGAATGTGATGTAGCATCTCATCCAATATTAATGTGTTGTCCTTTTTCTTCTTAAAATTAATTTAACAAGCTCTGTCCTTTAGCATCTCCAAGTCCAAGATTCCAAGCCCAAAGGACAATTCACAGGAGATAGTGATAAATGGAAGTGGACTCTGAGTTAAAAGGCTCATACCTCTCAAAAGTCCAATCACAATATTGCAATAATTGCTTCAATGGCTAGGGAACATAAACTGTAATCCTGCACACAATAGGAGTAAGTCCCATTGAATTCCATGGAATTTCTGAAAAGATATGTGTAAGATCGTTCATGCTGAGAAGAGTTAAATAATTGTTCTTGCTGGCAGACACAGTATCATGCCTCCATTAGTCTTAAAGAGGTTTTGTATCTTACTCCTTGTTATAATGTGTGACCTTCCAGAACTCTAATATTTATAGAAGGTCTCTACCGCTAAGATCTAGGACCATTAAAAAGACTGCGGGCATTTCCGCCCTACACTATTATAGTGCTTTTATTCCATTTTCTACATCCTGTGGAATTCTGGGGTTTGTAGTTTACTGAGGCCAAAGAGCTCTCTGGCTGAGAATTGTAAATGCCCCTCCCTGAAATGCAAACCCCAGGATTCCATAGGATGTTGAAAGTGGAATAATAGCACTATAACAGTGATGTTGCAAAAAACCTATTGTTTTTTCCTGAAGGAAGCACTAAGTAATTTGAACAATATGTTTCCACTGAGAGAAAGTATATGAAAACGACACAGTTTTCAAAACCAATTCACAGTTATTATGTACAAAATTTACATATGGTTGTTTCACACAGAAAACTGCATTTTCTGTGCAGGAAACATCATTTTCAACATAGAAAAGGTTGTTTCCTGCACAGAAAGCTATATGCTTTGCAGAAAATACTATTTTCCATGCAAATCAATGACATAAAAATTTTGCTCAGAATCAGTCCCCATTTATTGCATTTTCTATGTAGGAAAGATAATATTTATAAATAAAAATATTATTTTATGCATATGAAATGCTGTTTCCTGTGCAGAAAGTGCTGTAATTGGGTACATTCTGCATTGAAAGTGTTGTTTCCTGAACAGAAAATGCTGTTTTCTGTGAAAATCAACCACATGTGAATTTTGCACAGAATATGTCCTGACCTTCAAAGATTCACATCAGTCAAAGATTGTTCTTATCTACAGTTCTCAATATTTGAAAAACTTTTCTTTTACCATTTTTAGTAGTTTTCAGTAGTTTTCCATTCCTGCTGTATAGTCTGCGTCTTTAATGAGCTTATTCATAGGATCATAGAGTTGAAAGAGACCACAGGGGCCATCCAGTCCAACCTGCTGCCTTGAAGGAACACACATCAAAGCATTCCCAACAGATGGCCATCAAGCCTCTCCTTAAAAACCTCCAAAGAAGGAGACTCCACCGCACTCTGAGGTAACATATCCCACTGCTGGACAGCTCTGACCATCAGGAAGTTCTTCCTGAGGTTCAGGTGGAATCTCCTTTCCTGCAGCTTGAATCCATTGCTCTTTGTCCTAGTCTCTGGAGCAGCAGAAAACAAGCCCGCTCCCTCCTCGACATGACATCCCTTCAAATATTTAAACATGGCTATCATGTCCTTCTTAACCTTCTGTTCTGCAGACTAAACTCCTCAGCTCCCTAAGCCGTTCCTCATAGAGCATAGCTTCCAGACCCTTCACCATTTTGGTTGCCTTCCTCTGGACATGTTCCAGCTTGCCGATATCCTTCTTTAATTGAGGTGCTTGAACTGAATTCTGTTCAATAGTTACTCTCATTTAGCTAAACAAAACTTTTTTGGTTCCTCCCCCATTCCCAACACTACTGGAAAAGCAGTAAAACTTTTTTACATGGCTCATTTCAAACTGAGTGACCTATTTTCAATGTTTTAATCTTAGAATATGCCTCAAAGCCTTCCTGATCATTTTACTTGACTGCAAACATTGTACAAATGTATCCTGTTTTTCTGCTTCTATGTGACAATATATTTCCGGTTCTGATTTGTTAAGGTAATAGCATCATCTCCTCTTACCAAATGCTGCGACTAGTTTTGAGGAACGTCAGGAAAATCATGGCTATTTATGATTGTGTTTCCAGGGAGATTTTATCTTTGTTTTGTAAAATGAGAGTGTGCAGCTGTGCCACAAAATACTTGCCTTAAAGTGTTGGAATAGACTGGCGGGCAGAATACAGCATCACTGTGGCTGGGACAGACAGAATTTGGGACTGAGGCAAATCATTGCTTTTTTTTTGGTAGATGCAGAAAAATGATAATCTGTCTTTACATATTTCACTTTTGCCTTTGATAATTTCCTATCAGCCTCCAAGTTTCTAGTACTGGTTACTTAGTAAATATTCTTCAATATTTCCACTGTCCTCCTTTTGTCAAGTGCTTTGCCATTGATTTTGTTGGGGATCAGACTGTGAGTCTTGATTAATTAGAATGAGAGTGCTTGGCATCCTGTAGTGAAGTTGACAATTTGCTTTTAGGGTATTTAAAAAAATGACCTTAAAGTTTACTCTCTAGGTGCTAAAGACACAATCAGTGACAAAGAACTCTCATCTTTCAAATGAAGTAAAAACTGAAGGATCTTGAAGAATGTAGTGGATAGTGGGCTTTCAATAATACCACTATTATTATTGCTGTCCTTTAAGCCAACTATATGGGAAATGGATAGATGCTACCACACTGTCAAGGAGAGATTATGCCACCATTTATCAAGTTTGAAAGAACACCTCTTTGGTGATAGGGATGACTGTCGGGTAATAAGAGGGATGCTGATTTTGAAGTGGAAATGAAGCCATCCTACGCTGTCTTGATTGGTAGGTCTTGCACTGTGGTACCCAGAGAATTGATGAAACACCAACAGAAATAATATGAAGTAATGTATGTGGTTATCTGCTATTTTTTCTCCCAGTGGTTCCATTCCACTACCCCACTTTACATCCTTCTGAAATTACAGGGAGGGGAAAAAAAAAACCCTAGTTCATCTCAAGGCTTACATAAACATAGATCCTAACTCTGGGGCTGAAAAGAGGGGCTTTGGATCCAAATGAAAAGCCCTACTACATTCTGAATATCACATTTCAAGGCCAGCAGGCACAGTGCTTGGTAGAATTATAGCAGATGTTTCCACATGTGTATTTAGGACCTCTGCTGGAGGTCATGGAGTTTCAGAGCTGCTCTCTGCAACTAGAAGAGGATTCCCTGCACCTTTCTAACATCCTCAAGCCAATAGAGAGAATCACTAGCCTGTGACCCTAATATAAGATGAAAAAATTGCCTGTCTATCCAGAGAACATATTTTGAACCTGGTTTTCAGACTAGGAAGATTTGGACAAGATCTGTGGTTTGTAGATAGAAAGGTTGTGTATGGAATAAATGTTCTGGTTTGAAGACTGAGGAGGCTTTGAAGACTGGGAAGGTTGTACATTTCCACAAGTGTGTCTCCTAAGACACAATGGAAAGATTTACACTTGGTCCTGCCTAAATTGGTTTGGACATGTCTTCAGTTCTTACTATTGCCTGCTGCTGGAATTTAGTTACTAATATCTTTCCAAAATTCCAATTTGCACACCAAACTGTGCATCCATGAACTAGCTTAGATTGATTGATTGTGTATGTAGGCCACCCTAAAACCAAAACACTTGAGGGTAGCTGACACTATACAAATTAAAAAAAAAATTTAAAAAAATTCTGGCATCCTATTAATGAATTACAATGTCAAAAGCCCAGCTGAAGACATTGTAACTCTTTTGTTTTTCCATTATGGAGGGAGGGATCCTGGATCAAATGGGCAACGACACAGATCTCCCTATCCCCACTTTTCTCTGTTGCAGTCCCCCTCCCACCTTGAACACAGCCATTTCTGGATGATGGAAAGCAGCAGAAGAGGCAGAGAATCATACAGCTATTTCCTTCTTGCTGGAAGCCCAGCAATGTCGTCATCCTCAGGAACTTCTAGAAACCCACACTGGGTATTCTGGAGAAAGGCTGTCTCTCTGTGTCCAGCTATAGGTAAAAATAGCCGAATGCTTCTCTACACCAGCTCCTCCTCTCTTTCTTTCAGGCAGGAAGTACCCGTGTTGGGGAGGCGTTAGCAAAGAAAAACTGGGATTTGGAAAGTGTCAGACAGGAGATGTATTATAATTATGCGTATGTGGTACATCCCCAAGTGCAGGATCTCAGCCAATAATTTCAAAACACCTGATAGAAGATTCTTCTCCTGTCCCTGTAAAGTGGTGGTTCTCAACCTGTGGGTCCCCAGATGTTTGTGGACTTCAGCTCCCAGAAGCCCCAATCATTATGGTCAATGCTCAGGACTTCTGGGAGCTGAAGTCCAAAAACATCTGGGGACCCACAGGGTGAGAACCACTGCTGTAAAGGATAACAGTGTGGTTGCTCGGTAAGCCTTCTTGAGGAGAGGATTCCATATACTGTGCATTTTATTGTGAATGTGTCTCCTGCAGCTATCCTCTCAACTCCATTTGGAAAGGCAATCAGATAAGGGTCTAGGAAACTAACCTTGGGGCAAATATTCATCAGAAATGGACAATTTCTGGTCCCTAGATGTGGGACTGCAGTTCTTATTGTCCCTCACCACTGGTTGTGCTGCTAACATGATTGGCATTGCAGTCCAGTAACCTTTGGAGAGCCACAACTGGTCCACCTCTGCTCTAAGTTCCTGGCTCCAAGCTATGTAATCAAAAATTATCAGCAACACATTGAACTGGGCTTGGAAATGGACAAGAGCCAGTACAGTTGACATCTAGCATCGTATGGTCATATTGAGCAGCCTTGATTAGTAACCTAGCTGCTTTGTGATGAAGTTGCTGAAGCTTCAAAGGTGGTTTCACATATGATTGCATTGCAACAATCCAGATGGGAGATTCTTTAAAATTAGTGGTTCATGTCCCATTTGAAAAAAATTATTGATCCAGTTCATAATGCGTTCTCCTCTTACGCAAGTCAAAAACTTCTTTAGTAGTTTTTAGTTAAATATTAGTATTGTATTAATAGTAATAGGAATTAGCAAGTACTAATATTAGTAATAGTATTAAATCTAGTTGGACAGTAGGCAATGTGGAAGGACTTCTAGCTTTTCCTTTTGTAAGTGAAATCTGGCATTTGTTAAGCAGATCTGAGCATAAAAAAAACCCAAACCTATCTTTGTGGATAATTGCAAAACTGTTGTACAGTTAATTGGTTTGTAAAATATCAAAGCTTTCCAGTATGTCAAAGAACTGATAGCAAGAAGAGCAGTACAAAGAACTTCCATCTTGCTACCCTCCCATATGGATCAGAAAGTCCTTCCGCACCTGTACTGAGGAAAGGCAGGGAGTGATTACATCTGAATTGGTGTGTGTAAATGTGGTGGAATGTATCAGAAAAAATGTTGTTTTGTGTGGTTTACAGCGTATGCTTCAATAAATTACTATGCTGTTTTGTAGGGTTTAGGGTTCAGAATAACTGAGAATAACAATGGTAAAGCACTTGCTGTACTGAAAAATATGATAGGAAAGCTGAATAACCATACAGCCAGCCCTCAATATTTGTGGATTCTGTATCCACAAATTCAACAAACCATGGCTTGAAAATATTCCAGAAAAAAAAAAAATCCCAAAAGCAAACTTTAATTTTGCCATTTTGTGTGTGCTTTTTTACTACCCCATTGTACATAATGGGACGAGGGCATCCTGAAACCAAACCAAGGGCCTACTGTACCTTATACAATGGCATCCAGAACCACAGCCCATTCACCCTATACAATTACAGCCCTGTCATTTCTCTGTAACTATCATGGTTCCATCCTATGGAATTCTGGGATTTGCAGTTTAGAGAAGGATATTTAGAAATTTCAGCCAGAAATCTCTAGTGCCTCACCCAGCTATAAACTCCAAGATTGCATAGGATGCAGCCATGGCAATTAAAAGGGAATCGTGGTGCTGTAATTACAGAAGTATAAAAGAAGGCAGAATTGGAGTCTTTACATGTGAACAAATATTTCTGCATGCACATCCATAGCTGAACAGGCTATCATGTGGCAGGTGCATTGTTTGGCCTGACCCAGCAGCTGAGGCTGAGTTCTTGTACAAGCAGTTGAAATCGCCCTGATAAGCTAATAGAGGAAAAGAACAGATCCAGTCTTAACCTATGTCTTTTCCATGGAAACTGCTGATATGTATTACTTTATGTAATGCTATGCACATGCCACCTTGGTGACTCCGTATGCTATTGATTCTCATGCTTGAGTGCTTTGCTTTTATAGCAATTGATACTTCCTTTGTTTGTTTAAAGGGTTACCTTTTATTTTAATGCATTGTGGTTCTTCTGGTTGGCAAATGTGCCCAGGCACCAGTGGGATGTGGAATGGTAAAATCAATAGCTTTTATATTTGATTAATTGAGCCTGTTTAAAACCTAAGCATCTGTAATGGATATATGATATGATAGGCCTTTTAAAGGATGCTTTGCATTAAATTGATTAAAGGAGAGGAGATCAGCTTGATATATTTATTTATTTCTCCATGCATTAATTTTTGTTTTTTAGACTTCCCAATAATAAAGTGCATTAACTATATAGCATATAAAATTATAATAAAAAGGAACAAGATAAAAATCAGAAATGAGTATAAAAAATGTTGTGCTACACAATAAAATACAATAAAAGGGGAAGAACAGCAAAATGAAAAGTACTATATTAATTTGCAAAAACCTAGGTGACTAAAATGGTCTTTACCTGGCACCAAAAAGACCACAGTAGTTAAGCCTCTTTGAAGAAGGCACATTTTCACAAAGGGTTTGCCACTATTGAACAGACCTTTTTCCTTTTAGCAACCCGGCTCACTTCACTGGTGGTCGCTTGGATGAAGTTCATGGTTAATGACCATTGGCCTTATATGATTATATCAGCCAGTCTCATTTAACAAAACAGCTGCCCTGTTTTGTATTAACTGAAATTTCTAGGCAGTTTTCAAAAGCAGCCTCACATAGAAATGTGATGAAGATTTTTTTTTTAAAAAAAAACAACCTTTAAGGTTCATGAAAAATTCCCCTTCAGATGGCAAAACTGTTCATTGAATTCAGCAGTGTAAACAAAAGTCATATTTTGTGACATTCCAGGGTTTATTGTAAGAGAATATACATCTCATCTCAAGCAATTACACATTTGTGAGACTTCCAAGAACTGAAGTGTTCATAAAACAGAGAATGTAGTTTTTAATTTTTTTACTATATATTTTTATTAAAGTCACAAAAATAAAGCATTATATATTTTTATATTAACATAACTATACTTCCATCATTTCTACACAATACATATTTGTATAACATACATCATGCCATCATATCATTTTATACATTTATACATTTTTATACATTCCTTTACATACCAGGTAGAGAAAAAACCAAAATGATAAATAAATGAAAAATATAACAATTTTAATACCTACCTACTAACTTTCCCTTATTGCATCTACATAAATCATGGGCGATTATAAATTATCTATATACAACCAACAATTCCTTATGCTTAATACTTCAACGTCCATACCACTACCTCTTTCCATTGTTTCCTAATTCTTACAATAGTATCTTACTCTTCCAAGTTTTTCATCCACACGTTTTTATTTCTCTTATGTTTACTCCAACTTGTTTAATTCGTTTACTATTTTTTTCCCCATTTGGCTTCCCAAAGGGGTTTAACTAGATTCCATTCTTCAGTAATCTGTTTTCTTGGTTTATCTGTCAATATTGATGTTAATTTGTCCATTTCCCATAATTCATATAATTTCCATAACCAATCTTCCACATCAGGGACTTCTTTTAATTTCCATTGTTGTGCAAATACTAGTCTTGCCACTGTTACCATATATATTACCATTTTTCTCAATGAATTCTTTTTAAAATATTTAGTATCTAGCATATTCAATAGATATATTTCCAGACTCATAGGATAATTAATTTGAAGGGTATTAACAGTACATTCGTGAATACCTTTCCAGTATTTCTTTGATTTAGCGCAAGACCACCATATATGATAAAATGTCCCTATCTCAGTACATTTCCAACACGTGTTTTTCATATTTTTGCTTATTTTAGCAATCTGAACTGTGTATAGTACCATCTAAAATATACCTTATAATAATTCTCTTTTAAATTTGTACTTATACAATATTTTTTCACATCTTTCCAAGAATTCCCCCAACTCTGCAATGGAATTACATGTCCCAAATTTTGTGCCCACCTTATCATATTGTCCTTAACTGTCTCTTCTTCCATACATAAATTTAACAATATTTTTTATATTTTACCTATCAAATGATCTGTACCCGATTTTAATAATCTATCAAACTCCTTCTCCCTTGTTTCAATTCCATCTTAAATCTTTCTTCTACTTGCCTTTCCAACAACCAGTGTGAGATAATACCACTTTTTATCATATCCTCCTTACTTTTCCATATTATATTTTCACCTTGAACTTTTGTTAAATCTTTATATGTTAACCATTTATTAAAGTGGGGTTTCTCTTCATGCGCTGACACCCAATGTGGTATTTTTACGTATAGTTTATTCCTGTATTGTAACCATACTTTTAACAATGCTTTTCTTATAAAATGATTATTAAATTCCTTTTTCACCTTTACCTTATCATACCACATATAAGCATGCCAGCCGAAAAGAGATCCACCCCTTCTACCTTTAATAGTCTCACTTTCTCTAGCTTAATCCAATCCATTACCCAGCAAAGGCAACTAGCATGGAAATATAATTTTAGGTCAGGTAGTCCTAATCCACCTCTTTCTGATGTATCTTTTAATACAGTCCATTTTATTGTTGGTTTTTTTACTGTTCCAAATAAATTTTGATAGGTCCTTCTTCCACTGTTTGAAGGGTACATCGTTTAAGATAACTGGGAGATTTTGAAACAAAAATATAATTTTCAGTAAGATATTCATTTTAATCATCATGATTCTTCCCATCAATGATTAATCGAGTTTTAACCATCTTCTCAAGTCTTTTATCTCTCCACAGACTTTTTTTATAATTATCAAATAAGTCCATATTACTATTAGTAATATTAATTCCTAAATATCTCACTTTTTTTTGGACACTTTAAAATGGGACAATTGTTCAATTTCCTCCTCTTCTTTTTTTGTAATGTTCTTTGTCAACATCATCGTTTTATCGCTTCTCGGTCTTTTGGCTAAGAGCAAGTGGAATGTAGTTTTTTAAATGGCTAACAGAATGAACAATTGAAAAAACAAATCTGAACAAATAAGATTTAACCAATGGAAAAAAGTTACAGAAATTAGATAAACTGTATAATCACACAATAGGAAGAATGAGCAAAAATTGCAAATTTCAGAGCAGGAAGAAAATATAAAAATCTTTCAAACTGATACAAAATAAGGATGAGAAGAAAATGCAGATGGCATTTGGAGAAACTCAACAGGACTAAAAATTCAGATTTTCATGTTCTTGTTGCTGTCTTCTTTCAAACTGATTCTCAGTTTCTCCCCATGAAAAGAAATTCCACATAAACATTAGGCAGGGCCTCTTTATCTGTTAGTCACTTCAGATGCATTGCCTAGGGCCTACAATTTTTTTAGGGCCTACAAAAACAGGATTTTAGGACCTATGAAAACATCCTTAGTCGTATGTTGAGGTGATGTGGGGAGTCAAATACAAGGGCAGCTAGGGCCTGTGAAAACTTTAATGTGGTCCTGACATTAGGAACAACTTCCTGACAGTAAGTGGAATAGATTGCTTCAGAGAATGGTGAACTCTCCTTCCTTGGAGGTTTTTAAATAAGAGATTGGAGGGCCATCATTTGGGAATACTTTATTCTTGCATGATGGGGGGGTGTAGAGTAGGTGGCCCTTGGAGTCCCTTCGAACTCTATCATTCTGTGATAGTGTCTATAGTGGGGGAAAGAATATACTTCCATAATTACTAACAGACATTGGTTCATAGCCTAAAATTAAAGCCAGCTTATATATACAGAAAAAAGTACCTTGTAACAGCCCTTTTAGGGCTATCTTGCTTTGGAACACAGGTCATAGTTTACGTGAGGATATATTTCTCCTGTGCCTAAACTGTTTCAACTGTAGAATGCTAGTGTGCCAGGAAAAAAACTACCACCTTCACCTTTTCCCTGAGATACCACTTTTGTACATGTGGTGTGGGTTTCTTTGGAAGCAATTCATCATGTAATTCCTCAGGCCTCAGTAGAACGATCCATTTAATTGCTGACTTACCAAATTCCCATTGATTCAGTGGACTCACTGTATTTGGGAATAACAACTAAATGTGGGATGCTGTATGTATTTCCTCCTAAAATGGTACAGTCCTAGGAAAATGGGATCATTTACTCTTTCTGTTTCAATCACAGTCTTGGCTATACTGCTTTGTAGAGCAGCTCAGGTGCATGTGTAGAGAATCTAGCGCATATGTTCATGGAGGCAGGGTTCTTATGTGAACGTATTCCATTGCACAATGGAAATGGCATCTGTGTCTACTAAAAATCAGAATGAACAGATAATGGTAATTGCTGGCATCACACGGCATTGGCTATGCTGGCTCAGCCCATGGGAGTTGCTTTCAGCAATTGCTTGAGATTATTGATCCCTGATGTAAAATATTCAACACTATTGGTCTGAATCAGAAAGCCTTCAGAACACAGACCACTCTTTCTGCGTGTGTACGCATGCACATATGTGCATATGCACATCTTCAAGCTGCCTGTTGACTTATGGTGACCCCTATGAATTTGACAGAGTTTTCTCAGGCAAGGAACTCAGAGGTGGTTTTGCCAGTTCCTTCCTCTGAAATATAGCCTACAGTGCCTGGTATTCATTGGGCTCCCCTTCCAAGCCCTAATCAAAACTGACCCTGCTTTGCTTCCAAGATCAGACAGGATCTGCTGCCTTTAGGGTATTTAGGCTCATAGCACGACTGCAGCTTCCAAAATTCCTCCCTCACCAGCATGACCAGTGGCAATTCAAACTGCAGTACAAGAGGCTGTCTGTGTTGTCACATGCACACAATGTACTGGTTTGTGCCTGGTGTTTTCAGAGGAATTCCTGGGTTGAAATAAGTCCTGGCACTGTTTGTGTAATCACACCCAGTGCACTTGTAACTCACACAGTTAATGCTTCCAAAGAGACTGCCCTCCTGCTTGTACTGTTAGTTTCACAACTCTAACTCCACTCTAAGCCAGTTGAATTACAGCACTGACACCCTGAATCATGGAAGAGCTTTAGCCTTTCACATCTGGCAGTGTGATTTAGATTGGAAGCTCAAACAAGCCTAGAGGCCTCTGATGTGTTTTTATTTGCTTCAGGATCATAATTCTGTGCCATTTACAGGTTCTGACCTCAGATCTGCCACAGTAGCGATATGTGTGGGTTGAGATGCAGCAGTAGAGCAAAAGTGTGCGGTTTGTTTAAATTTGCAGTAATATGCTCAGCAAGCTGCAGGCCTTAAGCTACCTTGCACCTATGATATTGTTCCACTCAGCAACTTTTCACTGCCTCAAAAGACAAATTTCCCCACATCAGTTCAGCTTCTAACCTGAATCACCCTGGCAATCAAACCCAGTGATATCAGGATGAAGTACTGCTTTATAAGAGGAGTAATTTGGGCCTTTCAGAAGACAATCTCATATGCAGAGGACACTTCCATGTTTTTTTGTGCTTTCACTAGAAGAAAAATCTGCATATGGGGCTACACAGAATTCCTGTGTACTTGTGTTAGAAAACAGGCTGATCACATGCAGCGACGACTTTTCAGACAGTGTTCTGTGTATTCATTCCTTTGACCACTTTTACAAAGACTTTGACTGAGATCATATGTCATGCTGGCGAAGTGTAACATTCTGCCCATGAAAAGGAGAAGGGAGAAGAGAAAAGAAATGTGGCAGCACCTTAAATACTAAGTGTTTTTTTTTTATTTTAGCATGAGTTTTTGTGGATATAAACCCACTTCTTTGGATGCAGTGCCAAGTGGTATTAAGACCTCAGGGATAAAGCATATTATACAGTTGTGTGAGTGGGATAGAATGTGATAGGATCCAGAAAGAAGCTAAAAGATGCTGAAAGATGTTGATGTGCCCATGTAGACCTGTGTTCGCCCCCTATGTACGTCTTTTGGTGGGATGGGGCACAAGAGGCTATATAGCCATTTGCACCCTGTCCAACCTCCCACTTCAGGTGTCAGTACCCAGTGGAGAGGAGAGGAAATAGAGAAAACGGGTAAGACAATGAAGGGCCCACTCTTCTTGGCTGAGAAAAGAAAGGAAATGGGAATGTATTCACAGATGGAATGCATCCTCTTGTCCCTTTTCCTTAAAGCTACATCATCTGAAGTGCTTCCCCCATCTTCCCTTGCCACTGGTAAGCCATAGGAACTCCTTCCAAAGCTAGAAAGCTGCTGGGGGTGGGGCTCGAACATTGCTTAAAG
Organism: Iguana delicatissima; assembly: GCA_948472985.1. Lineage (NCBI taxonomy): Eukaryota > Metazoa > Chordata > Lepidosauria > Squamata > Iguanidae > Iguana > Iguana delicatissima. The sequence continues at coordinate 2,501,730 of CAOKZL010000251.1, read as the reverse complement.
AAGGCAATGCTCCATTTAAACAAAGAGATGCAGGCTTAAGCCACAATTGCATGCATGCATGTTACTTATACTATTCCAGACCAAGACTGTTTTTCCATGTTCAGATGTCACACTTAACAGAGGATCCCAAAATGTGTACGGAACATGATTCAGCAGCTCCTGCTCCCAAAAGCAAACCCATCACTTCTGGAGTTATCCAGGAGCCATGACAGCCAAATTTTGGAGTGTTTTTGTGTGGAGTATCTTTCACCTGAAAACCTGCTTGAAGGAACTTCAAGATCCAGGGAAGCTGCAGAAAGAGGTGGGGTTGCATGCAGTCTGTGATCTGTATTTTTTACCACCTCTGTTCTTAACACAGGAAGATCAAGAGTATTGAGGACAGTGGAGAAGGGACACATGCAGCTCTGCTTCTCCTATACAAGTTGGGATTTCTTCTTCAGCCATAATGCATGCACACACAGATGTCTATCAATTATGCGCTGCTTCATAACTTTTGGCTGAATGTCTTCTACTGAAAAGTATTATATAATGGCCCAAAGAGAGTTGATAATTGTTCTTTGAAGGCCTTTATGGTGTTTTAGAATTCATTCTGGTGAGTCTTCAAAACCAAGACCAAAATATTTTGAACATAATTTACTATAACTAAGCTGGCAAAAGGTAATAATGGCATATATCACCGATTTGTACATCCCAGAAACAATAATGAGTTTGACTAGAGACTAGAATGGGAAATTGATGGGACTAGGACAGGAAAGAATTTCCCTTTCCCTTTCCCAACTGCCAAGGTCAGAGTTTACTTTAGCCATTTTTTATAGAGCCAAAAATGTGTGCACATTATTTATAAGACATTCAATTAACAGTCTAGGTTGCCCTTAAGTTTGAGCCATGGGAAATACCAGAAACAGAAGGAAAGGAGAGGAAACAATAAGATGGGATAACAGTGAGCAAATGCTGATAAATAAATACAGATTTGGTTTCAGTTGTGGGCAAGGGTATCAAGTAATGATCCTGTATCTACTTAGTGATTCAAGCCTCAGGCATTTCTGAGGGGATTTTAACCAGAACAGTAGCTCTGAGGATCAAGCTGGATTACCACTGATAGAGTTAAAATAAAAAACTGCCTTGTAGTCCAGCACCATTAAAATGAAAGAGAGGTTATACCCTTGTTTCTGTGGCAAGTAGTTTTTGCTCAGGAAAAATAAACTACCATTAATAAACATTTTCTATAGCACTCAAACATTAGCTGGGGGAAAAATAATCAAAATTCTGACTTGAAATGAGAATTGTTTTGTTACTTGACATTAAATTCACCAATATGCTTTGCAATATATATATATATATATGTATATCATTCTTTCTCTCTCTTTATCCATGTTTAGAATTTCCCTAAGACCATTGAGAAATAAGTTTTTGAATTGTGATCCAAACTCACCAATGCATCTCCTTTCCTGCTTAGTACCAACAAAATTGTATCAACCATTTTATTTTATTCTATTTTGTTTTTGCCGTAGGCTGTACTGCAAAAATATAAGAAGTACACATACTATTTTGGCACAGATAACAAGTCATATGGGAGGAGGCTGATTAAAAAAAGAATCTGCCTTTTGCAGATGTTCTTAAAGGAGCTGATATGCTTTAAAAAATGAAGCCTCCCTCCCAATATATAGAAGGCAACTCATTCTGAAGTACTTCAAAGAGTGTCCTGAAAACCCAAGCTGCTTTGTTTGTGTTTTCACATGTTTACTGGAAGTTCTTTATAAAACAAGTTTTACCTTAGATTACTGTTGTTGTTTAACATGAGCATAAATTCCAGGCAAGAACACAGTGCATTTTAATATTGAGAGGAAGTCCATTGTTATAAGAAACAGAGCATTGATGTCCTGGTTAAGAAACTTCAACTCATTATTTTTATGAGAACTGCAAAGCAAAGATAAGTGGGCTTGGCTCTCATACTACCCAGAAGGCACAACACCCTTAGCCTCAAAGAACAGTAGTGAGTTCGTATGCATAAATTATAATAAATTGATGGAGGTGTTTTTCTCTTTCTTTCTGTCTGCCTGCCTGCCTGTCAGTCTGTCTGTCTTCTTGCATCCCTAAAATAATTTTAGCACAAACCTTTTTTTAGCCTACTCTGAGTTTATTGCAGTAGTGATGCCTCCTGCCATCAGGGTCCCTTCAGTAACTTAACAATAATCTCTAGTATTCTCAGGAGAGTTATCACAATACATTTATCAGTACCTCAGAACAGCTGAAAATATTGCTGGCTTGAGAAGGTAAAGAGATAATGAAGAGTAGCATCATTCTAGGCACAGAGATCCTTCTGGTATAGCTTAAGACACTGAATCATGCCTAAAGCTCCAAAGCCCTCCTCTGAAAGCCAATATTCCATATAATTCTGAAAAAGGAGAAAGAGCTCAGCCTTGGACATTATTGATATTTGACCATGAACACTGTATGGCACTTTCTTTATTGTGGAACACTATATGTATGTGGTTGTTTGTATATGCCTTCATATCTCCTATTGACTTATGATGACCCCACAAATTTCATAGGATTTTCTTAGGCAAGGAATACTCAGAAATGGTTTGCATTGCCTTCCTCTGTAGCCTATAACAACTGATGTTTCTTAGCAGTCCCCTTTCCAAGTATTAACCAGGCCTGAATCTGCTTAGTTTATGAGATCAGTGGGATTTGGTACCTTCAGAGCTTTTAAGTGGGCAGCTTACACAAAGTTAGCACTTCAAGGAGGCGGGTTAGATCTTTGTCTCGGGCATGAGATTGCAGGGATGGTTGGGCTACTAAATGCCTACTTGCTGTAGAGGCTGGTGACTCCAATGTCAGTGAAAGGTGAATCTACTCTGGGTTTTACATCCAAGCTGGGGAGGGGGGAAGCTACCCAAGGTGCTAAACCTATTTGGGGACAAAGTGAAGCATGTTGGATAACTCTTTTAGCACTGAAACTAAAACTCATCCCATTGAAGCCAGCGGCATCCACTGCCTGCCAGTCACCCACAGCTTAAACAAGAGAGAAAGAGAGCTGTGCTAACAATGTATTGGTGAACTTTCCCTTTGGTTTTCACTGGCGCTATTCTTCGACCAAAGACAAAGAGGTATTATCCAACAGCAGCAAAAAATGTTTGATGTTCAGCAGTTTACCATCCAATATTAGACAGTATTTTCCATGACAACAAAGTGACTGCAGTGGCTCTGTGGAGCCATGACCCTGGCTTGCTTCATAATTCGTGCATCTTTGTGGCAGAGGGAGAGGGGATAAAGAAATGGAAAAGTACTGACAACAGTCACTGATGCTGCAAGATGGGGGTAGAAGGAGAATCAAGCAGTAAACACTGCTCCACCTCTCAGACAGCAAAATATCTTAGACCATCCCTGGACTTGCATACATATGTGGTGTACTCATGTTATGAGCACATAATTTCTTTGTCCTGTCTTTTTTTAATATTGTTAGCTGGCATCCTGCATTGCAGTTATGGGTTCATATCCTAGAGTCACAGATCTGTAAATGCTCCATACTTATTCACAATCATAGTGTTATTGCCATGATCATAAATATCCCCCGGAACCCAGATTTGAGAAATCTCCTCTGAGTGACTGAGGTCTATGTCATGGCTGAGTGGGCACTTCAGGATGATGTTGCTAGTACCTTCCCACTTCCAAACTGCAGTGTGATAAGTAGAAGATTCTGCTTGTTGCACCACAGTTTGAGGATAGGAGGGGGTGAATCACATTGCAGCTCAGGGCTGCGGAAAGGCTAGCCATGTAATCCTGAAAGAGCCCACCTGCCCAGGTCACAGATCTTCATCTCTTCGAACAGCTCCCTTGAGTTTAAGGTGGATTCTGGGAGTTTATCCCTTGCGTCATTTGTAGATTTATGTTGTTAAGAGTGTTGCTTAGGGTCTTGGCCATTATTTTAAAATATACCAGGCATGTCTTAATCTTTGACATCTGATGCCACTGGAAAGGGAACAGTTTCAAACTAGGGGCTAATAGAATATTGACTTGTTTAGTACCTTGCTATCACAGGGAGAACAAGTCCTCCAAAGAGATCAAGTGCTAAGTGAAAGTATGGTCCTTCATAGAATATTTTATTGTTCTTCATAACAAGAATGTGCTGTAACTGTTTAAAAAGCAAGGTCATGCCCTTGATATTGTCAAACCAGCCAATATTAAAGTTGCTTGTCTTCTGACATGTCTTCATGTAATGCATTTAGAACTGTAGCAGCCAAAAACTTCCACATCTGGGGTGTGGTGAATCCATTCTTAGTTTTATTCCAGACTTCAAAAGAGCTATCCAAGTTGCCAAACACTATCTTCCAAACATTCAGGTACTTAGACAGTGCCTTTAAAATCTGGAATAAAATCCAGAGAGTATACACAAAGTCAGCCATTATATGGTATTAGTGCAAACCCATTTTCATGGGTACATACGCCTGTGAGAGATGTAAGCAAATATATCTCACTTTTATAGGTGTAAGCAGTAGACTAGATACATGTAGCTTTTTCAGATGCAACTGTGTGCATTTATATATTATTTGAAATTCACAGTGGTAGTAACAATACTTAAGGACTGGTTGATAAATGATATTCTGTTATGTTTATTATCATGCCACACATCTTGCTGCAAAGCAATATGATTTATGGATATGTTGGCTGCACATCATGGCTTGAATCCAGACTTAGTTAATTGAGATAAGTCTCAATTTAAAAAAAACCTTAGGCCATTTCTGCATGATGGCATTGTCACAGGATGGGGAAGCATTGCTGTTGGTCCATGAGTCATGATTTTACATGACATTGTTGCAGTCCCACTGCCCACATGTCCCCAGCCTTCACAATCGCAGGGTATACCATTACCAGAAAAAGTTATGGTAATAGCCCTCAATTGTGCGACACTCCCGTCACCAGCGGCCATGCAGAAAGGATGGAAACATGACCTAGGCCAGTGGTTCTCAACCTGTGGGTCCCCAGATGTTTTTGGACTTCAGCTCCCAGAGGTCCTGAGCATTGACCATAGTGGCTGGGGCTCTTGGGAGCTGAAGTCCAAAAACATCTGGGGACCCACAGGTTGAGAACCACTGATCTAGGCACTTCCTTTCCCAGTACAGCACAGGAAATGGCCAGCTGTACTGCAGAAGGAAGGACTGTGTCCCTCACACTACCCTTGTGCAGGCAGCTGGCTGGATGCAGAGGGGAGCATTCAGATTGTGCTCTTATCCTAGCAGTGGCACTGCCAGGATCTCAATGAGACGACAATGGAAAATGGTAAGATGTGGAGAGGCCTTAGTCACGCATTTCACTGTCAGCATCCACAAGAAACCCAATGAAAGCTGACCAGAGGTTGTCCAAAATATGTTCTTACCCTCTTTATTCATTTATTTATTCATTTAATTAATTAATTAATTTATACCTACCTTTCTCCCAATATGGCACACAAAGTGGCTTACAACAAAAGTTAAAACAAAATATAACTAAGACAATATATAATACTGAAGCTTTAAAACCAGTAAACAAATCATCCTATTAAAACATTAATTCAGAACAGTTAAAAATACATTCAAAGCACAGTAAAAGGTATAGCACCCCTCAAAATCTGAGGGCCTTTTACAAAAGTTTTTGCCTGCTGGCAAAAAGAGACCAGAAAGGGGACCAAGTTAGCCTCCATTGGGAGAGAATTCTGTAACCTAGGAGCAGCCACTGAGAAGGCTCTGTCCTGTGTTCTTATGAGTTGAGCCTGTGAGGGTGGTAGAAATGAAAGAACAAGGAGTGGGGAAAGGCCTCCTCCTAAAACTGTAAGGCTCTAACTGTCCCATGGGATAAGATACAGGTTACACTGTTTATGTTTTAAGAATTGGGAGTCCATCGCTATTAGATTTTCAGACTTCTGCCTCTCAGTACTTATTTTGCCATTTTGCCATTTTTACATTTTGCCATCTTACACCTAACAAATCTAGTCAAGTCAATAACATGTAATCAAGACAATGGATGCTCCAAAATCAGGAAAAAATGCAACATAAAACAATAGAGTAGAATTAAACTCAGTATCTTGCAAGCTAAAAAAGCTGACACTAAACTTTCTGTTTATTTTCCTGAAGTGGAAACTATCTTTTAAAAATGTGGATCATGAATACAGAGTTTATAAATAAAATCACAAAGATCTGTTTGTTGTTTGTTTTTGAATGCTCAGGAAAGGAGACAAAACTATGAAGTATTAAATCTGTCAATGAATATGCCATATTGAGAGAGTCCACATGGCTTTTATACGGCTACTCCTGCGGTCTCAGTTATCTGAGTATGTTAGTAAGTCTAAACAGGTTCTTAGATTTTCAAAATGTTCTTGGTCAAATCCCTCATGAGTGCTTCTAAATATCAAATACTCTACCTCCAAAGCAAACAAATGAAGAAAGAAACAGCAATGGGATAAAAGAAATGGATTCTTATGGAATAGGAACTGGTGAAAAGACAGGAAACAAAAGGAAGGAACCAGTGAACCACTTTCCAAATACTCTAGTCAGTGGTGATGTGTGGCTCTGATGTCATTATGGTGGTGGATTTACTCCTGGTTTTAGGCTGAACTTTATAGGAGCAGTCGAAAATGCTGAACCTATGTTGGGGAGAATATTGTTAAGGTTCACACTAAAACCCAAAATAAATTCACTACCTACTAATATCAGAGGCTCCAGCCACAAATGGTTCTACATGGAAGCTACCTGAGAGTAATTCATGATTAATTCACTGGGAGAGAGGAATGAGATGATGGGTGATGGCACTGAAATATTTAAATCAAAAGCAATGCCACTGTACCCAGTCATGCTTGGTTTCTCTCTCTGTCCTTTTCCCTTTTGCATTTAAGCTAGTAATCAATATTTATAGTTGTAATGTAATTTTCTACGTATGTTTAGCAACTCTGCTAGTACAGTTGCCCAAAGTAAGCTTGTTTTATTATAGCTATATAACATGTGGTGGGGAACAGTATTGTGGATGGAGGAAAGGTACAGGAAAGAGAAGCCAAAACAATCAAGGGACTGACAATCAAGGGTCTGAGAAAGACAAAACATATTGGGGGGGCTATGTTCATGGAGGAGGATAAGAGAATTGTGCTATGAAAATATGATTTATGTAAAAAAGGACAAAAGATTGAAGGCAGCACTTACACTCCCTCCCTCTCTCTCTCTCGCTCTCTCGCTCTCTCGCTCTTTCTCTCTCTCACACACACACATAAATATGCTAATATAAGCTGACCAGAAATATTTGTTGGAGTTGTTGCCAGTGGAATACACATTCCTTCATAGTTAAAGAGCTACAACATTCTGGCCACTGCATGGTGGATAGTGAATGTTTGTCTTTCTAAAATTGGACTTTGGAGCATTTAGTTACAGTAAGAGGGTACAAGATCCAACTACATTAACCCTAAATTGAATTCTAAATCTTGCAGCTTATAAAGCAGTGAGGCATCCACATTCAGAGGCTATAAGAGCACAATGTTACCCTCCTGCTCTGCTCATGCACTTCCAAGAAGCATCTGACTGGTCATTGTTGGAAATGGAGTGTCAAACAAGGTGAATCCTGATTGTGATCCTAATGAAGGCATAGGTCAGATCTTAGAACAGTTCATTTTTGAGCTACTCTCAGAATTTCACTGCTGACATGGCCACTTTTCCAAGGTCTTTGTAAGAGTTCTAGGTGGATCTTTCTGTTTCAGTTTCTACCGCTCCATGAACTTTCTGAAGCACAAGTCTGCAGTGCTATCGCAGTTTGTTTTGGGTTACAAAAATATGTGCATTAGGAAAAAATGCATACAAAAATGTTTATATGCAATTCTGTATGCACTTCTACTAATGTATGCATTTTTGTGTTTTTCCTATCTGAGGAATGTTGTTTTCATTGAAGAACTGTCCCACCAAATTTTTAGCAGTGTGAAAAGTAGATACATATTTTCTGGTCCTCATATTTTGCAGTTTAACTTGATTCATATTAAAATGTGAACAAAACGAATTTCTCCCCTTCCCTATTTTTAGAGTTGCTAGTAAGTGTGAGGAGTTTGCAGTCAACAGCTGAGGAAGTGTTGAAAAACTCAGCCTTTAGCTGAGTCTCCACAAATGCTTGACTACCTGTTTCTTTCTAAAATGCATGATGAATAATGATTATGTTGTAGCATTGTATTTAAAAGAAAACCAAAACAAACAAAAAAACTCGATAACTGAGGGACCGTAGTTGCAGATGAACAGCTATTGTAAAAAATTATAGCATTTCTGGGAGGTGGGTTGCATGTTTCTGTGCTTGTATTATATATGATACTATATACAAGCCTTTAATTCTAACTTTCATATACGTCAGATAGTTGCACTTAGATAAATAATTTGATAGCTGGTTCTTGGTAGTTAACTTGTCTATGTCTTAGGACTTCACTTTGCTCTTAGCATATAATTTAATTAGACTAATCAAATTTCAGAAAAATTTGGAAAGTGTGGCACTTGCAGAGAATTATTGGCAACCAGATGTTTTGAAATGGTAAAAAAAATGACATCATTCTAAAAGAGAAATTTGGGTTGCCAATTTTTTTGCCCCATGACTTGGCTAGCATCTTGGAATATGGGTGCAATTTTTTTCAGAAAATGTGGATGATTTAAGATTGAGCAAAATGTATAGCCATAAAGTGTTTTCAAATAAGTAAAGTGAGCTGAATTTGAAGATGTTATACTCTGTGGTTTGGTTGCCATTTTATACAAATATTTATACACTGAGAGGAATAATGACAGGAAAAAAGAACAGGAGGTGCAGTCTAAGATAGGCTTCTTACGTAGTCCAAATCATCTCTTTGTATAAAACTGAATTATTTTCAAGTATGTTGTTCCGAACCCTGTTACTGAAATAGATGTGTAAATTAATAAATTCCTCTTCTTCTACCACTCCTATTGAACTGAATTGGATACTAACCAGACGATTTGCACATTTTTAAGTAAATAGCTCAGATAATTTCTGAACCAGTCCAAACTGTACAGAGAAAACTTAGCCATTTTCATGTATTCCACTTACTCATATTGTTATCGGCAATAATTGGTGTAATGAAGCATACTTGAAAGTGATTTGTGGGGGAGAAAAACCTAGAAAAATATCAGATATCCTTCTAACTGATATTTTGAAGAATGCCATGTAGCCAAAAGCTCATTTCAAGATACACTCACCCCCACCAGATTTCTTCCTCATTGTTTGAAATATTAGCATCTGTGGGCAGGGGGTCGGGAGAAGCACACTTAAAAATGGGTTGCTTTAAAATAAAGTTGCATCAGACACAATGCTCTACAGTCTCATGTGTATCAGTCATGTCATGTGAGTCATGTGGATTTGTCTTTTCTAAGGGTGGAAAAAAATATTTGAAAATATTTGGAAAAATATCCAAACTGTATTTCTTACATGTTGGGACCCCTGATGAGGAGAATCTTCATAGTTTTAGACTTATGTACAAAATTTGCATGTGGAATTCAATCCAGAGAATAGCATTTTTTGCACAGAAATGCTGTTTTTAGCACACACACAAAAAATGTTGAGAGGATATTCTGCACAAAATTTGTACATTTGGCATGGCAGAGAACAACACTTCAGGCACAGGAAATAGCATCTTTTGCAGAGAAAACTGTGTTTCTACACATTATTTTCTGCAAAGAAATTTGTTTCCAGTGCAGAAAATGATATTTTATGTGCAAAAATACCATGTGACATTCTTTTGTGGGATAAAAGTCCCAAACTGCAGAGAGTTTTTGAAGATTTTCTCATAGCAGGAAGAAAATTGTTAAAAACTTGTTGATTGTCTTGAATACAAAATGAGTGAGGAGATTATATTTTTAGTCATTTGGGATGGCCCAAGAATTGTTTTGCAGTCAATACCTTCTTCATTTCTATGTATACCAGCAAAGATTGGCATATGTTATCGCATGCAATGACAATGTCTTGAAAATTGCGTACATTTTCTAATATGGTGACCAAACAATGAGAATTGTTTTGTATCCAAAACAGCACCATCTACACATGATATGGAGAGGTATCAGCACAGTCTTGAGCTGTTTGCAGCCATGAGCGCACGGAGGTGTTATGACTGATTTTGGGGAAGACTTTATTTTTGTATGTTTTGTTTTCTTTTAAGATCTGACATCTTCCTTGTATTAGAAGTATACTTTGGAACAGTCCACTGGAAGACTCCTACTATGTCGCTAAACAAATGGGGAATATGAAAGATTGCCCTTAGGCTTTGTGTATATCCCATTTATCCCAATCTCTATCGTGGTATCTCTCTTCTGAAAAAGAAAAGTGCTTTATTTTTGTCTCATGGAGGCAAAGTCTGAGTGATTCATTGTGCCCTTGAGGTCTGTCTGATGTTGCCTGTTCAGCCAGATGCTTATAACAAGCTTTAGTAGTCCTGCTGACACAACTAGTGTGGTAGGTCTATGTCTGAAACATCAGGAGAATCATTTATGTTGGGTAGAGTTGTACACTGAATATGAGTCAGGAAAATAGTTCTGTAAATTGCTTAAATTTTGCATCCAGTGTCTCTTTGTGGTATATCACTAAGCTGAAACAAATTTGTATCAATGCACCATCAAGAAGGATGTATGATGTGTATTAATGGATAATTTTGCAGTCGTGATCAAGAGTACATATCTGCATCTGATCCCTTGGTTTGTTCTTTGGTTCCCAGATGTGTCCCAACATTTAGGTTAAATCAGGTGTTTATTCAGGAGATAATCAGCATAATAAGCATAACAATAATATTGCATTATAGCATATAAAAGTTATAATCTGGTGACCAGTTTGCATAGGTAGATCTGGAACTTCTCCACTCTCATTTCTCCATTGCCAGCTATGAACCAGCTTACAAGAATGTCCTACACACAACAATGTTTCTGCTCTTATACATGGGTCACTGAACAGAGGCCAGATTAGTTTATCTGCTTTGTCTTCTTCTATAACAGCTGCTTTGGTACTGCAGTTTGAACATTCCGGGCTTGTTTAGAAGTTATGTAATGTAGCACAGTCATTTTCATGCTGTGTTCAAGGAGAATTCTCAGGATCCTTTGAAGTTTTCAGGGCTTTCTCATTGAGAAGATCAATAAGGGAAGAGAAGCTTGGCTGCTTCTGTTGGTAGCTTACCAGCCTCTGCTGGTCTTTTCCTGCAGAGAAGTGTTGGTTGTGTTCTTTTAGGGCATCTCAATCCATGCAAGGTAATGATAGGTCAGTGCTCTTTCACAGTGGAGCATGTCTTATAAAGCACTAAGGCATAAAGAGAGAGATGTGCAGGGATTCATTGAGCTATGTGAGTTAAGGCTGGCGGGGATTGAAGCCCACTAACGTGTGGAGGATCACAGTTACCCTCTCTGATCTAAGCATTTTGAAATGACATTTGTGCATTAATATGATAAAGTTTTAGATACTTTTTTTAAAAAATGGCATTGGAAACTGTCTTAAAATTGAAATATAGTGGACCCTCCTCTTGCATGACCTCCACATGCACAAATGTGAGGTTGCATGAATGGATGTGGTTGGGGTATGTGTCTCAACTACCACAGGTATGCACACATTGCATCCATTGAATATGATGGGGCACAATGCTTTTTATTTTTTGTTTGAGGTGGGGCTTTGTGGAATGGAACCCCTGCATACACAGTGGGCTTACTATGCTCTCCTGTCAGCTAATACTGTTCTAATAATCTCCTATATGTGGATAGTGTAATGTAGATAGTGTAGATATTTATGTTTAAAATAGTGTAGATATTTGTTTTAGTGTAGATATTTATTTTAAAAATAATAATAAAAACATAATACAATAGGCTTTCCACATTCGTGGGGGATATGCACAGAGAACCCCCATAAAAATGAAATAACTGCGAATAACTCCCCTCAGCACTCCTCCTTCCCTGCCCGTGTGCCTGCATCAGCCATTGCCAGCAGTGGGCAGGAGGTGGGAGAGGGAGAAAACAATATTTCCTCCCTACTCGTGATCTCCTCCTCCACCTCTGGGGCAATCACATCAGACCTGTGAGTGGGCAAATGGCGAGTGAGAGGAAAAGATCTTTTCCTCCCTGCTTGCCATCTCCCCCCTGCCACTGGGGTGATCGATCCCAGAGCTGCGGGTGGGCAGATGGCGAGCAGGGAAGATAAGATCTTTTCCTCCTTGCTTGCCATTCCCCCCCCCGCACCGCTGCTAAGGCAATTGCTTCCAGAGCTGTAGGCGAGCACATGACGAGCGGGAAGGATAACATCTTTTCCTCCCCACTTGCCATCTCCCCCCTTGCTGCTGGGGCGATCACGCCAGACCTGCAGGCAGGCAGATGGCGAGCCTGATCGCACTGACAGTGGCGGAGAGCATGCAGAAAGTGGGTGATCACCCACTCTGCATGCTCCTGCCAGCTGCTGCCAGTGCACCTGCACCGGCGGTGGCCGAGGGCAAGCACAGAACAGGCAATCACTCACTTTGCACGTCCCTGCAGGCCACCTCTAGAGCGCCTGCATGAGCAGCGGTGGGGGGGCGTGCAGAGAATGGGCAATCACCCCTCTGCACACCCCTGCTGCCTGCTACCAGCGTGCCCACACCCATGGCTCCTGCCCCCTGCAGTCAGTATGCCCTAGCAGGCGACAGGCCAAGGGAAGCCATGATCTTTCCCCCTCCATGTCCCTGGACATAAGGCCAAGGAATGGGAGAGGGAGATGGGGGGAGGCAAGCCCACCCCTCAAATAATCAAATCTGCGAAAATGAAACCCATGAATGTGAAGAGAGAACTGTAATAATAAAAACATTGGTATCCAATGGTAGTTTAGAATTCTACATAATATATTTGGAAGTCTTACTTGAAAATAAATTCATTTGAGAGGACTTATTTTCTTGCGAGTAATCTGTTTACTAGTTGGCAAGCTTTGCTGGAAACAGTGAGGTTTACTTTTAAATAACTATGCATAGGATTGCTCTAAACAACATATTCACTTTAAAGCTGCAAGAGCTGAGCTTTCTTCTTCTGCAAGAGAACAAAGACAGTAAACTTAAAGGCCATACTAATGGCCTTTTCATTCAATATCTGCTTTACAAACAGGAATCTTGCTGTGCCTGAAATATTTAGCAGAAACACTTAACTCTGACTGAGGTCAAAGTGGGAAGGAGGAGAAGGTAGTATTGATTCACTCAGTGGAACTTGTCATTAAAAGGAGATTGAATGTTTTGACTCTTATCTCCCTTTATTATAGTGCATTTTTCACCTTAGATAAAACAGCTATTTGTCTTATTTTATGTTCACTGCTTGAGAATACTCAAGCAAACACCCACATGTTGATTTTGGGAATCCTTTACCTATTTATGTGATGTGCTGAATGCACTCTGAGAACCAGCATGGTGTAGTGGTTTGAGCCTTAGACTATCACTCTGGAGACCAGGGTTCGATTCCCCTCTCAGCCATGGAAACCCAGTGGGTGACCTTGGGCACATCACATGCTCTTAGCCTCTCTGATAGGTTTGTAGGGTCACCATAAGTAGGAAGCAACTTGAAGGCACACATCAACAACATAGCTAAAGGCACCAGATCCCATCTGATCTTGGAAGCTAAGTAGGGTCAGCTCTGGTTAGTACTTGGATGCAAGACTGCCAATGAATACCAGGTGCTGTAGCCTATATTTCTGTAAACCACCTCTGAGTACTCCTGGCCTAAGAAAGCCCTATGAATTACCATAAGTCAACAGGTGATTTGAAAGTGCACGTGCATGCACGTGCGTGCACGCACACACGCACAGTAATCCTTAGTAATTCAGTGATTGTTGAAAGACATAATAATGCATAATTCAAAAGGCCCTGAACTAAAGGCTACACAAGTGCAGTGGGATTTCTGTGACTTTTTCCTGGAGGTGTGTCCACACACTCTCAGATAAGCAAGTGTTAATGTCTGGGGAACAAGATGTGAAATATGAACATTGTTGTGAAAAAGTGCAGAAACTCTCACAGTCTCACCAAGTGACATGTTGATCTCTTACACGTGAGAATGAAAAAAAATCCAAGATTTACATCTGACAACTCTATCTTCAGCAAAGTAAGACACAGGATAACCCAAATGGGTGCTTTGAAAAATACAAGAGCACTGGTTCATGTTGTGAAAGTCTTGCAATTCATGAATACTTCAGTCAACAAACCCTCTGACCTTGAAACTCCTTTTCACAAAGGCTTTTAATGTCTGCTCAATCCCCCCTTCCTCTTCATCCTATGTCTAGCTGAAAGTCTTCTGAACAGCACTGGCTTTAGCAGAAGATACAGTGTGCCATGCAATGGACAAAACTTGTGCTGGGAGAGAGCAGGATTTTACTCCCACTGATCCTACTGTAGCTGTGAGTGCCTGCCTACAACAGCAACTGCCTCCAAAATCACATACTGAGCATATATGAAGAAAACCAATAGAAAAGGGGAGATCAGGTATGCCTGGCACAGTGACCGCCCCAGCATGTTTTTTCTTTGTTTGTTCTTTTTAAGTATAGATACTGGCCATCAAAATGGAAATCATAAGCAAAGTAGAAGCTGACAGAAGAAAAAAAAATTCTGAATGCATTTTGGAAGATACTTTCATTTGGTCTCTAGAAAGTTCAGGTTGTTTTTGTTTACTTATCTAAGCTTTATCTAGCTCAGTTTCCTTTTGCGTATGCAGGTTGTTGGTTTTGCAGAAAAAAAGTTTGCTGAAATATGTTGTACTGCTCTTTTATTTTTTGTAGTGTAAGAACCTATTCCTGTTCTTAAAGAAGTAATGCACAGGAACATGTCAACTTAATTAACTGAGGTAACCCTGTACATGTGTCAGAGGTTGGAATTGTGCATCCAGATGTTACCAGGGTGTAACTGCCAGAATTTATCACCATGATGTATGCTGATGAGAGTGGTTTGGAACTGCAGTCCAACAACATTGATTTCTGATCAAATATAGGTAAACAGTGGGGGAGATAATAGATGGAGGGGGAAAATGGAGTCAGTGGGAAAGCATATGAATTTATGTAATGTATATGTACCTGGCTTAGTTGCAGCTCAGCGTGAGGATAAAGAGCATTGTGACAAAGGATGTATAGGAAATATGGTTTTGAATCTGGATTTGAGAAAAGCAAGAACGAGTTTTTATTAGAAGTATAAAGATTTATGATTTACTTACACCTTTGAAATAATTGATTGGATATAGCTTAGGCTTGGATCCAAAAAGCTACTTCGGTTATTGACTTTTTTCCCCTGAGTGGAAGGTCACTACTCCATGCCACAAATCTCCTTGGAAAGTCCTCCAGGTTTCAAAAGTGGTAGGTGTGGACAAAGGAGTGGCTGGTACTGTATACACAGGTGCTGGATGGACGTGTTATCTTAAAATATGGGTGACTCAGGGGTCCCCCTGAAATGCCAAGGCTTCCATGAAATGATGGTGAATATTAGCTCAAAGAGGGGGCCTGCAAGAAGGAGGTAACTTTGCATGATCTTTTACACCTATATAGACCGGTAGTAGCGCAGAGAATAACCAGCTGGAAATTCAAAAGTAAGATTGTTTGTTTTATTGGGGGAATTAACAATCACACACACACACACAAGATCCAAGCAGTCTCACAATCACACAAGGCTAACTGAAGGAAAAAGGAGGAAAAATTTGGATAGTGGGAGTTTAGGGTGAAGTGGGTGATATTTACCAATCCAGCAGACAGTAAGTGAAGCAATGTGACTTAGATTACAAGTCCAATGGTATATAAACTGGGAATTGGAGAGGCAGAGTGACAGCAAGTACACCAAAAGTACTATGAGTTGGCTAGTTAGGATTTAAATACCCTATTTCTGCCTGGAGGGTGATGTTAATGGCTCCCTGGCAGAGCAAACAATGGAGTCCGGAACAGACTAATGGTCTTAGCATTAGGTGACAGATTGGAATTGTGATAGCTCCTTAATAGTGGGACAGGTGAGGGGATAAAAGGAAGAGTTTCAATGGACAAAGACAGAAGGTTAAAAACATCAGCCTTCCATGGAAGCAGTTTTGGGTGCTATTGTTTCTAAAGGTTGAGTTGTTGAGAGACATCTGCCAGTCCGTTATCTCTGGAGTTTCCCTGACTATGACCTAGCTATGCTCTGAGGTCTTGTTCTGACCAAGTTTTGCAATGCATATGTGCAGCCAGTTCCTCTTTGCCAGCAAGCTCCCAATCATAGCAGGATATAATTTATGTTTCATGCCAGTTAAATCATATCTGCCAGTTAAACTATGTCACGAAGTAGGGGTGTACAGCCTGGTAACAGAGGAGTGAACCTAGTCACCTAAACGTGCTACACTGGAGCAGAACAAGTCAGCCCATCCCATCTCTCAACTTGCTTGAGCGTGAGGTATTGTTTTGAGCAGGGGCAGGGCATTTGTTCATTCAGGGTTTACAAAGTGGTAAGCAAAGTAACAGTCTCTGAGTGTTTTGGAGTACAGCTCCTGTAATCCATGACCATTGGCTTTGTTGCTGGGGCTGTAATGGGATTTATAATCCAAAATACTTGGGAAGCACCAGGGTGCCTACCACAGCTTTCCAGTTCCCAACCAGTGGATGTCAGTGAGGCAGTGAATGGGTTTTAGTTGAAAGGAAATATCCAGGGATAGAGATACAGTTCAGTACCTTAGGTAGCTCCTGTAAAGTTCAGACTAAACTCCAGGGCGGATAAATCACTCTACTGGCATCAGTGCCATCAGACTCTACTGTTTCTTACACAGCCTATATACGCTATTACGCAGTTCATGTTTTCTTCTCATAAAGCTGAGGATAAAACAGACATCTAATCGAACTGTTGCATGTAATATGTTAAATAAGAATAAGCACAGATAAGAAATTCAGAATTCTTTAGTGCTTTGCTGCAGCATTTACTGCTGACATTTAGGGTGAAATGTTACGATCTGGCAATTTGTAACTCTTTACATTGGGGATTGCATAGCAGGAGACAAATGAGCATTGATTTAGGGTGCTGTCTAGGCTTTTGTGGCTCAGCTGTACATTTCTATACATCTAAATCTGAACCACAGAGTGGTGTAATGGATTGTTTGGTTATCTGGTTACAGCCAGATTTAAAACCACTGGCATAAGTTTGAATAATTAAGACTTCTTGCAGCAGCCAACTGTTAAAGAGCAGTCACTTCTTTTACCAGATTTCTGTATTTCTGAACAAGCAGGATCTACAATGAAACATTGCCCTGCATTCTTGGTGAAACTCTTGAGACAGTAATTTACCAAAGATTTGCTGCATATTCAATGGATAATTTCTAACCAAGAAAAAGAATGCAATATATATGGAACATGTGGACATAGGATGTGTTTTCTTTTGAGTCGGATCAGTGGTCCACTTCACCCAGTATTGTCAACTCTGACTGCTAACTACATTCCAGAGTTTCAGGCAAAATTCTTATTTAGCCCTACCTAGAGATCCGTGGCATTTTTTGATGATAATGCATCCAAGTCCTAACTAGACCCTAACTTGCTTAGCTTTGGAAATCAGATACAAACACACATGCTCAGGGTGATTGTTAAGGAAGGTTATTCCTTCTTTTCCTCTCCCCAAAAGATAAGGAAGCCTTCTCTTCTTTCTAGACCAGGAGTGGAAATCAGGTGGCCTTCCACATGTTTCTGGACTACAATTCCCAGAAGCCCTAGCCAGAATAACTCGCTGGTGAGGAATGCTGGCAATTGCAGTTCCACAGCATTTGAGAACCACATGTTTCCCACCTTTGTTGATCAGCTATTGACTCAATTATTTCCACGCATCCCCCCTGCCAAAAGAAAGAAAGAAAGAAAGAAAGAAAGAAAGAAAGAAAGAAAGGGAAAGAAAAGATATAATCCTATGGATATTAACATACCCGGGAGCAAATTCTCTTAAATCATTTTATTATGTCACTAAAATCGGCCATTCAAAGACTAGATTCTTAACTAAATGAGCTTGATCTGGCATAGCAAAAATGTTCCTACTGATTTTAGAAGATGGTGAATTTTAAACCGACTGTAGGCTGAAAGTCCAGCAGAATCAGTTGATCTAACTCCCCATCACCAACACTGGTCAGTAGAAGGCTTTCCACCTCCCTAAAATCTTCCCTTCACAATACTTGAAATTTCTGTCTTAGATACAGCACACATATGATGTACATAATTCCTCTCTTGTCTCATATGCCATGTCTAATCTTAATGTATCAGACTAGTCCTCGGGTTATTGCAAAATATTGCTCTAGATTAGTCAGAACAAATCTAATCAATAATGATAGAGAGTAATATCTATTTTACTTCACTATCAACCGTCTAATAAAATTCAAATTTCCATCAGTCATTTTTGTGCTTTACATAAGAAATCCCACCAACATAATTTGGACTCAGAATAGATCATAATGATGATGATGAGTAGTCTTAAATAAAAATATTTTATCTTAAGTGAAATGTAATGTTTTTCCTTGATATTTCTCTTTATTTGACTTTCTTTTAAGGACTAGAGATATAAATCTTCATACATTTCATTCTTACAGGCAATCTGAAAGATTTTAGCATTTTCTCTTTCTTGCCCAAAAAAAAAAAAGTAATTGAAAACTGTTTAGCCTTTGAAGACTATGAATAGTTCAGGACTTATTTTGTCAATGACCTTCCCAAAAGAGCACATTTTTAATGCACACAGTAGCCCAGAACTCTGAGCTCCTAGATTGAAAATATGACCCCCTGGACTCCTATACAGAACCATGATTTTCTGTGCAGAAATTTCCATTTCCTGTGGAAGAAACTTGTTTTCTGTGCAGGGAACTTGTTTTCATCAAAGAAATGTTACTTTAGTGCTTCATGAACTGAGCACTGCATCATAAAATTTAGGAATGTGCAAACATCAAAATGATAGCATTCTGATCCACATGTTAGTACAAGAGATGTGCTTCAAGTTAGTTTGCCTCTAAATCCAAACCACATGAAGTCTTCCATCAATCATATGGCTATGGATGGAAAGAATATTTCCCGTTGTTCATTTCCTCGATTTTTTTAAAAAATGGGTTTCTCAACACTTGAGAAATCTAGCTGAAAAGAACAGCATAGTGATGAGACTTCTGCTTAGCTTTTGCCTTTTATTTACACATCTCAAAGTTTTTCCAGATATTATAGCCAAATATAATTATGAACTGAATTTATTTTTTTTAAAAAAAGTTACAAATAGAGATGGTTGTGTGCCTTCACATCATTTCTGACTTATGATGACTTTAAGGTGAACTTATCACTGGGTTTTCTGAGGCTGAGAGTGTGTGAGGCACCCAGGGTCACTCAGTGAGTTTTCATGGCCGAGTAGGGAATCAAATTCTGGTCTCCAGGACTGTGGTCCAGTGCTCTAACCACTCCACCACACTGGCTCTCTACAAGGTCCTGAACAGTAAGGAACACCAAAACTATATGAACTTTGTTGGTCAGCTTGAGGAGAATGCAAAAGAAAACAATAAAAAGAGAATACACCATCAGCATTAGTGAAAAATAAGAAAACAAATTCTCCACCAGCTCTCCCTAGTATCCAGCAGACATAGCATACTTATTCCTATAAAAAAGAACTAAGAAAAGGAAACTATAAGACCGGGAATTATAATGAATTGATTCTTGTTGTTGTGTGCCATCAAATCATTTCTGACTTATGGTGTCGCTAAGATAAACCAATCATGAGGTTTTCTGGGGCTGAGATTGTGTGATGTGCTCAAGATCATCCAGTGGGTTTCCATGGTTGAGTGGGGAATTGAACTTTGGACTTCAGGGTCATAGTCCAATGCTCAAGCCACAATACCATGCTGGCTCTCTGGTACTGTATACAGTCTAACATAAAAGTCTTCCTCTAACATAGTTTTTCAGATTTGGGGGAAATAAATACATGAACATTTTGTCATAAACATTTTTCTCCATCATTCTAAAAGAAATATTCCCCAAGCCATGTTTTTTAAATCAGCTTTTTCCAGAAGGAAAAGGGGAAAAAGGGCTTTGAATAAAAAGAAGGGAGGGAGGATTCAGTATTTTTCCTTAATTTTTCTGTTATTTTTCCCCAGAGCTTCATATCTTTATATTGTGATCTGTAATTCCCGTTATCCCTAATCAGCACAATATTGACCTTACTGACTGAAGATGATGAGATTCCAGAACACTTGAATGGATAATTAGCTACCTTAGATAGCACATTGTCATCTAGGTAACACATTTTAAGGTTTAAATTTTGAGATTATCTTAGCCTTGTCCATACCCAACATTGAAACAGCATACTAAATTTTTGTACCCAGTCATCTGACTGCTTATAAAACAGAGCATCTGTGTATTTGAGTTATAAGTCAAGTGTAACACTCAAGAATATACTCAGGAATTTTGTTGGCTACCCAAATAATGTATATTTTGGGTGTGCAATGTAAGCGCCATCTATATGACTGGCATGCTTTTGAAATAAAGCAGGAATGCACAGTTTTTAAAGTAGGAGAGAGCTGTTTCTTTCTGGTCTTCTTCTTTTTAGGAACATATTTCAAGTTCTTTGATATGCTGAGCCTTTCCTTCTTCCCAGACATAACATCAAAATTCATACACATTCAGCTTAACTGTGGTGTTAAGAACCTGATAGGTGCAGTCTTTATGTTCACAATAAATCAACTCCCAAGAATAAAACTAGAGGTGATAAACAGTCCAGGCAGCGTATTTAACCTTACCTTTTTTCCAGCCCAACCCTCTGCATATTTTCTGGGAAATAAATTCCACTTAGTTCAGTGGGGTTTACTCCCAGATAACTATGCACAAGATTATAACTCGATAAATTAGACCTTCACTTTATTCCTATATCCAAGTTGAACATATATTCATGGTAGATCCCAAACTTTTTCATTCACCTCCTCCAATGCTGAGTGTACTTTTCATAAATTGCAAAAGAAGACCTGCCTATTTGCTTTCTTATGTTCCTTCCTTTTACCTTCTGTTTATGATGGCATCGATACGCAAGATTGTATCTGGTTTAGTGTAATCTGGATGAAGAGCAGTTAAGGGAAGTTCATTAATGAGGACCCCCAATCATTCCTTTCTTGCAGTCAGAGGAGATGAGAAATCTGACCTGTATAGGGATGTAAGGAAAGAACACAAATCTGTGAAAACAACAGTGGCTGCCAATTTCTTGCATGGAATTTTAAGGATTAGAAATAGGGGATGGATTTCTCAGAATGAGCCAGTTGTTCAGTATGTGTATGTGTGTGTGTGTGTGTTGCTTCTCAAAGGAAGAAAACACTGGTTTTGTGCAGAGAAACTTTCTGCAAGGTATAGGCATACCTCAGTTCACAAAGCCTTGAACAAAGAAACTTTTTTTAACAAAGTCTTTTTTTCACCTCACCAGCCCCTGCTCTCTTTTCTTATTATCATCTGTCTAACTGGAAAGTTTTGAGATGCACTGGCACTGGGAGAACAGTGAAAGACGCCTGGAGAAACAGACTTTCAGTAACGGGTCCCAGCAGCATGTTTGCCGTAAAAAAAAAAAAAGCAGGGAAGCTTAAGCTGGGCCAATCCTACTGCAGCTGTGTGTGGTTGCCTAGAACAGACAAGCAAATTAGTGTCTTCCTCTAGAATCCCTTAATGAGCATGAGCATGAACATGACCCCCACAGGATGTTAAAGAAGCATAGATCTATATGTTTGGCCACAAAAATGGAAATCATAAGAAACATGGAGGCTGATGAAAGAAAAAAAACTATCCCTGTCACATTTAGGAAGAAATCTTAAAGCAATCTATAGAAGGTTCAAAATATTTCTGTTTACTTATGCCAGGCTTTCTTGGCCTAGTTGCTTCATTTCACTTGAGCATCTTCTTGCTTTTAAATAAAAAGAAGTCTGCTGAAACATAGTGAACTGCACTTCTTTTTTTAATAGTGCAAGAACCTATCCTATTTCTTTGATGTTATTTCTTCCTTTGGTACCAAAGTCTTCATTAAACCAGCAGTACCCAGGAACTTATCTATTTCATTAACTAAGCTAAACCTGTACAGAAATTTTCATAAAGAAAAGCTAGGGCTCTTTGGCCTGAATTCCATTGGTAGAATATTCCTAAGTGTTTTCTCACCATTCAACAATTGATTCAATATTGATTTCAATCACTGATTGTGGAATTGAAACAACCTACATCGGTTAGAATGAGAATGAGGAATGCAGACAGTGTTCTTTGCATTGCTAGCTTGCACATGAATTACAAAGGAAGACGTTGCTATCATGGCATTTTTTAAATATATGCATTTATTGATTGATCGATTGATTGATTGGCGTCATTTCTTGCTTTTCTCCCAATATGGGACTCAAGGTGGCTTACAATATAAGTTAAAACAGCTAAAACAATGTGGGGTACAAAACTTTTCAAAATATAAAAAAATCAGTTCTGTTAAACCATTCGTTTTAGAACATTAATTTGAACACAACCACATGTTACATATTGAAAAACCACTGCACATTCTTCGTCCTCAACCAATTAGAGGTTGAAGGCCTGTTTAAATATGTTCTCTGTCTCTTGGCAAAAGAACAACAGAAAGGGGACCACCCTGAGCCTTGTGAGGGAGGGAATTCCATGCTCTGAGAGCAGCTACAGAGAAGGCTCTCTCCTGTTTCCTCACCAGGTGAACCTTAGAAGGTGGTAGGACATTCAGAAAGTCCTCCCCAAAAAAACATAAGACTCAGGCAAGTTCATATTGGAAGTTACAGGCTTTTGGATGGATGGTCTGGACATTGGCTGCATAGGACTTTTAAAGTCATAATCATCACTCTGAGTTGTGACCAGAAATGGATATGTTGCCAGGGGAAACTGTTTCAATGAGGGAATAACACAGTCCCTTTAACAAACCTTGCTTCAAATAGTAATTATGAGCAAGAATATGCCTGTGTTATAGTCAATGAGAGTACTGAATGAATCTTCTTAGTTCTTAAAGGTAATGAATGGAATGCCCTGAGAGTTACCCAGTCATAGTGGGTGCCATTTCTGGTTGGTGAACTATGGCCATTTGGACGTGTGCCCTCTAATATGAACTGATCCAGTACAGACTTCAGCCAAGAGACTTACTTCTGAATAAACATTGTTAGGATTACACTGTGAATAACACATTCAGAAACAAAACTTTCCCCAAATAGAACATTTTGAAAGATATTAAATATGTCAAAAAAGAAGAAGAAATAATACAATCCATACACACTTAGGCAATTGAATTGCTGAGCAAAATACCACAGTAAGTGCATTTTTCTCCCTGAGGAAAATGAGTTTTTGAACAACATGAGTCTTGTACAGTGACAGATGTCAATTACATTATATAATGCACTACTTGAGGACCATTAAATAGATTAACAAATTGTGACAAAATGACAAATGTGTCCTCTGATGATTGATAAATAGTTGTTGATTCAGGGACATCAGACTGATGACTGCTAATGGGTAGGGCCACTTCTTCCTTTCCACTAGCTTTCTGTGGAAGATTTTCTTTTTGGTTTTCGTTTTCAACAGTTATACCCCCATTTCTTCCATGATGAAAGAAAAGGCATTGTGCATAGGATTCTCTGGTACTCTGACATCATGCTTAATCTTTTATATTGTAATAGGATGTGACTTCAAATCATGCCCTAAGATTCCCCAGTCTTTAAGGAAATCAGGGTTGATTCCCACTGTGGGGCAGAATCTTGCAATCAATTTGGGATATCACAGAATGCCAGTGGATCTGTTCCAGGTTCTGTGGGGCCAATGATAAACTAATATTGCAAACACAATCACAGTTTAAAAGTCCAATATCTGTATACTTAATTAAAACAACAATACAACAAATTATATATTACATTGTATATCCAGCATACCAAAAGATCCATGAATCCAGTGAAGTAGCAGGGTAGGACTTGGTTATAGAAATGTTCTGTATGTGCTGCTCAATAGTTCATCAGCAAACTTGAAGACAAATCTTAAAGTCTTAAATAAAAGCTACAACACTGATGCAAATTCTTAACAGAAATTCCACTGTAATTAACCCCTGCAACCACATAGTTGAAAATCCTGCTACTATATTCATAATGAAAAGGGTGTAGTCCTTATTCCTTTCTAGCTTTCCCTTTCTTTCTGAACTCAGATAGTAAAAACAACCCCTCTTTTAAGGTTTTGTCACCCACTGGATCAAACCAATAAGACTCGGTGATTAGATGAACAAACTATTAGCTATCTAAGTTGTTACTATTCAAATTTTTCTGCCAGATGGGGAGAGACAATCAAAGAATTTTCTGCTTTGAAGGGCCAAAATAATGCTGACTCGTGTACTATGCCTCTTGACTTAAAACCAAGTACATGTACATCTAAAAAACAAATTAGGCCCCAGAGGCTCCAAAAGAAAGCCATATTTTGAGTTGGCACTAGAAAGAAACCATTATCAATGCCAATCAGACCTGAGGGTCAGACATTCCCCAAATGAGTGCTATAGCAAAAGACCCTCTCTCTCATGTCTTCACACAGTATATTGCTCCTACTGAGATAGGGCAGGCATATATAGAGATCAATATCCCAAGCCACTTAGGGCTCTGAATGTCATCATTTACAGGAACTGATGTGGCAGCCAGCACAACTCCTTCTGGTGTTATGTGTTCAATATATGGCACTCCATCCTGCAGAGTTTTTGCTTCATTTTGCACTAGTTGGCTTCTGAGTCATCTTCAAGGGCAGATCCACAGGAAGAACATTACAGTAGTCTAATCAGGAGGTTACTGGTTCATGGAGTACTGTGGCTAAGTGATCCCTGTTCAGGAAAGGTTGTAACTGGAATATCAATCAAGGTTTGTCACAAATACTGGGAGCCACAAAGTCTGTAGTTATAATGATCTATAGGATCTAGGAGTACGAGTACTTCCAAGCTGTACACTTGCTTCTGAGGCTAGAAATGCAACCCCATCCAGGACAGGCCATTTATCCAGGTCCTGAGCCTGAGACGCACCAATCCATAGGGTCTCCATTTTATCAGATTCAGCCTCAGGTGTTTGTTTGTTTCGCATGCTTTCCCTGTTCAGGACTCAAGGTAGGTTACAACAGATTAACAAAAAATGTGTTAAAATTCACAAAATACAAAAATCAGAAAGTCATTAAACCAGCCAAAAAAATTAAAACCAGATAAAAACATAAACCATAAAAAGCACAACAAAAATAACAAACAGAAAACCCAGCACATTATACAAGGCCCATCCTACCTGAACTATCAGTCCTCAAACAGGTGAAGACCTTTCTGTGGAGGTCTGGGGACAGCCACTGAGAAAGCCTTCTCCATGTTCCCATCAGATGAATCTGTGAGGATGGTGGGACAGAAATAATGTCTGCACCAGCAGATCTCAAAATATAGGCAAGTTCACAAGGGGCAATATGAACTATTCCTCATCTAGCCTCTCACAGTGCCCAGACACCAACTCTAAGAAACAAGGAGAAGTGCAGCTGAGAGTCATCAGCATACATTTTTTTTCTCAAAAAAAAAAAACTTGTTTCCCTTCAAAGAATGCATTCCAAGTGTGTTTTAACTCTCAGCTTTCATCAGGAAATAAAGAATTTAGTACATGCTAAGTAGGAAGCAGTTGGGCATCCACTTAAAAGTACGCAGGGCGTCTGCACTTTTGCTAATGCTTCCCATCACAAAATGTGCTTTTGATGCAGGGTTCTATTTGTGCATTATTATAAGCAAACAGTAAGCCATCCTAAAACTGATTGTCGTGGCAGTTGGATACTGAGCGTACTCTTGGGCGTGTGACATTCATAATTCAGCACCAATGGTGAACAAATGATATCATTGCTCCAAGGCTGTATAAGGTTTTCGTAGGCCCTAGGCACTCTTGTATTTGATTCCCTGTCTCACCTTGACATACCACTAGGGATGTTTTTGTAGGACTTAAAATCTTGTTTTTGTAAGTCCTAAAAAAATTTTGTAGGCTCTAGACACTGTGCCTAAAATACCTAATGGAGAAGGCAGCCCTGCATTGCTCAGTCATTTGTGCAGAAGGATTAAAAAAGAAGTAGGACATTTCATATGATAACATGTGACTGTGTTTATTAAAATATGATTTTTCATTCCAATTGTTTTGACTGTTGTGAGGAGTTTTTGTTTTTTAAAACCTCAAAAATTTTATCCTCACATATGAGAGCTTTTTGTGCAGTCCTGGTGGGAGTATTTGTACTTGCAGGAAGCTGGCAAAAATTGTGTGAATAGCTTTTGTGCAATTGTTGCTGATTTGTTTCATGAGCTTGTAAAAACTATAAGGATTTGATGGGCTGTTTTCATCTTTTTTTTTTTCCTCAGTAAACGAGTCCTTTTATACTTGTTCTCTTTGTGCCTACATTTGTGTTTTACTTTACAAGGTGAAGAGATTAGTTTTCAACCCAGACCTCTTGCACAAATCATGGGAATTGCTTAATGAAAAATAAAAGGATCATTGTCTTAGGAAGCAAGAAAACTTGTGAGGATTAGCAATGTCACCCTAATTGGTAGAGAATGAGAAATTTTGCAAATATTTTGTTAGTATTTGCCACAAGTCAATTTTGATTTGTGGCAACCCTATGAATGAGACATTTCCAACAGTGCAAGTCATCAACTGCCATACTCTGGTCTTGTGAACTGAAGGTTGTGGCTTCCTTGACTGAATCATTCAATCTGTAGTATAATCTTCCTCTTTTCCTTTTGCAATTACTTTTCACATCCCTATTTGAGAACGGAAAGATTCCATCACTACAATGTGTATTCCAAGAAGCCCTGTTTTGTTAACGGCTATCATTATGATCAGGAATTACCTGAATGTGCTCACGTGGGAGACAAAACTTACTGTTTTGCTTAAGCAATCTTCCAACAATCAGCTTTGACCAAAGTCTTCGCAAAGTAGCAATGCTGTTCACTAATCAGTTCAGTCATATAATCTAGGAGCAAATCAGAGAAGTCAAATAAATCTGTGGGTCAGTTTAAAAATCATTTTAAGCAGAAACTGGAAGCCAAGGATTTACTGGGGTGAGATGTGTTATTGGCTGATTAATTACAAATCCAGACTCTGTAAAAGGATTTAAGTTCTAAACTGTAGGTTAAATGCCTCAAGTCATTTTGTTTCTTGGATGCACTTGGGTTCTCTTGGAAATGCTGGAAAGCTGTAAAAGTTAGCTAGGGATTTCAAGGTTTCCTTAGTTATAGAAATTGAGATTTGGTTTGAGGATTTCTCCATTTAAATAGTACATAACCATTTCCCCCTATTGCAGTATCAAGATTTGTGCAGATATCAGAAATGCTTCATAAAAGGCCAACTCAGATGACTGGATTTATTCATATAGTTGTGAATGTAAATACACAGTCAAGTAGAGGGATGGTGTTATGAACCAGCCAATAGACACTGTGAGCAAGTATTCGTCTCTGCTGTGGCTCTTAAAGAAGACACAATTAGGAATATGGAAACACCCATCTTCTCAACATTGTTATCTCTGCCTTTTCTTTCAGGTTTTAAAACCCAGGTTTTACTGCTAGACAGTCAGATTTACATTATAAGCATTGAGCTATCCTTTTGTGCCCAAGAAATGTTACTAAACCTTTCTCTACTACAGGCTCTAACTGGCTATGCTCAGATTGCTACCACTGGAACATCAGTGCACTCCCATACTGTTCACCATTTCTAGTATACTTCATAGCAAGCGTGGGGACTGTGTGGCCTTCTAGATGTTGTTGGACTATAATCTATAATTCCAACCAGCCAAGGGCTGGTATCCTGTTAGAGGCATACACAACTTTAAGTAAACCTTATTCCTGTGTATGCCTATCTCTGATCACTGCTAAGGTCAGTATTCCCTTCCTCCTTCTGCAGAGACCAATCTCCCCCAACCTATCGTAGAGCCACTGAAGCCACTCTCCCATAGCCATTCCAAATCTGGTGGACAGTGGGGGGAAACATCTATCTTCCCATAGCAAGTCAGTGCTGAGATCTCTGGAAAACCCCAGCAGACCTCAGTAGATGATATGATTGCTTCACATCTGGCCACTGGAAAATAGCCAGAGGCTTCTATGAACCCCTCATGTCTGTGAGGGATCTCAGCAGTTCTGCAGTAGGCGCAGGGTTTTATAAATGGCTCATTTTAGTGTAGTTCTGCATGTTGATCTACTACATCATGCAGAACCACGCAGGATTGTGCCCACAGTCAACATAGCTAATAGTGAGGGAAGTTACACTCTAACTACTTCTGGAGGGACATGTATCATCCATCTTTCTCTTGTCCTGAATTATAGGATAGCAGTGACCATCACATGAGGTTAGAATCTCAATGTATGTTTGCAGAAGGACAGTTTTACATCCTGGGATATATTGGGATATATTGTCCAAGTGATGTGAAACAAAATTCTAAAATATAATAAAGCACTTATCCCCTTGAGCAAGGATGAAAAGTGTTAGAAAGTATTGTTTTCTGTGCAGAAATGTTGTTTTCTACCCCAAAGCATGCATTTTTCCACACAGTAACTCCCAAACTACAGATGGTCTTCAAAAACTGTACAGTTTTTGACAACTTTCTCACAGTAAGGAGAAAAATGGTAAAATTATTCATTTTTCTCTGTGTGAATTGAATTTATGAACATTCACATCCCCCATACTTCTACTAGAGAAAGCAAAATAACTGCTGCAGAACTTCATTATTATATAGCTCCACGAGTTTATGAAGAAGTTCCTGTGCACACTATCTTGTGGAATAACACTGGAAATTATTTTTCTTCCAGTCACACTTCTTTGGATCTAACTTTTTATCATCATGTTGTCGACCTCTGGCCTGGTGGGCATTATAAGTATTCATCTGGGTTTGCTCCTTTGCTCATATATCACTTTGACCATTTTATGACTAGTCTCAGCAAAGAGTGGGCTGAGGTATCTTCTGTCCACAAGGGACTGTTGAGAAGCCCCTAAACCATCTCATACCATTTTTTTTTCTGTTCCTCCCCAACCCTATGTGTGTGTGCATCATAGTAACAATTGGAAACAGAACCTGTGAGAGTTACTTTTTTCACCACTGGCTTCTTATTATGGAGATAAGTCCAACAACTTCTATAAATCCTTTAGAGTTCAGACTGAAAGCCAGAATGTATTTGATTTCTGAAGACACAAGTTGCTAGGGGTTTGGGCTACAGGTCCCAGAATCCCCTAGCCAGCATGGCTACAGTCTCTGTCCACTGAGGGATTCCAGGGATTTTAATTCCAAAAAGTATCACACCCATTCTCTGTAAGGAAGTTTGGTCTAAGTTCTGAGCATAAATTTCTTAAATGTATGAATGGAGAGATGCTTCACAGAAATAACAGCCTTTGCTCCAGAGATTCCTTTCCTTTACCTTAAGCATCTTAACACTGACTACCATTAAAAATGAGAAGACATTTTATACACTCTTACAGGCAAAGGCCTTTGTTGTTGACACCCCGTATGGATGAATGGATACCAAGAGGGCTGACTGATATGACTATAATTTCCCAGGCACCAAAACCTGCAGTTGGCTCTCTGGCCCTATGCAAGCACATTTAATCTGAATCTGCAGTAGACCCAGGAAATATAGTCCAAAGTAAAATACCAGCAGATGTTAATTCCAGGCAGAGGTTCAGGAAATAAATCAGAGTAGCCACCTTTCATTATCTGCCCTGGGCACAGACACCACTCTAGACAAGACAGCTGTTTGTTTGGCCAACCTTGCTTACTAAAGGGATTAGCCATCATCTAGATTCTAGAAAATATCCCATAGAAACACAAGCTAACTTCTGGTTGATAAATGCCTTCACTTCAATCTTCTCTTTCAGGGGCAGGGAGTAGCCATTATTAACAGTTGTTTTAATATTGCTTTGGCTGAGCCTGCAGATGGCATGTCCAACTTCATTTCTGTAAGCACTGGGTACAATAATGAAGAACTATAGTTGCTCTCCTTTTCTTTCGCTGAAAAATAAATGCCGCAAGGGTTGGGTTTTTTTTCATGAAAAAAATGTCTGTTTCACTTCTGACAACCTGAGACATTTCATGCTGCAAATTCTACAGCTAGAGCTGAACAAATAGTCTGGATTCTGCAGGGTAACTGTGACCTTTTCCCATGCCACCTCTGCTTGGGAATTTGAGGCACAGTCTGGAATCCAGATTCACACGTGGCTGGTCTCTTTATATCCTACCATTAAATGGGAGCTTCATTTATTGCTTGGGGTCAAATGCAGATGCAGACCCATCTGCAATTAATGTTGGCATGATGCTGTCATGCACCACATAATTCCTGTTCAAACAATGACCATTGTTCTGTCTACCTCAGACACAGAAGGAACATAATCATGCTTGAAGCAGAGATAACTGTTGTGATCAGGAGGCTTTGCCTCTAAAGCTGCTTTATCTGTAAAGTCTGGTAGTCTGTTCCTCTAGTGGTTCAACATCAGTCAGAAATGTATTAAATATATGCATCAGTGACATTAATTATTGGTGTTCCTTCAGCTTTATTAATCTATTTTAAATCAAACTAATAAGTGGTCGCTAAAATAATTACTAGCTGGTTTGGGAAAGTGTAACCCTAGAATTGAGATATGTATAGTTCTACATGTTTCACATACCATTTCTTCTAACAGCAACAGAATACTTTCTGATTGAAATTTATGAAACAGAAGCAAGCTTGAGGAAAAATCAATGAACTGAAGTTCTTTGAGACAAGTCTTTCAGCTCAGGGTCTTTTTGCAAAATACATACATTTTATGTTTATTCACCGTACACACGGAAAGTGGCCCTTAATTATCTCCTGAAGGAATTGCTGCCTGTCAGGATTCTTGTGTTCTTCCCTAAGGCAGGAAAAAATAAATCTAAAATTAGCAAATATTTAGCATACTCTTTTTAACACTCCATCCCCTTCTGTCACTGTTGCTTCTACATTTGCTTTTTTAGACGTTCTACTCACAACTAATATAAACTTTGTGGAAAAGATGAGGGGCAATCCTGCCTAACATGTGGTTAGTGACATCTAGGGCTAAACCCAGCAAGAGAGATTTGCATTGTTGCTATATTCAGAAGGAGATTTTGCTGAAAAGCAGTGAAGGCCTGTAGCATGGTATTAGTGAAATAGATAATCCTGTTTGATAAGGTCTGTACATTCCACAAATATGTTTCCATAGACAGAAGCCCTTTCAGGGGTGGGAATTGCATGGGCAAAAGGGCAGCTGTGAGTATTGGATCCTTGCATCTGGGACCCAGGATTGTGATCACAGCTCCTACAAGGGCCACATGAGAGAAAAGGATGAAAAACCATGGTGAGCAGTCCCATATCTTATAGAAGCAGCCATGGCAGCAGGAGTGAGGGAGATGAGAAATTCAGTCCTTGAATGGGGCAGGTAAATCTTTTTTCTCCTGACCATATTTCTGATGTAAAATTCTTTCCCGGACTACATAATGTAAAAAGAGCCAGTGTGGTGCAGTGATCTGAATGCTGAATTACAACCAGGAAGAACCAAGAAGTTCACTGGATGACAATGGGCAAGGCACTCTCTCTAGGGCAGACCTTTCCAGACTTTTCATGTTGGTGACACACTTTTTAGACATGCATCATTTTGCAACACAGTAATTCAGTAAGTAATGCAGTAAGTGGAGGCAGCTTCTCTACCCAAACCTAGCCCACTGCTGCTGCTGCTACCCTTGCCAGGGTCTTCCTCAGCCCTGGGCAGCGGTGGGAGAGGCAGTCCCTCCACCCATTATGTTCACACGACACACTTATGCACTGCAGCCAACACACTAACATGTCACAACGCACAGTTTGGAAAGCTCTGCTCTAGGGAAAGAAGAGTAAGCCATCTTAACTTCATTGAGGGAAAGCTGTGATATCAATGTAACAAGCACATCAATTTAAAGAGGCATTCCTGTTTCCAGTCAAGGCAAATGGCAGTTTGAAGGGGAACAGCATCTCTACATAGGAGAACCCTGCCCTCCAGCCAGGGCTTCAATTCCAGTTCACTTAAAGGCTTGATTGGCTGATTTTAAGGAGACAATAGACCTAAACTCATTTTTTCCCATTTAGTTTGATTGGTGCTGGATTGCAACGACATACACAGCAGCTAACAAACAGAAAAATCACTTGTGGAGCAGATTGTTTATTAAACAATACTTGATGCCTATGGCTCTTGAGAGGAATACGGAATGATTGGCTTCTACCACTACCACCCTGATGCCCTTTTAAATACAAAGCAAGTGAGAAGGGTTGAAATTCCTTGACCAGCACAGATTGGCTGTGATTCAGATTGGGGCCACACATTGCTTTCTCTTAATTGGGGTAGGCAAAGTGTGGTCCTGGAATAGCTTGCCACCCCGTGGATGTTTTATGGTCCCCAGCCCTCTTGTACTACCTCAGAGTATGCCTCTTTTTCTGGGCAAAAGAGAGTGACTTACCTGTCCCAGAGGCCTCCAGGAATTGTTTATCTTCTGAATAGGTTACAGCTTAACCCCAATACACACACTGTTTAAGATTTTAAAATGCCAGTTTTACAGAATCAAAAGAGGACTTCTGGTCAAACTTAAGTTTTTGGCATTTGGGGCAAACTATGTGGGTCCTGAGAGATGCCAGGGCAGAAAATTGGTTCCCTGATCCTCCAAAGTTATCTATTCCTCCTCTAGAATAAGAACCAGGAAATTGCAGATGTAGGCCACACTAAACCCCATTTTTGTGGCACTCACTGCCCCCCAATCCTAAAAAAGTTAAAAGTTTGGCATGATTTTCAGCAGTTTTTACCTAACAGCTGCATAGAAATGTGTCCAATCGTGTTAAAACTGCAAAAATAGCCCCACTTCCGCAGAACCTCCTACTGCTCCTCATCCCTCTCTCCCCACTGCAGTCCCACTCAAAATGGTGACAGGAAATGATGTGCTGTCACTTCCAGTTGCTATTTGGAGATGAAAACAGAGGTACTTGGGCTTGATTGGGGGGCGGGGAGCCCATAGGTGAGAGATGGCATGAGTGAAATGGCTCCAGTGTGGTTACCCACACCTGCTGTAGAATAAGTAAAATAATTCAAAACTTCAGTTCCAGGTTTAACCTAGCATATAGTTTGATCCATGCACTAACTTAAAGAAGTTGTTCATCTGCAGAGCTTGGAAAGGTTAATTTTTTGAACTGGCTACGTTGACTGTTGGATTTGAAGGGGCTGTTGTCCAAAATGTAGCTATTCCAAGACCTGGACATACTTCATCTGCTTGACAATGTCTCTCTAAGCATTTCTCAACCAGTTTAAAAGTTGTGATTTTTCAGTGGTTTGTGGGTGAAAGTGGTAAAAACATAGCCTTTAAAAAAAATGCCAGAGGCTTGGAGGATCTGACAGAGAAATCAGTGCTTGGACCTCTTTTTACTAATATTATCAGTCAAGCCAAG
Source organism: Iguana delicatissima (assembly GCA_948472985.1). NCBI lineage: Eukaryota > Metazoa > Chordata > Lepidosauria > Squamata > Iguanidae > Iguana > Iguana delicatissima. The sequence goes on along the minus strand of CAOKZL010000251.1, from coordinate 2,468,333 downwards.
AATTACTCTATATTTTTTGACATATATATGTACTTATCTGGATATATAGCCATATTTGATATTAGTGCTGTTTCATATTGGGAAGAATGGAGGAAATGGAGTTTGTGCAATACTCTAGAAAAACAATTTTGATAAATTATTAATAATCAAATAAACTCAGACCATATTCCTTCAGAGGGTATGCTCCTATCTCTGAGCTGTGGTGCCCCCCACCAATTAAAGTTTGATAGATTTTAATTCTATTAATTCTAATATAAACTGGCTTGATCGCTAAGTCCCAGACTTACGTATGGGTTGGAGCTTTGTCATCTGCCAGCTTTTTGCATTTAAATATTAAAGTGTGGCTCAAATAAATGGTAAAATGCATTTCAGAATATATTTATCCAGATAAAATCTATTCAAAAGTTCATATTTTAAGGGAATCCCATTTCAGTCCTCCAGGTAAACTTCTGATACTGCAGCTATACAGCATTTGACTATATGATGGGTATCCATTAGAGTTTATTTCTGCCCTCCCCCAAGATACCAATGTTTATGGATGCCGAAGCCCCATTATGTACAACAGTGCAGTGATATGGCATCCCTTATATAAAATGGCAAAATCAAAGTTTGCTTTTCGGTTTGTTTATTTGCTTGCTTTGGGAATATTTTCCAGCCATGGTTGGTTAAATCCATGGATACAGAATCTGCAGATATGGAGGGGCAACTGTAGTAAAGAAATTCTGTGGTACTTTTATCTTAACAGTTATAAATAGTTTCCCTCAAGTGTGTGTATTTCAGTTTTGTTCTTCAAATAAGAACAAAAATATCTGAACTGATTTTTCTTTCTACTGTGTTACATTTTTGTCTCTATTGAGTACGGTGTATTAAAATAAGCAATGGTCTCATGCTTTTCCAGCCCGCCGTGAGGCAACAAAACAGAAGTGACATTCTCTTCTATTGTCAGTTAGTTGATCCCATATGGAGAAAGCTGACATTTCTTTCAGTGAGGATTCAGGAAATATTCCCCAAATTATGAAATGCTCATCTATTTGTTTTATTCTGTGTCTTGTTTTGCAGCTATTGGTTGACCAACAAAGTTTTCATCAAGCGACCCAGCACAGGACTCCTCATGTACACACTTGCCACAAGGTTCTGCGATGAAATTCACCTCTATGGATTCTGGCCCTTCCCAAAGGATATAAATGGAAAACCGGTCAAATATCATTATTATGATGACTTAAAGTATCGATACTTTTCTAATGCCAGCCCTCATAGGATGCCCTTAGAGTTTAAAACTTTAAACGTGTTACATAACAGAGGAGCACTTAAATTGACCACGGGAAAATGTGTACAGCAATAAAGCACAAGTTGAGTATAAAGAAAAGTAAAAGAAATGGGCTTCGTGATTTAGATTTTATGGAAGAACAGGAAGATCCATACTGTGGATATATCCCAGTGCACTGTAACAAGCCATTGGAGAACAAGGAAGTACATCGGAAGAGCTCCCATTACCAGCTAACGTTTTACTTGTTGAAGTGCTAAATCTCTGAGTGCAATGGTTTGAGTAAGTGCCACTTTCACTGAGGACAAAGCTTGAATGTATAAAATCAGTAGTGTTTACAAGATCCAAGGATGCATTCATCACCTGTTAAAGAAGCAAATAGTTAATTTACTGCTCATTTGCCACCACAGAACTCGGGCAACATAGAAACACCCAAGAAGTGGGATCTGCCCTTAAGGAAATTCAAGCCTCCAATGACAGAAATATCAAGGTGGAACTGGTAGAGCAGCAGAGAACATTGCAAAGATCAAGCAAAATACCTTCAGTCAGGGGAATGCCTGGCTTTGTATTATAACCTCTCCCTCCTCTCTCTCTTCCTATTTTTAGAATTATCATTCATTTTCTATGTTTGTTTTAGTACTGGAAACCTTTTAAGGGATTTTGAGAAGAACAATGTGAACCTTTTAGGTAATCTTCAAGAAGTGGTCTTAGAAGATCTTATTTTTAAAGAGAAACCCAGATGCATTTTAAGATCTGCATTGTGCGTTATTGTTCAGCTTATGCTTGGCATATGCATTACAGCTAAAACTGCCTCCAGGTCATGAGTTGCTGGTGCTGCATTAAATAGGGTCAATCACCAGGTTTTTCTTCAACAATCCCTGGAGATGCTGTATACCAGCAATAGCCACTGCTAGGAATATGTAGTGCTGGCAAAGGTGATGTGTAAATATTCACTCTGCACATAACAGGTAGGGTGGGAAAACATCATCTAACAGAGGTGGGGGGGGTAAAAAAAACAAAAGTATAACCTAAATAGATCAGGGCTTAGAACGTCCCATACGCTTTAGATTATCCTTGCCTTTCCTAGCACCCTCTAGCTGTGCTGGTCTGCAACTAACATCATCCTCTCTGAGCCATAGCCCTGCAGGCTGGGAAGATGAATGTTGTAGTCAAAGGTCTTTTCCGCATGACACTCTTACAGCGTGATTATTTCACTTTCAACCTCCTAGGGAATCCCGGCCCCTCTCGAAGCTGCAAACCCCAGGATTCCCTAGGAGGCTGAAAGTGAAATAATCACGCTGTAAGAGTGTTGCGTGGAAAAAGCCAAACATGTCTGCAGGACACTGGATTGGGAGAGACTGCTTTTGGTGCTCAAGTGAATCAAAATATTATAATGAACAGAGCAGCTGGAATCCTGTTAGTGAGTTATCAAGGCATAAGTCTAACATATGCCATTGTATATATCTTTTGGTCATTGCAGAGGTCAAAATTCAGTTCTGACTCCATGACCCAAATCTCTCCCCTGCAAAACTCACCTTTTCTCTGCTGCAACTCCATGTGGCCATTTCTGTGTTAATACTCTCCATCAGTGCAGAAGTGGCTGGCAGGGGTATTCATCCAGACTGCCTGATCCATTCAGCTCCTGTTCAATTTAGGTTCAAAGGACGCATTGAAGTAAGACTAAATCATTGAGAGTACAAACATCAATTACAAATTATTGATGACAAACTGAGGGAAAAGAATGAAGAAATAGAAAATATAAGCAAAGAAACTCTTGACATAACCTGAAATGGAGGTGATCCCTGGTTCTGCACTGCATATTATACTGCTGTCTTAACTCCAGATATCCTTTGTGTTCCTGGGTAAGGTGCTGCCATTTCTGCTTCCCAAGACCAGAACAAAGGAAATCCCTACTAAGGTGTAGGGCTATATATTTTAAGCCATGGGATGAGGCTTACTTCCCCTCTCTTCCTTGCTCCCAGGGAATGAAAGAGGAAGAAAATTCCTTCTCTGAGGGAGAGAAAGAGAGAGAGAGCTTTCTTATTAGTACTAGGACTGGTACAATCACCCTGTCTGCCACTCTGTCTGCCTCTAGGCTCAATGCCTCTTTACTAAGAACATGAACGGAATACAATGAAACTATAAAATATGGGCTTTAAAGAAGAGTAGTACATGTGTACATGTACTTATAAAATTCTGTATGTATGAATGAGAAGTCTAATTAACAAAAAATCCCCAGCAATCTTCCTCAAAGAAAACTCATTACAGGCAGCAAAGAAAAGATGGGTTGGGAGTTGGATGAAGATATATCATAACTCCATGCTGGAGGTATAGGATCCCAGAAATTTTTTAAATTAAAAATAATGCCCATGTAACAGTGTCCCCCCTTTTGTTATTTTGAATAAAAATTAGCTGTGGGCTTCCAGTACAGACTGTGAACAGATACCAGATCTGTTTATTTAAGTGGTTGTACATTGTGACTAACAGCTGGGAGAAAGATATTCTCCACAAGAAGTTGATATAGTTCTCCAAACTGAGTTGGAAACATTATTTGGGAACTTACAGCTGCATTTTCTTCAAAAATATAAGTCAACAGTTTGACCATTTAAAAAAATATGATGGGGGTAACTTGTAATTTGGATGAAAATTCAATTTAAGCTGGAGTTAATAACACTGACTTAAAACAAATTGCTAGTCCCAGCCAGAGCAAATCCATTGCATCAATTAATGAATGGCAAATCAACACTTACATAAGTCTCATTGATTCAGGGTGACCCTGGCTGGGACTAGCAATAGGGATTGGCCTGTGTCATTTGCTCCTTCACTACAAGTTAAACTCTCCTGAAAGATCTGGTATTTTAAACTTTTTTTACGGCGGAGTTGTTCACTCACATGGCAAATGAACGTAATACCATTAATAAGCAGGTGCCCTTACATTTGGTACCAAAGATTATGCTGATTTTGTAACTGATTTATGTTTATTTCCCTTTTAATGATGAAACATGTACATTTAGTACTTATATTGCTGTGCTGCTGAAGAAACTGTTTTCAAGTCTATTTTGTTTTCTGCTGACTTGATGTCTTGATTTTGTTTGAATGAAATATTCCTTAACTTGACTTTGCTCTTTTTATGTTCACCTTAAATATTTCCGACAGAGCAAAACAGATGTTTCTTTTTTTAAAATTTGAATGTGGCCATAAACTTTGGTCTAGATGAGATAATTAATCAGAAAGAAGAAATAACACTGAAAATTAGTTTAGTTGCCATAGTGGATTTTTTCCCCTAATTTCCAGAGTTTCTTTAAGAAATTTGTTGTTCTTAGTGCTGGACGATATGCCATTTTTTATGTTCTATAATGTTCTGTTCTATAAGCAGTAGATGACAGTATCATTGCTCAGTTCCCTTGCCTCTTCTTTTCTGAAATCTCCATTTTCTGTTATTGTGTGGAACAAATTGTATGGCTGAAGTTTTGCTCTGGAAAAGGTATACACTCAGTATTATGAAAAGTTTCAGTTCCTTCCAGGCAGATTGTAAACAGAATGGCTGGAAACCTCTAACTTCTCCGGAAAGTTTCAAAGCACAATTAGTAAGTGATTTCAAAATTGCTAGGGAGGGAAGGAATTAAAGTATGGTTTCTTTGCTCAGTTATCATATATTTCTGCTATATCTAAGTAAGAAAAGAAGAAAAACAGTGGTAAAGAGCAAACAGAGAAAAGTGTTCATTAAATTTCATGGAGTGGAGTATTGTGAGGCAGGTAAATGGTATTATTTCTTCTCATGTGATACAATCTGGAGTTCCTGTAAAACTCTCTTTGGCCCTAAGTTTCATGGTGCTTATTGAAGCAGTTCTAAGCTTCTTTTATATTTCTGTATTAGAATGTGGCTATTTTTAATACAGAAACAATGCTTGGTCAAGTTGCCCTTTGAAGTAGGATAGTTCTTGTCAGTGTCCTTCCCATTTAACTCAATTTGCAATATGAGCCCTACTTGGGTTTTTTTAGAAGAAATTGACTATATTATATTCACACCATCCCATCCCTTTCTTTCTCTCTCTCTCCATTTCCAAAAGATGTCCATGGTGCTTCTCCACAGGCTGATCCAGCACCTGCCAATTAGATATGAATAAGAATGCCTGTTCCCTCATAAGAATGAAGGAGAGCCTTGCTAGATCAGGCCAAATGTTTATCTAATCCTATATCCCATTTCCTGCAGCAGCCCTGGAAGTCCACAGGCAAGACATGAACAATAGCTGTCCAGTTGTTTCTCCTTTGGTGGTCCCCTAAATGTCTCCCTTTTGCCACCTCAGTGACATGCTGTTTCTTTAGTTTTCTGTTTTGATCTAAATCAGTGCAATACTACTTTGCTGACAATAGCAAACTTAGAGAAAACAATATCTCATGTCCATTGTGAAATCATGTCAGTTATAGACTTGTGGACAAATATCACTCATGCTGTTAGGCTTCTAAGAAAAATGTAGTACCTGATACTAAAAACTTGCAGGTATGCTTACAGTGCCAGTCTTAAGTGCTGCATGAGATCATCACATTTGTTTCAATATATAGCTTTCCTCTTTGACTCAATCTAATACAAAAGTCCATTTGTTTTAAGTGTCACACATGAAATGAGGCCACAGGGTGACATTTAACTGTATTTCTTTCTTGCTGTTCTCACTAACTATGAGAAACATTCCCCAGAAAAGCCTTCTGTTTGTATTTATGGTCATACATCAGCCTGCTTATTTGAGCATAAAAAGACAATGGATAATTAAATATACTGGATCAGGAGGACTGGTTGTGGCTAGTTTTAAAAAGATCCATAAGAAAAACAAATAAAGAAAATGTTCTAAGGCTTCCTAATGTTTAACTATAATTACACAAACATACATGTTTTCTTGAGACTTGGGCTGGAATCCTCTGTGGAGATTATGAATGTGTAACCTAGAGTTATACATTTGTGACTGTGACGTGTTTATTATCCTTACGTAGACCCTGGTTTAAAGTTCTCCAACCCTATTTGATGGGCAGTACCTGCTGCAATTGATAGAGGCCCATTCCCCCATTGTTCAGGAAGCGGCTGACTGATATCCCATGCACCTCCTTGTGTGAGTGATCTCCGGCACACAAGAGAATTATCACAGGGGTCCTGCTTCTGCCTGTTGAACTAGCAGTTGCTCACAGGAGGGGATGGTATTGGCTGTCAGCTACTTCCTGAATGACAGCAAAGAAACCCCCATAGATCACAGTGGCTACTTCCTGGTAAGTGAAGAGGGGTGGTGGTGAGGGCAGGATTCACCATAATTACCATGCTTCTCCCATACCAGATTCTGGCCAGGGTAATTTTAGATTCAGTTCAATTCAATTTGTTTATTTACAGTCATAGACCAAATCAAAATATGTAAAAAAAGTTAGTGTAAAATAATAAAATAATACTACAGTTACAGCTAAAATTCATACATCATACATACAGGTAAATACAGGTACATTTTTATCAAAAATCCAAATATAAAATTTAAGACAGGTAAAATTTCAAATGTAATACTTATGGTTTGAATCAATCAAAAATATATAAAATTCCCAAATTATATATGCCCCCGTATTATTTGTCTAAGGGTAGTAATGACAAGTGCACAAGTGTGCTTCTTGACCTTTTGGCTAAGATCAAATATAGTGTGGTAATTTTAGAGAATGCAACGAAAATGGACTGACACTCCACACAGAGACATCCAAGTTTACACACAGCCATCTTAAGGGAATTGAGACGAGCATTGAGTGGCAAGAAAAGCTATTTTCTCAAGAGTCAGAAAACTCCATTAGGAAGAATAATAGACCAGTGACAGTTTTGCACAACAGTCTCCCGTGCTGCAGAACAATTATTGTGCAGAGAACCACATGGGTATGCAATACCCCATCCCCAATTTTCTGAGCAGAAAATGGAGCAAGAGGTTGGATAGAATAATAATAATACACAGCATCTGGGGACATTCAAATACAAGGAGAATACTGTGGAGGAATATTCATTTTCTCCCACAGCAGGGAGAAAACTACTATAAATAAATTGTCCTTGCATGCAAGGATGAAATAGTTGAAGATTTACATCCTCAAAACAGTGCCTTATTATCATCTTACATGATCTTATACTACATTCTGATGTTGCAGGTTCCTCCCTCCATTACTGATGTTATTTCCTTGTGTCTGTACTCAAGAAAGGGCTAAAACACTGGTTTTAAATATGGCTTGAATCATGGCAGTTGTTCCAAATACAATAAACTCAGTTGCTGAATAGTAAATGGATACCTAGGTAAATTTCATTGATTCAGTGGGTCTAGAACTAGGCAAGACTAATAATAGGATCCAGAATGTTTAATTTTTCCATCTCTGGGAAATTTCAATTCTCCAACATATGTACAATAGGGAAAGTTAATTTTCAAAACTGATGGCAGCATCTTCTAAGATGTAACACAAAGGAAGCAAGAACAGGACAGCTTCTTGTGGCACCCAACAGAATCAAGGAATGGCACTTTAGCATATCTAATTAGTCTATAATTTACTGTGGCATTAAGATTTCATGGACCTGCTTCACATCATCAGATGGGTGAAGCATTATCACATACAGGTGGAGAAAGGAGGCTCATTATAAACAGTGAGTCAAAGGAAACCAAAGTGTAGATAAAGGGTGATCAGAATGTTAACAGCCAGTATTAACCAAACTGTACTTAAGTAGCATCCTTGCATTGGACAGCCAATTAACACATGTGAGATTGAACTTCCTTTTTTTAAAAAAAAAGTCCTTATTCAAGCCACAGGAGATCAAATTGAGGATCTTGATGACTTCTTGTTCAGCTGTTTCATGTTCAGATCTCTTTTTGAAGTTCAAAAGCAGCCACTATGAGATTAGTGGCAATGTCTCCTTAGAGACTGAGGCATTCCTCTTAGAAGGTTTTTCTTTAATTGAGGCCTGGAGCATGTGTTCCTCCAGACATTGTTAGACTGTATCACCCATCAGTTGTAAGCAATATGGCCAAATCAACATATAGTCAGTTGTGTCAATCCATATCAGTAAACAGGTTTATTTTTCATTTCATTAGGAACATTTTGTTGTTGTTGTTTAGCTAAGGGGTTTTAATGGTCCATTCAAGACCAAGCTAGCCCAATGCTTTGCATAATAGCGCAGATAGCACTAAACAATATATTGTTGCTTCAAAAATGCATTTCTCCCCAGTTAACCTCAGAAGGGAATAGAAAACCCATTAAGGAGAAGGAGTGGAAGTGGTAGTTGAAAGACATCTCAAGGGCCACACTTTTCCCACTCATGGTGTAATTTAAACCGGCTTCAGTTTAGTGCAGATTTAACTGGGAATGATTCCCATTGGACACAGGGAATCTCAGTAGTGAACAAATGTATGTAGACTTGTGCTCTAAAACAAACTGGTGAAGAATAAGAATAATGGAATCAGATTTAAAAGAATGGAAAAGATTTAAAGGATAGGAATGGCTGTATAAAATCTAATATTACACTGGCTGGCTGAGCCTGTCTTTCAGTCTTGTATCTAACTTACTGAAAATCTAAGATGACAGTATCTATGAATCAAGATGTCACAACTGCCTTTTTATAGAAACTGCCATCTTACTGAGTTGTTTTCTCTTTGTGTATGATAAGTAGAGCCCAAAATTGCAGCATCCATGTCTCCTCTTGTTTGTCAAATCTCTTGTTCTTGTAGATTTTCAGTGACATAAGTTCAAATTCAAGATTCCTGCTGAATGGCAGAATTCCTGCCTTTCATCAATAGGACTCTAGTTAAAAACTTCATTCAAATTCTGCCCTTTGTGTTAAATTAGACATCCTGACATTCCCCATGGCCATACCCTGAAGCAGGATCCCAAAATACAGACAGATGTAGTGTTCATATCAGCAAATGGGTTGGTCTGTCTCTACAAACCAATTGATTAGTTTTCATCTTCCCTAGTAGCAGTTGTTTTGTAAAGCTAAGGAGTCTCAGTCAAGGCCAGCAAGAACAAGCCACCCAACTAACAACATGGTTATCTCAAAAGATACTAGTGTTTAGAAAAGTCCTTTCCTCTCAGCTAATTTTGGAGGGCAAACAGAACCTCCATTTGACTGTAGACTCCTACAGTCAGATAAGCTAATCATCTCTTCCCATCAAAAAAACTCCCAGTGCTCCAGTTCTACAACTCCTGACTCCACTACATCACTGACCTGATGCCTTGAACTGTTAGTGCGTCATTTGTGTGCAAGTGAAAACAAAGTCATGATTTGATATCTGTATTGGTTTATGGGTTCAAGCTCCTGGAGTTTCAAAAATAGAAGAGTATGCTAGAATACTATTATGACCTGTTATATTACCCAACTTTGCATACACTTATATACATAGTAGCAGCACTAAGAAATCCCATTACTGAACTGCAACAGGACATTGGCAAGAACACCCAATGCTCATCAGAATCTATGTGCAAGGCGCATTGGATGGTCAAGGCACATTGATAAGACATTATGCAACTGCACAATTTTAATCCCTGCAGATGTATGTACACTTACAAAGATGAAAGGCCCCAACAGGATTCCAGCAGTTGGTTACAGCTGGCCTACCTCCTATATCCATAGATTCAACCAACCATAGCTTGAAAATATTCCCCCTTTAAAAAAAAATCCAAAAAGCAAACTTTGATTTTGCCATTTTATATAAGGGACACTATTTTATTACGCCACAGTACATAATAGGACTTGAGCATCCATGAATTTTGGTATCAACTGGGGTTCCCAGAACCAAAGCCTAGTGAATACTAAGGGCCCACCATATAAGAAACTATGTACTGAGAGTAAGATCAGTGAAATTTAGGTATGTAATCATACATTCATATATGCTTATCAAAGTTGTAATCATGTTTTCCATCTGTTCAGCTGTCACTAAAGATGATATATCTCCCTGTTATTCTTTTGCATCCTGTAATTCCATGCCATACCCCACCCATTGTTGCCTGGTTGATACTGTAAGTAGTTTTCCAAATCATGATTACCTAGTATGATCTCAGCAAATATCCATTCTCAGTGCATATTACCCAACAATGGAGAAAGACTTTTTTCCCCAGTATAATGAAAAGTAAGAAAGGGAATTTGTTTTCATTCAGATAGTTTTTCTTATACATGTTTATAAAGCATAAATCATTGTTCTATAATTCATGCTTTTATTTTTATTAGAAACGCGGGAGTTCCTGAGATTAATGAAAATAAATGTATACCATATTTGCTTTCCTCCTTTAGGAATAATTCTCTCTTTTTCTCTCTTATTCCTGTGAAGTCTACTCTGCATTTGAGCAGTTGAGGTGTCTTTGTACAGCTTTATTTTCCGCAATGCCATTCCCACCCACCCGCCCCACACACAAAGGGACATGCACGAGCACACCAAAGGTTCAACAAAAATTAAGGACAAAAGATTGGATCCAGACTGGGTAATGCTTAGAGTTCCCCACTGAAATCTATGGGGTTTTAATTAATAATGACCAGCTTGCCCCACTGATTTTGTCTCCTTTGAGCATAATTAGTCTGGATCCAATTTGATCTAATGAAACTATTTCTGAAAATGTTTTCCTGCTCATTTTCAAAACGCAAACTAAAAGGAGCACACACACCTTCAGTGTCTTGTTAAAAATCCACTCAATTGATGATCCCAGTTAGTCTGCCATTGTGGGGAACATTAGACAGTGGTTATAATGCCCAGTGACTTCATTATACCTAAGAAATATGTAATTTCTTTGGTTCTTATATTGCAGTACTTAAAGGTGTATCCATGCAGATAGGAAGTAGCATATATAGAGCAGTGTTTTTTATGCAGCAGGTCTTTCAGGATTTCACCTATTGACTTCTTAATCTTTCATGTGTCTCTTTGTAAGTGAGATGAGTTTGGGAAAAGGAGTGGGGCTACAGAAATAGAAAATGATCCTCAAATTCTACTGTAACTGAAGTTGTGTGTTCAATATTGGGGGGGCAGGGTGTTTGAAGACAGGGAGAGACAGTTATTGTGTCTTGGAATTAAAAGGTTTCTTACCTGGGTTACTTCTGTACACAGCTTCACATGCACACTTGTGTGTGCTCCCACTGTCCAGCAGCTGTCAGCACCTGCAAGGTGTCTTTGCTGCTTATGCTTACTGGTGGAGAGGACTCTGCGAGGGGAGGTGATTCAGACCATGAAGAAGCAGCTGGTCTCAGCTTGGTGGGGAGAGAAATGAGGGTGTGCTCTCAAATGGAGTGCACCTATAGTTTCCTTCCCCCAGGAACTGAGAAGAGTTACCTTTCCATGGTCTGAATTGCCTCCCCTCTGCTCTTCACCAATAAGTGACTACAACAGGGACCCATCTTGAGGCTTGATAGTTGCAAGGCAGTGGAATGCAAGAGCAAGTGACTAGCCCTCTGTATCCTGTCTGGAAAGGTATTTACATACGGATATGTTACTAACAGGATGCCGGGCATAATTTGTTTCTTCTGTTGGTCTAAGATGGTGGACATATATCTAGAGATGATGGTGTAAGGATTGGCAATTTCTCATTTTTTTCTCCCTTTCCTTTGCGATATAGCACTGTTGTCCTGGATAGGCAAAAAGCACAAGTGTTTTAACTGTATATACTAGAGGAAGCAAGTTTGTAGCAAACTGCTTTCCAGAAGAGTACTACTGGTATTAAGCATATCCAGGTCCCATTTGTGTGCACTGTTGAGATGTATTCTGTCGGGATCATCTTGTCTGAGGCTGTTTAAGATTATTTTGTGTACAGGAGTTGATGTTTAATTCTTTGTTATTTGTACAAGTTGTAAAATAAATTAAACTTTTTTTTCCAGTAGCTGTCTTGTGTTTCTTAAATTTGGATGCTATTCTCCCCCCCGCAATAGTGAGCAATAAGTTATTTTCTGTGAAGGGAAAAAAATAAAAGGGTGATTTAATCATGTACAATAAAGGACGGATCTTAGAAAATTTCTTTCTACTTCCGTAGATTTTTAAGGTATCATAAAGAATATCAAAATATTTGTCCAACACACAGAGAAACCCTACATTTCTAACTGCATCCCTTCATGAAATTAGACATGGTATATCCATTAAAGTCTTCATAAAGAATAGATTTTTAAAACATCCTATAAAATAAAATTAATGTATTTGTCAAGCAGATACAAAAGACCTACAAATTCAAAGTGTGTGCTTAAGTCTAATAAATGCATAAAGTGTTATTTTCAAGTATTCATAAAGGATATTATAATGAATTCTGCAATATCTGATTCTATCTATGATTCTATGATTCTAAGTATTCATAAAGGATATTATAGTATAATGAATTCTGCAATATCTGTCCACTTTAGAAACTGGCCAAGCAATATGAATGACAGAAAACCAGTCATAGAATTTCATTCTTATTTTGAACACAACTCAAATTCAGAAATGCATCCAGACTTAGTCATATTTAATTTAGATCAGAGTGAGGGAAGAGCAGCCTACCATCAACCCAAAACCCTTCAAATTCATATATATTTTATAAAATGGGTGGGGGTAAAATTTTTGTCTGAAAACTGCCCCAAAAGACTAAAACCAGCCAGAAATATGACAATTTACATCGCTCAACCCCAGAGTCTCCTCAAACACCTCCAAACCACAAAAGTTTTAAAATATCAATTGAAAATTGATCAAGAGAGACACAATGTTGCTTCCAGTGTGACTCAAATTGGGAGGTGTTGTGTTGTGGAGCTGCTTTGTGTGCAACTGTACAATTGAGATCCAGGCTATCTTAAGGACTATATTTTCCCATATGAGTCTTCCCAAACTTTAAAATCTTTAGGGGAGACACCACCCTCATAGAAATGTTTCGCAGGAATGAAGGTGAGGGCCTTCCCTGTGGCTGCTCCTACATTCTGGAACATCCTTCCTTGAGAGGTTAGGCTGTCTCCCTCCTTGCTATCTTTCTGCCATCGGATGGAGGCTTTTCTCTCCCAGTAAGCATCTGTAATGCCTGGTCTTCTCTCCACTGAATTAGCAGTCTTCATGATAAGGTTCAGAAAGCATTTATTAAAAGTTCAGAATGCAGACAATCTCCTTACCAGAACTGGAGATGAATGGACAGTTTCACTTTCTTGACACCTCTCTCCTTCTCATGTTTTCCTGCACAAATACCATTCTCACTCTATGGCCCTTTCCACACCAGACAATTAGAACGGGGCAGTGTGCCCTCTCACGGAGGTCGTCTGCACCTTGGAGCGGACTAGGAGCAGACTACTTACCAGAGATCAGCACCTCAATTCACTCCAAAATGACCCCAAGTGGTCCTCCAGCATGTTTTCTAAAGACCACAAAAAACAGGTCTTTATTTTCCTGGAATGCGCCATTGCATTCCTGCTCCCTTGATGAGCCTGTGATCTGCGGAGGGTGGGCTTTAGGCATGGTGAGCTTCAGTGGTTTGTTGGGACCCACGACCAACTGGAAGCCACCATTTTGGAAGCTGGAAGCCGCCATTTTGGAAACCAGAAGCTGCCATTTTGGAAACCGGAGCAGTGTGGATCTACAGAGCTCGCACTGCTCCAATTCGCCCTGGACCAAGGAGGAGCCCTGCGGAAGGGCTTCAGGGACAGTCCGCATTGCTTCGGACCGCAGAAGAAGCGGTAGGTAATGGCATGGAGCGATTCCCTCGCCTCATGCAGAAAGGGCCTCTATCTCATACCAGCCTCTTGAATTACCTTGATTCTCATGCTGCAACAAACTCTCCTTCCCATCACCCAAATATCAAAGGGACTGCAACTCTCAAAGAAGTCTAGAAAAATGGCTATGAGCAGGCTAAGCTAGACATGGGAGAGACAACAATGCCCTCTGACAAACAGTTTGGTTTGTATAACAGGTTCTCTATTTTACTGTTGCACTGTTTTTAATATGTTTTAACATGTTCATTTTATTTGGATTTAATTCTAAAGTTAGTTTAATATTGTTTTATTCTTATATTTTTGTATGTTTTTAGCTATATGTGTTTTTACCTGTAAAGACTGCGTAGAGAGTTAAAAAGGGATACAGGTAAAAACACATATAGCTAAACACTATCCCATCTTTTTCCCAGTCTAGGACTCAAGGTGGCTTTCAAAGTTCAAAACAGATACAGCCTATATATAGATATAATACAGAAATTAAAATATAATTTAACTAATGATAGAAATAAAGGCAACTTGCAACATACCTGTTAAAACAACAAATAGAAGTGAAACACTTTCTGAAAGGCTGTCTCCCTCAAGCAATAAGCCATAAAAGGCCTGTCAAAATTAAAAGGTCTTTACCTGCCTATGGAAGGAGAACAAAGAGGGTACCAGTCTAACCTCTAGGAAAGAAACAACCACCAAGAAGGCCGTCTCTCATCAGATGTACCCAGGAGAGTGGTGAGACAGAAAAAAGAGCTTCCTCAGAAGATTTCAAAACACAGGTTTATCTTTCAGATACAGGTCAAGCCATATAGGGCTTTAAAGGTCAAAAACAGGTCTTGGAATTTTTTCCTGAAACAAATCAGCAACCAGTTGAAGCTGGTGCAACAGGGGACCTGCTAATAATCTTTGGCTACAATTTTTTTGGTCTAGCTATGTTTCCGTACACTCTTCAAAGGCAGACCCATGTAGAGTGTGTTATAGTGATGCAAATAGAGTGTAACTAAGGCATGTGTCACCATGGTTTGTTCAGATGTCTTCACTTGGCACAAAACCCTTAACTGTGCAAATGTACTCTTGTCCACCACTGAAATCTGAGGTTCTAGGCTCAGGGTTCATTCCACGAGTACAACCAACCTATGAACCTTCACAGGGAATATAACCCCATCAAGCACAGGCTGAAATACTATTATTCTCTGATTTGCTTTTTGACTGACCAGAATCACCTCTGTCTTTTCTAGACTAGGTTTTAATTTGTTTGTCCTCATCCACTCCATTATTCATTACAGGCACTAGTTTAGAACCAAGACACTTTCCTTGGATTGAGATGGAAAGGAATAATATCGCTGGGTGTCATCTGCATGTGATGACATTAGACTCCAAAACCTCTGGACAATCTCTTAGGAATTTCATATATGCTAACATAACATGGGGTACAAAATCAAAGGGACCCCACAGGCGAATAACCAAGGGGTCAAGCACAACATTCTACATTTGCTTCTCTGGGAAGGAACAGAATATGGCATCCAGATCCCATTCTATGGTCAACAGCGTTGACCAAGAGATCTAGCAGAACCAAGAGGAACACACTCCCTCTGTCCAGATCCCACCAGAGGTCATCCATCAAGGTGATCAAACTGTCTGTCCTACAGCCAGGCTTGAAACCAGATTGAAATGAATCTAGATAATCTATCTTGCCCAGAAACTCCCAGAGTTGGGCAGCCATCACACTCTCCAGTACCCTGAAAACAATAGAATGTTGGACACTGGCGGATAATTGTCAAACACAGTGGAATCCAGAGAGGGCTTTTCAACAATGATCTTATAAGTATCTTCTTTAGGCATGATGCAACTTTGCCTTCTTTTAGTAAGTACATTGACTCACCTAGTTCCCCTCTAGCTTTCCTGACAAGCCAGGAAAGACGAGGGCCTAATACACATGTGGCCCTCATTGTTCCAAGAATCCTGTCCAAATCCTCAGGCTGTACAAATTGAAAAGTACCCATTATCTCTGGACAAGTAGAGGCCAAATTTGCATCCTCTGGAACTGTGGTAATTACAAATCAGAGTGGATCTGAATGATTTCATCTGCAAACCGTTAGCAAGTTGTTAAAAATGGGTTGTTGAGCAGTCTGGATACTCCTGTCATGCATCAGCACGAAAAACACTTGTGATCACTTGGAAGCTTTGCTGGCCAGGTCTTTGCTGATTCAATGGCAGCAGAAAATAAATTCTTTTTTCCTACCCCCATTGCTACAGATTAGACCCTCAGAAAGACTCTTGCCTGTGTTGAAACAGATACATTCTGAGTTTTCTGTCAACATCACTCTACTTGTCATCTTATTTGTTCACTGCTACCAGCTTGCTGAAAATCAGGGGCCTAGTTTGATTCTGTTCTGTGAGAGGACATGCTCAGGAGTGACCGTGTTTACCTCACTGGCTATTTCCCCATTCCAGAGCTCAACTAGAGCATAGACAGAATTGTCTGCCAAGGCAGCAGGAAATTCCACAAGAGCCACCAGGAAGCCATCCAGATGCATAAGCTTCATGGAGTGAATAATCTTAATCTCAGAGATTCTGAGTATAAAACTAAACTCCACCAAGTAGTGAAATGTCCATGACAATGGAACTATAGATATTTCCTCCACTCCCAGATCACCTGCAACCTACCTAGCACAGAAAAAGAGGTCTAGAGTGGGTTTAGCAGTATAAGTGAAAGCAGATCCCACTTGGGACAGGCCCATGGTCATCACAGCACACTTGAAGTCCTGAGTCATTCCAAACAGGGCAGTCTCAAAGTACTACAGGCTGAGAGGACTCCAACATCCGCTCTAACATCAATCTGGCTATCTCAGGAAAGGAAATTGTTGAGCAGCTAGATGAACAATTACATCAGCAAGATCTACAGTTTGTCCTGGCTGCCCACCTTTAGGTATGCACGCTTGAATGCAGAAAAGTGGGTAGAATCTCAATAGACTATGGAAATTCCTCCTCCCCATTCCCCAGATCTTGCCTGGTGCTGCACAGAGTACCCTTGTGGATAAAGTGAGAGATAATCAGCCTTCCAACCTCATCCAGCCGTCTCAGTTTGCTTACCCAGGATTGTCCTAGATTTGGGGATGACTAGCACCCTGTTGCAATTTCTTGTCTTAGTAAAATGTTTCTCCATCTGTATCGCCCTCTGTGTATATAATTGTGATGGCTTCCTCTTGAGGAAGCATCTCCCCTCTGATTTTGAAAAAACTTCCTTCCTTTTGAAAATTAGTAGTATATTCAAGCATCAAAATTCCCACCCCACTCTCACGTAGACCCACTAAAATCAATGGGGGATTAATTAAACAGAACCAATCTAAGTCACCTGAGTACAAAGGACCTACCCTAAGTATGATTAAATCTGAATTGAAATCATTTTTGTGCAGTATATCTCATTTTTTAAACATAAAAATAATAATTACGAGCTTTCTTGATATGCATAGGAGAAAAAAAATAGATATTTTCCAAAGGATAGTGGTGCCATGGCCACACTATTATGCATGAACATTACAGGCCATTATAATGCAGCTACTGCATTTCTACCTTCCTTCAGAGAATTTTAGTTCATGTCACCATTCATGCCTTTGAAATTCATCTACAAGAAAGAAATGGCACCCAGAAACATGAGATGGTTTTAGATCTAAATGCCGAGGAGCAGCTACACAAAATGTTTGCTAGAAACAATCAAAAGTTACAAAGAATCAAAAGAAAAGTTGCTTGAGCTGGTTGCATGCTAAATGGTAATTAATGAGAGCTTCTAGGAAGTAAGGAAGGCAGTATTAAAACATTCAGCGAAAGCAGCTGTCTTTGTAGTTTCCATTAGCTCTTCTCAGTCATTTCTTCCACAGATAAACCTATGGGCTTAAATTCCATTGTTAATCCTACCGGCGTGTATCTACTGAAGCAACTGCTGAAAAGAAAGTCAACATTTGTGTTAATCCTATAGACTCAATGGAAGTATGTTAGTTGTAACTAGCAGTTTCATTTACGTTATGGAAAGGAAAGTGGGATTGCACTCACTGGACCCATCCATAGTGCCACTACTAAAATTGCCCCCCCAACTTCTGCACGTTAATCCAAAACTCTGATAGCATGCCTACATATGTGCAAGGACTCTCCATGTATATTGGAACCCATACAAGGTGATCAACTTTTTGGAGAATGTGCAGAAGTCACATTCTAAGAGTGGGACCAAAAAACACATTTCTACTCCTTCCATTTTATCCAGTAGTGATTTCAAAGCCGTCAGCAAGAGTGTCGATGCAAGGAAGGAATTTGTGCTATTGGGTCTACTTTGGTTTTTGTTCCCCTCTCTCCCAGCTGAAACAAGGTTTGGGGTTTTTTTGGGGAGGGTGACCTTTTGGGACTTTTTATGAAAATTTTCTGGGTTTTTTTTTTAAACAAAACAGTTCATTTTCTTTTACACAAAATATTTTTGATACTGCAGTTGCTGAAGAAAATATGCCCTTTTTTTCACTCTTGTGTGGGATGAAAAATCTTGTGGCAGTTGACCATGTTTTCTATAGATGTGTCAGTGTGTTGATACACCTTTTCTTGAGAATGAGGTAGTTGGTGAATATTCTTTGCATCCTTCCTACAAAGTAGCCTGGCCAACCTGAATTCTGAGGCCACATATGCAGATTCTTATTTTTACATGCCAAACAAAAGAAGAACCAGAGAAAATGGATAAATACAACAAGACAACTTGGACAAATTTGTATTAATTTGTATTTTTAGCCAGATAATTTAGCCAGACAACTATAAGCTGCATATACAAGCAGCATGTGTGGCATCCATCTTCCCACCCCTTGTTTAGAGGATGGGGTGCATCTTATCCAAAGCAAGGCTCCGAGAAAGTACCCTTTAAAAGCATGGTTGTTTCTTTGACATTTCTTTAATGTTTCTTTAATATTAATAATGTTTGACAAGAATAAACAGTTCTTTCTGTGCAAGGTCCCTTTTCATACCTTTAAAAATCTTTGTTTATGCCAAAGATTTATACTACAATAGAGGAAAATATTTAACTATCCATTAGGCTGACAAATGTATGAACACCATTTAAAAGCCTGCCTCAGCTACCTCTTAATTTTCCTAAATTAGAGAATTAATGTAGCCTTTTCCTCTAAAATATATGACTCAATATGGGTTTTTTTTAAAAAAAAAAAAAATCCCAGAGCATAATGTTTTTCAAGGAAATTATCTCCTTTTAGTTGGCTAGTTTAGAAAGAGAAATTACAAAGCTATCTATCACTTTCAAAGAATGAGATAATAGTATCTAATGTGGAACGTGTTTATCTCCATTCAGGTGTAAAATTACCATTATTTTAACATTTATTCTTTTAGTTCTGTTTTTTTCCCAAAGAGAGAGGGGGTGTTCTTTTTTCCAAATTTGGTGCTAATGCACTGCTTAATGGCAAATCTCTTTGCTGGCCAACCACGGAATAATGAGATCAGACACAGAGAACTGGGTTGAAAAGGGACAACTTTATTTAACCTAGAACCTATTTAAACTGAATTGAGCCTAGAAAGGTGCAGCTGAGGATCAAGCTAACACAGGATCAGCTGAGGCCAGGTATCACTCCTAGCCTTCCTCCTCAGCCTTCCCCTGGGCAAACCACCTGAGCCCTGAAGGCAACACAATAGTTGGGTTGTTCCCCATCTGACCATCTACTGGAAGGCAGACCCAAGGAACCCCATCCCCAGATCACAGGACTTAAGTGAAGACAAAGCCCCCCAGGCTAGCCCCAAATCCTCACTTTCACCACCTCTTGGGTCTCAAGACCTAAAGGGGCAGTTCTGGAGCCCTTCCCTTCATCAAAAGGACACTAAGTTGTTCACTGTATCTCTTATTTCTCACTGCATTATCTGTCAAGTGACCACTTATTTAAAGACATCACTCCAAGCCAATTAACACAGTCCCTCAGATACAGTGTGGGATAGGAGGGGAAACAGGTAAAGGGGGCAGAAATTCCTACCCAGCCCTGAAGTGATCAGCAAAACTTGAATTGCACTGGAGGCAGAAGGGTGGGTCAAAGCATCAACCTAAATGAAGCATAAAGTAGTTAATAAACTCCCTAGCTCTGCCTCCAAACACCTGGCACATTGTGCCTGATATCAATGTGGTCTCTCCTCCATTGGAGGTCAACAAAAATGGGTCCTCCCCTACAGTGCCTGGTGGATCCAGATCCATATTTTCATCATTAAAGTATTACAAGTACTATTAAAGTATTACACTGTTGCCTTCCTTAGGACCTATGTGTCCATGGAAGTGCCTCTTATCAACTACTTAAAGCTAGTATTGAAACAGGCATGGCTCCCCACCTTATCTCTTTAGACTGAGGGACTGAGAGTCCTCTGGCATTTGGCAGCTAATCTGGATTCTATCTAATATCACCTTCTGGCCATCTATACTTCCAACTTGTGATAGTGGTGAATGCCAGACTGAGTTAATATCAGCACTCCACTTAAGCATTTTTATGTCTTAGAATCTCAGGATATTTACATGGGAAGTTTGCTGTCACATCCATTACATTATGGGGTATGTCATGTAAGATGTTACCCTTCATCAGGACCTCTCTCTCTCTCTCTCTTTCTCTGCACCTCTTTAACAGGCTTTAGCAGGCTTCTCAACAGTTAATAAACAGAGGAATACTACCATCTCAATCTAGCTCAGCCAGTTATCCATTAGGAATACACTCTCATCTATTGAGGAACCATACGTCTCTAAACAGGCATCTGTAGACAGAAAGGCATCCAAGGGTTCATTTCCTAGAGCACTATTATATTTATAAACCCCCCTTTAAACATCTGTAAACATCCTTATATCTATTTAAGCATAGCCTATTTTAGCATATTTGGGTAGTTTATAGGTTGTTGGGAACAGTGTTATCAGCTTAAAGGCTATATTACAGCCTTCTCGGTGAAATGGTGAAGCAGTCTGATTTCAGATTCTTCTTGGCTTCTTTTATTCTCTCCCTAGCCTCCACCCAGCTATCAACTGTCCTATAAAATCAAAGGCACTGACAGTGCCCCATTTATGGTATCCAATCAAAACACAGATCTTAAATATGACATCACTCTGGTTCTAGCTTTGGCTGCCTGCCATCTTGACTGCATCAAACAGTGCACCTGCTAGGAGAGTTTATTAGTGGTCAGATCTGCTAATATCTCAATGTTAATAGAAATACAGGTTTTTCTGCCTGGTATTAGGCTGTCACTATGTCAGTAGCACACATGTTCTTTAGTACACAAAGGTTTAATACACAATACTTTTGTCACTCTATCTTCAAAACTCATTATTTATATTTTCATGACTTAAATTTAGAAAACTGCAATGCAAATTAGCATCCAGCCTATGTCAGAGTACAAGACTAGAATAATCTTAATGAGATTCACACATGTAACCTGGATTCATGCATGCATATGCTCTTTTCAGACATTGTTAAATGAGGTATTCATCATTTCCTTGCCCAATTTATTTTTATTTATTTTATTAATTTATACCCCACCACGATGAAAGAGCTAATTTGTTATGGGAAGCTGAGAAACAAGAGTTTCTTATTACACCCACCTTTTCCCCAATAACAGGACTCAGGGCTGCTTACAATTTATTAAAAATAATACAGATTAAAAACTACAAACACTTCAATGAAAAGTACAAATACCAAAAATATTTTTAACAATATTTAAACAATAAAGGCTATTGTTAAAGGCTATATATATCACCAACAGAATAGCTTAGCATACCATTAATGCTAATCCCAGATAGTTTCTAAAAGCCTGATGGCATAAGAATGTTTTTATTTGTTAGTGGCAAGGCAGCAAGGAGGAAGTCATCCTAACCTTTCTAAGGAGGGAGCTACTCTCGGAGCAGCCACCACAAAGGTTTTCTCTCTTGCTCCCAGCCAATGAGCCTGAGAAGGTGCTGAGACAGAGAGAAGGGCCTCTCCGGAAGATCTTAGAGATTTAGAATGTTCATCCTTTCCCAGCTTCTAAGTTCTCCTGGTGCATTGCCATGGCCACTTACTGCCCATGAGCGTGGGGGAGCCTACACAGCACTTCACTGCAGAACTTCAGCTGGGAAGAAGAAAGCTGTTGTTCTCCTCTTGGATCTCCAGCAGATCTAGTGAAGTCAGTAGATGTGAATGCATGACTTCTATACCCAGAACTCTCTCCCTGGTACTAGCCAGTAATGCCTGTGGCAGTAATCTGGATGTAGGCCATTTCCGCACTAGCCTATTATAGCGTATGATTCCACTTTCAACATCCTATGGAATCCTGGGGTTTGCAGTTTTGGGAGGGGCCGGACAGCCCCTCCCGAAACTGCAAACCCCAGGATTCCATAGGATGTTGAAAGTGGAATCATAGTGTTATAACAGGCTAGTGCGGAAATGGCCGTAGTCTTGGCTGCCTTCTGGAGGTTGGACAGACATAGAAGTACAGCATTGGGTTGTTATGTTCCAACTGCATGATGCAGGATGCTGATCACAGGGTGCGGTGCACAAAACTGCCACCTTAATTTTAGTTTACTCTATTTGTTTCTGCTATGATCTTTACCAAAGGAAAGAGTAAGAAAAGTACAAAAACCAGGAAATAATACAAGTTAGCTAATAAGATATTAGACAATCAAGAAATGTAAAAACATCCTTCAAAGTTACACAGAGGTGGATCTAGAGTGCAGTACAAAAAAGAGGAACCTCACCTACCCCCACCTGCTGCTTGTCCCCCACCTGCTGCTGCTCACCCCACCTACCTCCACTTGGCCCTCCCCCACTCACCCACCCCACCTGCCCCACTCACCCCACCGACTTCCGCCTGCTGCTCATCTCTGCCCCCATTCGCCCCATCCCTTGCCCTGGGCACTGTTGAGCTGCCATACACCACTGAAGTTGCCATCATTAAAAATACATAATCACAGGTACTAGATTATATTCCCAACAAGATGCAAGTGAAGGGCCTTTTGTTGTTGCTTCCAAACTTCTCTATTTCCAAGAGTGAAAAGATGGTCTCATGCTCTCCTTCTGAGCATACTAGGGATAGGAGAAGATAGACCAAGCTAATGGACAATGGTGACAGCGGCAAGGAGGAGGCAGGCAAACTCAGAGAATTGTGCCTCTTGATCAAAAGCCCCATATATGCCTGAATTAACACTAATTACTTGTCTCCATTTAGTTTATTGGTGTGTTTTCATCATTTCTTATTCAAGTGCTTCTTCGAAACTTACAAACAGGGCATTTCTCTATTATTTGTCTTCCGGCCCTGGGGAGGTACACTTTATCTTGCTCCCACAGCTAAAAGCAGAGGCACATACAATCAGCAGTGCTGAGGAGCAAGTTCTGTTAGACTGAAACAAATGAGGATATGATAGCAAGGTGAGCTAGGATTTTTGTGTCTGTGTGAAGATAGCATTAAAAGCAAAGATACCAACAGCAAGGGAAAGACAAGTGTACTTGGGCTAAGGATTGATACGGGAAAATTATATTCTCAATCTTTAGTTAAATTTGTGACATGGGCATAATATCCAGGAGAAAATGTTGGTGAAACAGAAAAATGGAAGAGAATGGGTATGTCAGAAGTAGAAATGTAAATCTGACATCCAAGAACATAGACATCATAGAAGAACAAATAAAAATCAGGAAAAGAAATAGAGAGCACTTGGAGATATAGCAAAGGAGGGGAATTAGAATCCATGAGAGAGAAGAAATTAAATAAGAATGATACTTTTAGCAGTGCCAAAATAAATCTGTGGCTGTAACTTTGTTGTATGACAAATGTATGAGTATAAAATATGGAATATTAATATATGTGTATGTGCATTATTTTAACTCTTTCATGTTAAAATTCATAAGAGATATAGTTAACCAGAAGTAGCAAAGAATCTTTGGAAACCAGAAAGATGGAAACATTCCAGATATTATCTCTCAGCCAGAGATGTTTGGAGTCAAAGCAGCTTCTATCTCATGTCTATTGTTATCACTCTGCAGGAGTTTGCCAGCCCTGTGCATTTTTCCTTCTTCATGACAAGAACCTGGATATATATTCCCCAGCAGGGAATTTCAATCAAATCTGTTTGAAAACATACCTCAGATAGTTTGCTTGGAAGAATAAAAACAGTTCCACAATCTGCCATATTGTCAATACAAAAGGCACTGCTATTGCTTCAACTAGGACACTTCTGGTCTAAGCAAGGAGTACTTTATGTAGACAGCACAAAAACAGCCACTTCAGACCATTTTTAAATTCTGAAGTGAAATGGCTAATTTACACCACTTCAGATCAAGTCCAAAGCAGGTCAAGTCATCCTGATTGGGATCCTGAGTCATCAGCCCATCTGAAGCATTTTGGACCAATTCAGATCAATTGGGGTTCATCATCAGATTTATACAAAATGAAAATGATCAAAAAACAATATGACCAGATAGTCTCCTGACTACGTCCATTTCTGATTCTACCAACTATGGCACCCAAATTGGAATGAAAGAGAACAATTTTACTGGTAAATTGTAAAGTAAACTGGTTGATTGATAGTAGAACTCTGTCTTGTGTGTGTATTTGTGTATAATATTTGTCTATAAAGTCTCCTTACCACAAAAAGGATTTCAGCTGGCTGATATTCTGCAGGTGTAGTGATGATGGGTAAGTAAATTCTCTTTGCCAATTGGCATAAAGAAAATACAAGTTGGACTCACAGAATCTGATGTATTATACTGTTACCCCACTGGCAAACCCTTTCCCAGGGACTATAAATTTAATATCAAATATGCCCGCCATGCCAGAGAGGTTGCCCGATTGGGCACGTAGGCAAAGAGGTCAAACAATTGAAAACAGGTCAAGACCAGAAAAACCTCCAGTCGCGTAGCCCAAGGAGACCTCAGGCAATACACATCTACATAGACAAAGGGTCCTCAGCCAAGAGCAGCCAACTTGAGGGGATTAGCATGTTTTCCTCAGATTGAGCAACTGTGATTCTGGAAAAATCCTACAAGGTGACGTCCATCTACATACGTTTACACTGCAACGCTTTGCAATCGCAACCCTGAACACTTTCAACCCACCATAAACCAATCATGCAAATCACTGGCCTATTGTTCTTCCCAGGAGAGGGCCTGCCCTCGAGGTATGTTCTGCCCTATAAGTAGTCCTAGTTTTTGAGGGTCTCTTCAGAGAACTCCCTGACACACTAGCAGACTGGCACTCTGTTAGTTGAATGATCACCTCAGCCGTCTATTTGCTGAGCTCTGTTCTTCTCATCACTTCCCGGACTGAAGACTTCAGGATAGGTGAAGTATCACCGCCTCTACATTCTCTTTGCTATATCCCCTATCCATTTTTCACCTCTTTTCCTGCTCAATAGTCCTTGTGTGCATGAGTGCGTGATACTACATTCATTTAATAAAATTCATTTATTTGGTACATTTGTCTGGCTTTTTGCTTGGCCTGATCCCGTAAAGTTGGGTAAAAGACCCTGCTGGGTTACCCTGCCCCTCGTTTTGCTAATGCCAGTGCTCTGCTAATTTCCCCACCCTTTATAACTTGGAGTAAATCAAGGTGTCCCCCATGGGACCCCCAGAAATCAGGGTAACAGTACTATTTTTAATTAATTAACTCCCAACTAACTAGTGACCACAACAGCCAATGTTTGGATTGTGAGAATATAGTCCTCCCCCCACATTCGTGGGTTTGACTTTCGTGAATTTGATTATTCATGAGATGCCTGGTTGCCTCCCCCATTCTCTCCCTGCCATTCCTTGGCCTTTTGCCCAGGCGTAGGGAGGGAGAAAGATCTTCACTCTCCTGCACTTCCCCACTCATTGCTTGTGTGGCCATGCTGGCAGCAGTGGGCAGGAGGGTGCAGGGGGAAAGATCTTTGCTCCCCTGCACTCTCCTGCTCATCACCTATGCAGGAATGTGGAAAAAAAGAAGGGCATGTGGGCAGCAGACAAGAGAGTGCAGGGGAGAAAAACCTTCCTTCTCTTTCACTGTCCTGCTCATTGTCCATATGGGAGCACAAAAACAAGGCAGGGCAAGGAGGCAACAGGCAGGTGACTGGAGGGGGGAAGGGTTTTCCCTCTGCACTCTTCTGCCTTTCCCCTGGGCCCACAGCAGCAGAAAGAATGGGAGGGGAGTGCTCATTGGGGCAGAGTTATTTGTGATTTTTTTTGACTCTCAAGAGGGTTCTGTGCCCCTAACTCTCACACATGTGAAGAGCCTACTGTATTACTTATCTGGACCTGTGTAATGATAGTCTTTGCTAGGGAGGGTAAAAATTCATCTCCATGGAAGATACCATGGTGTGACTGTGATTGGCACATGGGGCCAGATCATGACATGAGCCGGGGCAAGGCTTGTGTTATTTGAAGCTAATCTGCTCCTGTTCTTGTCTTCTTAGCTCAGAGGATCAACTCCACTCTCCTGCCCTCATTACAGTATGAGTTTATCTGGTTGCTTTAGGGTTCTTTAGGCATTTTTCCCTATTTTGCAGGTTGTTGTTTTTTTTTTATTATCCCATACTGTAGTTAATAGCAACGAGACACTTGGCTTGGGGAAGTGTCTTAAATAGGTTTCCTTTGGCTGGTTGCAGGGGAGAATGAGACTTTATTGTTCACCTCTTGCCACCCCTTTGGCGCAGGGTAGGGTGGGGCTCTGGAACTCCCTCTTCAGGGCTCTACATCCCAGGAGGTCAGGGAAAGAGGCTACCCTTGAAGTTTACCTGGAATTAGGGCTCTCATTTGTAGGGCCCTGCAGCTTGGGTGGCAGTCCCCTAGGTTACCTTCCAGTTATGCCAGACCAGGGAGAAAACAAAGCAATTTGGATTGCTCTCAGGCCTGAAGTGTTTCACCAAGGGAAGGCTGAGGGGATTGTCATGAGGTCTCAGCTGGACCCACATCAGGTTGCTTCTCTCTGGTTGTCCTTTGGAGACCAACACAATTTTAAATAGGTTAGATTAAATAATTATGTGCCTGGTCTCATTATTTCATGGTTGATCATTAATAAGATTGTTTTTCACCTTAACTTGGGCTTCATGGAGTAGCCTACATATATATAAAAAGCATAACATTTGGGGTGTGTGTGTATGTGCGTGCGTGCGTGCGTGTGTGTGTGTGTGTGTGTATTTACTTTGTAAAGCATGTATGGTATATGTATGGTATATATATATAAATATATACTTTGTACTTTGTATACATATTTGTGTGTATATATATATATATATACTTTACTTTGTAAAGAGTGTGTGTGTGTGTGTGTGTGTATACACACACACACACCAAATTTTATGCTTTTATCAATTTTATAAAAATCAACAGAGGACTCATGTTGTATGCGACTGCAGTCATGATTTTGGCTGCAGTCAACTGAATATTTCAAACTTGCAAAATAAACTTAGGCAGAAATTTTGAATATAGACATATTACTTCATGGCTAAATATTCATAGTTTCTAGACAACAGCCAAACATATCCAGCAGCATCTTAGGGCTTTTCCACACTATACTGTTATAGTGCTATTATTCCACTTTCAACATCCTGTGGGATTCTGGGGTTCGTAGTTTACTGAGGCTAAAGAGCTCTCTGGTTGAGAATTCTGAATGCCCCTCCCTAAACTGCAAACTCCAGGATTCCAAGGGATTCTGAAAGTGAAATAATAGCAGTATAACAGCGTAGGGCAGAAAGGCTAATCAAGTTTATGGAGAAATCTCTCTAAATTCAATGGAACTTGAACATAAGTTAAGGATTTAGAAGTCAATTTTCAATATCCTCTTGGACTTAGTAACCATTCTCACAATGTCTTTATATTCACAAGGTGCAACCATCTTGTGCATAGAGGTGCCAGGTATTTCTTATTGTAAAATCTTTCCCTTATTTTAAATCCAGAAAACCTGCCCCTTCTAGGGTTGGTAGGTGTCCCTTATTATAAGGGATGTCCCCTATGTGAAGCATGGAAAGGTTGCTTTGTTGTTGTTGTTTTTTGTTTTTTGTTTTTTGTTTTAAATATAGAGATTCTCCACCCCAATCCTTTATTTTGGGATGTGGCATCTTTGTAAAGTCAGAAATGTCTGCAATTTAGAAATGTGGACAACATGTTGACTTTCTAGAGAAATACATGGCTAGGTTAATTGGAACCAATATATTCATTTGATATCTAGATAGAACACAAGCTTGTTAATAGGTGCTTCCTGATGGTGAGTCCCGTATGTCATGAAAGTTGGCTGGCCCTTAGTGCTATTATGGAAACCTTACAACACAATTGGGTGAAATCTTGTCACACAGCAAGGTGAAGCAACCCATTTCAGGCAGGACCACAAATAACCACAAAAGATGAACGCAGAAGCTAGTGCCTTTTCTCAGAAGCTGGCACTAGCCTGAGGGTGGCTAGGCAGAGAGAGACATTTTCAGTGAAAGGTCTTGAGCAAGCAATGCAGTCAGAAAAGTGCAGGCATAGAATAAGCTCACCAACAAGCCAAAAATCAAAAACAGAAAGGAGAGGGGAAATTACTAGCATACGATTCCTCTACCTGCAGGAGTTCAATGATGTTTTCAGGGAATATTGCATGCAAAATCAAAACATATTAATAGGACATCAGTTTCAATGTGTTCTTAAAGTGAAAGTCCTTTGATTCCACTTTCATTTAATTTTACTGTCCCCCATAGTTTGTACATATCTGTGTTGCTGGCTGTAAGGCAACATGAGCTATAAATCTGTTCTGCTTCATTTCCTTAGTTAGTATTCCAGAAAGATTTCTACATTTAACTGAATCAGACCCTTTCAAAGGCAAGCAGCCATATCCACTCTGAAGCTCTGCAGCTGATGCCTTTCTGGCAAAACAATACCCACTTTTTAATCAGTGACTCAAACATATGATTGCATTTCTTGCTCTCAATATTTAATTGCACTGTCTGCTGCAAGTTGGGATCATAGGGGACTACGTGAAAGGCACAGCATCTTGGGGAGACATATGTGTACTTCAGCTGAAGCAACAATAAGACTGCTGATTACAATCTTAGCATAGGATGGAGTGATCCCAAAATGTCATTTGATATCAAAAACAGTCTTTTTTGGGAGGCGCGGGTGTTGTTATAACACACCAGAGTTACAGAGCTTGGACAAGCAGTTGGATTGCAAGCTCATGGGCTGCCATTCTGTCAGAGGCAATTCCCAACACAGTGTGTGGGGAGACTATTGAATTCTGAAGTTGTCAGATTTTTATTCAGTGACCTGCTTACTGTCAGGAATGCACTTTAGGGAAATACATTGCAGCTTGCCAATATGAAACTCAGTTTCAAAGCAAGCAGCTTTATCTCTGTTGACCTCATTTTTGACAGGATTGTAAAGTGTGTGCACATGTATTTCATGGTATTTGGAAGTATCCTGTGCTGATGGTGGTGAAGGATCCATAGATAAAATTGGGAAGAATGAAATAATGACCACAATCTCTCAACAATGATGTTCAACTGGCACAGAGGTCTCCCTTACTTTTTTTCAAGGGACAGAGTTGGTCCTCAGAAGCAAACCAAATTCTCAGCATGTATGCAGAATGGTTCTCTTATACAAGAAACAGGGGAGTTCCTGCATTTGGATCATGCCAACAAAATTTCAGAAAAAAGATAGGGAATGCACAAATGTTGACCATCCTGGAGAAGGACATACCTGTTTTGCTGGCATGACACCTCTTTTTGCAATGCTGGTCCTATAAATAGTAACTCTATCCTGTCATTTTTATTCTGTATCTAGTAATCCCATTGAGTCCAGATTTAGAGAGGAAGGCAGGGTATAAATATTGCTGATGGTGATGATGATGATGATGATGGACATAAATGGACATAATTTATGTAAAATTTTTAGAAAATACATAATTAAGTCAAATTCTTAGAAAAAAAATCAAGACATGAGATGCACTGTATCATATTGGCCCAAATACAACAGTTAGTTCCTACAGGAGTAGTATCCATTGATTCAATGGGTCTACTTTTGTTGGGACAAACTATAGAATTTGGGCCACTATTTTTGGTTTTTTAAAAAATGACAAATAAAACATTCAAATGTGAATGCCAACATTACTGATTTTAAAACTAAGTGATTTTAAGACTAAGTGATTTTTTTAAAAAAAAAAAAGAAAAAGAAGGAAAATCCATCAAACTAATAATAGGGAAAAGCTTTTATATCTATTAATATCCAAATTACATCTAGCCTACATAAATTCAAAAACAGTGCAAGAGACATTGGAAAAATGGGCGGTTCACTTTCATTTTTATAAAGGTAGATATTCTCATGAGAGCCAGCATAATGTAATGGTTTGAACTTCAGACTATGACCCTGGAGACTAGGGATCAGTTCCCTCCTTGGCCATAGAAGCCGACTGGGTGACTTTGGGTGCATCACACACTCTCAGCCCCAGAAAACCTAGGCATGAGTTCATCTTAGGGTCACATCACCACAAGTCAGAAAAGACAAAGGCATATAACAACAAGATATTCTTATCCTACTGTGTGAGTGGGACAGCTTGGGCTATTGTGCTGTTAACACAAGCCATGATGTCGCATTGGAACAAAGTCTGTGAGTGATTCTGAGGCCTTTTCCGCTTGACAAGACTCTCCTGCATTGTCCCATTACAATCCCAGCAGTGCCTCTACCAGCATGGAAGCATGTCCCCAACACTCCCCTCCATACCTGACTGGCTGCCTGCAGAAGGGAGCTTGAGGAACATGCTCCTTCCTTCTGCCCTGTAGCTGGCTTTCTTCCCATGTTGCAGTGGAGAAGGAAGCACATGATCGCACTTCCAGTCCTTCTGCCTGGCCAGTGGCAATGGAAGGCTCGCGCAGTCAAGGGCTATTGATGGACTTTTTATGTTGATGATATACCCTACAATCATGCCAGCGAGGGTGGGAGCACAACGACATGCGGAAGCATTGCTGAGGTCCCACTTCTCTTGCGTCCCCATACTAGGAGGACACAGTCCTGCGGAAAGGACCCATATGATATTTGACTTAAATGGCAGTTTTGAAGTTCTTACTAGTATTTTCCTGGTAGGAAATGCACACTTTTCCATTGCTGACATGTATTTTCTTAGTCCCTTTCTGCAGGTTGTTGTCATCTTGCCATGGGGATGGATGACAGACAGAACTGTGACAACAGTTACGCATGACATCATTGTGGTCCCAACTGGCTCCTGGCCCAAGGTGGTGCAATCATGGAGTAACTCATTGACAGGTTTTCCCTGTCCGCCATTGTGGACTTACCTGGTCTGCATAGGATCCAGAAGCACAATGGCTGTGCTTCCTGCCCCAGCACAGCCTGGGAAAGTATCCGGCTACACTATGGAAGGAAGAGGCAGGGCCTCTCACACTCCCCTCCCGGCACAGCTGCTGCTAGGATCCCCATGGGAGGATGTTGGAAGAAGGTAGGGTGCAAAAAGAGCCTTATTTATTTAATACATTTTTATCCTACTTTTCAAATGAATTGAATGAACTCCAACAGTGATAAGAATTAACAGAGCATCTCTGCTGACATCAAAAGTTAACATCTAAGTATCTCATTTTATGGAGAAAAGGCATAGAATAGAGTAAGCAATTGCATGGGGCTAGAGGCCAATTCCACCACCCCTCAGATACCACCATGGTCTATACCCTTCTTCAACATTCAGTAAGCCCCAAAGATTTCAGTTCTGGCTGCACTTCCTCTCAAAATGGTAAAAGAAAGCGACATTGTGTCAGTTCCAGTTGTCATCTTGAGAGAGGCTTCAAAGGAACATGGAGATATTTGAAGGTGATTGTGGGGGTGGTGGGGTCTATTTATGCATGTTTTCACATATTGAGAGGGCTTTTGTGTGACTGGGGGAAAATTGCATGGAAATTGCACCATTTTTTGAAAAATTGGAGGCCTTGACAAAGGAGTGGTTAAAGAACTGGTAGTGGGCTTCAAGGCTCACAAAAATGAGCTCCAGGGGTTGCAGGTAGCCTTGAGGCTCTAATTTGCCCTCCCCTAATGAAATGGATGTTTAGTTCTAGGCATTTGAATAAGCACTTAGAAAGGAAAGCAAACATGGAAATTGTGGCAAGTTGGTAGACTACATGAACAGTTTTACTTTTTGCATGCTTTTGCAGCACTGGAAAGTGAAGACACAGAAAGTCATATTTCTTCACTGGCTTTACTCACTTCTTAAGGCACTGCACCCATAGCCTGCCACCACTGGCTGCACTAGCATAGTACACTGGTATAATGTGTGAATAAGATTTGCCCTTTGGTCCCACAAGGGCTCAGTTAAAAGTTAGATTTTTTTCTTTCCAGCGTTGTCCAAACAAAACAAAACAAAACAAAACAAAACAGTATCAAAATATTATGGGGACTTCCTTTCTAGACACTCCCTTGAACTTTTCTGGAAAGTCTGTCAACACACAAGGATGCCTCATATTGGTAATACACACTGATTGGAAGACTGACAGCTCTTATATGTAAGATATTTGATCTGCTGCCTTCTGTAATCATGTTAGTCTCCAGTTATTGTGTTTAGGAGATACATCTTATTGATCCCTGGAGGTAATGTTAATACTGAGTGAGCACACATAGGTTTCAACACAATTTGTAGTATTTTGTTTGTTCTGGGTTTTATTGTGACCTGACATACATATCTACTTATTTATTTGCTTTGGTAATATTATTGTGTTCTGCTCTATATCTTACAGTGTAACATTTGGTAGCAACTTTTTAAGAACACGCCTCTCAAGTGCCAAGCTAAACATGGTGACATTCATTCAGTGGATGATTTGGTGTGGGTATGTGTTTAAAAATTAAGTAACAAGGATAGAGTGGAGGGATCTGGCCCTTGTTGGGGGAAGAGTAGAAGTTCCCTTGCTATGGTCCCAATCTAGAATGGGACTCTCTACTTATGAGTCAGATAAAGTGGAAAGCTTTACTGGTATAATTGTTAACTGTGTGAATAGTATCATGTATAGCACAGGAAATTTATAGACAACTTCCATCTCAAGTATAGATAAATTATCCTCCTTCAGCTTCTATATTCTCCTTCTATAAAATGGAAATTCAAATGACTTATATCTCAAATGACTGTAAGACATAGAATGTAAATGCACTATAAAATAGTAATCATACATCATATAAACACTATTTTTTTTGTCTTCCTTCCCCTTTTGATTTGGAAAGTGTGATATTTCCATTCCTCACTGACATTGTTACAGTACTGGTGTTATTTTAACAATATCCAGGCATTAAAACATCAAGAAATACCTTTATGAAATCTTTCTGTAAGTCTTATAATGTTGTAGATCGGAGAACCATTATTTTATCCTTTATAATTCAAAATTATACAATAACACAAAGGCCATTTTCACACCTGACTGTTATAGTGCTCTTATTCCACTTTCAACATCATATGGAATCCTGGGGTTTGCAGACTGTAGAGACTGCCCATCTGCTTGTCCAGGCCTTGGTTATCTCACGCCTCAATTATTGTAACAGCTTACTGGCAGGGTAGCCTTCCTGCTCCCTTCCTCATTTGGTTTTAATTCAGAACAATACTGTCTGGATTGTTTTAA
The DNA here is from genome assembly GCA_948472985.1 of Iguana delicatissima. Classification (NCBI taxonomy): domain Eukaryota; kingdom Metazoa; phylum Chordata; class Lepidosauria; order Squamata; family Iguanidae; genus Iguana; species Iguana delicatissima. The sequence goes on along the minus strand of CAOKZL010000251.1, from coordinate 2,434,820 downwards.
ATCTGCCCAAATATTCACCTGTTTCTTCTCCCCATGGATTCCTTCACTGGCTACCAGTTTGGGCCAGGGCCTGTTTCAAACTTTTGGTCGTGGTGTTTAAATCTTTGTGCTTTAACCTCCTTCAGTACTTTGCAGCCCAGCTTGTTTGATGTGCTCCATCCAGGAGTTTGAGATCTGCAGGCAAAGGATTGTTGTGTGTCCCACAAACACATACAACTCTGTCAAGGCTGTGAGCCTTTCAAAATTTGGCTCCACATTTATGGAATAGTCTTCCTTTGGACCTCTAGCTGTAGGAGGATCTCACCCATTTTTGTAAATGGTTGAAGACCTTCCTCTTTGATTCTCCATCTTAAGTCATTGAGATGTGCTTAAGGTGTTGAGATGTGTAGTGGTGGGATTTTGGGGATTTCATACCAGGTATTCTTGTGCTTTTTGTTTTAATGTTTTTGTCTCTGTCTTTTAATGTTTTTGATTGTGTATATTGTTGTTCGCCCTTTGGTGTAAATGGCATTATAAATAAACATTATTATTAGGGAGGGGCCAGCTGGCCTCTCCCTAAACAGCAAACCCCAGGATTCTATAGGATGTTGAAAGTGGAATAATAGTAGTATAATAATCTAGTGTGGAAATGGCCAAAGAGAGGCCACCCTCCCTTGAATGACCTCAGTGGAAATCACGTACAGTTTTACCTCAAACAAAATTATCAGATAGGAAGATCTGGTTCTTGTTAACCAGTCTCCATACAGCTTCCAAAGTGGCTGAATTGAAGTTTGCAAGATGAACAACTTTAGAATTTATTTTGAGATTTCAATCTAAATCTAATTGCTAATCAAAACTAGAATAAGCTAATGAATCAACTGCTGAATGGTAAGTCCATAGTCATGCAAGTTCAATTGATTAAATGGGTCTACTCTGTTTTGGAGTAATAGCTATTTTTACGCCTTGATTTTTAACTGCAATGCTTTCAAATTAACAGAAGATTATTCTCATTTAGTTGCAACATCTTCTGCTTGGACTAGCCCTATATTTTATCAAGTATCTTATCCTTAGTGTTAGGAGATTCTGAATGTCAAATAAAGAGCATTATAAATCAAATGGCAGGCATAGTGCTAAGCTGTGGAAAAGGAAATGAGGATGCTTCAGCATTTGTGAACTGCTAACCTTACTTTCCATGATCAGCTGCCACCTTCTCTTTGGACAACATTTGATATTTTTAATATATTTTTAGGAGGAAAAATCTTTATATAAGTAGGCCAGGGTACAAATCTCTGCTCAGTTATGGAGATCCACTGGGCAAGTCACATTCTCTCAGCCTCAGAGGAAGACAAAGGCAAACCATCTCAGAACAAATCTTTTCAAGAAAACGCCATGATAGTTGGAAATGAAGATAAAGACAAAGCTTTATGAAGATAAAGCCTTCCTAGTTACAGACATGGACATGTGATACAGAAAAAAAGCTTCCAAACATAAAACAACACCAACATAACAAAGAGACAAAGCCTATGTCTCTTCAGATACATATAAGAAGGCTGAAAAATATGCAAAGGAGAAAGGGCTCAGTATAGCTGAGTTGCTGTAATTCTTGGTAAGGATCCAAGATGAATTTTAGCATTCATTTCTAAGACTACTTCCCTTTGGTAACTCAGCTCTGAATCCTCTTTCAGTTGTTTTGCAGGTGGACTGTGTGAGTAAAGATCTTTGTTTGCAAATATAATAAAACTGTACCAAACATTAAGCAAGAAATTGCATTTTGTAAGCCTTTTTGTCAACCTCAAATTGTTTTTTGCTGTTCTGTCTAGCCATTGGCCAATGGAGCATCTACTGGCTGACTTCCACCATTGTATCACCTTGAATTTGGAAGTAGCTAGCCAGTGGTTACATATTTCCTTGTGAAGAAACTTTTCATTATTATTTATCTATATCATTCCGAATATAACCTGATCTCATCTCAGAAGCTAAGCAGGGGTGAGGTGAGGTTATACTTGCATGGAGATCTGTAGCACAAGATGTGCTAGGGGTTTCAAGGGAGGGCTAGTTCCCTTATAACATAGGTAGGGAAAATATGGCCTCAACCCCATTTTTGGCATCTCTCAAGAACCCAGAAATATCCCAGACCCGTCTTTAAAAAAACAAACAAACCTCAAACCACTGTAAAACATGGCAATTTTGCCCCCAGCAGCCCTGATCTCTCCAGCCCCTCCATATCTCAAAAGCCAAAAAATGACTGAATCTGTTTCCCATTTAATATGACAGTGCAGCCCAGCACAGTGGTCCAAATCGGTCCAAATTGCTCAGTATTGTTCATATATGTTTATCATGTTGAATATTGTCCACTGTTACTAGCCACAATTCTTCATGGTATCAAGAAGATATCTATCTTATCACCTGCTATCTGATTTTCTTAAGTGGAGATGATAAAAAATGGGCTGGAGACAGTAGGTTAAACTCAATTGTTAGTTTGTTCTAGTGTAGAACCATTGAATCAATGGGAAGCTGGACATCAAATCTTGTGTAAATTCCATTGAATCAGTAGGTCTACTCTGGTTAAAACTAACAATTGGATTTTGTGCTTTCTGCTTGCAAAACATGAGCGGCAGAACTGAGATACAGCTCCTGGCCGAATGTTATTTTTAGATTTACAGTGGCTGGGCATTTCTCTGAAATGAGATATATAAAAATATCAGAAAGCCTTCATTGTTTTCTAGGTTCAGGCACTCTTTGTTTTAAAGGGATTGATTAAATCCTGTTTGATCTCTGAAATCCTGATTTGTTTATATATTTATGATTTACTGTAAAATGGTGGCATTTGATAGATGGCTTTATAATTATGGTAAGCAGTTCAATGAAAATACTCATAGAACTAGCACAAGCTCATTCACTTGTCAGACAGAAGGCATTTGAAATAGCAATGCAAAAAAAAAGGAATAAGAAATCTAATTTATTTAAAATTGCTTTTGTTCTTCTCAAATTTAACGTAAACTGTGCATATCAAGTAATTGAGTGTTAAACATTTCATTGTTGGAAATAATGGATTTTGCTTTCAGAAGAGTAATTGGAGGCTGGACTATTTTTTAATAATAAAGAAAGGTGGGAGTGGGGGCAGAATCTAAAGTGACAGTTCTTAAAATCTTGCTTTACATAATGAAAGCTGAAATTGCTTCTATTGTATTACCCAGGCTGTACTATGAATTAAGAACACACACTGTGTCAGAAGAAGCAAGAAAAAGCAGTGTCTTTTGTTTCAGTGATGACCCATTTAGAGAAGCCATCACTGGCACTTATTTTGCCAAGCATATAGATGATGTCATTGAAGGATAAAGGATATAATGATGACATCTTTTCATTTTATTTTATTTCAAAATGCTTTGGCCGCTATTGCTCTTTAAAATGAACTTTCAATAGGTACACTTACATTAATGAATTTCCTGATACAAAATTTGTTCATTACCCTTCTTCTGAGTCTTGATTTATAATGGAAACACAGACACAGGAAAACAAGCCTGGTTGCTTCTAAATAGATTTATATAACATGACCTAAATTAAATTGTTAGAGTAGACTCATTGATTCAGTTGAAATTACACAAGTGTTGGATTATCAAGTTAGTTCCAACTAGAACAGAGTTGTACATTCAATTGAACTTACAGAAGAGTTGACTTACCAAGCTCCCACTTAGCTAATGGGTTTCCCGTAGCTGGGATTAACAATTGGATTTTCACCCATGTGTTAGTTCATACTTATGTTTTAACTGACATGGGCATGTAAAGATGAGTATTTGGAAGACTTGAGTAAGCTAAGCTCTGTTTTAACTGGAGTCTTATTCTGTGCCATTTAGTAGCAAAATCACCATTTAAGCCAGTACAGTGCAGTTGCTATAGTGCTGGACTATTAACATAGAGATTCAGGGTCAGATCTCTTTTCCATCATGAAATACTTTCACTGGGTCATCTTGACTCACTCATTTTGTCCTGCTCACCTTTACTTATCTTGCAGGGTAATGCTTGGAGAGCTACTTTTTAAAAGTAATTTGGTCCTATTACTCATTACAGTGTTTGGAAAATTGTTTATGGGTTTCCCACAATTATCTGACAGGTTAGAGACTGGAGCACTGCCAGAAAACAGAACTGAAAAACAGAACCCATGTATTGTACTGTAGGGAACATGAAAGACTTATGGAGGCTCACTTGGGTCCAACTATTTGTGTGCAGCTTTCAAAGTCTCTCGGCTAGCTTAGAACCCTTTTTCTTTCTCTCAACTTGCTTTGCAAGCAGTGTGTGCATGTGAGCAATTCCATAGGCAAGAAAAACTGATGAAAGAAGAGAACCCCCATCAAATTAATGAAACTTGTCCTTAATTTGGAATTGTTAAAGAAGTGATTTGTCAGATAATAGGTGGGGGCTTCATGTATTGCTATTACTTGTTACAGAATTGAAAAGTAACTTGTTGCATTGCTTATTGCTTTCTCATTGCTTTTTTTTAAATGAAATGGAAAAGAAAATGTTACAGAACTTGCCCTTTAAAAACAACTTTTAAATAACTTGTGAATATAATTTAATATATCAAAGTAACTTTGCTCCCACTTGTTATGCAACTTTTGAAATGTAGCTTTGTATACCTTCATTTCAAAACCAAACCAAACTACATACCTCATTACACATAGGAATAAAAGAATTGTGATACCCTGAGTTTCCTGAAGGAAGGACGGTAGAAAAATGTAATTAAATTAAGTATAGGCTTTTATCTTAGGCCATTTCTGCATCATGCTGTTACAATATTATTACTCTACTTTCAACATCCTGTGGAATCCTGGGTTCGCAGTTTAGGGAGGCACATTTAGAATTCTCAGCCAGAGAGTTCTTCGGCCTCAGTAAACTACAAACCCCAGAATTCCACAGGATGTTGAAAGTGGTATCATAGCACCATAACTGTGTAGTGAGGAAATGGCCTTATTCTGGCCTCATTTTGACTTTGTACTAGCCTATTAATGCTAGCCATTGTACATTTTCAGTACTCGGTCAAAATATTTTGAACCACTGAAAGCGTGCAGGAATGGCAGTACTCAGTAAAATCAAAGCCTGGCATGAACTGAGAAAGAATAGCTCATTCACAACTTGGAGGTTCTTGGAGCATTTCTTCCTTGAATGAGGAAAATAAATATTCCTTATGCCGAATCCCATTTCAACAGGAACATTGTGATAGCTTACTTGGAGGCCATCTACAATGTTGATCCTTCCTGCCAAAAAGGATCCAGAAGCTCTCATGTAGTGGGGGAAAATATCAGAAAGGAAACTCAAGGCTATTCAATGTAATAAATGTTAAAATAAAACAATAGCAACACATTGTCAGTTGAATTTAACTGCTATTTAAATAGGACCACATTATCCTAACCACTTTACTTCTTAGATGTGGTGTGTGCATAAATGCTAGTCAAAGGGATACGGACTGCTGCCTTTAGTTTTACTTGTTCTTAAGATAATGAGTTGGTATTTAAGGTTTCAGAGACAAAGTAGAGGATTAGCTGCCAGAGGAAAGCAATTCTGCTAATTCTGTGCCAAAATCCATTTAAACCACAGGATTTGGGCATGCAATAACTGGATAAGGCCCTCAAGGCTGAATAAGTTGCATATGTATGAAGGGCTTTACATTTCTCCATTTCTATGATGACTGCTTTTATTCTTTGCCTCCATGTATTAATTATCCTAATGTCAAGCAGATGTTAGCTCTTCAGAACACTGGAAACTGGTCCAAATTGAAGTCATTGCTCTGGACCTGCCCCACCCTTAAGAAAAGGTGTCAACATCATGTCTATCATCCAACAGCAATTTGGATTCATTAAGAAATACATTGTTACTCTGACCCATTCTTCCTGTTTTAATTGCTAGGTACTTAGCATGGCAGTAACAAACATGTGGGCATATGGCTATATGTTTACATATGAATATATATATATATGTGGACACAAACTCCAGGTACTGAGATTCATCTCTTCACACCATCCTTGTGTAATTCTAAAAAATGATTTCTACACTATCTCATGAGTATCAATGATGAAGTACAGATGGGATGGTTTGGAAAGTGAGAAACTAATACGCCTGATTAAGGTTAGCGTTTTTGCTTGATTACATATTTATATCCATTGGCAACAGGAACTCAGCCAAATATAACATGGTTTCTTTACATGAATATATGTTGATGAAGCTGAAGTATTTACAGTTCTTTCTGTGGAAGCATGCTACTCAGTGGCATCTTTCTTTCAGCGTGCTACTGGATATAAGAAATTTTTGTAAGCATTAGATTTTTCAGCATTTGTTGTTATTATTAACTGTCAAGTTGACTTCAATAATTGTACTACATTTCTGCAGTGCTGGGATTACATGCTCCTTTAAGGCAAGAGGCTTTGCTGATGGTAGAGGTGCTGCTGGTAGGACTTCTTTGAGTCAGGCTTTTGCTGAGGAGCCAGACTAAATGTGACAAACAGCTACTGGGCAAAGCAGTAATGGGGCCAGGAGGTGACACTGGTAGAGGATCTCTCAGAGACAACAGCGGTGGCACCATAGCTAATGCTTGTTAGTACTGTGCAGAAGGAGGCACAGTAAACCACTTTCAAATGTCTTTTACCATGACAACTCTATGATGAGACAATCTAAAATGAAATAAGAGACAGTGTCAGATGAGACTCCCAGGTTGGATGGTGCTGGCTGAGCTACTGGGGAAGAGCAGAGAACAATTATGAGAAGCATCATGGGAAATGATTCAACTGGACTCAAGTCGAAATGACATTCAGCTGTTGACATGCTCAGATGTGAAAGGAAAGTTAAAAGCTGCACAACACAAATTATAAGAACATGGTATGTGAGCAGCATGAATGAAGGGAAGCCAGACAAAGTAAAACAAGAAACAGAATGTATAAATCAGTGGCAGAGCTTGGAGTACATGGAAGGGAGGTGGGTGGAGGCTGTGACCATGGCGTGCAGGCGTGCGGCCATGGTGCGCTGGGACATGGCAGCGGCATGTGGGGGCATGGCTGCGGCCTGCAGAGATGTGGCTATGAGCTAGGAAGCCCCAAAAACATTGCCACTGGGGGTGAACCACCCCCATCACCCCCTGTCCCTACGCATCTGGTATAAACATTGCAATGTTTGGGGACAGGAATGTGACATTTTGAGTCAGATAACGGCACAACGTTTTACTCAGGAAATGAAAATCAAAGAAGAAATCTTTTATAGTGAGGAGAAATATAGCAAAAGTAGCCAAAGGATACAACACAAATTCTGACCAAATCATGTCAATAAGACTTCAAGGAAAATCCATAATCTAATTTTATGCTCCAACTACAGATTAGAAAAAGAAGAAACTGAAAGATTCTATGAGGAGCCCAGAAGAAAATGGAACATGCCCCAAAGAAGGACTTCTTGTTAATCACAAGTGCTTGGAATGAAAAACTAGGAAACAGAACAGAATCAAAAACATAGAGTCAGAACCCTGAATACAATTTTTCAGCAACTTCTGTGCAGGCACAAGAAGAACTACTAAATTAATAAATGCAGAGAAAAAGATGGTGACAAAAAAGGAAAAACAAGAGACCTGTTCTACAAAATCCTAGAAATCGAAGGGGAAATTTCAACCAAGATTGAATGCTCTATGACTAGCAGGGGAACATATTACATGATTAAGTAGAAATAAAAAGATGATTTAAACAATACATTGAAGAATTATATAATAGAGATGAAAAGATGACAGATTCACTCAAAGAATGACTATACGATGACAAACCATTAATTTTAGAAAGTGAAGTGGAAGCTGCAGGGAGAAATTAAACCACCAGGACCTGATAGCAATAAAGATGCTTCAACCTATGGAAACAGAATCTATTCTAGTTCTAACTAGATTCTGTCAACAAATATGGTAAATGAAAGATTGAGAATGCTTAATATACATGTTAATCTTCAAGAAATGGGACAACATAGATTGCAGTAACCACAGGACCATTGCATGGGAGATTATCCCATGCAAGCAAAGTGATGGTCAGAATTCAACAACAAAGACTCTTACCATATACTGAGTGAGAAATGTCAGAGGGCCAAGCTGGGTTCTAGAAAGGAAGAGGCATAGGGATCATGTTACTAACATATGCTGGATAATGGCACACACCAAAGAATTTCAAAATAAAAACATCATGTGCTTTATAGATTATAGCAATGCCTTTGATTGTGTAGACCATGAAAAACTATGGATTGCTCTTAAAGTCACAATTTTGTCCTGTAAGCTTAACTTTCTCTCCTCCGTTCTTCCCTCACATTTATTTCTTTTTACATGTTTGTTCTGTTTTTTCACTTCTTAAGACGTTAAACAAAGTGGCTAATGAACATCATAATCAAAACTTTTTATAAGGTCAAATTGAAAATATATATCTTAGGTCAAATTGAAAATATGTATCTTTACACCTTCACATCTTGCCTAAAAGCAACGAGAATGAGAACTGACTGAGGGAAGTGCATTGAACAATCCAGAAGAAACAAAGGAGAAAGCCTTATCCCACAATACCTATCAAGAAGGAAAGCACAAGAATAGGTATCCTCCAGAATGCTACTCCTTAAGATTACAAAGGCCAAGCAGATACGTAATAAGCCAATCTTTTAGATATATTTTGAATATAAAATACATACATTGATAACCGGGAAGGGATAAGCACAGGCCCTTTCCATATGTTCTGTGGAATTCGCGCTGCAACGTTTCCGGTTGTTGTTGTTTTTTTGTCCGTGCTACCACGGACATATTTTACAACGGTCTATTGCCATTTCCACACGTTCCGTGGTATTTGCGCAGCGGATGTGATTGGCAGCTCTTTTTTAAAAATATGGCCCCGTGCGCCATGACGTGCGTGCTCACGTCATGCCCCGCAGTTCCTCCCACAATGACTCCCTCCTCCATTCCTCCTGCTAGCCGTAAAATAAACCCTGTCGATTTTTTATTTTCGTGCCCTATCTCGAGGGAATGATTTTCCGCGCCATAGCTGGGTGGAGTGCAGCTTTTCTCCCTATCTCTGATGGGTTCTCGCACCCGTTTTCTGCTTTTATCTTTCCCTGTGAGCGATGGAGGAAGAGATGTTTCCTGAAGTTGAACGGCCCATTTTAGCTGTATTCTGGCTTCTTGGAGTTGTGCTGGCTGAATTGGAACATCTATGGGCTAAAGACCGTGCAAGGAGGCACCGGCGATTGGCCTTTTATTGGTAATGCTGCAGAGGATTTAAGCTTTTCTGTGCCACTGCTTGGAGGCTTCTCATGGCGCGTTCCAACCGCTGAAGCTGTCCACGCCCACAGCCCACCCTCCGATTACATCATGCACGAATCAGCACGGTATGAGGGGAAAAAACCACCTTTTCCCCGTTTTTCAAAAAGCCCGCGCATTGACTGTTGGAGACTTAACCGGGTGGATTAATGTCTGGGGCTTGCCAGTTATATACGAGCTAGCGCACTCGAATGTGTGGGCAATGTCCGTCAGAGATCATGCTGCCCCATTTTATTTACCCTGTGTGGAAAAGGCCACAGTCTATATATTATGTGATGTTGTCTACTATCCAGATACTTCAACTCAAAAAGCAATAGTATAATTTTTAATAATGAGATACACTTTACAGGTTTGTCTTTTAAAAAAAAATGGTTTTTTTTAGATCCTTAAAGCTGCACAGACAAAAAGTGGATCAGGGTAGGGAATCAAACTAAACAAATTTCTCAATAGAACAGTTATTGAACTGACATTTCTGGATAGCTGCCCTCTTCTTGGGATTGGCTCAAAATGCTGAATATGAGAAAAAACATTACTTCAAGCATGAAGTGCTTCATACTGTTCCATCAGATTGGATTTGGGAGTTTTAATTCAGTTTTGAGAAAGTGTAGCTCCCTTGACTATACCTTTTTTGTGTCCCTTATCATCTAAGCTTTACTAAATTATTTTGCTTTAGCTTTTGTAGATTTCTGAGGGACAAATTCATTCTAGGAGTACTGAGCAGATGGCTTAGAATAGCATATTAACTAGTCTGCAGCAAGGCTTGATTGTTTCAAACCAAGGGAAAAAGTGGTTGATGAGTAGAGGAGTGTTTGTTTTATAGAGACTCCAAATGTGAAATATTTAGCATCAGCGAGATTATTTTAGCTGGAGGGTTGGCCGGGGGAGTTTGAATAGCAGCTTTTGTTTTACATTCCAGCAGAAAATGAGTGTTTAGTTGCAGCCCACTACCTGACTTTATTTTTGTTTGCATCCCGCCAAGCAGAATACTACTGTTTATTTGTGGAAAAAAGGACAATCTGTTTATCATTTGAATATCAAGTGATATCTTTCTGCAATAAAAATATTTGAAATGTTGGAATCAGAAATCTATTTTATTTCATTAAATACTTTTATCTTTTGCATTTTTTTTCTTTGCAAAGGGGGGAAAAAGAACTGTTTTGTGTTGTTTCTGAGTGTGCAACAGCTGAAGATTATATAACATAGTATTCAATTTTTAACAGCAGTCCAGAGCAACAAAGCATTTTATCACTAACTTTTTTACCAGGCGCTTTGTCCACGCCAAGGTAATAGTAGCAACTGCCACACAAGGATCTCTGAGAAGAATTAGTGAGCCAAGGTAAAGCTGTGTCTATCAACTGTCCTGTATAAAGTGTGTACTGTCACGAATCCTTAGATCAAGAATGATGAACTGCCAGGTGTGAGGGAACACATTATCCCACAAAGGCCTTGGAAGGCCTTACTCTCCTCTGTGTCACCCAACCTGATTTTTGCTACTTATTATCTCTATATTTAATTTCTATAAAAAATTGGTATCCCACTATGCCCAGAGGTGGTGGGAAGTGATTGTGCCACACTCTGTTTGAGGCCAGATGGTTTGGGGTCCAGGATGGACCGAAACAAGATATGAAGGAGAAGTTTAGATATCCTAGTGAGCATAAGATCATTTTGGGAAAAAAAAATCTTAAAAAAGAAGTTTTTCAGGGAAAAGAGAGAAAGAATGGGGCTGTTGGGAGGCCCTGAACGCATCCAGTTGGTCTGGGAGAGCCACAAGTGGACTGTAGGCTGCATTTTCCCCATCCTTGTCTTGTATTCTAACCATAGTCAAGCTGCATGTGTTTACCATTTCCCCCTGGACTCAGGCTTTGTTTGTTCTTCATCTCTGTGTCTATAATTCCATAGGTACTTGCCTCACACTTGAAAGAGAGAAGAAAGACACAGGAATTAAGTGAACAGGGTTAATAACTTACATTGGCACAATCCCTGGTCCCTTCAGCATGAGTACTTTCACAGGAGTTGTGGAAAGAGATATCTCCTTGTGAAATACTTTTTCCCAGCTGCATGATGGCAGTTGAATGGCACGCGTGCACAGCTGGGCTCCACAAATGGCTGATGATCACCCATGTGAATGCGTTCTTCTGCCATCTGGCCAAAGTTGTGAGACAAGAGAATAAGGAGCAGCCTTCCCCTTCTGGATCTTTCCTTTAAGTATTTTGGCAGAATTTTATGCTCCACCAGAATCCAATGGGTTCTGGTCGTGCATCTACAACCACTGGCAACCTGAGCAAGGGGATGCTTTACCCTGGCCTTGCACTTTCATAGTGTACCCCTACTCTCCTGCTCAAACTACCAGTTATACACAACCAGTGAGTAATTCTTTAATTTATTATAATAAGATACAGTAACATCAGTGATAACTCCTATATAGGAATTAAAATGAGGCAGGAGTTGGCTTGCAGAATCTTTCTCCTCAGTAAATTATGAATAAGTATCCAGCTAGTCTGGCATTAAAAAAAAATGACTTCGTTACATATTAGCCCCCATGACTGAGTATGCTCTGGGCAAAATTTTCTGTATCCCTGGGCCCCACATCCCCAAAAGATAAGTGTACAGAATCTCTTTTTACCATTGCTGATATTTGCCATCAGGTTGACTTCAACTTATGGCAACCTGATGAATGAGAAAACTCCATGATCTGCCTGCTCAGATCTAGCAAATTTAGAATTTGGCTTTCTTGATTGAGTCAATCCATCTGTAGTATGATCTTCATCTTTCCATACTGCATTCCACTTTACCTAGCATTATCATCTTTTCCAGAGAGTCATCTCATCTCATGATATGTCCAAAGTTCAGCAGTATCTTGAGAGAGTTCAGACCTGATTTCCTCAAAGACAGATTCATTTGTTTTTTTAGTGGTTCCTGATATATATAGAATTCTTTTCCAGCACCACATTTTGTATGAGGGTCCTCCTCTCAGCCTTCTCCACATTTTTCACTTTCCAGATTTCACTACCATACATAGAAAGCAGAAATATTATGGCATGGATGATTCTGACTTTGGTATCTGCTATTGTTTTCCTGGAGGATCTTATATCATTCCATTACAACCACCCTTCCAAATCCCAGTTGTCTTGTGATTTCTTGACTATAGTCTTAATTTTGATTTATGCCAAAGCCAAGATATAGAAAGTGTTTGACTATCTATGGTCATTATTTTTTTTTCTTAACATTTAGCTGTAACACAGCTTTTGCATTTCCCCTCTTAACTTTCACCAATAGTCAGTCTAAGTCTTTGCTATTTTCTGCAAGTCATATGGCATCATCTGCTTATCTTAAATTGTTGATTATCCTTCCTCCTATTTTTACAGTTCTTTCCCTTGAGTCTGATCCTGCTTTCCCTATCATATGTTCTGCATAGCTAGCTTTATCTGACCACTCATCAATGAGAAAGCATTCAACTTTTCCATATTGCTTCTTGGCAGTGGCCTCATGTCCAGAGTATAGGATTACCATAAATGTCCTTTTTACTATAGATACACTCAGTAATGAATGCTCTGCTGATTATTTCTGTACATATACTGCTCTCCTATTGTAATTGACCTATTTAGAAAAGCACTACTCATTCTAATCTTCTACAGCTTTTTTGTTGGATCAGTGTTTGGGATGTAAACAGACAAATTAAACACCACCTTTGCAACACATGGCCAAGGAAGGTTATCTGTTGTTGCATATCTTCAAATTATTTCCAATTCATGGTGAACCTACAGTGACCTTATTGCAGGGTTTTCTGAGCTGAGAGTGTATGACATGCCCAAATGGATTTCCATGGTTGAGCGGGGAATCAAACACTGATCTCCAGAGTCATAGTCCAACACTCAGACCACTATACCATGATGACTCTATAATCAAGGTTATAAGTGTTTTTCTTTTTTAATCTCCTTGGTTCCACATTTGATTACTTACTTCCACTGACTATCATAATGGAAATAAGCAGACATCACACAGAAATGAGAAGGCAATTGTGTGTTTGCTAAAGCAGGCTTTAATATTTTTCCAGCATATTGCTATGCAGTCCAGCATGTGAATACATGTGAGGATATTGGTATTGCTATGTATGGAGCCATAGACCCAGCACAGTACACTCTCTGGTCTAACCACATGAAGTAAGCTCAGGCAAACTAAAAAACGCTTTGCACATTTTTTAAAAAACCATGTCCTCAAGTAGTGAAAGATGTCTGCTTGTCATAGCGCATATTTTTTCTCCTATGTAACTTTCATTTATTAGGCTTTGTTTTGAAAAAATAACAGTGCTTTAATTTGTAAATCTGATTGCTGAGGAACACTTCTGTGTAGAAATCCTGTTGCGGTAGGGAAAATGAGTTAATTGTATGACATACACAATTAACCCTAACATCTAATTTGATCCTTCACACTGACAAAAAAGTAGATTCTGGAGGGAAATACAACAATTCTAATGATTTCAAGAAGTATTCTGAAAATTGTGTAAAACTTAAAGCCCTATTCAGACATCATGTATTTGTGTGGAACATATACACGGGTGTGTGTATGGCCCTTTCGGCAGGAGGCTCTAGTCCTGGCATGGGTACAGGACAGGAGTGGGGCCACAACAACACTTCTGCAAGACATTGATGTGGTCTTGTCCTTCTCCTGTCACCAACCAGCACAATACTCGGGTAAATCATTGATGGGTTTTCCCTGTCAATGACCCCTGATCGTGCAACACTCCTGCACTTACCAGCCTGTGGAAGCACGATGGAGGTGCTTCCTGCCTCAGCACAACATGGAGAAGTGCTCAGCTACACTGTGGAAGGAAGAGGCATGTCCATCATGTTCCCTTCCACAGGAAACCAGTCTGGTGCAAAGGGGAGCATTCCCGTCATGCTCCCTTCCTGGCAGAGGTGCTGCTGGAATCACTACCAAAGGATGACACAAGAAGGTAAGGTGTAGCAAGGGCCTATGTTTGTAATAGCTTGACCACTCTGTTGCCCATTTGTAGGGGCCAGATTTCTGCAGTGTTCCCAGTTAGGTTTGTATATTACATAGAAAGCTTCCAGGTATAGAAGAATCTCTTCTTCTCAGACAGTCACCCAGCATGTGTGATGGGGCCTTTCCACACTACACTGTTATAGCTCTATTAGTCCACTTTCAACATCCTGTGGAATTATGGGGCTCATAATTTACTGAAACCAAAGAGCTCTCTGGTTGAGAATTCTAAATGCCCCTCCCTAAACTGCAAACCCCATGATTCCATAGGATGTTGAAAGTGGAATAATAGCACTATAACAGTGTAGTGCAGAAAGGCCCATGGAAATTAAAAATAGGACCTACATACCTAGACAACTTCCTCCCATAGTGCTCTTATTTGTCCAGTACTGAGAATGCTGGAATGCTATTGAAATCTGCTGTTTTTCTCAACTCCACTGTGCTTCTACCTTTTTCTCATCCAATATTTTTGCAATATCTGCATTCTTGTACTATTTAAAAAATCCTGTTGTCAGAGCACCAAATCATCTTAAGCAATATCAATCTCACACTGCAGTAGGAAGTCTGTTAAATACACATACAATTATAAACACAGAAGCAGCACCCTGCTTAGTCTGACAGTCTCGCCCAGCATTTTGTCTGCAGTTGTAGCCAATCAGATGCTTCCAAGAAACTTACAAGTAAGACATACGAGCATGAGCCCTCCCTATTCATACAAGCCCAGCTTCTGATATTCACAGGTATATGTGGAGGTTCCGCTGAGTTTTCAAGGCCAATATCCACTAACTGGACCACCTATCCTATGTACAACGGGCACTATCATCCTTTTTTCATGCTTGAGCCTGCAGATTCTTCAGAACTCAGGACAGCTGTTGTTGCTGCTACTATTGTTCCTGTTGCTTTAGACTACAATTTCTAAAATCATACAATTTGAAGTACCTGCACGAGGTATTCCTTGCCTCTACAGGAATCCACCATGGACAGGTGGGTATCTAATTTCTGTTTAAAAACCTACTGTGAATTAGATCCACCACCTTCTTATGTAATCTCTTCTACTTTCAAACATCTCCTATCATTAAAAAGTTTTTAATGCTACATGGCTCTGGCCATGTTGGCTAAAGGATTCTGGGAATGGTAGTACAAAAAATCAAGTTTGCAAGCATTCAGCCCTAAACAATTTACCTGGGAATAAGGTTCTGTCACACTCAATGGGACTTACTTCAAGATACACACACACACACACACACATACTGTTACCCTCTGAATTGGGGGTCCTGGGAGGGGCGCCCAAACTACCAAACAAAGTAAGTAAAGATGGGGAAATTAGCTGGAGCACTCTCTTGGCTAACGAGAAGCAGGGCAACACAACAGGATCTTTTACCCTATGTCTACAGCGTCAGGTCAATGAGGAGGCAAATGGTTCAAACAACAATTAAGATTTATTAAACAATTATTAAAGAAAAGCACAAACACACTACTAACTAGAAAAGGAAAAATAGAATTTGAAGGGAATGGGTGATACGCCACCTGTCCTGAAGTCCTGGAGAAGCCTGATTGAAGAAGTGGAAACCTGGCGTGGCAGCCGAGTGGAATCTGCTGAACCGAGCGGCAGCGAGGCAAAGTGAAGTGCAGGTGATCTGGCGAGAGTTCCGGAGAAGTTCCAGCGAGAGTTCCAAAGAGCTCTCAAAAGCAGGGAATTTTTATAGGGGAAAGAACAACCGCAGGCTAGTCTGGTCTTGGGCAAAAACAATAGGGTTTGGGTTGGAGACAAAAACCTCTGAAAGGTCAGAATTTGCATGATTAAGTTAAAGTCCGAATTGACAATAGTATAGTCGGTATGTAAATGCAGCTAACTCGGCAGTTAAGTACCTAGCTCGCCAGGATGTCCTCTCAGGGCAGAGGATCCCTTTGTGGTAGCATTTATATGTAATGAAGATGTTTGTTTCGGGAGGTCCCCTAAAGCAGATCTGGCAATATCTGGCTTGATTTGGTGGGAGCAGCAAGTAGTAGCCATGCCTGGCTTCGCGCTTGTTCGGCGGGCCTCACAAACACTTGGCTGGTGGCAGAGTAGGGCCGAATTATGATATCAAAATGATCTCTTTGACTCACCAAAGGCCAGGCCAGTACACGGTGGTAACAATACACATGTATATATACACACACACATATATATACATATATATATATACATACACACACACACACACACACATACACACACACACATACACATACATATATACATATACATACATATATAAAATTGCCCTCTTAATCTGAGTTATAAAACCCAAGATTACATACAGCTTCAAGCAAGTATGCACAACTGGAGCCTTTCCATGCTACACTCTTATGGTGCTATTATTCCACTTTCAACATCCTGTGGAATTCTAGGGTTTGTAGTTTATTGAGGCCAAAGAGCTCTCTGGCTAAGAATTTTAAATGTCTCTTCCTAAACTCCAAACTCCAGGATCCCATAGGATGCTGAAAGTGGAATAATAGCACTGTAACAGTGTAGGGTGGTCTTGTCATTGCAATGCACAGATGTGTCAAATATTTTCCCTACATAACTGAAGAATATGTTAGTGTATGAAAGACCTCATTAGTGCTAACATAGATTCATTCCTCTCAAAACTGTGTGCTCTCAAACAGATCTGGTGAATGTACCAGCCATGAGTTTTGCAGATTTCTCTGTACTTGCAACTCTCTCTCTCTCTCTTTCCCTCCCTCCCTCCTGAACAGAGTGAGATTAAAAAGTGTAAACGAGAATGTTACATTTACCTTGATTCTTCATCAGGTAGCTCACCTCTGAAAGACTGGTGTCAATTGCCCCCAGAGCAGAAGCTGAGTATCATTTAGTGATCTCCCAAAGAATTAAGAAATGAATGTTGATTTCCTATGGGGTAGCATCATTTTATCTTATATTTTACATTGTTTTCATGCTATATATTAAAGTCATATTTGATGCAAAGGAGAATGAGGAGGAAGTTAAAACTGCAACAACAATAAAGAAGAAATATATGGAGGGAAAAAATCCAAGTAATTGATCTTGATGTTACAGAGCTGATGTTTACTGTTCCCTGGACGAATTTCTGTTAAATATTTTATGACGAATGCAGGCAGAAGCTGAATTTTATTTCAGGGAAGGAACATTATTAATTACATTCTTGTGAATAGGATCCAAATGAGGCGGTCAAGAGGCACCAAAGCAGCTGAAAGAGCATTGTTGGAAATCTGTGTAGCTGATGATGTCTCATCCTCTCCTACATAAACCAATCAGAAGGGTGTTGCAGTAAATAATAACTTTTGGACAGAGAGAGAGATTACAATTTGGCATTAGGCTACATTTAAAAGGCAATTTGAGGTTGGGGATATGAAGAATTTCTAAGCCAGTTGATGAATTCTGTAGAAATAGTTGATAAAGCTAACAAGAAGATTAGGAAAATATCATGGGCTGGCAGAACGGAAAGGGTGAGTAATGTAGAACATGCAGAGAATAAATAGGCATTTATGAATAGCAAATGTTTAAAAGAAATTACAAAAGCCATGGGAAAAAATGGGAAAAATATTTTGGATTGATTGTCACAGAGGTTGTGCAAGTCATGTGCACCTAATCGCTACTAGATCAGGGCCATGATATTAAAGGGTTTAAAAAAAAATTGATCACAGCCAAGATAAGCTGTAGAACAGTTATGACAGGAATTTATATATACGTTGCAAATAAACATAACTACTAAATCCTGTGAGAAAATTCAAAAGGAGATATATAAACAGAGATTTCAATGAAATAGTTTGGGATGGTTATTTTGTTGGATTTTCTTTCTCATTCAAAGCACTTTTGGAATAAATTCTACTGAAATGAACACTGAATACTGCCAGCAGTCGCTGGAGAGTTGTGTGCATTATTACTCTTCTTGCGAGCTTGGGATGTTTGTGTATTGTCGTTTTGTCATCGGTAGCCAAAGTATTCATCAACAACACAGCCACCTGCTCATCACCTCTGGATTTTATTGTATGTTTCTGTAATAGTGGATTCAAACACAGAGGCAGGACCAATTATCATCAGATTCTGGTTCCAACAGCATCACTGAGAAATTGCTTCTCTTTTCTTGAAAGCTGCATGTAGCAGACTTGCTCCTTTCTTTCTGAGTTTCTATTGGTTTGTTTTCGACAGTTTCCTTGTGTTTTCCAGGCTGCTTCTGGTCTGTATCTCATCCATTTTCTTTGCTTCCTTTTTTATGGCCCTTATTTCTGGATTTTCTTGAGGACTTTGGAACCAAATAGTGAATGGAACAATAATATCAGAGGCGGAGGAGGATTCTCTGGTTTTGTAGCAGGTGTTTCAACAAAAATGTTACTCCCTCAATTCAATCAGGTGTCATCCAGGTGAAAGCATCCTTTGGTTGAATGTTGTTGATTGAGATTTAGCAGGCTGAGTAGGTATAGACTTCACCTTGTTAAAGCTGTCCCCACTACGACAGCATTAGTGTATTTCTATTGAAATTCCTATTATTTCTAAATGTAAATTTATTTTAAGCATATTACGTATCTACAGAATGCCAGTGTGGTATAGTGATTTACAACAGACCTGCACAACTTTGCAGTAAGTAAGGGCTGAAATTAAATAGGCTAAACTTCTTCAGGCTGCAGACAGGTTTTTAGCCCCTCACTTTCCAAGTAATGTTATAATAATGGTATAATAATGTTTTTTATTTGCATTATTAATGATTAAACAATTTTGTAAATAAAATAAACCATATTATAAAAATATGTTTTTATAATATGCTTCCATGTCTTCTCATCAGTGCTGGGGCAGGTAAGGAAATGCTGGAAGACGTCACACTGGGCCAAGAACAGATGGTTACACATATGGCCCATCCACCAGGCCAGGTGTTTGTGGCGTTTGGAAATGAAGTCCTCCTCAAAGTGCCCAGTGGCCTGCTTCTCTGGCAAATGGGGCAACGAGATGACAGGAAACTTTCTCATCAGGCACCTATAAAGCCAGTCAAAGTGCTTGTAGCACCAGTGTACCTGCTGCCCAGTGTGGCTGGGTACCAGCTTGTAGAAAATGTAGCTCTTCATGCCCTTGAATTTGGTCTGCTTGGTAGGGTTTTCAATGGAGTACTGGAAAGAGTATGGGTTCTCTTGGCACTTGAGCCCATAGGTGCCCAGCACCATGCACAGTGTGTCCCCTGACCTTCACGAAACCCGACCTCTCACCCAAAACAAAGGCCTCGTCACCTGATTTCACAAAAATGGAGAAGCAGTTCAAGAAGAGGCTATGGTCACCTCAGCTGTTGACACCCTTGAACCAGGCCTCCATCTCCTGGTCGCTGCAGAGGCTCAGCATCTTGTGCTCCCAAAGGGAAATCTCGCCCAGCTTCTCCACTTGAAGTCGTACAGTGCGCAGGCTCACAGCAGCACCATGGCCTGGTTGCTGCAGCTGCTACCCAGGCAGGGGATGGGGATAGGGACACAGACGGGCTGCCCACAGCGCTGCCAACCAAAGGCAACTCACCCTTCTTCTCCCTTTCCCACTGCTTCTCCTCTTGCCACTCTGGTGGGGTTCTTTTTAGTGGACAAATGGGCCAGCTCCCCACACACACCCTCGCTGCCCCTGGAGCACCTCCTCCTTTGCTTCACACTCTCTGGGCCTTTTTATTTTCCTCACAAACCACTCCATTCTCTCTCTTTCAGCACTGAGAGAGGAATAGCATGTGTATATATGTGTGTGGCATGGCTGTGGTGATGAGGAGAGAGCTTCCTTTCTCTCTTCACCCTTACTCACCCCTCAGTGACTGAAGAAGCCAGCCAAGCCAGTTTGGGTACCACCAACCCCGTAGGAGTCCCCACTTCATCCCGTCTGCATCGCCTGGGTGGAGAGAACCATGTGTGTTAGTGTGTTTGCCTGTGTGTGTGTGTGGAAGGGGCTGGGCCATGCCCAGTGACTGTCCTACCACATCACCAGTTTTGCTAATCTAGAACTGAGAAGGAGGGACAGGGAGCTGAACGTGGAGTGGCCGCCCCCATTGATGAGTCTCAGCAGACAAACAGGTACAGGAGAAGTGGAAATGGGGGCCACACAAAATCCTTTGGCGGGTTACATGCAGCCCCCAGGCTGTATGTTGTGCAGGCCTGATTTACAAGCTGGACTAGGACTCTGAAAACCAGGGTGTGAATCCTCACTTGCCTTGGAAACCCACTAGGTGACCTTGGAAAAGTCTGTCTTTTTCAGCCTCAGAAAGTGGCAATGGAAAACCCCCTCTGAACAAATATTGCCAAGAAAACTGTATGATAGGGTCAACAGAAGTCAGACATGACATGAAGGCACACAACAACAACAACATATTTGTATATTTATACAAACTATCTCTGGGTATTGCTTGCTTAGCAGACCTTTTGGAATTTATCAGATCATCATAGTTCAATAGGTCACTTGAAGGCACATACTTCTTTATTTTATACGTTTATGCATAAACTGCACCAGAATAGTGTAGTAGTTTGAGTGTTCGACTACAGATCCTGGAGACCAGGGTTTGATTCCCTGCTTGGCCATGAAAACCTGCTGAGTGACCTTGGGCACATCACACACTTTCAGCCCCAGAAAACTCCATGGTAGGTTTGCCTTAGTGTTGCCATAAGTTGAAAATGAATTCAAGGCAGACAACAACAATACTGTGTGAACTAGGATTTGCCATTTTTAATGGAAATCTAAACTTTACTGGAAATCTTCCTGGTAATGCATTTCCTTTTTTTTGGCGGGGATGTGTGTATGTGGCCTCCATTTTACTAATTTTTTAAAATTTTATAGAAAGAAGTTAATGCTAGTCATTCCTGTCCTAGGAAATAGTTTACAGGGCAAAGGTTTTGTTAGGATATAGAGATCAGGAAGTTCAGAAAGCAAGAGTTCAAAAATTCAGCAAAGGTTAAAAAAAATCAAGTCCAGAAACAGAGTACTGCTGGAACCACATAAGAGCCAAAGAGACTGAAATTTCTTGGATAAGGGACCTGAATGAGATAGGAACATGGTCTAGATATGTTAGCTGGATGAGTTTTTGTTTATTCTCCTATTCCTCATGGCTTGTTTGGCAGACTGTGCTTTCATTCAGATCCTACTGATATTTTTGTTCAAAAAATTTGACCTAAAGTAAATAGTAAAACTTTGTCATCCGAAATTTTGTGCCATTTCTTTCCCTTTGGAAATCCAAGCTATATCTAATAAGCCATTCCCATACTGCCCCTTAGGTAGTTACCTGAGACACAGAGCAGTGGCTTCAAGCATTAAGAAGAAGTTTCTGATTGTAGGAGCAGTTCAGTGGTGGAATATGCTGCCTAGCCTTATGGTAGTCTCCTTCTTTAGAGGTTTTTAAACAGAGGTTGGATGGCCATTTGTCAGGAATGTTTTAGTGGTGTATTCCTGTATGACATGGGTTTTCACTCAATGGTCCATGTGGTCTCTTCCAGCTGTACAATTCTATGATTCTATGATTCCATGACCCAGTGAGTTTAGATGCCGGTTTAGTGGAGGTAGAGGCTGATTTGTTTACAGGCTGGTTTGGTGGAGACAGTCAGTGGAAAATAGGGAAAAATGCAATGAAAAGAGAAAAGCAAAAGTAGTGTGGACACAATCTTTTGTCTGTTTCTCTTCCACTCCTGAGAGCAGGCATTATTGGTCTCTGATACTACCCTATTACCTAATAAGTGAGAGAAACCATACAGCCCCCAGAGGAGGAACAGTAGATTAGTGGCAGAGCATGCTTTGCATATAGAAAGCCACCCGCCCATTCCCTGGCATAGAATGATATAACAGTATGTTGTTCGCAAGTATATTGCAATTCTCTTTGTCTCTGTCATATTTTGTCTGTACTGGCAGTATATGTCAACTAAACCAGGAAAATATGGCATAAGAGTATACTTGTTCTGACATGCTAAGACACTGCAAGGAGACATTTACTTGGGCAGGCAGCCTAGTACAAAATGACATTGACTGAAACAGGAAATTGGATGAACCATATCTGCATACTGCTCAGGATGTGCCAGAAGCCATTTTTTTTCTCCGGTTGCTTGCAGAAGGTCTGCTAACCAAAGATCTAATATATGTTGGAATCATCCAACAGAAAAAGCTTTACTGCCCCTCCAATACCAATGTAACTTCTATAGTAGCACAATAGAAAACTGTTGGGTAGCCCTCCATATTTTAGTTATGGGACATGTAGTAGGAGTTAAGTAGCAGCTTGCTTGTAATAAGGTATGAGAACCAGAGACCATTAGATAAACAAAGCTAGGAATGTAGTGATAAGCGATGCCAGGCTATACCAGAACTTCAAGGTCTCTTGTGGGCAGGAAGAGAAACTCTTTGCCTTTTATGTTTTGAATTTTGCTAATTTCCTCCAGTTCACTCACTGAAGTCCTGTACTATGTATTACGCTTCTAATAAATAGTGTTTATGCACTGTTATATTTGTGTGTGTGAATTCGGTTCCTGACAGAAACAGTGCAGTGGGTGTGGGACAGTTGCTTGGAAGGACTAATGCAGCATCCACATGAGATGGTCTGATCATCTGTAGAATGGCAGGTACAAAGAACGGCTCTTCATTGGGAGATATTTCCCTCAGCAAGAACTACTATATTTTGCTGGCATATAAGATTCACTTTCCCCCAAAAAAAGTACTGTTTGAAAATGGGGTGGGTCTTATACGCCAGTGTGACTTATACTCTGGCAAATAGTATTTGCCAGTGTATAAATGGGGTGCATCTTATACATGGGTGCATTTTATACGCTGGCAAATACGGATAATTTATTTTGAAGTGTAGCAAATTACCCTGCTAAATTGCTTGGTCCTCCCTCCCTCCCTCCCTCCCTTTATTTATACTTCACCTTTTCCCCAGAATGGGACACAAGGTGGCTTATAAACACACACACAAAAAATTACACTAAAACCCAATCTGGCTAAACACATAGAAAAGGTGAGATTAAAACAATGTTAAAGTAACAACAGAATTAAAAAATCATTTAAATATCACTTTAAAACAAAGGTTGAAAGCTGTATGGCAGCATAACAAGCTCTTTTCTTGTTGACAATCAATCTCCCAAAATTTGCAGGGAAAAAAGGGACTTAATTTGCCTCATAAAATGAATCAAAGAGCTTATCAAAAGCAATAAGGGTTGTCAAACACCAATTATACAATTTCATTAAATACCATATCTACATCTAACAACGTGCATTAAAACATTTTAACAAACACCAGCAACCTTTAGGGGGCTCAGCAACTCAATGAGAGAGTAAAAGGGGGAGGTCTGTGATGATCCCGAACGGGGGGCGGACTTTACAATACAGCCCCCTTAGAGACCGAGAGTATTGAAAAGTGAATGGTTGTTGAAATGGAACCTTGGATAGCCCAGGGAAGGGGCTGGTGGAGAGAGTGGAATAACAGAATTTAACTGACAATGGGGGGATTGAAATCCAGTTTAGAGTTTGGTAGGTGTTTTAGGCTAGAGTTGAAGAGATAGTGGATGGAAATTGCTGAGTGTTGGATTTGAGAGAGAAGTGTTGTGCTTGGTTACAAAACAAGTTTTTACCTTGACAGTGGATTTAATAAAGATTTGTTTATATGTTTTCATACCTAGAGGTCTCAAGACAGTGTCCTTTCTCTGGACTAGATTATACATGCTACCATAGTACCAATACTATTACATTCATTTAAGGGATAAATCACTGCTTGTCTTCATATCTGGAAAGGGGCAGATTTAGGAAAGCAAATGAAGGGAGATAATATCTGGAAAGAGGAAGTCAAAGGGGCTTGGGACAAAAGGCAGAAGGGTGTTGCATTCTCAGGAAGGGAGAATAGAGACAGCCCAGTTTGTCAAAGCCCTGGCTTCACCAGAAATCTCCCTGGCTGTTCAGACCTGGACATAGGCCCTTTTCGCACGGCATTTTCCATGCAAAAGGGTACCTGCAGCATTGCGTGATTGTGAGGAGCAATCTGCATGACACAATCACAATTGTGCGATGCTCCATGGTAGGGCAGGCACCGATCGCACACCTTTTCATTTTCGGCCTTCAGCCAAAAATGGTGCACGATTGTGCATTGCTCCAGGGCCCCACACGCACTTACCTGGCATGCGGAGCCTCCGGAGCCATTCCGGTCATGCTTCCTGCCCCAGCACAGTTTGGGAAAATCCCAGGCTGCACTGCGGAAGGAAGAAGTGGGGCTCTCGCTCAAGCAGGCAACTTGTGCGGAGCCAAAGGACCCTGGATGTGAGAGCCTCTCGCTGGATCCCCGCATCCCAGCACCAGAAGAAGGTAAGGTGTGGAAAGGGCTGTAGAAGGGTGTCAGGTTGGGCAGGACTCAGGTGCTTCACATATTGTAGTATCTTGCTGCCAATTTCTCTAACTGCAAGAGTTTTATTATGTCCATTATTTGTTTTTTCATCAAAACTTACAAAATAAAACAATTTATTCATAAATATATAAAAAAATTGAAGCAAAGAGCAGCTATGCTATCCTCCCTAGAGAGTTCCAAAGTCTGGGAGCAGTTGCACAGAAGGGCCTCTCCCACATTTCCACCATGCATGTCTGTGAAGACAGAGGGATACAGAGAAGTAAATTTTCTGAAGATCTTAGGGCTCAGGCAAACTTGTGTGGGAAAAATGTAACCCGATATCCTGGACCTGAGCTATATAAGGCTTTATAGGTCATAGCTAGCACTCTGAATTGTGCCTGGAAACAGACTGGCAGCCAATGGAGCTGTCACAGCAAGTGAGTTGTGTGCTCCCTTTCGTCCCCTCTGTTAACAGGTAAACAATCTGCCTACAGTTCTTTGGAGCAGCTCAAGTTTCTAAGCACTCTTCAAAGGCAGGTCCACATAGATCATGTTACAGTAATCCACCAGGGATGTAATGAAGGCAGGTGTCACCATGGCCAAGTCAGACAGGGCAAATAAATAAACCCTATCTGTGAATAAATAAAAACAGCTGTTTTCTTTCAGGGTTTATGCTTGGTTCCTGATTCTGTGTGTTTACATGAAGGTTTTTATTTTGCTTTGCTTTCAGTTCGATATAACAGTGCTTATATTTTTAGGGAGCATAAACTATGTTGATGACACTTTTTTTTTTCAGAAAAAGTGGCCTGTCAAACAAATATTCTGCCTCATATGAAAATGTCGCTGGGTATTTGGATATTGTGGAATATCCTTAGAGGTACATTCAAACACCCAGGGGCATTTTTATGCCCAAGACACACTTGGAAGTCCCATGGGGTCAGAAAATACCCCAGAAGTATTTCACTAAAAGTTTTAAGAAGACATTAAATGAAAAAATATGTTTAACATCATGTTTGCTGTGTCCCTCAGGTAATTCATTTACACAAAATGAATATCTATTTTTGAAAGCATGGGCTAGAGGCATTGCAAATTCTTTAGTTCTGTTACTGCGCAAGGCTGGCCAATTGTTCAAAGAGAAATTCCTTGGCTTATCCTGTTTTTGGTTCTGTCAGTTGTTTGAATAATCTATTATTTCTTACTTTATTAGAGCTATTGTAACTATACCATTGTTATACATTATTGAGTATATCTATCATTTTAATTATATCTCTTTCATGAATGAGCTCCATGCAACTTATTATTCATTAATTATATACACAATCTGCAGTTCTATCTTCAGTAAAATTAATTTTAATATTGTTCATTGCTATCTCTGTAAAAGTCCTGAAATGTAAATGAGAACTTACTTGAGGTATTAATTTGATCTCTGCCTTATACCTTATCCATTACTGCTTCAGAACATGAATTTGATATGCCATATACCAGTATTATCAGTATCAGTATATAACAGAAGAAAATCATATAACAATAAAAGGGTAATCCTTCACACTTTAGCCATTCTGTTTTTATTTTGCACAGCCTGAAAGCATATGCTCCAACTAAGGGCGTTGTTGTTGTTAATTGGGCCTTATGTATTTCCTAATACATTGACTGGGATAATAAAACAGATATCATCACTGCAGTGTCTTTTTTTTTTTAATAAAGAGCCTATGATATCTGTGATTCTAACGTTGCTATCAGCAACAAACTGTTGCAATATGCATTTCTGTACCTCTGGAAGAAAAGTTAATCATACATTATCATGATTTGCTGCTCAAAAGATTCTGAAGAAAGGCATTAGACACACATCAGCTATTTCTAATTACCACTTAGAAAGCTCCACTAATTCTTTTGTGTTTGTGTTTAATAAACTCCTATAATAGTTTTATATTATCTTCAAATTAAAAAAACCCCTCTTCTTTCTGAAAGGAAAGTAACCCACAGCAAATAGTTGAAATATTTAGTATGGGGGATTAAATGCTATCTGCTTTTCTACATTAATTTTCTTTGCTATCTTTAGATTCTAGCCAGCCAGTAAGGCAAAATATTCCCTTCTATCTGTGCTATGTTCTGCTTCCTAGCAATTTTCTGTTTGCAGACACAAAAATCACAGTGCTGGGTACAGAGTGGTGGATTAAGAATCTTATTTGCTAAGCACTTTGGATTCTCCTGCCTAACATGAAGTCTGTGTGTCTGTCTGGGGGAGGGGGACAGGGAGAGAAAGAGGGAAAAGCAGAAAGAGATGTTTTCATCCTTTTACAATGTGGCATGGGTCACTTGCTTCAGCCATTCGGTGCTGTTTGCTACACCAACACATTTCTGCAGTTCTGCTATCGTAACACATTCCAGTCTGGGTAATATTGTGCGAGCTGATGAATGGATTCTCATATCTTCTGATGATAGGCTTCCTGCTCCTGCTCAGTTTTGTCTATGTCGTACTGAAAATCTTTGTTTTCTGTTTATAAGACAGTATTTTGTGTATTTCAAATTTTTGAAATAAATAAATCTCCCCATCAACTATATCTTAACAGCCTGCTGAATAAAATGGACTGCCAAAGGGTGCAAAAACAGAAGGGAGGCTACCATCAAGGGGAAGAAAAATGGCTGGCTGCTATCCTACTGGTGACATATGTCTTTTTATGGTCCTAGCAGAGGACGATATTCACTATCTGCCTTGTGCAACAACCCCTTGCACAGTAAACTCACTTGTGTGTTATACCTCCCATCCACATTCATTTAGTGGCTGCAGGAATGCAAAGACCTGCCCCACAGTATCCAGCTACATTCCTATAGCTGGACTGATGATGATGGTGATGGTGATGGTGATGACAGTGATGATGATGTCATCCTCTGGTACCTCTGGAGGATGACATCAGTATCATGCATCCAACTATAGGATCATAACCAAGTACTATGAGGCTATCCCCCATGCCTCCCTGGCCACTCAATAGTTGTGGAGGGAGGGCAAAGCAGACTGGTAAGTTCTCTATATGGAGAGGGGAGGGGTTATAGTTCCACCTTGCAGAACCTTATATTTTACCTGATGATGCAGCATCTCCAACATCCATTTCCAGTGTAACAACACCAAAGCCCCATCTTCCCAAACAGTCAGACGAATTGATGAGGATTTTGGTAGAATATACTGTATTTTCGGGCATATAAGATGCATTGGCGTATAAGACAGACCCATTTACACGTCAGCAAATACTATTTGCCAGTGTATAAGACACATGGATGTATAAGACGCACCCCATTTTCAAACAGTATTTTTTTGAGGGGGAAAGTGAGTCTTATACACCAGCAAATAGGGCAGCTGTGTATTATACATTGAATGAAACTATCCATCTACATTACTTAATGGTTCCTCCTCATTCATGGAGTTTAGGGGAACTAGGCCCTTGTGAAAGTGGGGAAACCATGAATATCATAAGATCCCCCCCGCCCCGCAAGAAAAATACTACAGACTCCATTCCATCCACTCCATTTCCCACTTTGCCACACAATGTCTGAGACAGATTTTCAAGCCCCTCTCAGTGGATCCAACATTTCACAACACTCCTTCTGCTCCCCCTCCTCCTTGCCTGTCTCTTGTTCTGCCAAAAGTGCCAGTCCCTCACTCTCTTTCCCACCTGGCCACCAACAAGCCTCAGCCAGATTTTAAACTGTTTCAGGAATATGGATTCCTTCCCCCACTCCTCTGCCTTTACTCTCTGTTTGCCTCATCCAGATTTTAAAACCCTCCCAACCCATCAACTCCTTCCCTCCACTCCTCTGCCTTCCAAGTCTCTTTTTACTCTCTGTTCCCCTCAGACAGATTTTAAACCCCTCCAAACCCATCGATTTCTTCCCTTTCACTGGATTATTGCTCCCAGAATCCATCAATCTACATGGTGAATGATCCAGGTAAATCCTTTCCAGCCCTACATGGAGATGCCATGGATTATAGTTGGGACTATTTCTTTCTGTGCAAATCAAATACTATTTCACTTAGCTACAACCATTCCCATTTAAAAACTGCTTCTTTTCTGTGCCATACAGTTGAAAATATCTTCCAAGTATCTTTGAATCACATTGTTAAGCTGGCAATTATACTGACAAGTGTTGCATATGTTACTCTAGCATCAATGATGGAAAACAAATTTTACAACTACTATTCCTATGTTTGACCATGTCTTAAAGATGCATGGCATAAAGGAAGGGGGAGGTGGAAAAGTATATTTGGAATAAGATGTGGGAGTGGAATAAAAGGAATGTTATAAATGAAAGTAAATTACAGAGCTGTTCCTGTGAAAAATGGTATTTCAGTGACTTCCATGGGGGTATTTTATCTTTAGAATCTCAACATGCTGGGATGCGAAAGTAATAGCAGTTTTTAGGTTACATGTTAGCTTCAGTATGGCCTCTCTGTGGTTGTTTCAACGAAAAGCAATATTATTTTATAGACCTAATCAATATTTCATAGAGTGCCACCATTTTCCCTTGATTCAGGCAGTCATCCAGGTAGTCTTCAGATGCTTTCAGGCTTTTGTGCAATTAATGTTCCTACTACAGATCATGTGGATTCCATTCATGCCAAAATTCGATCATAAATAAGTGCCATGCCGCTTCATTTCTTGTAAATCTTCAGCATGCAGACAAGATTCCAGTCTGTGAGATAAAATCAATGTGGCTGCTGACTAGTTGTGCCACCCCAGGTAAAATGTAATTCTCTCCCTGGAAAGTGGGCAAATTCAGTCTGTCTTCTTTTATCAGAGTATTTGGACACATAGGGTTTACAATTCATTTAATTTCTCATACACTTTTGTTAATGCTGGGCTCTTACTGTGTCATTTCCTAAATACAATATACCAACCTGTCCTATGATAGTGATCCTTCTATAAGTGAAACCAGATGTAAAATAATACCCCCCTCCATTCTCTCAAAAACAGGTATAAATGTAGCATCCAGCCAAGCCTTGTGGCAAAGTAATGAAATAAAATGGAGCCTCCAGTGTTGCTGCTGATTGTTGCTTTTGTCAGAGAAGTAATCATGTTTTAGTTTAGTGGAATCCTGCAAATGAAGGATTCCTGCCTGTTTATTGCTGCCAAGGACATTTTTAGGTTAATTGTAATAGGCCTGTCAGGAGAATGAAGACTAGAAAACATGGTATGATGATGGAAATAAAGAGTCTAAATTGTTATCAGAAGAGGAATGGGCAACTGTGCCAGAGCAGAGGTCATTTTTCACACCTCTATACTCCTGGTTGGCTGTATCATTGTGGTTTTCCCAAACTGGAACTGTGGTCATGTCATTTCAAGTTTTGACATTGGTCATTTTTGGCCAGCTTTGGGAGGCATGGGGATATGTCGAAACCAGAGCTGCCATATTTGAGACAGTTCTGCACTGTTCCAAAACACTTTCGTATAAAAAAAAATACTTAAAATTATTTTAAAACATTGTTTGGTTGCTCTAAGGGTGTCCTTGGGGTAGGAGCACAAAAACAAAGTTGGTGCTTCATGCAGTCTGATAGTCAGTGTGGTGTAGTTCCCCATGAGGTGGGGAACATTAGAGTCTGCCCACAATGCCAACATCTCCTTAGAATTTGGGGGAATTATAGCTCAAAGGAGGCCTGCAAGAGGAGGGTAATTTTCACCTATGTATACCAATCCTAATGGTAGAGAGGAGTCCAGTTAAAATTAAACAAAGTGTTTTATTTGAATTGACAAGCACATGAGAAATCAGAAAGTTTTAAGAGCCATACAGAGCTATCAGAAAATGAGACAAGAAAGGCTAGATAGAGAGGTTGGGTGGAAAGGGTGATAGTTACTAGTTCTGAAGAAGAGGTCACAGCAGAGCGGCCCAGAGAGCATCTGAGGGTAGCACGGAGGAATAGCAATCTGTGGAACCATGTGCAATGTACTACATTTAGAAAATACTGAAGCTAAGGTTTTTATGCCCTGTTCCACAACCTGGTATCTTTATTTCACATATGCACACTGTTGTTGTTGTCAAGTTGTTTCCAATTTATGGCAATCCTGAGATGAACTTATCACAGGGGTTTTCTGGCAAGATTTGTTCAGAGTGGGTTTGCCTTTGCCTTCCTTGCTGAGAGAGTGTGACTTGCCCAAGGTCACGCAATGGATTTACATAGCTGAGCAGAAATTTGAACTCTGGTCTCCATAGGCACATTTCAGCACTCAAACCCCAACAGTGCACTGGCTTTCTATTAGATCTGAACAAAAAGACTGGTGAAATACGTTGAATTGTTCTCCATTTTTGTGGTGTAGGAAGCTATCCCTATTCTTTCCATGTTATTTCTACCTCTGGTGCCAAATTTTCTGTTGAAGAAGTAATGTCTAGGAACACATCTACTTTGTTTGTTGTTTCATTTAAACAAATGCATGAAACCTGGAGAGACAGTAACTTCTCCTGCCAAACTGTAAACGAGTAGCTACAGAGGGATTTGTGTTAGTCATGTTTAACTTTGCTTTTTTTTTAAAAAAAAAAAATGAAATACATCTTTAACTCATGTACAGGCAGCTGAGTACTAAGCCCTCCTAGTTCATCCTGCTTTCTGAACTCTAATGTCTATAATTTATTCTGCTGCTTGTACAGTAACAGATTGCGTGTGGATTTGACACATGTGTACACACACATGAATATAGACAGACACAAGAAAAAGAGAGAGAAGGCAGGAAGTATGCATGTATGAAAGCTTTCAGTATAGACAGAGCACCCATACTATCAGACACTTTATACTAAAGCCCCTGAAAGCATCTTCACAGTTCAAAGTACAGCTACACTGTACAGAAAAGGTCAAGATTATAAGCAACACTGCACAAAGGCTGAGCACTATAGACAGATCCTGTAAAGTTCAGATTAAAATATACAACAGGACTCACAACTCCACTGACGTGGAAGCCATGAGGTGACACAAGTTGCTACTAGATAGATCACAAAGGTTAACACAAACTTCCAGGAAAGAACAGAACAGTGTGTGCAAAACTGAATGACCTAACACCGGCCCTCTCCACACCTTACCTTCTTCCAGTGCTGGGGTGCGGTGATCTGGCGAGAGGCTGTCATGCCCAGGGTCCTTCGGCTCCTCACGAGCTGCCTGCTTACGAGAGAGCCCCACCTCTTCCTTTTGCAGCACATGCACTGGGACAGGAAGTGCGACTGGTGTGGCTCTGGAGGCTCCACATGCCAGGTAAGTGCGTGTGGGGCCCGGGAGCAATGTGCGATCGTGCACCATTTTCAGCTTCTAGCCGAAAATGAAAAGGTGTGCAATCAGTGCCTGCCAGCCCCTGAAGTGTCACACAAGTGTGAGTGCGTCGTGCAGACTGCTCCTCACAATTGCACACACTCCAGGCGCCCTTTTGCATGGAAAATGCTATGCAGAAAGGGCCACCACCTCTTCTTTCCTCCACCAACATCTGTGATTTGGACAGTGATGGTGAGATTGGAAGTTAGAACTGTCACTTTACAAATCCCAGTTTTCTATGCCTCCCACAGCATTTTAAAGAGTTTGGTACTAGGCATCCATATTCTCATTTAAATCTCTCAAGAGTGGAAATTTCTGAAACGCTGACATTCATATTGAGGCAAAAGTTATTTTTTTCAGTGGAGTTAATACAGCCTAGCAAATACATTTACTCATGTTGCTACTCTGACATTCTTTTAAACTAGCCAGTCATTCACCAGTGAACACCCAAATTAATAAAAATTAATAAACACCCAAATTAATAAAAGAAAATATCCTTAAAATATCCTTAAAACACTAAAACCCAGCCCTTAGAAAAATTGGTAAAAAACACAACCGTTCCAGAATTGCTCTCTCTCCATCTGTCTATCTATCTGACATTATTATGATTTTTTTTTTTTTTGCATCTTTTACTTTCAGAAACATATGGATTGTCCTAGGATTACAAAGGATTGAAAAGAAAATATTTGCCTTCTGTGTCTATATTTTGTAGTAAAGGAGCAAAGCTTGCCTTTCTGCAGAGGAGCTTTTCTGTCCTCAGCCCACACACCCCAACATCTAATTACAAGAGCAAAGGCTTTGCAAGTGAAAATTTATTTCATCTCTCCCTTCCTCTACTGCAGTTTGCTCAGATATATATATGCTTGATTTGTACTGTCGGTCCTGGAGCAAAGTGATTTCAACAGCAAATTCAGTCACTAAGCAATAAAGACCCTAAAGATGTTTGTAGTTAAGGATGAGTATCACATGGTCTGCAGGTCACATGCAGCTTCCCACTCATTTCTGTGAGGCTCAGTAGGGACCCTCAGGGACTGCTTTCAAGGAGGTGGGACTCAATATTGGTAGACGGACTGTTATTAAAGTAACCCACTTGTGATATTTTCTGGGGAAGGGCAGATTACATTTACCATTCACTATCACTGAAATATCCACAAATGTGAAGGCTTCTTACAAGCACAGTGTGTACTTAGAAATGCCTCTCATGTGTTCAGTGTAGCTTACTCCTGACTAAGTGTGTATAGGAGAGATTGCAAGCAGCCTTTGTTATTCCAAGGAGGGCTCAATCAAAATTGCCACTTTAATATTTCTTAGTGCTTGATCCTTTAGTATACCTCTGACTGATAACTCCTGAGGTGATTCAACTACACAGTAGTCTTAGGCTTCTGAATTTACCAGCTATTTTTGGAGGAGGGATATCAGCCCTTCTGGCCCAGGCTGAGGGAGAACTCATGCCCCGGCTCCTCTATTCCAGCTTCTGTGGGTCTCAGGCCTCTTCTGATGAAAAATGGGGAACAAAAGAAAATAGCTATGCCTAGAAGCCTCAAAGAATAGTAGATTTTCTTTAGAATAATGCACACACACACACTTTTTGCTTTTTCCACTCACCACATTTTTACAAAATCACAAGTGAGCTTAGTGCCACTTTCCATTTTGTTTTGGAGCAATGCTATGGCCCACAGTGGGTTCCAAAGGAGGAAAAATGAAACCATGGCATTTTCTCACCACTGTTCTAACAATATTTGGAGAGCATCCCTCATTCTACTCTGTAAAAAGCTGTAGACTTGCATGGTAGTTTGCCTCTGCCAGGTTACTCAGGCAGAACCTAACCTTGGGCTTCTGTCAACCGCCTTGCTCATTTATTTTAAACCCCCACCTAGGGTTTACTACTTAGGTGCTGCAACTAAGGAGCAGTATGTGTGTCCTTTGGGAGTTCTGATTTGTTTGTACATGACCAAAGTTCTCTTAGGCCCTTTCCGCACCTTACCTGGTCCTAACATGGGTGCGCGGGGATCACGCAAGCAGCCTCTTGTGAAAGGCACTCACATCCCCTCTGCTTCTTCTCTGCAGCAGCTCCCTGCTGGCCAGAAGGAAGCATAAGCGCTCCGCCTCTTCCTTCCGCAGCGCAGCAGGGTATTTTTCCAGGCTGCGCTGGGGGAGGAAGCCTGGGGGCTGTGTCTTTGGAGGTTCCGCATGCAAGGTAAGTGCGTGTGGGACCCGGGAGCGATGTGCGATCACGCATCATTTTCGGCAAGAAGCCAAAAATGATATATTCCACCACCACCTACTGGCCCTAGCAGCATCACGCAATTGCGAGGACATCATGTGAAACGGCCCTTGCAGTCGCATGACGCTCTGGAGGCCCTTTCACATGTGAAATGGTGTGCGAAAAGGGCCTTAGTTCCCCTTACTGAAAAACTTAGCCAGACGTTAAAACTACTATGAGAAATCTGTTCACCTAATAAAAACCTTCTTTAAAACATCATGCATAAATTCAGGTCCACGGCTTCTTTCAATGTTTGTATAGTCCTTCCTGAACTTTCATCTACTTGCCCAATTCCTGCTCAGCCTCCCATCAGAACCAAACCAAACTCTAAAAATTGTCAGTTAAACTGCAATCCTCTGCTCTTATATTCCCGCTCAGCCCCACCCCCAACACTCTTTAAGTGTTGTAATTAGTTGGTTATATATGTTAAACAGGTCCTCTGCTTTGCTACCTAGCATGGCTGGTCTG
Source organism: Iguana delicatissima (assembly GCA_948472985.1). Classification (NCBI taxonomy): domain Eukaryota; kingdom Metazoa; phylum Chordata; class Lepidosauria; order Squamata; family Iguanidae; genus Iguana; species Iguana delicatissima. The sequence continues at coordinate 2,400,198 of CAOKZL010000251.1, read as the reverse complement.
TTAGGTCACATAAAAGAGCAGCATTTCTAGAGTAGGCAGCATGATATTCAAGCAGCTTTAAACTTTTGAGCCCTGGCATTTTCTATTGGAACTAAGCCTTGGTCTTTCAACATATGCAAAATTCCCTTCCTATATCACAGTGTGTGTTGAGAAAGATCTTAATTTTTTTCCCCCAGAAAGTATAATTGCTGATAAAAACCCTGGCCCTTTTCGCACCTTACCTTGATAGCGCTATGAACTAGAGCCCTCACGATATTGCCAATATCGTAAGAGGCCCAGTAGAGAGCCCCTTGCAGTCCGTACATGGTAGGTCATTTGCAAGAGAGCACCAGTCCCCGCTCAGTGCCTTGTCCACATGTCGGCATCCTGGGCCATGCCCAGGTCCCACCCTGTCCCTGCCCCACCACCCCTGATTTGTTGGTGGTTTTTCTTTCTTTTTTTATTGTTTCATCGACTATCGTGCTAACGATAGATCCTGCCAACAGGCTGTTTCATACTACGTTGGTAATGTGCTAACATGATAATGATAACACAGGGTTTAAAAAAAAACACAGTCGCCTGGACCCCAGGAGCTGCTGTAGTCTTGAGTGTGAGCAGCAACGCAGCCCCGGGGTGGCCTCTCGTGGCAACATGTCATGCAGTTTTCCCTGCTGTGATGGAGGCAGCGGCCGGCCTGCTGCTGGGCGGAGGATCCCCTGGGAGTTGCTGCATGAGGGACAGGCAGCAGGGACTGCCCACGCCCTGCCCACTCCCAGGTCCTTCTTGGAAGCACACCGGACGACGGCTCCGCAGGCCCTCTGGTCATGTGACCGATGCCTGAAAGGCGAAAATAAGAAAACGTGCTGTCAGCACTATCCATGGCTGTGATATCACCTGGTTTGCCAGAACGTCATGCGGTACAGCGGTTCGTGAAGGGGGGGTGGGAGTGTGCCTAATATGCTTTAAAAACACCATGCGAAAAGGGCCCCTAATTATTATTGCGTAATGTACCTATATGTGCAGCTTCTCGTATTCAGTTTCACTTACATTTCAGATGTATAGTAAGTGATTCTGGCTTCCAATTTGATTATGTGTACTTGTTTCAATGATTCAATTGTATGTATCCATCTGTCTCTACGGGGTGCCCAAAAGGTAGGATAGGGGTGTCCATTTGGACATATAATTATTGTTTTAAAAATGCTTTGCTGCCTTACGTGCCTCACCACTTCACCAATGCATTTTCCTTTTTGGTATAGCTGGAGACATGGTCTTCCTCCCACCCCACTCTGATTTATTCAAGTCAGTTCAAATCACTCCACATTAACAGTGTTCCAGATCTCAGACAGGCTAGTCTAGCTCATTTGGATTTGCTCCAGGTTGGCCTGATTAGCTTTGGAATTTACCTGAAGTAGTTAGAGAACTATTGTTCCTATTTGAAAAAAGAGCACCACAGAGATATAGGCTAGAAATGTCCTATAATGGCATAAGTAGAACTGAAAATGAAATTGATCTCAGAATGGTATATGAAAGAAATGCAACAAAAATCTTAAACATCAAGTAGAAAGGACTATTTAATCCAGATTTACTTCAGAGTAGATATCACATTTAAAAAGGATATTGATATAGATTGATGAATGAGCACTATTTTCTAATTCATGAAAGGCAGCATGCTTAATGCTTTCTCAACTAACATTGCTAAGTGAAATAAGGGACATTTTATAAAAGAGTCCAGACCAGCTGCTTCTTCCATCTTATGTGCCTCAGTACTGAAATCAGTTGTGTGGGGAGTGGTAGTGGTGGGGAGATTCTGAGTACAGAAAACCTTACAGAGAAAGGATTATGGACCATTCCGCCAGCTCTCTCTCAGCTGCAAAGTATACCAGGCCAAAGCCATTTTTCATTTGAAAAGCACAAAAGAAATAAACCTCATATGTTCTCTTTAGAATGAATGTAGCACACTGGGAGAATATAACACAATGGCGTGGTTTCCTTCTCTGACATCTTCAGGTACTGCTGGAAAAGACCCTTGCCTGAAGCTACAGAGAGTTGCTGTCAGTCAGTGTAGACCAGAGGGAAACTGTAGCAGATCCAGGGGGCAATTTTTGGAACCCTCCAGGGACAACACAGCCTGCTCAAGTCCCTTCCAAACATGACAAAAAAAGTCCACATCTGGTTTTTGAAAAATGGATATTCTTGATGTTCAACAGTGTGGGGAGAGTTTCCATGCTACCTATGTTAAAGACGAACCACCAGTTTTGGAGGCTTCCAAGAGAAGTGATTCACCCCACCCCCACCCCCACCCCCAAGAGAGCTGGCAGTAGGGTAGAGGTGCTCAACTTATAGCTTTGAGGTTTAAAGAGATAAGACATCACAGGGAGGGTGAGACTTATTAATGGAATACCTGAGTATCATTGTTGTTTTGGTTAGTGTGAACTAGAATCAGAAACCTGTGTCCTCATTTCTACCAAAAGAAGTGAGTTGGAGAGGGGAGAAAGTGTCACAGGGAAATCTGGTCGGGATCATGGTTAGCAAAAGAAGAGAAGCATGTCTTCTCACACCATAATCTTAACTAAACTCCTCCCTCCAAGCTGATATTTGGAACAGACGGGTATCACCCATTGAAGACGATATAGCTGCTTTCCCATGTAAAATATTAGCTTCAGAAAGTCCACTTTGTTATGTTCTCAGTACAGGGAGAAAAGATTAAAGATCCTTTCCAGATGCCAGATTGAACAATTCTTCTTTCACTTTCTTTAACAGTTATAGCCTAAAGTGGTATAGCACTTTATTGAGTATAGTGATAAATAAATAAATAACCTCAGAGAATGTGGATAGTGGGTGGGGGGAAAACATGTTGAATTCATGGCGGGGATGATGGGGAGGGGTGGAAATCCTGTCACATCCACATCCAACCACATCTCTGGCAGAAAAAAAGTGGATAAATGCCTGGTATATTTAAAGCATGATTGGAACAGGAACAATTGTTAGAAGGCATTGTTGGAAATCTCAGCATTCTCTCCCCCCATCTTGTTGTTAGAACAGATGAGCAATAGCCAGATAGGGCCTCCCTTTCTGTTGCATGCCAGATCTTCTCCATTTGCCTTTCTCTGTCTTTTATTGCATGATCATAAATACCTTTGGTGCTCATGTGACCCAGGACAGTTGCTTGAGTCATCGGTCTTATAAAAGTTAAGACTCCTCTCTCTCTCTCTCTTTGTTCTCAATGGCTGCTTTCCCTGAACTCTTCGCATGCTCCGAGTTTGAGTCCCATCAAGGAGGATGGTGAGTTAAACTGAAGAATCTCCTATTCACTAGATTAGACAGGTAGCAGACTCTCTCAATACAGATGTAAATGAAGAGTCATTAGTAAAGTATTTAGTCTTTTATTCAAAGCTACCTGCGTCTGTGTTTATTCCAAGTACCAGTTTGAAGCCACAAGTTGTTAGATAAAACTTCTACCGCTTCTCTGTGTGACTTTGCTAAATGAAGGCTGGATTCCTGACAGTTTCAGTCTCATTTTCCCACAGGCATAAAATCCAGAAAGACAATGAATAGTCCAACATTTCCCAGAACTCCCGAGCCATTTAAAGGAGCCCACAGGTGTGCTTGGTATTGTATTCCTATCTCATTATAACTGTACTGATCCCATTTAGATCAAATATGGTCTTTCCAAAGTAGAGAGACTTCAAGGTTAAACTTCTGGGGGTGTATGGCTATCCTGAGTGCTACAGCAGGCTAGCAACAAGTTGCCAGGCAACCAGAATAGCTCTTCAGGAAAGAAACCCAGCCCATTAGTGTGAAGGAGGGGCTGGTGGCAGAAAGTGGAAAAAATATAAAAAGGCAAACACTGATTTCTTGGGCAGTCTTCAGTAAGAAAGAGCTCTAAGGTCTGTTCTTCAGCCAGCAAGAGTTCTGGCATAAAGGCCCTTATTCACCTTACCTGGTGCCACTGGAGTCATGCAAGATCGCACAAAAAGCTCCTCTAGGAGGGAATCGTGTCACCTGTGCTTCCCTCCGCGCCAACTCCGTGCTGGACAGAAGGAAGCACAATAGCTCCGCCCCTTCCTGGTACTTTCCCAGGCTGCGCTGAGGGAGAAGCGTGGCTATCGTGCTTCCTGAGGTTCCACACACCAGATAAGTGTGGGAGGGATGCTGGAGGAATGCACAATCACGCATCATTTTTGGCAAAGAGCTGAAAATGATATAATATGCAATTGCTGCGGGATCACTACAGGAGTGATGCACAATCACGAGAATGTCATGCAGAACCGTCCTCACGATTCTTCATCATTCCCGTGGCCAAGTGCAAAAAGCGCCAAAGTCTCTCAATCAGCCAGGGAGATTGTCTATAAAGGAAAAGGGGTTTAATCCTCAGGGAAGCCTAGAGAGTGGCAGAAGAGCAATTAAACCATTATAGAATCTAGTCAGAAAGTGTGACCTAGATTGGGGGTTGAGCATTTGGTGGCAGTATAGCTATTACTTGTGCTTATATGAAAGTTTGAAGATATAAGGAAATTGACTAAAAGTATTCTGAAGAACTGTATTAGCTCTGACCTACATCTGAACTCCAATATTGTATCTGTATGTTTTTTTAAATAAATATCAGAATTTATTTTTTATAAAATACTGACTCGACTGAGTAGTATACAGTTTTTAAAGACAAAGGAGCATGCTCTCATAGGAACATCCCATACAGAGGTTCTAAATAACCATTGAAAGGCCTCACCTTTACACAAAGTTGGTGCTACAATGGGGGAAGGCAGAAGTGTGTGTCAACTCACAGTGCGCCTTATCAGACTGGGGAACTGACATACCAGCCTGAGTGAGAAAGAAGCAGGCCTTGTCACAGAAACCTCCCAGAAAATGGTAAAAAGTGATCTCTTCCCAATGTGCCACATTTATAAAATGTTTTTTCATACATCTTCCAAAGGGTAAAGTCTATCTTATCATTACTTTTTCATGTTAAAAATGCCTACTTGAGGTAGTTTAACTTGAATGTCAGTTTTGAAGAAGGAGACTTTGGCTTTCCATCAATGGCTCAATTCCAAAAACAGGAACAGAGATCACAAACACTGTTCCAAAATATCAGACTATAAAGAGCTGTCCCTTCTTTAATTGTTTCCAAGTGATGTGCTTGTATACCACTGTGTATATGTAAGCCTAAATCCCATCACTAAACTCAACTAGAGCAGATCTATGAAGCCAATGGAATTTATGTAAGTTTTAGTTTGTTGATGTGGTTGTGACTGAGGTTGTGGTTGTGTGCCTTCAAGCCATTCCTGACTTATGGGAAACCTAAGGCAAGCCTATCATGGGATTTTCTGGGCATTAGAGTGCGTGATGCACCAAGGTCATCCAATGGACTTCCATGGTAGAGTAGTGAATGGAACCCTGGTTTCCAAAGTCATAGTCCAATGCACAGTCCAGAGTCATTTTAGCCACCGGGGAACAGATACATCTTATCATAGATTCATTCTCTCACAATAAACTTCTGTTTAAGGGTCTAGAACTGCTGTGCAGGATTCCTTTCATTCCCATGTCCTTCACATCTCTGCTTCTGTTTTTCACATTCTCTCTGTATAAGCACACTTACTTCACCATTAAAGCTCATCAGACAGACCCAGAGAGCCCTCATTCTCTGTCATTTATTTCCATGGATAAGTGGTTAAATAGCAAGCAAGAGGGTTGGTAACACTAAACGAGCATAAGATTTTTGAAGTAAGAATGCAAGGTGGTTGGAGTACTTAAATGTCAGCAATTAGAAGAATAATCAAAAGATGAAATGGGCGGTGGGGGTGAGTGCTATGGGAGATACTAACATGCCTCTCTCCACTACTTTGAAGGCTTAAAACACATGCACACATAGAGGACAAAATGAACACCTGCTGAAGACTTTTAGCTTAGATTGGGTTTAATGAGAGCTGCAGGTGCTTAGCATCTCTCTTAGATTGGCCATGAGAAACCATAAACACTTAAATTTTGATCCCATGACATCTTTGCATCTTCACATCACAGCAAGAAGGATGTCTGATTATTGCTGCATAAAACATTGGCTGCTAAAGGTAGCATTTTGGAAGCAAAGCATCCTTTTCAGAAAGGTATCATATCTCTCTGTTTTATTCTTTTGTCCCTAGAAACCATTCCTTTCACAGGTAGCATGCTGCAGCTCACTATTGAAAGTGATCATTATCCTAGGAGAAGCACATAGGGTTGTTTTTCTTTTTTTTAGAAACCTCAAAAAATTGTTAAAGTTTTCATTTAAAACAGGCTAACAAATTTACCTATTGTTGCCTGATAATTATTTTGCTTGTATTTTGAATGAAATAAAAATATGAAAAGTAGTACCCACAGTCCTTGAAATACATTTCACCTCAAATGGTCCACAACCAGGTGGTCCTGATCTTATGTTCTAGATGTCATAAATGTGTATACTAAAAAAATCTAACTAAATAAATAGAAAAATAGAGAAATCTGAGGTGTTTGTTCAGGAAATACTTGAAGGAGTTGATAAAAGTTCAAAGCCTTACCACAGTCTTCCTTTTTGATCCCATTACACAGCAAAGTTAGATGAGTCCGTGACCAAGTATGTAGATTTATATGGCACAACAGACACAGTAGTAGTATAGATGTAAGCAATGTATTATATTACTGAGAACAGATAAAAATGTTATTTTTGTTATTCTTGTTACTATTATTCAGTCTCCTACTTTATTTCTTTTTTAATTTATTAAGTCAACAAAACACAATAGAATAGGATAGAATACAACTTGACAACTACACACAACTGCACCCTTACATAACACTAGTTCCCCCACCCCTACACTGATCCAGACTACCCACCTAAGAACCCTTCCACACCTGATAAGGAAAATAGATATCCAGCTTCCCTGACATAAACTATAGGTCAAAATTAACTGAACAGCTTCTGATATTTGAATATAATAAAGATTATTACCTCCTTTGCTAAGTTTGCCATATAATAATCAAAACCAATAATTGATACATTCATCTCTTTGTCTCATAAAAATGTGGGGATACCAGTTTTTGACCTCTTTATTTCTTTGGCCTTTACAGCTTCACAGAGGACAGAAATGAAATATTGCTGAATCTTTCCTCTTCATTGTAATACCATCTTGGGAAATTTTATGTGTTGGTGGGATGTTATGGAATATTTTGGGGAAAATTGCTGTTGCATTTATTGGATAAGTTAACATAATATGGCTGTGTACACAAGGCACAGCAGGAGCCCTGGTGGCGCAGTAGTTAAATGCCAGTACTGCAACCACAAGGTTGTGAGTTCGATCCTGCCAGGCTCCAAGGTTGACTCAGCCTTCCATCCTTTCGTAGGTCGGTAAAATGAGTACCCAGCTTGTTGGGGGCAATTAGCTAAAAATACATTGTAAACTGCTTAGATAATGCTTAGTTGATAGGCAGTATAGAAATAAATGCTATTGCTATATTGCTAATAAAGTAAACAAATGTTGGAAGGGATGAGAGAATAGAATGTTGGAAGTGAGTGATGATTGCCTGAATCTCTAAAGGAAGGGAGAGTTAAAAGGCAGGTGCGTATAGCAGTTGCTCAGAGTAAGAGCTGGGTTTGTCAAAATTAGGATTGGGAGGCTGTTAGAGTATAGTTAGGAGAATTAGTCAAGGTCCAAGACAGAAGATAGTTAGAATCAGGGTCAGAGTTAGCTAAGAGCCGAGTGCGTGAGACAGTGAGAGATGTGATTTAGACGTATTAAATAAGTAATCTGAGATGATATGTTCAATTTCTGTTTTGTTGTTGCTGTTTTTTTATTGTGTACTTGTGCCTCCAAGAATGCCTTATACTGAAAAGCCTGAGCCATGTGTCTGTGGCAGCAGCAGTTAATACAAGTGTCTGTGGGGAGATAAGACAAATAAAGTCTTGTACAGAAAACACAAGGGCATCAAAAAGGTCCCCACATTTGATGCTATAGCAGTGGGACAGGAAGAGGTCCTAACATTGGTGGCAGTGGAAAGATTAGTGGAAAACCTCACAGCTGGGTTTAATGCCTGTGACACACTGTATACATGCTGTGGAACTAGAGGGAAGGTTCATGTTAGTAATTCAAGCATGTTCTTAGAGTTTTAGCTGTCCAAAGAGTTCCGATGGAGGAGGAGGAGGATTTGCATCAAATCAACTTCAACCTGTGGCAAACCTATGAATGTAAGAACACCATCACCCTTCAGCTGCTCAGATCCTGAAAACTCTGGGCTGTGGCTTCCTTTATTGAGTCAAGCCATCAGTGATGTGGTCTCCCTACCTTCCTTGTGCCTTCCATTTTACCTAGTATCATTGCCTGTGTGCATTGTACACAACGGTACCACATGAACAATACTGCTTCTGTAATTTTGAACTGAATGTAGTCATTCCACATTAGACAAAAAATGTCTAATTCCATAGGAGAATTTCCACATGCATAAGACAAAGGATTCTGCTCCATGCTATGACCTAAAGTCATATGACTGAATTATTTATTAGACTATTACCTGAAATGGAAATTTTAGCTAAACGTTAATCTGGAAGATATGCATTGTCCCTTGTAGAATTATGGGGAAAGCTCCCACATTCTCAAAGGACTACCAATCAAGCTGGACATTGCAGATCTCACAAGTTTCTATACCAGATATTTGCACATAGGTAAGTCCAGTAGAGTGATCAGTTGATACATATTGCTTTTCCTTCTTTGGGATGGTTGTAGCTTTATCTTTTGATCACTTTATATTAGTTATATGTTGTCTCATGAATTTCAATATTGAGGTCAATAAAAATAAAAGATGTCACAGTGGTTAAAAAAACAAAACAAAATAGAGTTCAGTGAACAACTCTCTCTCTTTTTTCCTCTCCATTATAATCAGAAAAGAGCTGGAAAGTTGCTTGGGGAAAAGCAGGATAGGATGCTCACAATGAAATTGCAATGAGAAATCTTTTTTTCAGTTGTTTTATGCCAGATGGTCACAACTTTCTCATATTTTCTGGCACTTTGGTAAACAAGTAATCATTTTGCCAAGGCTCTTATTTTGTGTGAACATGGTACATCATCAAAATGAAAAGTGCACATCACAGAACAATGGTAGCAAAGAGGCCCAGACATCTCAAGCAGCCTATTAGCAGTAGCTCACCATGGGACAACTGCACAACTGCCAAGGAAATTGCTTGAAGCCATCAGCCAAGATATTAGATGCTGCCACAAAGAAGAAAGAAATTAATGTCATCCAGAATTGTTAGCCGGGTGGTGTTTACTTCTTTAGAGAAGGAAAGAGATAAATAATACAAAAAGGAACATCCTTGGCAACAAGTTACTAACAAATGCATTTGGTCTATTCTTTAGAGCAGAGCATGGGATTTTGTAGATAAGGCCTCTTGACCAGTTTTTTTTTTAATGCATTCTGTTTCTGTCTTACTATAACAATTGCAGGATACTTCCTACTGCACAAAACATAACTTCTTCTGCTTTCTTGTATAAATTATTTTGAAAATATTTTCTATTGGTTTCCAGCTGCACACATTATTAAAGCAGAACGCAAGCAGACTAGCAATGTATCTTACTTTATAGAGGACACGCTTCTATTTGAAAGCTTGTTAGCAGAACTTGAAAAAATTAGTTTGGGATTATAGTTGCCAGAATCCCCTGGCTAGCTTAACCACTGGCTGAGGAATTCTGGGAGTTACACTCTAAAAATGTAGCTATTCCAGAGCTCAGAATTATCTTAATTTTTATTGACTTATTTCTCTGTGATGTGGGTTGAGGTAGGAAAAAAGAAGAGAAATCTAGATCAGTGTGAAATCTTTACTGAACCAGATGTAAAAGAGGATAACATACTTTGAGAGAACTTTCTCAACCTGACAGTTTCCAGACATGTTTAATTCCCATCATTCTCCAGACAGAAGGATTATGGGCTTTATAGCTCATTTGAAGGGGGGAAATCAGGGAGGTGGAAGAGCACTTTTGAAAGTGCAATAACGGAATGTGCCCCCTAGGGTCAACAATGACAACGTCCACGCTATTCTCTAAATCCTATTGCCTGTTCTGGAAATTCCAAGATAATTAAAGATAATTAAATTAATTAAATGATTTACGTGGAAAAAGAGTATATCCCAGGGTGTTAGCCCTTTATGGGGAAAAAATATGAAGACTGGATCTGTTAGGAAATAGCCTTGCACAGCAGAATTTAATGCAAGTAACTTCCCTCAGTCTTCAGTGTCTCCTTGGCTGAGACTGACTGAAGTTATCAATAAGCAGACAGCAGCAAGTTACAAACTAAAGAACTTTACTAATTGCTTTTAGAATGTACGTATACTTGAGGTCCAACATCCTAACTATGTTTTGATGTGTGTTCTTGCATAGCAGGGGGTTGGACTGGATAGCCCCTGTGGTCTCTTCCAACTCTATGATTCTAACTAATTGGTGAAAAGGTTAGGTAAAAGCAAGACCTCCAGTGAGCTTAAAACTTTAACTCACCATCTTGAAGCTGAGAACCAAAGCAGAAAAGAAGAGTAAAAGAGAAAATTGAAAGAGAAAGGGGAATTTTAAAACACCTTTTACCCTAAATGTTTCTCAGGTCACATGGTCTGGTTGCTTAAATACATAAGATATTTATGACCATGAATTGCAATAAATAAGTGAGCAAATGGGGAAACCAGAGCAAAAGAACTTAGAATGCATATATGCATGTAGAGGGGCCCTATGGCTTTAAATTCCCCAGTTGCTCTACCAGCAGTGAAGGGGCTGATGGGGTTTGCTTGATTTTCAAACAATTTCAATTATTTGGGTTAATATCAAGTTAATCTCCCAGTTTCTCACATTCAACACTGCTGAATTCAATTTAAAACCTCAGCTAAATTTAGTTTCAAATCTAAACTAATGGCAGGAGAGAGACACAAGTAGTTGCCATCTTGCAGATGACTCCCTCAAATATGGAACTGCTCACATCCCATCACAGGACAAGAAAAAACAGCCTTAACTTTGAAGACAAAATTAGTCATCTAAGACCAAAGATGTCCTGCTGTTCTAAAATCAAACCACCATTCCTACCTGGAAATAGCATGAGTAAGAGTCCTGTATTTATGTGGAGAATCTGAGAGTTCCTTTTTCATCTGAAAGTAGAGCAATTACATTATTCAGCCTAAACCAAAGTGTTTAGCTTCTCTGGGTGTAAGTTAGAACTCCAGGGAATCCTTGTCTTTTCAGGACAAAATTGGCCTTCGGAGGACAAGGTTTCCCCACTCTTATGGCTCCCAAACTTTTAAGGTTTTAGGGAATTTTTTAAACAACAGTCTGAGAAATGGAATGTACTTACAATCTCAGACTGTGAATCTGAAGCACTATTATGACACATATTTGTACAGGAAGATATATACAAAGGCCTTGTTACTGATGGCAGCAGTGGGATATAGAAGGTGAACATCTTCGTATGCCTTTTAGCACCATATCTAACACACTGTGGCTTGACTGAAGTTTTAAAGGGCAGTACATGATGAAACCTGACAGAACAGCTCATTTCATTTCATGTTCTGCTCTCCATTCTCCCTTAGAAGCTCTTGTAAATCTTTTTAAGTAGACAATTCTGGGACTATTAAAAGCACCTTGTTATCTCCTTTTTAAAAGGCATTGATGAATTGGTTGGCTGAGAATCAAGAATGGGCAGACTTAGTATTAGAAGGGTGGTGGAAAGAAGTGCCATGACATTGAATTTAGCACTGTTGGTAGCTGACTGTATCAAATGTCACAAGTAAGATGCTTAATTCTTAGAAAGCTAGAACCCTAGACCTATTGCAGAAAGTCTCCAGAATTACGAAATTTAACCAATTATGGCAGTATATATGGCCCTTTAAAACCCAAACATCAGATGTTTATATCATTTCTTCTGTTGTTTCTTCATATAGCAGAGTACTAAATTTTTTTGTACACTTAAACAAAAGTGTACTGCCATTATGAATTTACATTAAAGCACTATGCAGGCATTCTGCTTCAGAATTCACTACATATGCCCCATGGATTGCTAAAAAGACAAGGAGTCCTAGAGCAAATCAACACAAAATTCTCACTAGAAGCCAAAATGACTAAACTAAGGCTACTGTATTTTGTACATATCATGAGATGACATGACTTATTGGAAAAGATGTATTGATGCAGAAAATAAGAGGCAGTAGGAAAAGAGGAAGGTCAGATTAAAAATAATTTATTTCATTCAAGGAAGCCATGGTCCTAAGCTTGCAGGACCTAAGCAGGGCTCTCGATGGCTGGATCTCTTAGAATTCCCTATTCATTTCCATAGCTGAGTGGGAATTCAAACCCTCATCTCCTGGAATCATAATCCAACACTCAAACCACTATGCCACACTGGGCTTGTCATGCATAGGACTGCCATAAGTCAAAGTTGACCTGATGGCAAATAACTATAATAACAAAAACATATCATACCATCATTACTTAGTTGGCGCACATGAAAAGCACTAATCTGAAGAACAGAGCCAGGTCTACCCATGGATGCTTTCTTTCTGCACTAAAACCCTGGCAATTTCAGACTGAGAATCACGCAGAGATTCTCCACTCCTACAGGAAGTTCCATGCTTCAAAACTATTGCTTTTCACATAAGCGGTGATAAAAGATTGTGGACTCCTTGTTTAGCACATTTAGCTATTATTTAAAATGCAACACTTGAACAGAGTATATGGGGTTTTACCTTAAATGTTATTATTCATTTTCAGTTAGTATATCTGACAAATTAGAGTTTACAAATAAATAATTCTAACTGGCCAGTTGAATGACCCACAAGTCCTTTCCACATGACAATGCTCTTCTGCCGTGTTGTGCTGCAAATCTGGGGTCTGGAAGACAGCGCATTAGCAATGCCCCCTTCTGCACCTGGTCTCTCCCTGCAGAAGGGAGCAGGATAGCCCCGCCCCTTCCTTCTGCAGCAAAGCCAGGCATCTGCCATTGCTACACTGGGGCAGGAAGCATAGCAAATTGCATGGCTGCGGCTTCCACTCAACAGTAAGTATGGGAGTGCCATGCAAATATCATGCGAGTGCTACACTTTACAACTGGATGGCAGTGGGACAGCAATGATGTTGTGCAGAAGGATGACCTGCTGACCACTGCCATCCCATGGCAGAAGTAGCTCAGAAATGGCCATAGTTTGTAAATGCCCACTTCTGTTTACATATGTAATATGAATATAGTATGACATCAAAAAAGTACAGAAAGAAAACAGATAGGGGGTCAACCAAACCTCTTATGGGAGGGAATTCCACAAACTGGGAAAAGCGAACAAGAAGGCTGTCTCCTTCATCATCACTGAATAACCCTGTAATGTTAGCAGGGCAGCAAGAAAGCCTTCCTCTGAAGATCTTATAAGCTGAGTGGACTCATAGAAAGAAATATGGTCTTACAGACAGTTTGACCTCAGCTGTATAGGACTCTAAAGGTCATAACTAGCACTTTGAATTATGCTGAGAAATAGACCAGTAGCCAGTGAAGTTGCCGCAGTATGGGAGTTATGTGTTCCTGTAACCACCTTGGTCACCTGTCTGGCCATAACATTTTGGACCTTCAGCAGTTTCCAAAGGCAGCCCCACACAGAATGTGTTATAGTAATCCAAATGGAAAGTAGTTAAGGCATGTGTCAGTATAATCAGATCTAACATTTCTAGGGATGGGTGGATCTGGTGCACTATTTTTTTTCTGTGCAAATACACTCCTGGCCACTACAGAAACCCGAGCATCCGAAGTCCAGAGTACAGCCAAGATGCAAATCTGGTATTTTATAGAGAGCGTAACCCAGTCCAACATTGGTTGAATCCCTGCCAAGGGAATCAAAACCATCTTTGTTCCCTTACCAGGTCAGAAGCCTGAAACAGATCTAGATAATTTCCCAGGATTCCTAGAGCTAGGGTGGCCTCTATGTTACCATACCCTACCACCCCTCCTATGAGATATGTGATTTTCATAAATTGAACTTACAAATGACCAGAGAATATGATTGGGGTCATGCTGGCTGGTGAATGTGTTCAGGATCATGAAAGTTCAGTTAGGATTATGTGAAAAACTTAACACTGATGGGTTTGTGCTAATTCCTTCACAGTTCCAGGCTTCTAGTATTTTTCAGTACAATGAAAGATGAATTGCACAGATTACTAGCAATCAGAGACCACCCCTCGATATTACCCTATGGAAATCTTCCTCATGCTCCCCACCGACTAAACATTAAGAGATCGTCATGAGTCCCATTGATGTTTTGTTGCTCTGGAGTTAAGCAATCAACCCATTCTGGACCTTTTTATCACTCCTGTGGGAAAGCCATTATGGCTTTCTCAATGCACCCCATCACAGTGTGAAATAGGATATAAAAAACCCAGCTTTGACTCCAGCAAATTGTAGTATCTTGTACGTGGTACCTCAGACTGCCGCTCCTCCATGCTACTGTCAGTCACTGTGTGAATCACTTCTCTGTGACCTCCTTATTCAAGAGTGGTAACTATCACCATTTCCACCAATCTCTCTCTATCCAGTCTTTCTCACCTCACTTTCTGTTAGCTTTGTATGGTTCTTAAGAGTGTCTGATTTCTTGTATGATTGTCAATTCAAATTGTCATGTATCCGACAGGTCAGGCAGAGGTAACAGCAATTAGCAGGCTGTAGGCGCTAGGTTCTTACTCAAGGCAGAGAGAGATAGAGGTCCAAGTTCAGTCTGAATCAAAGCCATAAGTCCAGAGCTCCAAGATATCAAATCCAAAGGGCAAACCAGAATTGTAGTCACATAGCAGGTGAAGGTCAAACTGGAGACAGAGTTCTTGGCAAGTGACAGATGCAGGGTTTTGACAACCAAGAAGAGCAATTGTCAACCATGGTGAGAGAAGCCAGTTGTTTCTTATTTATAATCTATCAGTGTTGATGCAGATGTTATCTCATTAGAGCTCGTTTGGTATCTAAATGAGCTGAACATCTGAGTGCAACACTTTACAACTGGATGGCAGTTTTTTCTCTTGCTGTCGTTCTGCCAAGGTAGGTGCCTCTGTAGAGTATTCCTCTGACTCTTGTTGTTGCTGGTCATTCTGTTCCTCTGGGCTGTCTTCTGCCACTGATTCAGAACTCCCTTCCTCTCTGTCAGGGTCTCCAGGGCAGGAAATGGCACAAATAAAATACTTTGTTTAACTTTAACTGGATTTTGCTGTACAGTTAGTACTGGTATACATAGGTGAAAAGATCCTGCCATTACCATCCTCTCACATGCCTCCTTTGAGCTATAATTCTCCCAAATTCTAAGGGGACACTGGCATTGCGAGTGAACCTCAATGTCCCCACCTCTTAGAGTAATATCTATACACTCTGTAATCTTGCCTGAGAAAGGGATATTGGGTGGCAATTCTCCAGCACGGTGGAGCATGGGGAGGATTTTTCAGTAATGGCCTCATCACTGCCTTTTTTAGGCAGGCTGGAAACCTGCTCTTACCCGCTCAGCCAGCTATCCTTTGGCTGTTTTCATGAGACAGGAAAGGAACAGTTCCAATATGAACATGGTGGTTCTTACCTCTCCAACAACCTTGTCCACATTATCATACTGCACAAATTGAAATGCATCCAATAAGATGGAACAAGCAGCAGCAAAGGTTGCATCCACTGGACCTATATCAACTACAGAATGCAAATTAGCGTGGATCTACATGATTTTGTTTGCCAAGTGTCATGCAAATTCTTCACAGTGGCCTGTTAACTGGTCTAGGTTCTCTTCTAGTGAGGCTTAATGTAGAAGACCTCTGACCACTTGGGGCAACTCTGCTGGACAATACTGAACAGACTCAATTGTTGCAGAGAAGTACAAATTCTTCACTGCCAACATTACTATAGCACAGGCTTTTGAATGGTCTCTAGCCCATGTTAAGTTAGACCCACTCTGAATTTTCTGCCACTGTTGCTCTAGTCTCTAACCCATTCATCTAATCACTGCCAGCTCCCTAGTAAACCAAGGGCACACCTGTTTCCATTCCATTGGAGGTGACAGTTAGGAGCAATTGTGTCCACTGCACTGCTCATTTCTCCATTCCAGAGATCAGCAAGGGCATCAAGAGGAGCACCTGCAAAAGCAACATAAAACTCTACAAGAGCCATCAAGAATCCATAAAATTGCATAAGTTTCCTGAGGAATGCTATCAAAATTAGCCCCCTGCCAATGCTCTGAGTCCCAATGAGACTAAACCACATGATGTAATGATTGGTGTGTGACAACAGAACTATGGGAAGTTTCTTCACATTTAGATCACTGTCATCCCAACCAGCACAAAAAGGTAGATCCAGAGTATTGCCTGCAGCATGAGTGATTTATTTATTGAGATTACATCTCATCTTTCTGCCAAAAATGGCGTGCAAGGTTGTGAATGACAACTATACTACTGAAGGTCTATTTAATCACTAGCTCTTTGCTTTAGGGAAAAAACAGCACACCAGGCCATCTATGTACTTGTTCTTCCCCAACCATATCTTCATGCTCAGAGAACTACTGAAAAGAAACTCACACATATCTATAAGAGATGTACTGGATAGTGTAATGGATAGAAGGTTCGACTTCTGTTTAGACATTTATGTTCATACCCCCACTGGGCCACAACTCTCAGTGGGTGAGCTTGGGCCACTTGCTTAATCCTACCGCAACCTACTTCACAGATTTGTTGTAAGAATAGGGGAGGAGAGGCCTTGAGCTTATTGAAGAAGAGATAGGATATACAGTAAATGTAACCAATACATAAACACATAGAGCTGGGGAGAATGACCCCAAGGTTTGTCTTTTCCAACCCCCTATCAGTACAGGAATCTACAGCTAAAATTTTGCTGACAGATAGACATCTAGCATTTTTTGTCAAACATGCCCCATGAAGAGGGACTATCTCCTTTGAGCTATAATTCTCCCAAATTCTAAGGAGACGCTGGCATTGCACTGTTGAATAGCATTTATCATCAGGAAATTCTGCCTATGTTTAGTTGGAATCTCCTTTCCAACGGTGACTCATGGCTTCTTCGTCTATAGTGTGGTGCATTATCTTAGGGAAATCCTGACCCTTAAAGGAGCTACTCAAGCTGCTGGACCTCCTCAGTTGATAATGTTCAGAACCCTGGATAGCTCCTTCAAAGTTTGATTTAAAACCTGGATTCACCATCATACTGACATGGAAGCCATCAGCCACCACTGTTCTTTTCTTATAATTTAAATCCAGAGCCTTATGCTTTGGAACAGCTGAAAATATGGCATCTGCCACATGACATCCCTTCAGGTATTTAAATATGGCTATCACATTTAATGTTGTATGACTATCATATCACCTTTCACTCTTTTTCTTCTCCAGACTAAATACACCTGTCTCCCTCAACTGCTCCTCATACAGCTTGATTTCCAGATGCTTTTAAAATAAAATAAAATAATAAAGAGAAGACAATGATGTTGACTATGAATATGTTGAAAAAGGAACAAATTGAATTCGAGGAAATATCAGGTTTCCAATCCTCTAATAAGATAAAATACTTAGGAATTCATGTAACAAAGAAGAATCAAGAATTGTTTCAAAATAATTATGAAATGGTTTGGAAAGAATTGAAAAAAGAAATGGAGACATGGAGCAAATTGAATCTATCTTTCTTGGGAAGGATAAATGCTTTTAAAATGACATTATTATCGAAAATGATGTTCCTATTTCAAAATTTGCCAATAATTGGAAGTAGAAAAATATTTAAAGACTGGGAAAAGGAAATATCAAAATTTATATGGCTAGGTAAAAGGCCAAGAATAAGATTCAAAATACTACAGGACACTAAAGAAAGAGGGGGATTAGACCTATCATCTTTGAAAATATATTACCAAACATGTTGCTTAGAATGGATTCAAAACTGGAAATTACTACAAAAATCATCAATAAAAGACTTAGAAGAACATGAGAATAGATTCAAATGGCATGGTTACTTGTGTTATAATAAACTAGCAGTTAACAAAGAATTTAATAACCATTGCATCCAGAAGACTTTATTAAAAGTATGGCAACAATTATACTCAAGATTTTGTTCCAGCCTCCCGACTTGGACATCACCACAAGAAGCTTTCAAAATTTCCCCAACAAAAGAAGGGAAAATGCTGACATACCAGGACATACTTAACTGGGACGGAAATAAACCAAGAATGGAAATGCTGGAAGAAATGAAGGAGGCTGGACATGAAATAAATTGGTTTCCATTGAGACAACTGACAGAAAGGTACAAAATGGACCTAAAATTATTTGGATTTGAGAAGAAAGAAAATGAACTGGATGTACTCATGAAAGAAAATCAAAAGAAAAGAATATCCAAACTTTATAAATTGTTATTACAAAGAGAAATGAAACAGGAAGAAATTAAAGAAACAATGGTGAGATAGTCACAAAATATAGGACATGCAATAGATATTAAGAGTTGGAGAATGATATGGAAAACAGATTTAAGATTTACATTAAGCTTAAATTTAAGAGAAAACTATTATAAAATATTGGATAGATGGTATATGACGACAGAGAGATTACAAAAAATTACCAAGAATGGAAATTTGAAATGCTGGAAACGTGGAGAAAAGAGGGAACATTTTTTTCATATGTGGTGGACTTGTAAAAAGGCAAAGAAATTTTGGAAAGAAATACATTATGAAATTCAAAAAATATTCAAAATGAATTTTGAAATGATACCTGAATTATATCTATTGAATATAATAAAATCAAAGGCAGAAATTAGAAAGCATAAAAAAATAATGTTATATTTAGTCACAGCATCTAGATTTACTTATGCTCAACACTGGAAACAAGATATTGAAATAAATTTAAAAGAATGGAAATTAAAGGTTATGGATATGATGGAGATGGAAAAATTGACAAATGCACTAAAGAACAAATCTATTCAACAATTTGACAGAGAATGGAGCAAAATAAAAGAGTGGCTTCAGTTGTAAAGCTAATTATTATAATGATATATTTGATAAAAAAGGTAAAAATGTATTGACTGGTTAAAAGAGAAATTATGATGGTTATGCCAAAGATTCTATGTACAGTGGACTCCTTGTATTGTATTGTATCATATCGTACCTTTTGTTTGATTCAGCTGGGCAGAAGAAAACTTGTTATGGGAGTTGGGGGAGGGGAACATTTAGAAGAAACGTTCCCATTTTATATCCTTTTAAGAAATTTTAATAAAATATTAAAAATACAATAAAATTAAAATAAAAATGCATTTGGTATGTTCATTCAGTTGAGGGCGCAGAACAACCCTATTCATTCAGTTAGAAATTGTGTGGAAGGGAGTGCACTAGCCCTGCCCCACTTCATCTCCAGTTGCATCACTCACTTGTAGAAAGCAATGTGTTTGAAAAAACAGCGTTCTTTTAGGCATGGGTTTAGATTCTCTTATATGGAAGCTCTACTGGCTGTTTTTTTTATATACTGCATAATTATAGCACTTTGATTACACTTTGACTGCTGTAGCTGTATTCTACAGAGTCCTGGGATTTGTAATTTAGTGCAGCAGCAAAGTGTTCTGACAAAGGATTCTGAATGCCTCGTGAGACTACAAATCTCAAGATTCTGTAGGGTGCAGTCATGGGGGTTAAACTTATGAAAGTTCTATCTACTATGGAAAAATACTCTTTTCAATTTTTTTTTTCACTTGAAAAAGAAACAGAATTAGAGACTAGGGGATAAGGTAAGCACACTCCACTCTGGCTGGTGCTCCGTTAGTTACATGCACAAGTGTAATGCTACCTTACATTTGCATGTGTACTTTTGATCATTTTGGAGTTTGATATTACCTCCCTCCACCCACAATGAACAAACCCTCAGACACATCATGTCCCTCTGATTAGCCCCACCCCACCCCACCCCACCCCCCACCCCCTTTCCATGGCTGGTGGAGCAAAGGAGATCAAAGAATCATCTGGCTATGTTCCTAAAGCCAGATGCAGACTGAGGACATTTCCTGCTGACACTTTCAGAGGACCTCAGAAGTTCTTGGTAGAACATATCTTTACTGTCTCCATCTGGCTATGTTCCCATAGCCAAACGCTTCTCTGATGCCTCCTCTCCACCAGTGAAAGTATGATCATTGGGAGGGGGCTATTGATATGACATGATAAGTCTTGGGGCTCACAACAACAGAACCATGGTAGAGTTCCACCTGCACAGCCAGGTGGGATCTTGACTTTTGTATGTTGATTCAACACGGTGGATGAATGAGCACAGCTGATATCTACTATTCCTGACTGGAGCAAAAGCCTAAACATACATTTGTATATCAATAAGCTTTCCTTTTTTGATGGTGCTCTGAATGTCCAGACATTTGGGGATGCATGTACACTGATAGACATTGCCGTGCTTCTTCTTTTTATTTACTATAATTGTAGAGGACTAATAAGTTAATATGTTCTATCTTAGCTCTCAAGTATCCCCATCAGCAGCAGGAATTCAGATACCAGTAGTAGCACTGAGTTAGAATTATGTTCCCTCACAATAGTCTAACCAGAGGCTGGTGTGTTACATTCATGTGGTTTACTGTCTACATGCCAAATCCCATGATAAAATCTCTAGTAAACTAGTAACAATTGAGGATAGCCAAATTGAAAGAAAAGGCATAGGGGAAAAGTAGGAAAGAAAATATTTCAAGTACAGCCAAGGAAACTGACTCTCATCCATGTCAAACCCTGGCAGAATTTTGTTTGTTGTTTTTTTTGGGGAGGAAGGTTCAAGCAACAAAGACACAACTCTATTCAAAATGAAGGTCAGCATAGTCCAATGTTATGCACCTCAATTCCACTCAATTAGCTCCTTGTGTGTTTCACGTTTCCAATACATTAACTAATTAGCAGCTCTTCTAAACCATTATTTCTATATTCTCTTGAGTGGATTGATTGGCTTGTCCCTTTGCATTCTCTGTCTTGTTTTGTATAGCAGTTAGCTTTCAAGGCCCAATTCCCTCTTGACATGCTATAGCTTTCCTTTTAACATTGTACAATAACTTTGTTCCTAAGAGACAAACAATTTAATCTATGCAATTAATTGCAGTTTATGTAACCTCCTGTCAGAATCCTTTTATGCATGTGAGTCAATATTTGAACACATCAATGTGAGTTGGTGATTGTTGTCTGTAATTTGAAACACACTTGATCCTCAAATTAGAAATCATTACAGTTTGGCACATCCCCCTTGTAAGACAAAATTACTGTAAAATTGCATTACAATACTAAACA
This sequence comes from Iguana delicatissima, assembly GCA_948472985.1. Taxonomy (NCBI): domain Eukaryota; kingdom Metazoa; phylum Chordata; class Lepidosauria; order Squamata; family Iguanidae; genus Iguana; species Iguana delicatissima. The sequence goes on along the minus strand of CAOKZL010000251.1, from coordinate 2,378,951 downwards.
CACTTAAAGGGGTTAAGCCACATATAGGACTTGTTTCGGAACACACATGAATAGGATTGTACCATGTAGGCTTTCTACAGGACCAAAAAATGTGTATGATACCAAGAATAGGTACCCAAAAAAGTATATTATGGAGTTAATGGATATTTCTCCAGCTAAAACAGCCAGAAAAAAATATTTATTGGTTATTGGAAATTATTGGTAAATTTCATCACACAGCTACACAATCCATTCTTACTAGACATGACATTCATGCAGAATGTTTTCATGATCCATTTTTATAATATATTTGTTTGAGATATTGCATACCTTTGCCATGCTTCCAGGGAACTTTCATAGAGTGTTCAAATTTAAAGTGATGTAGTCCCAATCTGTGTCCATCCATCAAATTCACAGGACTACCTACCAGTCCAACTGCCACTGTTCTGGCATCAGAAGGAGGAAAGGAGAGGCAGGCATATTTCCATCATGCCTAAACTGAGAAGCAAATGAAAAGCCCTCTATTCATTCCAGCTGCCACTGCCCAGGCCTCGGAGGAAGAGAAGAAAAGTCACCATGTTGGACTTAATCCCCTCCCACACTGCCACCTCCTTTTCCTTTTGTGTCATGTCTTAGACTATAATGCTGAGAACAGGAAACTGTTTTATGTTCTTTTAGTTGTAAAACACCATGTATACTGATAGCACTGTACAAATAGATGATGATGATGATGATACATGACAAACTGAAAAATTTACTCAGGGTTGTGAATACATTGTCATCGGTAATGGTAAGGTCTCTCATTGTGTGGCTGTACTTGAGTCAACTTGTTTCTGCTCGAAACTGTCTTTCAAATATACAAGGTCTTTGTATAAATTGAAAATAATGACAACGTATCACATACATTCTCTGGAGATTTTATAAACTTATTGTCAAGGGCTTTACTGACAGGCTGTGAGGCTGGCTGGCCAGTGCAGTGTTTCAGCCAAGTCTTCAGATGCTACAAGAGAGGACTGGCAGGAACAAATGCAGTCTTCAAGGGCAGACAGAGTGGTCATCAGCACCCTTGAGCAAGTGTTATGAGAAGCTTCTTTGGTCAAACAACTACAGTAAGCAAGCACATATTAAGGAACATGAAGGACCTTAAGTTAGCTACATATTCCCATGAGTATGTTAGGTTACTGAGTGTAAGCAAGTTTCCCCAAGGAAAATCCTCCCCTCTCCATCAAATCCAAAAGTGAAAAGTCCTTAAAATAAAAACAACTGCAAGTGAATAATAGAGTATTACTAATGTATATACCCAGCGTTGCCAATTCTATCTTCTCATAGGTAATACTTCTTAGAAGGATTTGAGATCCTGCGTATCTAATTCCCCAAACTGTCTTGTCCAGTACCTATAACTTTTCCTCATATTCCCCAATCCAATCTGTATTCAGAGTTATTAACATACAGAGGTTGGGTTCCTGAAGGAATGCACTGCCCTTCTACTTGCTGCTAGGCCTTGTTTCCATAGCAACCAGCCTATTCAAAACAGACACAGTGGACTGAGGCCCAAGAGCTCTCTGACTGTGAGTACTAAAGGCCCCTCCCTAAACTACAGACCCCAGGATTCCATAGAATCATCTCAGACAGCCAATCATATGAGGTCTTTGCCTGATACAGACAAACTTTGACTTTTATATATTAGATGAGTAATCTTATTGTGTATCAATTAACAAATGGGATTTAGGTACATGGGATTTAGATATACAGGATTGAAACATGTCTCAGCAATAGGGACTGAAATAATATTCAGAAATATTCAAATATAATTTTAAAAAAATGCATTTTGAGTGTCAAGAAACCCAGACAAGAAGAGTCCTGGACTTATGAGAATCTTCACAGTTCAGGACATGTTCTGTGCAAAATTCACATGTGTTTGTTTGTACAGTGAACAGCATTTTCTGCATGAGAAACAATATTTCAATGCAGAAAAAATAATTTCTGGGCAGAAAATGCTTTCATTTGGGATTTATACTGTGCAAAATTTGTACATTGTTGTTTTGCACAGAAAACAGCATTTGCTGCATGGGAAGTAGCACTCCGACATGAAAATAATATTTCAGTGCAATTTTCTGTGCAGCAAATGCTGTTTTCTGTGCAGAACAACCTTGTGTGAATTTTGCACAGAATTATGTGGATTGTGAATAGCCTTTGAAAACAGTGTGGGTTTTGAAAATATCATCACAGTGGGAAGAAAATTGTTGAAATTACTTGTTGTTACATTAGATAAGAAACTTAGTGAAGAATTACAGCCCTACTTAGCATCTCAAAGAGTTTTATAAAGGGAAATGCTGGTATATGACAAATTGTCATAGATAGTCACCAGGGTAACAGTAAAAGAATTCTTACATGCTCCACTTTATTGATGAAATCTTTTGTGTCTTCTGTGTTATGAAGGAGTTAAGCTTGGTAACTGTTTTCTAATAAAATTTGGATCATTTCCACTATTCATGCTTTTGTCATCATGTTGTTAAATTGACTGGTACTTTTCAACTTAGAGTGCTTTTATTCATATACTCATGAAAATGTCAGTTTGTATCGCATTTTAGCTTGAAGATTCTCTAACTCCTTCACTCTTCACCAGCCACTGAATATCGACAAAGTGGGGACTATAGCCTGGAAAGGAAACTTTGGTGTTGTGGAGGGAGAAGGAAAATTCTTATTTCTTCAACAACCAAAACAAAACATACAAAGACTTAAGTTGGACTTAATGTGTATGTCACAAATAGGACCACCAACCATTATGTCCTATTTCAAAAAGAGCACTCAAAGCAGACTAATTAAGAATAGGAATGGAGAGAATATTATTTTTCATTTGTTTCCTCCAGAGGAAAGGGTTTTCTTATACTTGAGAAACACTGTCAGGAAGAACAATGCAGCAGTGAGATTTCTGTGCAGTATTCTCTCAACAATCACAGTCTGTGAAACGTCCCAGGGAATTATATTTAACAGGAGCACATACACAAACCTCCATATTTTTATGCAAAAAAAAAAAAATTCTGCACAGGAGATGGTGGTTTGGTTTGGTGTGGGGCAAAATGCACTGTGTCCTACATAGAAAATGTTTTTATTGTGCAAAATTTGTGCAGAAAGAGCATATGTGTTTTTGTACTGAAAATTTTCCCAGAACACTTCTTAAGGTACAAATACTTAGAAGATTCTTGTTCTTATGTGTCTCAATTGACTCCATCTTATTGCAAAGTGTATGACTTGCTCAATGTCACCCAGTGGGTTTCCATGGCTGAATGGGGATTCAAATCTTGATTTCCTGGAAATCTGACCCAACACTCAAACCACTGCATCATTATCCCCATTCACAGCTGGGAGAAAACTTGTTCACCTTTGCATGTGAAGATGATGTAACCAAGGATATATATCTCCAATTTAGAGTGGGCATCCATCTTTTGCCCCTGTTTTCAAAGAGGGAATAAAATTACTGTTTTCAGAGAGAAATTTGGGTACTAAGTGATCCATGCAGAAAACTTAGACAGTGACCCATACACCTTTTTGCACCACCTGTTATTGTATTCTGCCCACTTTTTGTTGAAGGTAGAATGAAAAAAAGCACCTCGGCAATTGCTGGGTTGACCAAGGCTTCCACTGAAGATGCTGTAACAGATCTTAGACTTGCAAGCATAGTGTTCTCATCTGCTTCTTCCATCCATTTCCCTTATCCCGACAAGATAGGCTGTGCTGAAATCTTGAAATAGCTGAAATTGCTAGACTGAGCTAAGCCTAAAGCCTTGCTTGATCTGCCTTTACCCAGAAATCATGTATTATGAGCAGCAGAATGTGTTTTTTTTTCTTATGGAGAATTTCATTAGCCAGAGATGGTCCTATTGTTTGGGCAGACGGGACACTACCCACCTGTCACTCGAGGCTTCTCCTAACCAGCAGAAGGATACAAAGCATATGTAGACATTGTAAAGGAGGAAGTAGTGAGTTTTGCCTCCAGCAATCTTTTGGCTTCGCCTGATGCAATTTCTGTCCATCCCCCCAGCCCAGTAGACATCAAACACCCTGTCTTAATCATAATCTTTTCCCTGCAAGTGTTTCAGGCTCTAAGAAGATAGCTAGCCTGCCCTCAGCTGAAATCTAGCTACCCTGGGGTCCAGGAAATGTAAAATCCCACTCTGTTCCTTCTCAAGCTTTGTTTATTGTATTGTTTCCTGCAGATACATTGCCCCATCCTATAACCAAAAGTCTGTACTTCTCTCATTGCTGATGCTGCTAAAACAGACAAACCTTTCCAGATAGACAGAGGACAAGGAATAAGAGGAAGGTGAGGAAGAACTTATCTGAGCTAACATCTTTGAGGTTCTATTGTGATTTTTTTGATTACTGTTTCTTCAGTTTGAAAAATTGTGTGAGCAAGAGCTCTGTATGAATGTGGTTTCTTGGGACCAAACTGCTTGGATGCACTACTGCCAAGGTTGAAGGATACTTCATCCAGTGTAGTCTCAGTTTAGGCATGTGTCTGGAGAGCACACCTGGTACCACTGTATGCAGAAATAAAAAGGTCCTTGTTTTATTTACTGTTCAGTAATCTTAGCTTGATTTAAGACTGGCAAGACAAAAGAGCTGTGTGATCTTGAAGCTGTTGTATCTGTTTACCATCTTTATTTATCCTTGTTTGATTCCAGTTCCAAAAAAAAAAAAAATCAGTTTTATGAATTTTTGAGCTGTGCAATTCTAATCAAGCATTTTAACAAGCCCCAGGCACTTAATTCTGATGACATACTTTGCCTCTTTTTTCTTTGAAGACTTCCTTTTCATACTGGCTGTTCAACAGAGGTTTTAAATACTTGTTGAGATTCTCCCTTCAAGCAGCAATACATTTGGTACCTTGTCCTTTAGGCACATTTATGAATTTGCATTTCTTAATTAAAATAAGAAATGTTTGCCCCACCAGACTTGCTTCGTAGTTTGCCAGCAACATGAGTCCATTTCATTATATTAGTTGACACTTTCAACCGGTCTGTGTCTACAAACCCTAAAAACTAGTTTCACTGTGTTTTCTCGTTCCTATTTAAGACTTCATTTCTTAATTCTTATTACCGAAATACATGTTATTGTTTTTCTGCATGATAAGCTTTTATTGGCATTTTCTCTTTAAATATATTATTCTATACTTCCATTAAAATGTTTTTCCAGAAGAAATGCATTTGAGAGGATGTTTACTGCGGATGTGGATTATCTGGCCCCTCCATGAAAAACGCATAAATGAAATCAAAGAATCAGGATGAGAGTTAAGCAACAGTAAGGTATTAATGAATCTGTTCGTGTTATTGTCTCACACCCCATTTTTAAAAAATAACAATTCTTTTCAAAAAAGGACAAATTCTAGAAGTTTCCTATTTAAAATTAAAAGAGCAAAATGAAATTTTGAACAACATTTGATGTTGTGGTGGTGGTGTGCCTTCAAGTAACATCTGTCTTATCTTGACCCTAAGGTGACTATCACAGGGTTTTCTTGGTAAGATTTATTTAGATGCCATATGTCACTGGCTTCCTCCTCTGAGGCTAAGAGAATGTGATTAGCCTAAGGGCATGCAAGCAGGGATTTGAATCCTTTTCTCCCAGAGCCTTAGTCCAACTCTCACACCACTATGCTATGCTGGCTCTCTGTAAATCACATACATTGGGCAAATTCATTATGTGGAGCTATTCTCAGTGTAGAGAGAATCACGTTATAACATGCTGACCATATTGTGGTTAAAGATGAGGAGCCTGTCAGAAAGTATTTTCTCCCCTAAATTTTGTACCACAAACATGGCTGACTATGCTGGGATTCAGAAACAGATTTCTAAGAGTAATGAATTCAGAGGGCTGTCCATGGATGGAGGAATCACCTAGTTTCAATTTTCCCAAAGCAGTTAAAAAAAAAATCCTCAAGGTTTCTCCATTCTATTTATGAAGAAAATTGTTATTTTGATAATATCTTTTCAAAAATGAACCAAGTTAATTTCTGATCCATCCTTTATAATAATTTGCTCTCTAATTCTTTTGTACTACCAAAAAAAAAAAAAGAGTGGAGGAGAAAGGAGGGAAATGATGGTTAGATGCAGATGTGTCTGGCATAAACTGAAAGGGTTGGAAGAGCTGGGATGAAAACTCTGATTAAGGCCTCTGTTGTGCCAAATGTCTTTCCTGTTCTCTCATGGTAGCTGCTGATCCCTGTATCAGTGGAACAGTGAATCCCCCTCAGCTTTTAATTCAGACTTTGAGGGAGCCATCCAAAGTGCTGACACTTATCCCCCAAAAAATCAGGATCTCGGAGAGCATTTTTAAAATTCAGACCAAAATGCAGAGTGGATTCATCATCGTCTTGACATGGAAGCCACCGGTTGACACTGCTCAGCTTCTTCTACAATTCCTTTACGCTCATCAGTTTCATTTTGCTATCTGAGCAATCTTGAAATCTTTCAAAATGCTTGCAATAAAATACATACATTCAGGGCCCAAAGATTTCCTGTTTGAATTGTAGAACTGATTCAACCTCTGCATGTTCACATTAATTGTATTCATAAACTGAATATATTTACCAGTGCTATGACGACTAAGGATTAAATTGATAGGGAAGATCCATCTTGATTGTGGATTCAGGGGGATATGAAGTTGTCCTCATAGCACAGGCCCCACACCTCAGCACTCTAGTGTTTATCTGATTCCATTTCACACTGTACAATTATGGTGCTATGATTCTATTTTAACTGCCATGGCAACATCCTGTGGAATCCTGGATTTGCAGTTTAGGGAAGAGTATTTAAAATCTTAAGCTAGTGAGCACTAGTGTACAAAAGTACCAAAGTACAAACCCCAGGATTCCACAGAATGTTGCCATGGCAATTAAACTAGAATCATAGTACTATAATTGTGTAATGTGAAAGGGCCTTTAGTTTTAGCTTCCATAAGTAGTATGAACTTCAGGCTTCAGGAGACATTATATTGGACCATGGGTGCATAGACTTAAATAAAGTACAAAATAATGTAGAAATTCTGTAGATTAAGGGCTACCTATCTGCAGAGAAAACATAGGATGATTGCACCATGCCTGTGTCTGCACTGAAAAGGGGATTATTTTCCTTTCTCAACACTATTGAAAGCCTGCTTTTTTCTGGTTGTGAGGTCCAGATAGGCCCCAGGAGATCTGTGAGTAGACTAGAGTGGAACACTTTTAGGGTTTCCCTCTTGCATCAGATGATCTCTGTATCGGTGTTATCTTTATATCGGTGTCTTTATAGTATACACTGGTGCATCTCACTCTAAAAGAATAGGAAGACAAAAGAGCTCTGTACTTCATCTGACCTGGCTCTTTGCCTTACCAGCTATGGTAAAATCAAGCTCCTTAAAATTACTTTTAAATATAGTTTAGTATAATTGCATTGTAGAATACTTTATATGATGAATTGCTCATATTTTTTAAAATTAATGAATGACTGAACCTCCAGGAATAATTGTATTCCCTTTAGAGGAGCATAGTCTTATTTCTAGTTTCCTGAGCATCCTAAAAATTAATCTACAGGGGGTATGTCAATCTGCCACCAGGAAACATCCATGACAATATGTTAGGGGTAAATGTCAAAAATTTGTTAAACGTTGACATTTGTCCTAAGATCTGAGTAAAGTTAAAGAGAAATGTCAGAATATTCTGAAATTTACCAATAAACATAGCTCACAAGCAACGAGTACCTTCAGTAAATAGTCAGATATCATTCTCATTAGTTTTATCTACAGGGAAAGAATGTTTCCCATGATAGAAATGAAAATGTCTGAAGTAATGTTCAGGACAAAAAGATTTCTGACATTTCTCATGGGGCTTTATACAATCTTAAGATTTTGCAGTAAAGGTAGATCTGTATGTTTGTTGTGGTCAATCAGTTGTCTTTGGGAAGCCTCCCTGCCCATACCTCCTGCCTCACATTCTGCTGTGATCAATATACACAGGTATTGCTGGTGGAACCTTCAGTGACAGGTTGCAGTGTGCAGTATACACTGCCTCTATTGTTGGAGGTGATGTGCAGCCATCCATCAGTGCTCCCAAACTCTATGAATTTATCAACTCTCCTTTTATCTTTCTCCAAGTCAACGAGTACAATACCCAAAGCCAGCCAAATAATCTTGGCGCATTAAACAGAAAACCCGCAGGCATCTCCTTCCATCCTTGGCAGGAATGATACAATAACAAAGTCAATAAAAACAGTATTTTTTTTTGGTACTTTCGTGATACTCAGATTTTCTACCTCACTTTACCTACTAACCAAGCCAGCCCTGCACCTTTATATTTCCAATTATATTTCCGTCTTATATATATACAAAGCCCTTCCTGTGATGAACATTATGCCTGTTTTCCTGTCATCAGTAATCTTCTTTCCCTCATTCATGACTCTGATCTTTTCAGGGATCCCTGGAATAAAAAGTTAAGTGTGGACTGATTTTCTGCTTTATTGACTTGCCTGAATGGAATGGCACAGTCCCAACAGAAATTATTATGCACACGATATTGATGTAGAAATGAATCTTGTTGAATATCACTCCGTCTCTCTCTCTCCTCTCTCTGTTTTTATTTCATATATCTTCATGTCAACAGTTTAGGTTATCAGTTCTGCAGTTTTCATCAGAAACTGATTCTTCTCATACAACTGTGCCCTGATAACCCAGGGACCAGCAGCAGTCATGCATAAAAACATTGCTTGGGGCTATACCCTTAGACATTTCACTTGAATGAGGAAAGCAACTCAGTGTTTTGGAACTGAAGGATAATCTCCACTATCCACCCATCTCCAAACCCAATGAATAGTTGTAACTCCATTACAGTAACAATACAGCTGAAAAGTAACAAATATTGCAATATATTACAATGGAAACAGCAGAGCAGTATTAAAAATATATAACTCAGGGGGCAATAGTCCCACAGTGGGCAACAACTCAAATTAATTGAGAAAAATGAGTGTACAGTCCCAGCATTCAGCCTATTCCTCACAGTCAGCTGTTAGATATGGCCCAGTTAATTGCAATGCAATGTGAAGCTTGCATGGAAATTAGTCAAAAATTAATCATACATTCCAAATAAGTTGTATAACTCAAGAAAATTGCATACAGACCATTTTACATAAAAATGCTGAACTTGTAAATCCTGACTGGCCAATATTTACCTTTTTGTTGCATTTGGGATCTTCTAGGCTGAGGATGGGAAAGGCATGGCTACATGTGGTAAATATCACTATGCACGTAGAACTGGCTGTGACATGTTGCAGTGTGCAGTGCTCCAGCTCAGTGTTCCAGCTAAGCAACCAGCTAGTGAGCCATGTCTTCTTTCAGGGTAATCCATTCTATCCCTGTTCCCAACAATCTGTGTCTACTGAGCATGCTTATTCCTCATTGAACTGTTTCGTTTTGTTTTCTTTTCATTTTCAGACTTATTTTCCCTCAATATTTTTTTCTATTTTCTTCCCACAACAAAACATTAGTCAGATTGCGTACCTTCTAACTGCCACAAAATTCTCAGGAAAATCATTAGATATCAATTTGAGTCCTGCCTTGCAACTTCTCCTACAGGATTCCTCATTTCCCTTTTTGGAGACGACACTGAAGTCACTCAACCATGCTACTCTTGCAGCAAGCAAAACTGTGTTCAAATGTAATTGTTCTTCATATGGCTCCCAGTTCTAACTATCAATCATAACTGGATCAGGGAGATGAGGCATAACATTCAGCCAAGCGGAACCATATAACATCTTCTCCGGCAGCCCCCAAACCAACCTTTTTCCTGCTGAGCTTCCCCCATACCCACATGGCCATTTACTAGCTAGTGGAGGAGGGCTGCCAAGAAACAGCCAACTATGTTTCAAAAACTGGATGCACAGTGATAAAGTCTGTTCCTTGACTTCCTGGGGATTCTTCAGTGGTTTTGGAAGATGATGTCAGTGTTGAGAACATACTGGATGAGTCCCTGTCATTCCCACCCCCAGTGCTCCAGCAGCCATTAAATGCCCATGTTAGAGGCTCCAATAGGTAACAGATTTTTGGAAGGGAGTTTCGTCATTTCATGAAGTTGATAAAGTTATACAGGCATACATTGGACTTACACCCGTTTAAGTGTCTAGCAAGAGGCCAGCCTTTATTTTGGCATGGTTTTAAAAACTATCTGAGGCATGCCCCAGTGGCCATTTCTTCTGTGGCTTTGCTGTCTGCATATCATGAGCATCTATCTAGGAAGAAAGATGAACCTGGGGTGGTAGGAAGGGGAGAGTACAGAGCAAAGGAAGAAAGTGTTTGGTTTTTGTTTGATTTGCTTACTGAGTAACTCTGCCTGTGTATGGTACTGTATTGCTGTGTCTCTCTCTGTGTGATTTTTAACAAGTAAGTGTAGACACAGCTATGGAACTGGTGCAAGAAGGCCCTAGAAATTGAAAGAGCACCTCTTCTTGCTTGCTATGTCCTCTCTCCCATCCAACCCCCATCCTGTGCTTGGAGGTTTCTGTGATCACATGGGGCATGGTGTAGCTGTGAAGGATGAGTTTCTTTTCCAGTGGACTTGGATCTGAAGAGGCAGGAGTAGGAGAAAACATAGGAGTAGGAGAAAACAATCATGTTAGTGCCATCTTACACCTGTCTGCTCAGAAACAAGAGTCTATTCATGAACCAGTGTGGTATAGTGGTTAGAGTGTTAGATTAGGTTTCTGGGAGACTAGGTTCAAACCCCCATTTGGCCATAGAAATCCTTTGGTGACCTCAGCCTCAGAGGAAGGCAATGATGAATTTCCTTGGAATAAATCTTGTCAACAAAACCATATAATAGGGCTGCTGTGGGTCAAAGTCAATTTGAAGACAGAGCAATAGAGAAAATTGTTGGGTGATCTTTAAAATGTTTGCTTGCTTGTTCATCACTTGTTCTCTCTCTCTCTCTCTCTTTCACTCACACACACACACACACACACAGGGTCTTTTTGAAGGGGAAGGTACAATCACTTTCTTCATGATCCATATGTATGCCTACCTATGAGTGAATGAGAATGTTTTAACAAAGGCTAAACACTTAACGAATATTTAATTCATGCGTTTTTTTTAACTGTAAGAGAGTTAGGAAAATGTCTAATGAGGATGGCGAGAGAGTTCTTTAAATCTGATTTAAAACTCTGTTTTTAGAGGCTGATTACTTTGTCTTTTCTAAAATGGCTTTTTTTTAAAAAAAAAATTGTTGCAGACTTGCTTGTTGTAAACTATTGAAGTGGGCTGGAGTCCACAAAACCTTATGGCAAATAAAACTTCCTGGCCTTTAGCATGCCACAACTATTTCTGAAACAGCCTAACACCTTTCATATGGTTTCATTGACATTCAGAGTGTGTGACTTGCCCTTAAACAAAGCCTTATGGCAAGGTACCACAAGGCTTTTATATTTTTGTTACAAGAGCCTAACACAATTTCTTGATATATGCCTTTTTAGTCTGACTTATGGTGACCCTGTCATGGGCTTTCTTGGCCAAATTTATTCAGAAGACGTTTGGCATTGTCTTCCGCTCTGGCTGAGACAGTGGGACTTGCCCGAGGTCACTCCAGGGGTTTCTATGACTGATTGGGGATTTGAGCCCTGATGTTCCAGAGTTCTAGTCCTGCACTCAAATAACTACACCATACTTGACATCTACCCCTCTAGCCCTAGGTGCCTAGGCTGTTTGATGTGAGCCTGAGTTTGTAAAACATGGGTAGTGTTACTACTCTAACTCTGATTCAAAACAGTTCACAAATTATTAAAATCAACGTAACACATTTTTGCAATTCCTTTGTTGAACTCCACTCTGTCTTCTTTTTCTTCTTCTATCCATGTTAAACATTCCAGGTGCTACCTTTAGTAGAGATTGCTTCCCTTTTTCTGCTGCCTGCCAAAAAGGTAAATTTTCACAGCACTTTAATTTTTAGTATGTATGCATACCTATGGATTCAAATTGCCACTGCACACCTTTTCCTCTTTCCTTGTCTATCTGGTAACTGCCTATTCAGAATGTAAGTATTGCTGGATATCTACTTGTTTACCTATATGTAAAAGTAGATCCAAAATGATAAATCTGTTCAAGATATGTATAAGAATAAAGACTTAGAGTGTCTTTATTTGTATGTGTGAAATGCTGAAAAATCGTCTCATGAATATCTTGTTTCTGGTGTGCAATATAAACAAAAATGCTTATGCGGAAACACTAAGGAACTATACAGTATACAACCTGCCATTTCACACACTTTATATTTCTACTAATTGATAACAAATTATATGAAAGGCATGTTTTTAAGCAAAGGGATCATTGTCTTCTTGTGTCTAAATCAATGCAGGACACACCACTGGTGGAGCTTGGAGTGTGTAGAGGGGGGCAGGAGGGGGCAGGAGGGGGCATGGCTGTGGCATGTGGGGGTGTCGCCATGACATGCGGGGGTGTGGCTATGAGCCAGGACGCCCCACAAAAATTGCCCCCGGGGGCAAACCACCCCCATTGCCTCCCCATCCCTACATGACTGAGGCATGCTAATGCAGAATGAATTAATGCAGGTTACCATAGACACTGAAAACCTTTCAACAGTATGTAGTAGTCAGGGTGAGATCCATGAAGTGGTTGTTTGAAGAGCTGAAAGATTACAAAACCTATGTCCCGATTTTCACTGGGGAAGCAATATAAGGTATGAAATTAAAGAAAGTATGCAGTTCCTCATATAGCCCCTCACTTCCATCTCTCACTTCTCTTCTTTCATCATTTGCTCCATTGAATCTAGAAGCAAAAGGACATTTCTTTTCCCTGTTACTCTGACCACGGTCTTTAGAATGGTAGGGAGAATCTTCTCTCCGTCCCACTCTGACAAGCAGAATTCCTGCCAGTAGACTTGCTGGTCTTCTCTGGCAGCACCGAGGTTATGGAACAGCTTGCCTAGCCCCCTCTTTTACTTTCCCCTGTCAAGCTGCTGAAGACTTTTCTTAACCTAACTGGCTTTTGCTTTTCTGTGTAGAAAATCTTTCAAAATGAAAATGAGTTTTATATCTCATTCTTGCTTCAACTGTATTTTATTGATACTGTGGTTTATTGTAAAAGTGATGGAATGCCTTAAAACCGGTAAATTTATTATGCCGTGGTTGGGGGTAGAATTTTAGCAAGTCAAATCCAAAAGATGTTGAATACTGAAAGAAATGTCAGTGACACAATATTAACACAAGCCGTTCATCAAAGTGTTGCTGATAACGCAGACATTCTGGTATTGGCTTATGCAGTACCACTGAGCAGAATGGGGAACAGAAGGTTTAATCCTTAGTCTGCATTATTTTTCTGATATAGCCCCTTGAAGTTTGCCCTCAAAAGCTAAATTGACAGATATCATGGGGTGTCTCATGCCATTGCATCTGCCAATTTTTAAAAGAAATTCAGCCTCCAGTCATCTTGTTGTATCTGAAGTGAGTCTAGCCCTACTGTAGTATTTTATGCAATATTAAGATCTGGAGTATTTTAATGAGATATTAGGATTAAATTCATGAATCAGTTTGGCCTTTTCCCATGCCAGCCAGCCTGCTGCCTATGAATCTTTGGATCTTGATAGCCTCATCTATACACAGGCAAGCTCCAGAGGTCCAGGGCCTAATTTCTGACATCAGGGACCTGCCATAGGATTCCGCCCCTCTCTCCCTCTGTCTCTCATGCACATACGCACTCACTCATCCACATCTCAAAACAAAAACAAAACTAGAGGAGACTTGAAATCCATTGCTGTTCTTTTTTAAAAACTCCCTTTTGGCATTCTGAGGGCAAAACAAGGTACAAGGCACATAGAGATGGGCTCATGCCTCCTTTTAAAGAAAATTTGCCTCTGCTGGATGGGTAGTCTGGGGAGAGGTCTAAGAGATGCTTAGTGCACCTGCCCACACAAAACCAGACCTGGAGGCATGATTTTCCAAATAAAAAGGGATAAAATTTTATTTTGATTCACTTTTTTAGAGGAAATTTCATTTTTTAAAAAAATATTTAGACTAGAAAGAACCTGAGATTAACAAGAAACAAAAACAAATGGGAGAAACTGAAATTGGCAGATATGTCTGTCCAAGACTAGGACTCTGAAGTAGTCACACCTAAAAGTCTGGGGCCATTTCTGCGTGACGGTGTCAACTCACCACAGTGACAAATGATTGCGGTCCCGGAAGCTGTGCTACCGCACGGCGTCATGAGCAACCCATCACTATTTCACCGCCAACTGCCCCTAACCTGCCTGTATCACATGCTAAGTCAATATCAAAAAAAAAAATCCAATATTGTCCCCCACGTATTTGACTGTTTGTATTACCTGATGGCGTGTGAGTCTCAATTGTGCCATCTCCAGTTACCAGCCCAAGAGCCCTTATGCATGGATACACATACGCATCAGACACTGCCCATTCGGAAAAAAAACGCCCTGGAAAAAGGCAACCAATCAGGTGCCACAGGGCAGGTAAAGGATGAGGAGAAGGCATCGCTATGTATGCTGTCATGTGGAAGGTACAGCAGTGTTGATGCCACTACTCCACCACTGCTGAGGAATGTGTGCAGGAGGGAGCGGTATAAAACTGCTCCTGTCCCAGCACTGGTGAGGCTGGGATTGCTATGGATCATCATGCCATGAGGTCTAGTGTGGAAATGGCCCGAGTTTGAATCCTTATCTATTAAATGATGTTTCTGCTGGATTGGAATTGCCACCACTCTTTTCTCTCTTAATCAGTAACAGACTACTCAAGTTTAACATCTAGGTGGCCAGCAGGTAGAACATGATTCTCATCATAGGGGAAATAGTGGTATCTATTCAATTTGGGTAGTGAATGGGGAGAGGGGCAGGTGGACTTTATTATGTTTCTTTTAGAAGAATATTACAAAAGTACGCAAGCTGGATATTGCTGATTCAAGGAACTGCAGTCAAACCAACAGGTTCTGGAATCCCTACATATTATCTACATAATATAGGACACGCACACACAAATATTGATTTGGCACATATGCTTCTTCAACAAAAAATGAGTTTTCCCTTTTACTATTGTGACATAGAACAAACTTATCAAACAGCCTTAAAGTTTAAATAGAATGGGACTAACTGGATAATAAGCTACCTCTTTCCACAAACAGAACACCTATTGAATTTCAGATTGAAAAATAATGCTAAAATGTAATCAGTAAATGTAATCGGGGGCCCTGTGCCTAAGCAATAAAATCAATAGCACTTAAGTGCAGTGATCTTATCTACCCTGGCATTATTGATGATGTTTAGGTTTTAAAATATTTTTTTCATGTCCAGAACAGTAAAATAACAACAAATAAATAAACTGAACACACACACACACACTTTTTCTGTAATAAGAACAGGATACCATAGGATGTAATAGGGACAGATTCTCAATAGCTGTGAAATATTACAGGCTGTAAGTGAATCAGCAAGCTATTTTATAAGGGCATAGCTTATCAGGAACTTCTCATATTGCTTTCACTTAACTTCTATTCATTTCGGGATGGTTCAACATGCTACATGTATTTCTATGATTGATTTTTCCTAAGGGCTTTCTTTTATACTGCAAAGCAGCTGCAGGTAGCTTCTGAATGAGCGGAGAGCCTTTTGAAGTGGGTTTCCTTGCAGTTTCAGTTACATCAGACTTTTCCAGAGGATAATATCGATACTGCAGGTAGTCCCATATAACAGAAGAGCAGGTAAAGATAACACTAAAAATCTAGGAGAACGGATGCATTCTAGCATCAGACATTTGAGTGCACTTACGTGGGGAAGGTCTATCTATCATGCTGTCCGTATCAGGACTGGGAATTATCAGCCTTCCAGGAACCCTTTCGCAATACACAGTTATAGCACTATGATTCCACTCTAATTGCCATGGCAACATCCTTTTTGATTCTAGGATTTGCAGTTTGGTGAGTCACTAGCACTCTCTTGCAAAGAATTCTAAGTGCCTTCCCTAAACTGCAAACCCCAGGATTTCATGGGATGTTAGTATGGGTAATAGTGTACAGGGATCCCAGATGTTACTGAAATGCAATTCTGAGCATGCCCCATCATTATCTATGCTAACCAGGACTGATGGGAACTTTAGTCCAGCAAATCTGGAAGGCCACATTATTCCAATCCTTAATTTACACCACCATTTCTATGACATCTTTATGTTAATGACCTTTGCATTATCACAGAGACAATATCACCAAAGCAGTTCATGGAAAAATATTGTCATGAATAGTGGCTAGTTTCAGGTTTGAGTAAATGGCTTAGAATATTTTTGAAATATTACAGTAGCTTTATTTCAGGTTTGAATAAATGGCTCAGAATATTTTTGAAATATTACAGTAGCTTTATTTCAGGAACATCCCACCTCCTCAAAAAAAAATAAAAAATAAAACACATGGTAGCATGAATTTCAAAAACAAGAAATCTTCATGTATTTTCAGGACTGGTGTCTATAGCATTGTACGGGTTTATACAGGCATTACATAACTCATACACATAAAGTGAGCACAGATCCCTCATTTGCTAACTAATGATAACAATAAATTTTCCCAGGTAAGTGCCTCAGGTATTTTTCCTGAGGTTTTCCTCCTTCCATTGTTATCCCAACCACAGCCTTTGAAGATCTATCAGTAAAGACTTCTCACAGTCCTTATCATACATCCTCCCTCCATTCTCAGAAGATACTTTACAACCCTTCTATCTGACACTCCTTAGCCCAGTCCTTTTAGACCAAGCAAACCTTGAAGGCTAGCTTCAAAACAATCAGCAAACATCTGTGTTCCCACACAGGTTCCCGGACTACCCCATCATCCTTTTACAGCATGGCATTCCCACAAAATGCATCACTGCATATCCATATTTTCTAAGCAAAAAACAAAAGTACGTTCTGTGGTAGCTATTCTGGCCATGCACTAAAATATAATAGAATCCAAAATCCACAAAGCAGTGATGCCTTTATTGGGCCAACTCCAAAGCATAACTGACAACAGAGTAACATCTGAGACCTTTATCACACCAGCCTGTTGTCTCACAGCAAGGGAATGGAGACATACCAATTATAGGAACAATCACTATCACACTGTTGCTGTAATAACACTATGCTGCCAATTTGATGATTCAAGTTCTCATAATCAGTCTTCCACACCACCCTGCTGACCCCACCTCCCTTCCCATGTTTGTACTACCTAGCATATGTGCTATGTTGTTGTTTTTTTGTTTTTTCTTTCCCAAAACTGCTCAATTGTGCAATTTTGACATGTTTTGAGACTTCATCCTGTCATTTCAGCAGGTTGTGCTGTAATTTTGGGATTTCACTCTTCCAGTGTCACAATTACACAAAAGCGGAAAAAATAAATTAAAAACACGTAACGGGGAATGGAGTAAAAGCAGCATTGATCACCTGCTCACCCTGCTTGGGGGTAAAGAGAGGTAAAGAAAGGAAAAACATAAACCACACCCCATGACTGCCACAATATTGAAACTGCAGTGGTATGACAGGATTGCACAAACAAGCAATGGGGAAAAGCAATGCTATTGGACCTATTAATAGGCATTCCCTGTGAATGAAAAGAGATGACCCAATAATGATGGGAATGCAATCCAACAATGGGAGAGAGATGATGTCATATGATAAGGAGAGATCAAACATGGAACTAAGCTAATGCAATCATGCAACAAACCCAGCATGTGATAAAGCCCTGAGAATGTAGACCTGTGATTCTAATACTATCACCATTATTCTCTTGTATAATTTTTAATATCTTTGCTGGATAAAGAAGCCAAATTTATTTTATGCTTTGGAGTTTGTTACTGCAGTCTAGGCCTACCCAGAGATAGCACCCGATATCATTTTTGATATCAAACAATTCAGTCTTCCCCTGCCACCCCGCTCCACGTGTTTGTGAGGCCACCGGACAAGCACGCAAACAGGCATGGCCAATAATTGCTGGTCATTCCATTCCCACCCAGGTAGGCCAGACACAGCCGGTTAGTTGCTTCAGGGACCTCTCTGGCAAACACCTCATTCCATACACGCGATACTAACAAAGGCTTCCTGCCCTGAGCAGGCTACTGGACAAATGTTGTGCTGTCCACTGGTAAGCGCTGCACATTTGCATATTGGCCACACTATTGTTAATTCGGCTCTGATTCCATCATGCAAAGTTGTGACCTTTCTGAGATATTGTCTCGCACCCAAAACTCATTGTTCTCCCCGAGTAAGGCATAGCCTGCAGTCCCAATTCACCCTATAAAAACCCCTGATTCTGAGACCTTCCTCGGATCGCTCCTGAGTTTCAACCCATCTTGCTGCTGCTTTGCTTGGCGAGCTCCCCTCAGCTAATTGAGCTGAGTTTCTTCTCTGCACCCCTGGCTTCTCTCCCGAGGTCCAGGACGATGAGGCAGGTGTCGTGTCACCCATTTTTCCCTGAAAGTCTCTATCCTTAATTCAACCTCTAATCTCTTAGGTAGCTGTGTGACTGTGGTGTCTTTGCTATTTGTTTGTATGCAACAAAACATCATTTGATTACTTTAAACCCGTCTGGCTGCTTGACTGACCTGATCCCATAGACACTGGGTTGCAAGATCCTGCTAAGTTACCCTGCCTCTCGCTAGCTTACGTGAGTGCTCCAGCTAATTCTCCCCAAAAGTGTGTGTTATTGTTTGGTTATTTAGGTGTCCCTCCCGGGAACCCCAGAGAACAGGGTAACAAGTTGGCCCAATAAATGTATTGTTGCTTTGTGGATTTTTGATTTTGTTGTATTTTATTTATGCGGAACTTTATCAGAAAAAAAATAAAAGAATGAAAAACCAAAAGGTTTCTGAAATTTAGAAACTGATATAATTTATTGATATCACTGATCCATACTCATGTAGGATGTAGCCATAGTTGTTCTGGGGTGAGGACAGGAGTTTTCTGCTCCCTTTGTCAAAATAACAAGAGAGATGTATAGCTCCCACCACACCCCCAATTTGTTTGGACTGTAACTTTATGCTTTGGAAAGTGGCCTGATTCTTTTTACACCAGTTCAAAGGGAATATTCTTTGACTCAAATCCTGAACACACTGGGATTCAAAAATCCAAAAGTTCATGCCTCCCATTAACTATCATGGGAAACATACATATTGGTATAATGTTTGTTCCCTTTGTCATGACTGGATTAAATGTAATGGTTTAGCTGCTCCTTCAGAGGAGTTTTTGCCTGCCAAATTGCCATCAAATAGATGCAAGAATTTGTCCGCTATACAACTTTAAATTTGTTTTTTGTTCTCAAAAAGTAACTGCCAATACTATCTCTGTTTCTTGGCATAATTGGAAGAGGTTTTCAAGCTTAGTTGCCCCCGGAGAGAGAATTACACCTGCCAGATTTAAAATAAATAGATAAAAGGGATGTTGTGAGCAGAAGCAGCCTTTCCATTTGGAGGATGTTCAAAAATGGATGTGCTTTGTCTTCCTATGATGCTTGCAGACCATTGCTATGACACATGACAGACAGCAAAGAGGTGGCCCAAAATGAAAAGCTTCATGTATGGATTTTGTGTTTTATGTGGGGAAGGAGGGGAAATGTTTCATTACCCTTTCATAGTCCCATGCTTTTAGGGGTAAATTCTAAGAATATGGAACATATCACAGAGGTGTCCACAGGCCAGAAAACTGCAACATTTCAGAAGGATAAGTGGGAGTTAAGATGCTTGAAAACCAATTAAAGGTTTTTCTAATAATGAACAATGGTGATATAAGGAAGTGCACTGCACAACTTACCATGTGGCACCATTGTGGGTCGGGAAGCGAGTGATGGGCTGGAGTTATCATCCAACTTCCTCTGGCAATAACTTCTTCTTCTCAAGTGTCTGTATATTGGTTACTTGGGGCAGCCAATGAATTCAAATGTGGGTTTTGAATTCATTGACTGCCAAAGCCCAGCTGGAGTGAAGTGCATGCAGCCTTCACTCTGCTCAGGCTTCTAGGTTTTTATTTGGCTGCTGAGGAGCTGCTGGCCAGTTCCTTCACAGCAGCTTTCAGGAGCAGATTGAAGGAGGCAAGGAGGCAAGGGAGAAACAGTGAAGAGCAGGAAGAGCTCAGTTCAGTGAAGAAGACAGTAGCGTTTTAGGAGAGCAGCGTGAGAAGAGAAGAGCAGAAGAAGATAGCATTGGACAGAGGGTTGGTGGCTGGCACTGCAATCAGTAAGCATCCCTTTTCAGGGTTTATTGAGTGAAGGGGCTCTTCTCCCTACCTTCCCCTGTTAGGGATACCAGTGGAGACCACTGAGCTGTAGGTCAGTGGAATCTATGCTACGTGTCCTCACTGAATGTTCCTTGCACAAAGATGATTGACTGAGATTGATAAGTTCCATTTTAAGAAAATACCCCAGAAGATCCTGGAATTGTTTTTAAAAATATAACTGAGGAGCCAGCAAATTTCTTTGTACTGGCTGCTAACACCCATAAAACACTCCTCCAGAGTTTACACAAACCCAGGCTCCATTTGATATGAAGTGGTGGTAATTTAATTACAGATGAATGAGAATAATAAGTATGATGATAAATATGATTTACACAATTTTAATGGCCTTAATTTAACTCAGAGTCCTTTTAGATGATATATACATTTTAGATCTGTAAGAGCTATGTATTAATGGAATTCATGTAAGTTATTAAGTAATGCAATTTGTTTTTTTAAAATGTCTTATGATTTGTCTTATGTTTTGTGAACTGCAATAAAGGCTGATTTTCTCACTTCCCAAACCTGAAGGTGAAGAAGAATGCATTTCTAAGCTCCACGAAAAGGAAAAAAAGAGAGAGAGAGAGAAAGAGCAGGAGGGAAGACAAAGGCAAGACTGTTGAACACACACACAACTGGTTTGCTGGATAGACAGTGTTCGTGGGTATAGTACAGGTGGCCAAGCTGAGGTTGGCATCTCTCTAACCATTTAGACAATGTGCTTGAGGCACATGCCCTGTTGGGAAATGTAGCAGCCATAGAATATGACACAGCATTCAGGAAGCAGGTTTCATAGAGCAAGCATGCCAGATGGATTTGATCAATGACAGGGGTAGGGCTGACAGCTCTAAGCCTTTTGGTTGGTCAGGGAAGAAAGACACTAGGAGGCTGGTGTGTTGGAAGTGCTAGAGAGCTCAATCTAAGTTCAAGCAGAATTGTTAGAGTTGCCCTCGGCCCCATCCCAAGCCCTCATGACCCCACCTAGGCAACAGCCAGCAGATAGTGGTACACTGGGGCTCCTGGGGCAAAAAGGATGGGGGGTCCAACCTTTTTCCCAGTGGTGGGAACAGGATGCCCAAGTAGTGGGGTGTTGCTAGTCAACAGTCCAGTGCAGCTGCCTGCTCTGCTTCTACTTTTGGCAGCTTACCTCAACAAGAAGGTGGCCAAGTTTATCAGGGATGGCTTTTCTGTGGGTTTCAGAATTCCTGCTCAGAGGCCCAAGGTAAGTTTTGAAGCCAGAACATGAAGTCTGGTAAGGAATTCTTGGATGAGATGCTATGAAAATAGAAAAGGAATGTAAAGGCAGGGTGGGTGGATGTCTCCTTTCTTGAGCCACCCAGGCTTAACTTGATGGCATCCCCTCTGTGGGATATTCTCAAGAAAACACCTGGGGAATTTAGGCTCCTCCACCACCTTTGGTGTCCTAGGGGAATGTTAGACAAGCTATGCCATCCTTCAGAACACTGTTCCCTTCATTTTGCATCTTTTGACCAGCCAGTAAGGTTAGTAAAGGCATGTGGCCCAGGAGAACTCATGATAAAGTGCAATATTCATTTGGCATTTCAGTTGCTCCTGATGCACTAAGATTATGATTGTTTGTTAGGGTTCAAGTTTAATAGTCTCTTGGAAAGGATTGTGTTCAGTGATGTGTATTAATTGCAACCTGACACTAAAGTGGAAGACTGTGGTTTGATGGGCAGGCATCTTGGAGTGCTTAAGGCAGATGAACTTTGGCTGCAGAAGATATGGACTTTTGAACTTTGGGTGAAGTGGACTCAGGGAATGGGGGCCATAACCTGGGCATAGGGAAGGCATTGTTGGATGCTGATGTGATGGGTTGTTTATAGGCAGACTGGTATTGGGCATCAGGTCCACAGTTGGCATGGGTCCTGGATCCAGGATAGTAGCCACCTTTTAATCTGGGCTTTCTAAACTGACGTTATGCCCTTTTAGCTAATTACATATTTTTAATTGGTGCTTGTATTTTTAACTGTACTGTGTATCTATTCATTGCAGTATTTCAATTTGTTTTCCCTACTTTGATCCATAGGGAGAAGTGGATAAGAAATTATTATTTCTATACCCTTGACCAAAGAAAGGTTCTCTTCTTCTATCTGGGATAGTTGTCCTCTTCCACCAGTATGCAGCTTCAAGAGGGACAAACATAGAATCAGAGGCCCATTCCGCATGTGGGAAAGGAACCGCACGAAAACAGGACTCACCGGATTTCTTCGGTGTCCAGTTGAGTCTGTCGGGATGAGGAGCACTGCGAGCTCGTTGCTCTGCACTGCTCCGGCATCCAAAATGGCGGCTTCTAGTTGGTGGAGGCTCTCCACCAACTGGAGAAGCTCGCCAGCCTAAAGCCCACCCCCGGAAGATCTGCAGGCATGCACTAGTGCACGCCTGCAAATCTGCACCAGAGCATGGCGATGGAGTGACACAGAGTTGTGCGCTCCGTGCTTTTTAAAAATCTCTAAAAAGAGGTTTTTAAAAAACATGCTGCGTGACCAGTTCCAGTCGCTCCAGAGTGGACTGAGGTGCACTGTAAAAAGTAGTCTGCCCCAGTCCACTCTATGGTGCAGAAGACCTCTGTCAGAGGTCACTCTGCACAGTTTTAATAGCCCGGTGCAGAAAGGGCCATAGAATCATAGAAATGTAGAGTTGGAAGAGACCACACGGGCCATCCAGTCCAACCTCCTGCCATGCAGGAACACCCTCAAAGCACTCCTGACAGATGGCCATCTAGCCTCTGCTTAAAAACCTCCAAGGAAGGAGACTCCACTACACTCTGAGGCAGCATATTCCACTGCCGGACAGCCCTGACCATCAGGAAGTTCTTCCTGAGTTTTCAGGTGGAATCTCCTTTCCTGCAGCTTGAATCCATTACTCCTTGTCCTGGTCTCTGGAGCAGCAGAAAACAAGCCCTCTCTCTCCTCTACATGGCATCCCTTCAAATATTTAAACATGGCTATCATGTCCCCTCTTAACCTTCTCTTTTGCAGACTAAACATGCCCAGCTCTCTAAGTCTATCCTCATAGGGCATGGCTTCCAGGCCCCTCACCATTTTGGTCACCCTCCTCTGGACTTGCTCCAGCTTGACCATGTCCTTCTTGAATTGGGGTGCCCAGAACTGGACACAGTATTCAAGATGAGGTCTAACCAAAGCAGAGTAGAGTGGTACCAGCACCTCCCTCGATCTAGACACCATACTTTTATTGATGCAGCCAAGAATTGCATTGGCTTTCTTGGCTGCCGCATCACACTGCTGACTCATGTTCAGCTTGTGGTCTATGAAGACTCCTAGATCCCTTTCAAATGTACTGCTATCCAGCCACATGTTCCCCATCCTATATTTCTGTATTCCATTTTTTCTACCTAAGTGTAGGACCTTACACTTCTCTCTGTTGAATTTCATTTTGTTAGACTTGGCCCAGCTCTCCAATCTGTCCAGGTCATTTTGAATTTTGATCCTGTCCTCTGGATTATTAGCAACCCCTCCCAATTTGGTGTCATCTGCAAATTTGATCAGCATGCCCTCTATCCCTTCATCCAAGTCGTTGATAAAGATATTGAACAGCACTGGACCCAGAACAGAACCCTGTGGCACCCCACTAGTCACTTCTCTCCAGGATGAAAAGCAGCCATTCATGATCACCCTTTGGGTTTGGTTGGTCAACCAATTACAAATCCAACTAACAGTAGCCGTGTCCAGCTTGCATTTTACTAGCTTCTTTGCAAGAAGGTCATGGGGAACTTTGTCAAAGGCTTTACTGAAATCGAGATATGCTATACCCACAGCATTCCCTTCATCTATCAAGCTAGTAACTCTATCATAAAAAGAGATAAGATTAGTCTGGCATGACTTATTTTTGAGAAGTCCATGTTGACTTCTCTTGATTACCGCATTGCTTTCTAAGTGATTAGAAACTGACTGCTTAATGATCTGCTCCAGGATCTTGCCGGGTACTGACGTCAGGCTAACTGGGCGATAATTATTTGGGTCCTCTTTTTTTCCCTTCTTGAAGATGGGGACAACATTTGCCCTCTTCTAGTCTGCTGGAACTTCTCCTGTCCTCCAAGATTTCTCAAAGATTATAGCAAGCGGTTCCGAAATGACCTCTGCCAGCTCTTTTAATAGCCTAGGATGCAATTCATCTGGCCCTGGAGACTTGAATTCATTCAATGTGGCCAGGTATTCCTGTACCACCTCTCTACCTATTATGTGCCTCATTTCCCCTGCTTCCTCACCTGCTCCCTAACCGCCAGGCTGAGTGCTTGTATCCTTCTGGGAAAAACTGAGGCAAAGAAGATGTTTAGTTCTGCCTTTTCTCTTCCCCCTGTTAGTAATTCACTATCTTCTCTGCGCAGCAACCCTATTGTCTCCTTCTTTTTCCTTTTGTTGCAGACATATTTTAGAAAGCCCTTTTTATTGTTTTTAATGTCTCTCGCCAGCCTAAGTTCGTTCTGTGCTTTAGCCTTTCTGATCTCCTCCCTACATCTCCTGGCTACTTGCTTAAATTCTTCTTTGGTGATTTCCCGCTTCTTCCATTTCCTGTACATGTTTCTCTTAACACTTAGCTCAGCTGAGAGTTCTTTAGTCAACCATTCTGGTTTCTTCAGATGCCTTCCATTTTTTCTCCTTATTGGCACAGTTTTAGACTGTGCTTTTAGTATCTCCCTTTTAAGGAACTCCCATGCCTCCTGAACTCCTTTCCCTTTCACTATTCTTGACCACGGAATTCCAGCCAGCAGCTCCTTAAGTTTACAGAAGTCTGCTTTTTTAAAATCTAAGATGAGTGTCTGGCTATACTTATCCTTTCCTTCCCACTGAATGCCAAATTCCAATAGGGCATGGTCACTCCCCGCTAAAGGTCCAACCACTTCTACCTTATTAACAAGGTCATCGCTGTTGGTCAGGATCAGATCTAGAATATTTGATCCCCTTGTGGCCTCTTCCACTTTCTGGACCATGAAGATGTTGCAAGACAAGCAAGAAACTTGCTGGACCTTGCTGTCTTGGCAGAGTTTGACTGCCAGCATATATCTGGGTAATTGAAATCTCCTATTATTACTGTATCTCTCCTCCTTGAATGTGCAGTCATTTGGTTGAGGAAGGCGTCATCAAAGTCCTCAGTCTGGGTTGGAGGTCTGTAGTAAACCGCCACCAGAATATCCCTATTGTTTCTCACTCCCTTAATTCTTACCCAGATGCTCTCGACCTGGCTTTCTGGGTTTAAGTCATGGATCTCTTCACAGGTGAAAACATCCTTGACATATAAGGCTACTCCTCCTCCTTTCTTGTTTGGTCTATTTTTACAAAATAGGCTATACCTCTCTATTTCTACATTCCAATCATGAGACTCATCCCACCAGGTCTCAGTGATGCCTATCAAATCGTATTTATTTTGTTGTACTAGGAGTTCAAGTTCATCTTGCTTGTTTCCCATACTCCGTGCATTAGTGTAGAGGCACTTAAGTCCCAGGGCCCTTCCTGCAAGTCCTGTACTATAGTTTCTACTCCTCCTGCCATTGGCTGCTTGTACTACTTGTCCAATATCATTTGGGACTTTTCCCCTGCACTCGCCGAGTCCTTGCCCTGAATAATATTGTCTCCCTCCCCAGCGGAACTTAGTTTAAAGACCTCTTAATCCTCCTTGTGAGACTGTTTGCAAAAACGTTCCTGCCAAGTTTCGTGAGGTGGTGAGTGGTGAGGGAGGAAGGGGACACTTGCCTAACCAGCCAGATCAGCAGAATCAACCCTGGTGATCAATAGGGTGACAGAGGCCGCAGCCAGATTTCCCTCACATCTAGAAATTATGATTATTATTTACTGTTTTCCTAAGTGTTCTGGAAGTTTTTGTTTTGTTTTGTTTTTTGTGCAGAAAAAAAGTCACACACAGAGAACACTATTTGATGGATAAAAAAGTAATTTTCCCCATGGGAAATGTGTTTGGACTACATCACAAAAAAGGTCACATGTTTCCCACACAGAAAAATTCTCTGTGACATTTTGGGACGTTCAAACCATGGGACAAAACTGCACAAAATCTCAGTTTTATTATTATTCCCAAGAGGATTTCCCAACTATCCAGAATCCCATTTTGTGACAGGTAATGAATAATGGAGAATATTCTTTTTCATTCCTTGTGCTGTGCACCTTGACTTGGGTAGATTTGTGGGGCACCATTTAGTATTTCACATCAAGCATCAAAATTCCTTAAGTCCCTTTGCTGAGGTCCTATTGGCCCATTGCATGTTGGAACACAGTACTAAGCTAGATGAACTAGTTCCCAGGTTCACTATGAGGTTGCTTCATACGTTTATACGTTCACGTATAGTACTTCAGGGCTCAGTATCTGTTTACCTAGCTTCCCTTATTATAGGTACCTGGCTTCCCTTATTACAGGTCATTCCTGAAGCTGTTATTGCTGCCATCACTGTCCTCACTCCATATTACTTAGTGACTGCAATTATTTATTTATTTCATACGCGGCCAATCAAATAAATTTTGTATGCATTGCACAGTATACATATACATTTAAAATTTCACATTTAAAGACATAATAATTCACAAGAAACAACCACCACACAAAATGGAGAGATATATTGACACAGCATAAAAGATAGGTTAAAATGTCAAAATCATTGCACTGTACCTTACACTGCTAACAGAGAGAAGCATTGTGGAGTCCTTCCCCAGCATTACAGACAACTATTGTACATCTGTCCAAAGGGCACTGAAAGGTTATTTACACTTAGCACTGCTTGAGCTGTAGGTTATGTTAGGTTGGCAGTCCAGAATATAAGATCATTAAATCACCTACTTTCCTAGGAGGACAAAGAGCCCACAGGCCTCTGCTATCAACCTAGCTACAAGAGCTGTGTGGGAATGAATTTTCTCTTAGCACTTTGCTTGACTTCTATTTTCCCACACTTTCTAGAATATTGAGATGGGCAGCACCTAACCAACAGGCTTTCCTTGTTTACAGCTTTACTGTTTGGGCTTGAGCTCATACCCTTGCTTCACTTTAAAGGGGGTGCATATCAGGTTAAGGAATCTGTGCTGGTCCTAAAGCAGTCAGGATAGAATCAGGTCATTTCCACACTATGTTGTCATAGTGCTATTATTCCACTTTCAACATCCTGTGGAATTCTGGTGTTTGTAGTTTATTGGGGCCAAAGGGCTCTCTGGCTGAGAATTCTGAATGCCTCTCCCTAAACTGCAAACCCCAGGATTCTATAGGATGTTGAAAGTGGAATAATAGTACTATGACAGTGTAGTGCAGAAATGGCCTCAGTGTTTGGCCTACCATCTGCTAGAAAAGTGGGCTGGTCCTCTTCAGGTAAAGGACTTGGAGCACTTTGCTATAAGACATTTGCTGTGTCTATTTATTATCAATAATGATTATTTTACTTCAATGATGTGTGTTATTTGCTGCATCAAAACAAGCCCATGAGAAGCCTGGAACTGCACCCATTTCCAGCTTAGAACCACCAGTATAAAAAACAAAGAGTTAAAACAGTATTTCAGGAATTAGAGTTGTATGCCTTCAACAGAAAAGATATCAAAATGTTTTGAAATCCTGAAAAAACAGAAGGTCAGTCTGGTGCACAAAATATAGCAATATGGGTTTCAAGCAACTTTTGCTAGGAGAGCATTCTTCTCTCCTTTTGCCATTTTCAGAATGAGGGGCACTTGAAGAGTATCTTTACTTCAGAGTTAAAGCAGTATGATACCACTTTAACTGTTATGGTTCCATCTTTTGGAATCTTGGAATTTGTAGCAGAGAATTCCAGGTTTTTCTTCAAATTATAAGTCCCAGGATTCTGTTGGATGGACCATTACCATTAGCATGGAATCAAACTGTAGTACCTGTGAAGTGTGTGTGTGTGTGTGTGTGTGTGTATACACATACACACACACACACACACTCTAGAAGCTTTACTGTATGAAGTAAACCTTAGGTAGGTACATATAGCAGAAAGCATTCCATCAGTTATAAAGCCTCCAAGGCATGCAGAGTCTTGACACAGCAAACCCACCACTTTGAAACTGATCTGGAAACAAAGAGTGGGCGAGTGTGTAAGCAAGAGGTACCAGTATAATGTGTTGTAACTCCTGAAGCTGGTTAGAATGCTTGCAGGTCTGTTTTTTAATAGCTGAAGTTTCCAAGCCCCACACAGAATGCCTGCCAAGTATCAGCATAGATATTAACACATAATTTGACCCACTGGATTGTTCCAGACTGGAACCAACAGTTTGCCCATCAATACCTCAGTGCAGGATGCCCATTCAACCAACTGTGTGTACCACCAATCCAAAGCATTTTTGGCACCCTATAAAATATTGTATGAGAAGCAGCATGATATAGTGATTTGAGCATTGGACTCTGAGCCTGGAGACCAAGGTTCAATTCTCTGCTCAGCCATGGAAACCCACTGGGTGATCCTGGGCACATCACACACTCTCAGTCCCAGGAAATCCCATTATAGGTTCACCTTAGAGTTGACATAAGTCAGAAACAACTTGAAGGCACACATCAATAATAAAAGATTGTATATGGTTTCCCCTCCCACGGCAAGAACCAGCACTTTTAGAAATCTATCAGCACAATTCAGATACCACTTTTTTTCTTCAATATATTGCTATCTGTCATGCCCTGCTTCAAGAGCATGGGCTCTGACTCAGAGTCTGAAACAGAGAGTATGCCAGAGGCTGAAACAGAAGGCATGCCAGGGCATGCCAGGGCCTGCTGTACAAAGAGAGGTTACAGTGCCAGAAACAGAAAAGGGATGGTGCCACGTCCAACAGAGAGTCCTGCCTCTTCAGATATAGATGAATACTTACCTTGACCAGCTTTGCAGTGCACAGGCAGCAAAAGAAGCGATAATTGCTCTCTCAGGATTTATAACCAGCAACAATCAATCAAATCCCAACTGCACTAGGCTTGGGACCTATTTAGCTAGCTTCCTTTGCCTCCAGGAGTTCTCAGAGCTTATCTGACCTGCTACTTTGCTGGATGCCTTGATAAATTGACCTTGGACACTCCTTTGCTGTGAAACCTTGCTGGACTTTGTTTATGTTGGACTTTATTTATGACTCCTTGCTTACTGCCTGGAAGTAAGTGGCAAGCAGGGAGATATTTAGTTTGTTTTGTTTGATTTGTCAGCTGTGCCAAGATTGAGATAGGACACTACCACACCTTATATTCCCCCTACCTGCTGCCCTGCTAGATAGCAAAACTGGCTAAAAATATTATTTTCCTACAAAAATTGGACTCTTATGGCTGGGAAACATGCAGTAGGGTCCTCTCTACAGTTAGCATACACAGTTAGCATACACAGGTGAAAAGATCTTCCTCTCACAGGCCTCATTTGAGCTAATAATTCCCCAGATCCTAAAGAGATGCTGGCACTGCTGGTGGACCTCAAGGTCCCCCTACCTTTTAGAGTTTTAGACTCCCTCTTGGTGTAATCCAAAGCAGGTCACTTCATCTTGCTTTCCAGAGGGCTAGCCTTCACCACAGACATAGAAGCTGTAGTTACATAGGCACGCCAACCCCAATCTATCCACAGATGCCTAGCAGTCAATGTAACATCTGTCAGAGAAGCAGTTTTGTTTTTGAATAACGTATGTTAATTAAATAGGTCAGACAGGTGCATTCAGCGGGCTCACCAGTGCAGCCTAAAGTGACAAACAGCCAAATCCATGTCACAGACCAGCTTGCACTGACTAACAAGACAGAAATCACTCAACTAGAAATAAAAGGAGTGTAAATAAAAATTCTTAGTGTCAAGTCTTGCTTAGGCAACTGTGGTTTCAAACCCTTGGAAATCAAGTGCCTGTACAGGACCTCTGCTTTTATTCAAAACTAGCTGGCGGTTGGGTGGGATCTTTGAGGTCTCACTCAAGGATCTTTAAGCTCCATAGGAAATGTATATTGGCAGCTTATTCTGTGCAAATCAGCCTGACAGGATGGTGGTGGTTTTTCTGAGGATGAGCTGTACAATGGGGGTCATGATCTCCTGAAGAGCAAATGAACCTTTTGACCTCTGTTCTCCTTTTTATATGTACTCATTACAAAGCAAATGACAGCTGATTTGAAAGAGAAAGCCCTTTGAGGACTTCCTTGGTCGAAAAAGCATTTAGATATTGCATTTCAGCTGTAGGAGAATTCTAGACATAGTCCAACCCATTTTAGGGGGTAAGTTCCACTGTTATTCCTGTTTTATTACTTCTCATGTATAGTTCTCCTTAATTTGCACACTGTGCCACTTAATTTTTTTTTTTAACACACATAGCCTTACACTCTTATTGTCTTGTGTGTGTGTATGTGCCTTCAAGATGCCTGCCAGCTTATGGCAACCCCACAAATTCCATGGGTTTTTCTTAGGCAACGAATTCCCAGAGGTGGTTTTGTCAGTTTCTTATTCTGAAATATAGCCTACAGTAGCTGGTATTTGCTGGCAGCCTTCCATGCAGTACTAATCAGGGCTGACTGTGCTTAGCTTCTAAAATTAGACAAAGATTAGATTAGACAAGATTAGGTTTCTTTGGGATATTTTTCTTACTAGGAAATGCATTTCTTTGGTACAACTGGGATGTAAGATAGTAAGATAGCTTCTGGTGAGGAGGAAAAAGACTTGGTGGTTCCTGTTAGTTGATATTCTGCCTTGTGATCCAAACAGCCAACTAATAGGAACCACCAAGTCTTTTTCCTCCTCACCAGAAGCTATCTTACTAGAGTTTTACAAACATTGGACTATCTACAGGACTATGGCTGCTTAATTATACTGTTAGACTACCCACCCAAGTAGCCAACATTGTTTTTCCTCCTCAAGGAGGAAGTTGTCAAGTAATTATTTGATGAAATATCATATTGCCTTTTTACATCACTAAGGTTTTACTGTAAATTTTGTATGTTTATCATGGTTTTAAACATTTTGTTATAAATGACTTTTGTCATGGTTCACTAAGTGAACAGTTAATACATAAAAAATTTATTTCAGACAAAAATTCATCATATATAATTCTACTTCCTTAGAAAATACACTATACTTTCCATTCCTAACTTCTAGGTTTGTTGATTTTTGATATTAGGAGATAGTTCCCCTTTTTCCTTTTCTGTTTCACCTTCCAATTCAATATTTCTGAAGCAAACAGGAGAAAAATTATAGATTTCTTACTATTCAGGGCAGGAGGGAATTGAGGTTTACAGAATCTGAATGCAGAAGGAATAGAAATGGACAGATTTTCTCATCTCTAGTTACAGCTAACTTTAGGTAGATCAAGACCAAAATGTTTAGGACTGGGTTGCAAATCTTGCTATTTCCTTTGTAGATTTCCTCTTACTGTCTCATAATCTTCCACTTTACAAAGCAAGTAGAGAGAAATCAACATTCTTGCATTTAGCAAAGTGGAAGGCTGGATTCAGGGACTGAATGCAGCAGTGAGTACATTTATAACATCTTCCTGATATAAAGAAAGAAGGGGAAAAAAGCTGTACTTCTTGTAAATAAATTGTTACTGCAGTGGTTGAGATTCCCAGCAGGGACAATAGAGCCAACAGTGAAAATCCTACAACCCTTTTTCTTTGGGCTTGAGTGATTCATGCTTTTGTTTTCTATCTTGAGTTCAGAGATAGATTATTTTTAAAGTAAGAGCTTATCTCTCCACAAAAGACGTGAGCTTCCTTTCATAGCATCCATCTGGTCAGCATTCATTTCAATTTTAATTTTTTTGTCCCTAGGACTTCCTCTGGACTAATTCTTACACAGAGTTTCACATGGGTTATACAGGCAACTTACTGTTCCACAGAACATTCAGCACGTTCTCTCTCCCCTTCCAAAATCAGAGGTAGGAATTCACTAGTTGTTTTTTTTAAAAAATTAATTATCAGTTAGGTTGGAAATGTTCAAATGAAAGAGACCACCTCAATTACATTTATTTTTTAACTAAAGTGATTGTTTGAAGTCGGATTTTCAGCATAAACATTTACCCAAGTTATTACTCAAGTTACTATTAAATAATCTTCAGTGCTAAGGAGTCAATAGGGGCCATTTCCACACTAGACTGTAATAGCGCTATGATTCCACTTTCAACATCCTGTGGAATCCTGGGGTTTGCAGTTTTGGGAGGGGCCAGATGCTGTAACAGTCTAGTGCAGAAATGGCCAGACTTTATTTTATCCAAAGCCTGGTTTGAAGTATAATTTTTTTTAAAAAATCTAAATTAACAATATGCTTAGAATTTTGGGCTGGGACTTAAGTTACCCAGGTTCAAGCCTTCACTGAGGTGTGACACACTATTTTACTAACCATAAATGATTAACGGAACCTTTGTGTGGTTTAGCTCATGATTAGAATACAACACCTAATTCCAAGGTTTATATACTTTAGACCAAGTGCACCTTGCTATTTTAAACCAACAGATAAGAAAGGCATCTTCTTTACATCCGAGTACATTTAAGTTCACATTTAAGTTCTTTGAGGCTCTTCATCTGTCCCAGGAAATAGAATTTTGAAGCTCTTAACCTCACAACCTTTGCAGGAATCCACACAGGTGACTCAAAACTAAGGAAAGAGTAAGATTAATTTATTAGAAAACAAGAATGGGAAAGTAATAAAAGGAGTTTGATGCAATAGATGAGAAATGAGGTTTCCAAAAATTTGTGCAGCTGTTTCTTTTTCTCCTAAGTTTCAATCCCATGCCTTTATTACAGTCAACAGACCATGTGGCAATAAACAGTTACACATAAGAGTACTAAAAACAGCATATAAATATACAATGAGATTACAATATAAATATACAAATAAACAGTATGCAAAGTATTAAAGACTATTGAAATTATTAATATCATTTTAATAGCAAAGCGTAATCAATGCAGTCTCCCCTTTATTCTACAAAAATGGTTCAAAGAGGGGGCTGGAGGAATAAAATAATGGATAGTCTTTTTCACTTTCATTCTAGTAGGGCTTTTAGTTTTACGTTTAACTGAAATGTAAGTGGTAATTTAACATAAATAGTTAAATTTTCCCCATTCCAATGGAAACTTAATTGAATTTGATTTTTTAGTAATTTCAATTAATGGAATGCATTAGCACTTTTCTACTAACTTTCCTGTTCTACCCAAAATTCTGTTTCACCTGCTGGCTATCAAATACCAAATCTTTTTTTGTCTTCCCTCACTGGTTAGTAACAGAAAATTCATGTGCAGATGGATATAAATGACACTATTAAAAGCTAATTTAGATTAGTTTTACTTCCACATTTTGCTTGATTGACCTGTTACATCTCACTGTATATTTCTGATAAAACACCTAATCAGAAATATACAGTGAGATGTAACAGGCCAACCAAGCAAAATGTTGAAGTAAAAGTTTATTCACAAGTAGCATCCTCCTGACTTGACTTACTTCTGCCTAGGATACTTCCAAAATTATTTAATCCAGACTGCAGATGCAGCTGTAGCTTGATGTTAAGCAGACAGCTGCTCTTTCATGCAGTTTTCTGAATGCTGTGTTCTGTGGGCTCTTCTATAGCTGCTTAAAGGCAGCCTAAGGAAAAAGACAGGCATGTTTCTCTGCTGGATGTTCAGCATTAAATGCTTGGCTATTTCCTAATGAAGCAATGCTGGAAAAACATTGATTCAACACTTACCTTCTGTTCCACAAGTTTATGTAGGAGCCTCTTAGAGTCTTAGGTAAACAGCACTGTGTGAATCCTCTAATATTGTGCTGCTACCAGCTTTCTTGGAAAGCATTAACAACATGTTCCTTTAACTAATGCCAAAAATTTCCAGTGCCAACAAATCAGTAACTATCAAAACTTGATTTCTATAACTAAAATCAACTAAGCAACTAAGCAAAAGCCAAGTATTTTAAAGACTTAGGCTGATATGTACTAAGGAAACACACAGTTAATATATTGTACATAGCAAGAGTGCAGAAGTGTGAGTCGTAAGCTTGCTGAACTACTGCAAGTTTATATACTAAAACATCAATCACTCAACAGACAAATTTCAAAACATTCACTGCACAATCTTATACATTTCTTCTTAGAAATAGGTCCCTTTGAGTTCAATGGGGTTTGCTCACTATTAAATAGATATAAGATTTCAATGCAGACTTTTAAGGGATGAACATGAACATAGAGGGCAAAATCTTGTATGAGATATGTATGCAAAAGCACCATAGTTAAGTACTATGCAATAAATCCCAACCCAGCTCCCCCAAATCCCCCTTAATGGAAAGCAGCCACTCGGATGAATAGTGGGCCTGCTTCCTGTTACCCTGGAAGCAATGGATTGCCATTTCCATCCCCTCCCATGAGCAATCCCCAGTGTGACAGGCAAAAGTAGGACCTCCATCACAATCCCCACCTGCTCTGGAGATCACATGTGCAAAGGTGGATGGGAATGTCAGCCAGATGCTTCCTGATCAACAGGTAAGGAAACCCCCATTGGTCGCAGTGACTGCTGCCCAGTATGTAGACATTAGAGGATTTTCCCAGTCTCTATGTAGCCCCTAAACTAGGGCTACATAGGAATTATGGATATGTAACTTTGACAAGTACATAACTGTAGGTTATGCTTTCATAACTACCGTAGAGGATTCTGGTCAAAATTTCTGTGTGTAGTCTGCAGAAATCAGAAAAGAGAGGAAACAGAGTGAAGATTTGATTCTGTGGAGGATGAAAGAACTAGAGAACCAGATGAGGGAAAAACCAACGGACAACAAGATAAGACAACAGATGAAGGTTTGTCAAGGTGAATTAAATCAACTAAATTTGCAGGAAATAGAACAACAGATGCGAAGAGTGAGATATACTTTCTTCGAACAGGCAAATAAACCTTCTAAACTTTTAGCCAGTTTACTTCATAAAAGAAGAGTTAGAAATATTATTACGAAGATTAGAGTCGGTGACGGGAAAACTACAAAACAGGAGGAGATAAAACAGCCTTTTTATAAATATTACATGAAGTTAATGAGTTCGATCTCCTCAACGAAAAAACAAAAAGAGATGGAAGAATATTTGGAAAAAATGAACAAAATGAGATTCAGCGGGGAGCAGAAATTGATTCTGAACAAACCCATATCGATGATGGAGACAGTTGAAGCTATTAGGAATTTGAAGAATGACAAATCTCCTGGACCAGATGGCTTCACTGCAAAATATTACAAAATATTGTCTCAATACCTTTGCGGAATACAATGAATGAGATAAGAAAGGAGGGAATACCCAACACCTGGAAGGAAGCTAATGTGACTATAATACCAAAAGAAGGAGGAGACTCAACAGATGTTAAGAATTATAGACCCATTTCATTACTACACATAGACTATAAAATCTTTGCTGCAATTCTGGCTGAAAAATTTAAAAAGGTTCTTCAAGAAAATATACATGAGGACCAGAATGGCTTCTTACCAAAGAGAATGATGCGAGACAATATTAGGACAGTGCTAAATGCAATTGAGTATTATGAGAAACATAATGAAAGAAAATTGGCAGTGATATTTGTGGATACAGAAAAGGCCTTTGATATGATTAATTGGTCATTCTTGAAGACGGTCATTAAACAGGCTCAAACTGGAGACAAATTTATCTCTTGGACTGAAGCAATATACAGTCAACAACAACCATGATTGATTATTAATGGAGAGAGAACAAAACAGATTGAATTGCATAGAGGAACAAGACAAGGTTGTCCCCTATCTCCGTTGTTATTTATCATGACACTGGAAATACTTAATAATGCCATAAGGGAAGATAAAGCAATAAGAGGACTTCAGATAAAGAAGTATCAGTATAAACTTAAAGCATTTGCAGATGATTTGGTTCTGTTTTTGGATGATCCTCTCAGCAGTATACAAAGGTTGATGGATATCGTTCAAGAATATGGAGAATTTTCTGGATCCAAGATAAACAAGGAAAAAACAATGCTTATAACAAAAAACATGAGGGAGAAAGAAGAGAAGGAACTTGAGCATTTAACAGGTTTTAATAAATGTCAAAAAGCAAAATATCTGGGTGTCTGGATTACAAAAAGAAATAATGAACTATTTCAGAATAACTATGAAAAAAATGGAAAGAGATAATCAAGGATTTGGAGAAATGGATGAGAATGCGACTATCTTTGATGGGAAGAGTGGCAGTTATAAAAATGAACATACTTCCAAAGATGAATTACCTTTTCTAAAATCTCCCTATTATTACAAATACTAAGCCTTTTATATAATGGAAGAGAGATTTAACTAAATTTATATGGCAAGGGAAAAAAACAAGAATAAAATGGAATACTATGACAGATTCAATAAGAAGGGTTGGGTCTAACGGATTTACAGATATATTTCAAGGCAGCAGCATTTACTTGGATAAAAGACTGGATGAATCTTCAAAATACGAGAATGTTGACATTAGAGGGAGCTGATTTAAGGATGGGTTGGCATGCCTGTATGTTCTATGGGAAACCTGTGGTTGACAAAGACTTTGTTCATCATTTTGTAAGAAAATCACTACTTAAAATATGGACTGACTACAAGAATAAGAACATTAGGCAACTACCTACATGGGTCTCCCCTCGGGAAGCCTTTTTTTGGAAGATGGTCCTAGTCAGATAAGTGGCTGTGTTATGATGACATATTAGAAAAGACAAATCTGAATCTTTTAAAGATGAAATCAAGAGAAAAATTAGAATCAGAAGGAATAAAGTAAAACTGGTTCCCTTGCAGACAGTTAACTGAGAGATTCCAGGTGGATGTGAAAACTTATGGAATAGAACAAAAAGAACAAGGAAAAATGTTGAAGTTACTGCGGGAAAACCCGCTTCATTTATTATCACATGCATATCAGGAGATTTTAAATCAAGAAAGAGAAGATGAGACAGTCAAATCAGCAATGATATTGTGGTCTCAAAATCTCAGACATCCAATTCAATTAGAGCACTGGGAACAGAGCTGGTAATGGACACAAAAATTTACTGCAGCTCAGAACCTAAAAGAGAACTATTACAAGCTTTTTCGTAGATGGTACATGACGCCAGAAAAATTAAAGAAGATATATAATATGGGAACAGGTCAGTGTTGGAAGTGTCAGGAGAATGTTGGAACACTATTTCATATGTGGTGGTCATATCCTAAGGCTAAAAAATATTGGAATGATATACATAATATGATATGTAAAATATTGAGGGTTCAAATTGATAAGAAACCTGAACTGTACTTATTAAATATGACACATGTGTTAGATGGAACTGTTGCAAAGAAATATTGGTGAATAATGCTGTATATGATTAAGACAGCCCGTATTGAATACACAAGGCTATGGAAAACTGAGCAGATACCTACAATAGAGCAATGGTGGGCAACTTTTATTGAAAATCAGAATGCAGATATAGCCTCTCAGAGATTAAAAGGAAACTCAGATGATGACATTAACAAAGAATGGCAAATTGTTCTGGAAATGGGTTGGGTGTTGACAGGTAATAATTCTTAATTCATGGTAGTATGAGTAGTTAGAAGTAAAAATCAGTGGAATATCATGGAACATGTAAAGTAGGGTCGAAGAGCAGGATCTATCTTGTATGTTAACAAATGCAATGTGATGCATAATGTTAATATGTCAATGAAATAACATTATTGAAATCCAGAGAGGAGTGGAAGATAGCGGTAATAGTTAGGTAAAATGTACGATGAGAAATGTTGTTTTATATGATGTAATCACAATAAAATTAATTTAAAAAAATCTCTGTGTCTTCTGGGCTATAATCTCAAACTATTAGGGCTAAATCCAGTTGCTAGTCTCTCTAAAGTACAGCCATGAGACCAATGGAACTTGTATAAATGTAGATTTAGCTAGTACTCTGACTTAGGGCCTTCCTGCCCCACACTGTGGAATTCTGGAGTTTGTAGTTTACTGAGGCCAAAGAGCTTTCTGGCTGAGAATTCTAAATGCCTCTCTCTAAACTGCGAACCAAAGAATTCTGTGGGATGTTGAAAGTGGAATAATAGTAATATAACATCATAGTGCAAAAAAACAACAACACCCTACGTCTACTTTAGTTGAGAATTCGTTGTTATTATGTGCCTTGAAGTCAGCTCCAACTTATTACAGTGTCTTCTGGACAAGAGTTATTCAGTGGAAATTTGTCTCCCTGTAAAACTGAGAAAATGTGACCTGCCCAATTTTGTGGATGTCCATGGTTGGATAGGGCTTTGAACTCTGATCCTCCTGAGTAACAGTATAACACTCAGATTAGTATGCCATGTTGGTTGATAGTTCGAACTAGGAATTGCATTAGACCATTGACTCACTGTACATTTTACTTAAAAGAACAAAAGTGTTAGTAGTAATTTACAGACCCCAGAGAAGACAAATATATTGGGAGGTATTTGTTCATGCAGTTCCATTAAAAACAAAAAAATACAAAAACTTTTTCAGTTATCGCGAGCTATTTACTGGCAATTTCCAAAACCAGCTGCCATATTTAATTCTCACCCTCAAGTGGTTTCTTTAAAAAAAAGAGAGAGAGAAAAATCGGAACACTATAGTGCAATATCTTCCATTCACTTATTCTTCTTTCTTTTTCTTTTTCTTTTCAGAGTTACAGTGAAATGGCACTGTTGCACTATAAGTCTGTGTTACTTAAAAAAAAAACTATTAATAAAATCAGAGGAGAAAATTGTTTTTTCAAACTAAAGGACTTGCTCAGCAAACCATGTCTCTCTGTGTGTGTATGTGCCTTCAATTCACCTGACAACCCATGGTGACCCACGTGAATTTCATAGGGTTTTCTTAGGCAAGGAATACTCACAGGTGGCAAACCATACCCCTAACTAAAAACAACATTTGGAAGAGCCCTCCTGCAGATCCAAGAAATGACTTCAAAAATCATGACCCCAAAAAAGAATGGGATGTGCAGATGCAGGGGGGACAAAAATGAACAAAACCAAAGGAGTATATCAGGAGACCTCACACATCTTTAGATACTTCAAAAGAGCCCATGCTTTCCAAAATAAAAAAAGACACTAGAAAATTAGTAATGAAGCTCAGAAAAGTGACTTTTTTGAACTGCTGTTGGCAGATTCCCTCCCAGAATCTGGTTGCTAGCCAGAATGGCTGGAGAATTATAGGAATGCTAGCACAGAAATTTAACTTTTCCTAGTTCTTTTTATTTGAAGTAGAAACAGCAGCCATGCTTCCTAAGAATTATTCTGCCCTTTATAAGCAGTTGAGTCCTTTATACATGGGCCTTGGTTAGTCATATGCACATCTGTAAAGCTTGAGGACAATCTTCACTATCAGTTCAACAGGACTAGGTTGCCTGCATCTGGATTTGCTGATGCAGCCCACCACTAGAGAAGGATCAAAATAAAATATATGACCCAGCCTTTATCTGGAACACCTAAAATAAAAGCATGTAGAGAAAAGATTACTAAATAACTCATATCAGGGGGCTAGTGTGAATGAAATAAAGCATGCTGTGACATCAAGCTATATAACAAAGAGAAAGCTACTTGGAGAAAGACTTTCTAAATATATTTCTGTGTCCTTGGGGACAGGAAAAAAAAACAGAGTTCTAGCTGAGATGACTTTGACAGGAGTCCTCTCCTTAGGGATGTGGATTCAGGAGAGATAACTGAAGATATGTAGAAATGGAGTGAAAAGTCTACAAGGATACTGGCCCCAGAAGAACAGTATTCTAATGTTTAAGGGGCATTGGCATAATAATAATAATAATAATAATAATAATAATAATAATAATAATAATAATAATAATAATAATAATAATAGTGTTTTACAAATCATGTGATCACAGGCAACTGTTCTCAATCTAATTCACATTATGAAGGAATGCTACCACAATAATAATCATGGTTAATCATTGTGTAGCATTTATAGCAAGTAAATTGCTTTACAACGCTCTCATTCATCTTCAGACCAGCAAAGCAGGTCATTAATTTTCCTGACACTAGAGTTGCAAAATGGAGGTCGAGACACAGAGAAGTCAAAGAAAGCCAAGGTAGCAAATGACAAAAATAAACAGGTTTCAAAATATCAAGAACCATCTGGGCCAGGTCAAATAAAGATATCTAAAGTGGATTGAAGCTATACTTATGTTGCATTCCTATTTGTGCTTAACCTGGGAATAAGCTCCACTGAATACAAAGGGACTTATGCCTGCATAAACATCTGCATGGATTCTACTGCCCAAAAACATTTCTTTAATCGAAGCATGTGAAGTGTTTTGCTGTCCTTTATTTTCATCATGCCTTCATCTTCTTAAAGAAGAGCATGATTTTGGAATCTGTCTTCAAGAATCTATTGTTTCTGTCGAAGGCCCTTTCAGCAATGAGTTTCCTAACACCAGACTTTGAAAACCCTGGAAGATGACTTCAGATCAAAGGCCTTGTGTATGGAGATCAGATGGCTAACAACATTTGTCATTTTATATTCTGTCAGACTTTCAAAGATGCTAAAAGAGAAAGCAACATTGAATCAAGTCACAGGAAGCCAGAAGTACACTTATGGTTTTGGCAGAACAAAACTTAACGTATGTCTTTGAGGTTGAGCAATGATAGGGGTGGGGAGGGGGAAGCACAAGCTATTTAAAATTGTTACTCCTTGAGGCCTTTAGGAGTGGCAGTTCACTCTCTTTTTAACCAGAAAAACTGCAGAATCTGAAGGCACCAAGAGCCATTAGAACAGCCTTGGGAGGCCACCTTGGATTTAGTTCTGAGTAGAGGCAAAATGAGGCCATTTATACCTCCAAATAAAAATTCTGCCCTCCCCCCTGCCATTTCTAACATTGAAGAAAATGAGACACTGAAAATCATTTGTACCTACAGTTCTTCTGTTTCCTATGTTCACATTCCCTCAGTAACTTTGCCTTCCTCTTTTCTTTTTTTGCCTAAATTCTATTTCTAAATGCTCAACCAACATTTTAAATTACTGCAGTGCTAGAAATTTGGGATTGAAGGGAAATTTCATTTATGAGGGGAAAATTTCTATTTGAGGGGCAATGCTGTCATTTTGCCCCCCCATAGCATACCTCTGGGGGTCACATACAGCCTAGGGGCCACATTTTGCCCACCTCATTCCATTGAGACAATAATACCAATCCCAGTGTGAAACCACTGAACTGGTATTAGATGGCTTGGTCAATTCTTATGAAAGGGTTACTTTGAACACATAATATGCAGCTAATTCTCCCTTTAGTTTTACTAGTAGGTACATAGGGTCTTAATCTGTATGGTACCTTTGTATATGAATAGAAAAGGTCTACAGTTTCTTGTGACATCCACTTTCCTTTCAGTATCTCCCTCATTCAGTACTGAGGCTTATAAAAAATGTGAAAATATTGTTACCCTGGTTTCTGGGGGTCCCGGGAGGGACACCTAAGTACGCTCCAAATATTACAAGGTTGGGAATTAGCAAAGAACACAAGCTAGCACTACGGGAGGCAGGGCAATGTAGCGAGATCTTTTACCCAACGTCCACGGGGCCAGGCTGAGTCAAGGAGCAAACAGATGTAAATAATAATAATTGTTTTATTGATGTACAGTCAAACATGTGTATGCAACACACTCACATGGACAACTATTGAAATGAAGGTAGGAGTTGGATAGAGGGTTTTTAAGAGGAGGTTTTGTATGGGAAATACTACACCTATCCTGAAGCCCGGGTAGTCTGAAGAAGAAGTTTGTGGAAGTGAGGGTTCTCAGCACGAGGAGCTGAGGGGAAGGCTGGCCGGACGAAGCGACAGCAAGGCGGGATGGAAGCCAAGAGCAATCCAAGGAAGCGCTCAAAGTCAGGGGGTCTTATAGGGGAAAATGTGGCTGCAGGCTAGTCCGTTCTCAGGGATAACAATGAGTCTTGGGCTGGAGACAAAGCCTCCAAATGGTCAGTGATTTACATGATTGGGTTATGACAGAGTTGTCAATAGAGTAGCCAGTATGCAAACGCGGAGTGCTTGCCAATTGAGTATTCGGCTCGTCAAGCTGCCTGCTCGGGGCAGGGAGTCCTTTGTAAGTAGCGTGCATACATAATGTGGTACTTGCCTTGAGGTCTCCTAAAGCGGCAGTCTGGCTATTTCCGGCCTGCCTGTATTAGTTTGGAATATTTCAGCAATTTGCGGCCATGCCTGTATGCGTGCTTATCCGGGGGCCTTGCAAGCACATGGAGAAGAATGAGTAAAGAAGGCCAAATTATTGATATCAAATGATATCTAATATCCCACGAGCTTGGGCTAGAAACTGCGGTAACAATATTCTATCTTTGCCCACTGAGGGTTTCTTTTTTTACCCCTTCATTTTTGCCTTTACATGGGCAGTGGGAGAATTTAAGGGAGAAATGATTGTAGGGAACATGTTTATATTGCCTCTATCACAACATGATTGTCTTAGTTCAAGCTGAGGCCTGTTTGCTCCCCTATAAATAAGGAAAGAAAAAGAAACTTGTTATGCATTTAACACAGTATGTTGTTTAGCCCTTACTCTGGACTAAATCTCTTCGCCATCAGTTTAACCAAGAGAAATATGTTCCGTTCAGGGCTAAAAGCCCTGTTACATACTGCTTTAGCTTCAGAGAAACTGAGAATAAGATTTATAGCAAGAAAGGCTGTGACCTGCCAAAATATACATATTTATTAAGGCTTGTCTTTAAATATATGGACAATCAAGACAATACCCTATTGGTTTGCTTCTTTTTTTTCCAATTATGGGGTGTGTGATTATTTAATAATTCATTCTATCTGTTTGCAGTGATGATGAAGTCTTGTAATGTACTGATTTGTTAAACAATTATTTTTAAGTAACCTACACAAATATAGTGTGAAATATAGTTTGAAAACTGAAAAAGCCATAAGAGTAAAGCATTTCTCTGTCTGTTGCCAGTTCTGTTCAGATCTCACTGAAGCCTAGCAATATAGTGGAAATAGACAATACAATACAAATGCAACTGTTTCTTTGATGTGGAATGTACACACAAAGTTCTAGATTATGTTTTTCTGCTTTATGAAACCTTCATAAGAAAATTCCCAAAATTTTACAGGAAAGCAAGATACAGCTGGCTGACCTTCTCCCACTGACTAGGCATAGAATCTCACCTCTCTTCACTTACCTTACCTTCCTAGCACTTTTTAAAAAAGTCTTAACATATCCCATGGTTTTTACATTTTTGGATTTTTTCCCCTGAAATAGCAGGTGATTCTATAATGTGATAAATCTTCTATGAGCAAAAGTCTGGCCTTGTAAATCTTTCTTTCCACTCTACTTGATTAACATTTTTATAATATCTCTCTACCTTAATAAATACCCTCAAAGCAGTCTACAACAGTAAAATTTCAATACAATACAAAATAGAACACATTAAAATCCAGAATGAAACTAATGAAAGAAAAATAGGATTGCCTGGTTGAGACTTTCACACTGTAAGATTTCAAGGCCAAAAAGTGAGACTTAAGAGATGACCACTGGTAATGTCACAGGAGATGAGCTCTAGTGATGGTATCAGGGTGATGTTATAAGAGAAAACCCTGGTGATGTTATTAAACATGAAAACTTAGGCCATTTCTGCACGGGGCGAGGGAATCGCCCCGTGACGCTACTCACCGGACTTTTGGGCTCCCCGGTCCAATCCACGCTTCTCCAGAGCAGTCCGTGGCTGCCACTCCGCACTGCTCCAGGGACAAAAATGGTGGCTTCCGGTTGGTTGAGGGTCTCGACCAACCGCTGAAGCTCGCCAGGCTAAAGCCCGCCCCCGGCAGATCGCAGGCTTGCACCAATGCGAGC
The DNA here is from genome assembly GCA_948472985.1 of Iguana delicatissima. NCBI lineage: Eukaryota > Metazoa > Chordata > Lepidosauria > Squamata > Iguanidae > Iguana > Iguana delicatissima. The sequence continues at coordinate 2,334,920 of CAOKZL010000251.1, read as the reverse complement.
CTGCAAATCTGCATAAGGGAGCAGGCTCGCAGTGGCCCACTCCGTGCTTTTGGAAGACCTGTTTTTAGCGGTCTTTCAAAAACACGCTGGACGACCACTTGGGGTCATTCTGGAGCAGGCTGGGGTGCGGATCTACGTTAAGTAGGTCCGACCCAGTCCCCTCCTAGGTGCAGACGTCCTCCCTGGAGGACGCTCTGCCCCTCACGCTCTTCCCCGTGTGGAAATGGTCTTAGGCATGAACCATAGTTGCATGGAGAATATCATTTATACAAAACACACAAAGTCCAACAAATGAGGAAAAATGGTATACATACATATTTTTCAATGCAGCTTTCTTACTTTGCTTCAGTGCCTGAGAACTGACAAAGAGGGACTGTGTCTTGAGACGATGTGACAGCCCTAAAATCAAAGCATAGTGAAAAGCCACACATAAAAATCTTGGTGGAATATGAATTCCCCAGTGCAGCCTGCCTGAGAGAAACTGGCCCAGCCCAGTCTCCCTTCAGAAGGAACTGAATACTTAGTGCATGGACACTGTCCCACATCTCCACCAACTGGACCCTCCTTGATGGTGGAATACAAAGAAGGGCCCCTGAAAATGATTGCAATAGACTGAACAAGTCCATAGAGAAAGATGAAATAATTCAAACAGCTCAATCTCCAGTCATTTACACAACAACTAATACTTTAAATTGATCCCAGAAACTAATTAAAAGCCAGGGAACAATTAAAACAAAATTAATGCAATTTGATCATAAAAAGGTGTACCTGAAATTGTTTGGGTTGCAGTATTTTAAACCAGCAGCAGTTTCTATAGTTTCTTTCATCCACGGAAGACAGATATATGACTGTTGGGTAGATGAGAAAATGAGAAAGCAATTTGTCCTAAAGAAAGTTGCATTCCTTCTAGAGAACCAGTTTACCACTTTTAGGTTGTACCTGGATTCAAAGTTCCTCCTGGATGGCCAAGCAGACAGATGGGTGCAGCAGTCACAAAAACTTCTTAAGAAGTTTTCTTCTCTAAGAAATCTGATTCAGTCTAGATGAGATTACTGCAATACACTCTACTTGGGACTGCCCTTGTAGAGCTTCAATTTTTTACCCTGCCTTCAATCTATCACTGCACCCAGGCACCAGAATTTCCACAGCATCCTCAGCACAGGTGAAAAAGACGAGTAGACCTGCTTGTCAATATCACATGGATGGCAACCAGTCCCTAGATGTTAACTTCCCACAGTAGTTTCAAAAAGATGTTTTTCCCTAACTGAGAGAAGCATGTTCCCTAGGAACTGGAATCCCTTTCCTCCTCACATGTGTTTCCCTCTCTGACGGTTTACATTGAATGTACTTGGATTATGCAGCCTGTTTCTGGACAATGAATCATGTGAAGAGCTTTGGGAGATAGCCAGGGAGACAAGAGAGCCATGGTAGAAAAATACTCCCTTTGGCTGCATGGGTCCTATTGCTCTTCCATATTTTCCATATTGGTTTATCCAAAATGGCACAGGAGTTAACAGGTCATTGATAGTCTCCTGCAATATATCAAAAATATGTCATATGCATTTCACAAAATGCAGTACAGAATAGGCTGTTTAAACATTATAATATCCTCCTCTCCCCTGGAACATGAAATATCTTAAGATTTAAGCAGCTGGAAAGCTACCAAGTAACTGAAGAATCTCTCTTTGGGGAATTAACTTTACATCACAAAGGTAATGACCTCATTCTCTAGAGGAAAGCAGTCCACTTACACATATTGATTTTTATTGTGCTTTGGTAAGCAAATGGGGGGTGGGGGGAGGACTGTGGTTTACCTTGAGGATTTAAGCTTTTGTTGGACAGCAAAAAGGAACAATCTATTATGCATAAGTTCCCTCTGTTCACTTCTATGAAATTCTGCTATAAGTACTTCTGGGAAACATTCACTTTTCTTCTAGAAAATAGCAAAGAAAACAAAGAAACCTTTCTCATGTCCCACAGTCACAAAGATTTTGATAATATTTGAAGCTCAAGGGGGAAAGAAACTGCTGCATCCCTAATAACAAAAGGAAATTATTCCCTGTCTTCATAATAAAAATGTAGTTTGAGATGCATGAAGTGAGTAGAATGTTTGTCCTTCATTTTAGTAAAAGCAAAAGGAAAACATTTGATTGAGCCTCAGTGTCTCTTTAGTACGGCCACAGCCCAGGTACAATTTTTCTTTACAGGCAATACCTCCTTTCAAAAAGGAGATGTGTTCCTGGACATTGCTTCTTTACTCAAAAAGTTGGCATGAGAAGCAGAAATTACATGGTAAGAATAGGGTTAGTTTCCTACAGCACACAAAAAAAGGGGGGCGCAGTTCAACTTGTTTCAGCAAACATGTTATTGAAAATTAAGGACTTTTCCGCCCTAAACTGTTACAGTCTATTATTCCAGTTTCAACATCCCGTGGAATCCTGGAGTTTGCAGTCTAGGGAAGGGCATTTAGAATTTTCAACCAGAGAGCTCTTTGGCCTCAGTAAACTACAAACTCCAGAATTCCACAGGATGTTGAAAGTGGAATAATAGCACCATAATAGTGTAGCGTGGAAAGGCTCTAGCAGTATGCACACGTGAAATGAAACAACCAGGTCAGGCAAGCCTTGCAAACAAAAGCATGCTGGATCTTGCAGAGATCACTTGACGGCTTCTCCAGAAGTCATCCAAATATGACTTTTTCTTTCACCAGTTCTCACTCTTCTCATGATTTCCATTTGCTAGTTAGTTTTCTAGATCTATGCTTTTTTTTAACATGCTGAGGTTGCAGGGGGGGCTTACCTGCTTTCCTCTTTTCTCTCTGTTTTCCTGTTTATGTATGTTCAAGGGATTCTGGAGCTAGCTGCTGTCTACCTTTCCTGTTGTAGGTAGGCACACATTGCAGAAGTAAGATCAGCTGGAATAAAATGCATTAGGTCCTCTACATTTGCAGGTTTCACTTCCACAGATAAGATTGTTTGTGAGTTTCACCAACCCTTGCCCCACCACCACAAGTGCTTCTTTTCCAGGGAAACCTTCCCTCTTGAGATCTCTGATCGGACTGCACAGCCATTTAAAAACTTGCCTCTGGTCCTGTTCCTCCTCTACCAGCCACTGCATGGCCAGCTAAGGACAGCTCACAGTTCAGTTTTTCACACCATAAACCCTCCCCACACACCCAAGGAAGGAAATGAACAAGAGAGAGGAAATACAAGGCCAGCATGCAGATGCACCCCTTTTCCATTTCCTTTCCCTGACCTGCTTTGAATCTGGGTGCCTGCTCTCCCAACCATGCCTCACTCAGCTTCCCACAGACACATTTTGATATTTGCAGGGTTTTTTAAACTTTTGCAGAGGTCCAGTGCCCCTAACCCTAGCAAAAGTGGAGGGCCAGCTTTCCAAGTAAAAACTTTTTTGATTGTGTCGTTTGCTGCAGACTCACTACTACAACCAGGTAATGCAAGTCTGTGTTTCTGCAGGCATCTGCCAACATTTTCCCAACATTACCACTACTAAAAAACTTCCAGCTAGGCAGAGAAGAAAGAGGAAAGAGGGATAGATAGTTGTAAAAAGACTTTGTAAAAAAAGAGCTTCTTTGTCAGAGGCTTTGTTAATGGAGGTATGGCTGTAATTAACTTGTGATGGTAGGGGAATGACTAATGTTCTCTTTAAGCCACTTCTAAACACAATTTAAAAAGAAATCTGAGTTTTCTGTTGGTGCGATTTCTGAGATGTAATCTTTCAGAAGAATTCTGATGCTGCCAATTAGGATTCCAGGTGTCGGAGCCTGGTCTAGAGGCTCAGGGCCTGGACCTTCTTCTCCAGGTCTCAGAGTGAAGAAAAATCTCACAGCAAGAGTGCTGCTTTCTAAAGTTTGTGTGTGTGTCCTTACTTATTATTGTTTTGTGCCTTCAAGTTGTTTCTGGTTTATGGCAACCAATGGCCATTTCCACACTACAATGTTAAGAGTGCTTCAGTCCACTTTCAACATCCTGTGGAATTCTGGGGTTTGTAGTTTACTGATACCAAAGAACTCTCTGGTTGAGAATTCTACATGTCCCTCACTAAACTACAAACCCCAGGATTCCATAGGATGCTGAAAGTGGATTAAAGCACTCTTAACATTGTAGTGTGGATTTTTTTTATTTTTTTAGTATGATTTGTTCAGAGGAAGTTTGTCTTTACCTTCCTCAGAGGCAGAGAGAGTGTGGCTTGTTCAAGGTCACCCAATGGGTTTTCATGACTAAGCATAGATTCGAAGTCAGTCCAGCACTCAAACCACTGAACCACACTGGCTCTTCCTTACTTGTTAGATTTTGTCTTTACTGGAATGTGTTTTTAATTTGATTGACATACTCTGAGCAGCTGTAACTTGTAACTAAGGTATCATGCTTAATTACATCATCAGGGGCTACTGCTTATGATACTGCCCTTGTAACATTAACAGAATCCACCTCCTGTGAACCTGCAAACATCCCTTGCACCGGAAGGTCAAACAGAGACAAAAGTGCCCCAGCCAGCTCATGATGAAGAGACAACCAGCAGTGATGCAGAGGAGTTGGAGCCAGCTCTGCCCATCAGCCCTCAATCACGCAGAAGGCTGGAACGGGCTGCTCAGAGGGAGGCTGCGTGGAAGGCTGAGGAAACAATAATGAGCAGCATCTGCTCACATGGGCTATTTAAGTCTGCCGGTGTGGCTGGTCCTTGCTTGCAGCAAATTATTAGCAAGCTCTCACAACCTTTGTGTCTCTTGCTCCCTGAAACCCTCTGGATGGATCTCTGCCTCCTGAACCTTTGCACTGGACCTTGACCTGGCTTGGCATGTGTTTTCCTGGTGTTTAGTATATTCAGACTCCCCAAGTGTTCCTGATCTCTCCCCTCCCTTGCTGGCTGTGGCCTGCAGGGAGAGATTCCTGATAATTGCCAACATTTGTAATCAAACAAAACCCCAACAGTGGCATCCTTGCTGGACATCCTTGATACCCAAGTTCACATTGAAAGGCTGAAGACCCCACATATGTCTAGGAATTGATAGTGTGAAACAGTATCTTTCATTCCACAACTGGTATGTTAAAAAGCAACATACTTTTTTGTTTCAGGGGGAAAATCCAGACAGGTGACAATCCTAATTGGGACTGCAGCTATTCCCCAGAACATTTCTTGGAGTACAATGTATAGCCCCAAACCAAGCCTTTCGGCTATATCAGACAAAACCTACAACTTAGCTTCCAAGTGATAAGTTCTGTGCCCCCAAAGACAGACTATTAAATTACATTGGCCTGTGAACTAATGCAACACTTGCTGCTCTGTTTTTTTATCTCTTGAGAGACTCTTACAAAGCTGCACACAAAGCAGATGCCTTTTGCAGGAACTGAGTATTAAGTATAAAATGCAAGACCTGAAGTCCTTTGAGGAGGCCTTGTTGTTATCTCACCACTCCCCTTTCCCCCTATATAAGTTTAAGAAAGATGATACTCTCTTGATGAACCTCTATACCACCTTCTCTGAGATTCTGAAATCTGCAATTTCACAAAAAATGTATAATTAAAAATCTGGGTTTAAAGGGAAATATTTAGCTGGTACTCCTATAAACAAAGTGAATAAGGTTCTTTTGAAGAAAAGTTAAACATAATACAGGCATCCATGAGTTCTCCTAGGTGTTCCAACTAGGATGGTGATGAACTTCTGCTCATACTTTTTCTTCAAAATAACTTTGTTCCATCAAAATAAGCCAACACTGATGTATGTGCCTTTCTCTGACAGCAAGACAGAGAGAGGAATAAGCACTGGGGGTAATGTGTACTAACACCAAGGGAGTTAAGTGAATAGAGATTCACTTAAGCAAAGAGACAAATACTGGGGAGATTGTGAACATGTTCAGTGCTCTTTCATTGCCACAGAATTCAGTAGAATTGAGATTTCACAGAGATGCTCCTTTTCCCACTTTGCAAAAAGGATTTTTTTAAAAAACTAGAAAGCATATATCATAAATCACATTAAACCCAATTTCTTGCATAAATGCAACCAAAATTTACCAAGATATCTTGTCCCCCTGCCCAATTCAGATTAAATTCTCTGAATAAGAGAATATGTGCCATGACTAGAGAATGATCTTGAAATTAGATAAAATGATTAGTTAAGTCAGTTTCTCTACTATTATTTTGTCTAAAATCTAAGAGTGCCACATCCTAATACACCAGTAAGATACATTTTTCCTGTAATTAGTAATGTCTACATGAATTTCTCCAGGGAAATAACTAGTTGCTTGGCAAACATCTTCTCCCTCAGAGATGCATTTGATGCTCATGGTCATCTGGAAACAGACTTCCTGGTAAGGTCAGAGAAGGGCATTAACATGGTAGCGCCAACTACTTGGGGTATTCTGTCCACTGTTATTGCCTGTGATCTCAGAATTCTTATTTTTAGATGCATGTTGGAACCTTACCAAGGGCCTTTCCACACTGCACTGTTATAGTGCTATTATTCTACTTTAAACATCCTATGTAATCTTGGGGTTTGCAATTTAAGAAGGGGTCTTTAGAATTCTCAGCCAGAGAGCTCTTTGACCTCAGTAAACTACAAACCCCAGAATTCCACAGGATGTTGAAAGTGGAATAATAGCACTATAACAGTATAGTGTAGAAAGGCCTCTAGTTTTGTAAGCTTACTATTTATTCCACTCATACGGATAATAGAGGTGTTATATCTGATATTATGTACCATTTTGTATTATATGTTTTAATATTATTGTACTAATATTACTTTGAAATTTTTAGATGTATGAAGTTCAAATAAGTAGCAACCATCTTCTTCTTCTTCTGACATACTTTTTTGATCCCTTCAGCTGATCCTCACTCACTCATCTGGATTTGTTTGCCCATTACCATTCATTGGTTATTATAATACATCAATTCAGTCATTACATTAAACCATGGTTTATGATTGGCGTGCAAACCAGAAGCAGGAAACATTATTTGATAAAAAGAATTACCAGATTGAAAAAGCATAATTATGGCTATTTCTCCTGACCTCCAGGGCTAATGTGTCATGAAGACACAAATAATCTTGTGAAAATGTGTGCTGAAATGATCAAACACAAATGCAGTCAAACTGAAAACCATGGTTTGCCTGTTGTACCTGTAGAAAATCAAACCATGGCTTGATTCCAAATTACATTCAGTAAAAACTTTGGTTCATTGTAATGTTTGAATTGAGCTATTGATAACTGATCTCTCCCCACTATACACTCAATTTTTAATTCAATGGATGGGCAGCTCTTGAACAAGCATAACAGATCACATTCATTCAGCCCTCCAGCAATGGAAAGTTCTGCTTTACCTAAATCAGTAATCTGAGGTGGTTCCTGTGCTTGTAAGTTTCATGTTGCTTGTGAGGGTTAAAACATTTCTAACATTCAGAACTAAGTATGCAAATATTTGAACAAAACCAGTGTGAACAGGTGTTGGTTTGATGGATGAATGTCTGTTCACGTGCAAATATTTGCAGCTGTCCAGCTTTGCAGCTGAGTATTTAAATACTGTGGTTCTATTTTGGAAGAGGCCAGTCTGAATGGGTTTTCAATTTGACCCTCTCAGAATATTTCCAAAGCAAACATGGGTTGTTTACATAGTTAAAATTATTTTTCTAGGCAACTCCATACAGAAGATTCCATTCCAAACAACCAAGCTCTAATCACACAGTTAGATTAACAGCTGTTGTCCTGGCCATTTTTAAGAAGCAACAATGTGGTGATGTGGTTATCTGCCTCTATGCATAAAAATGCTGGAAAGGATGTTTTTAAAAAGTTACAAAAATGATTAAAGATCTGAAGAATTTGACTTATGAGAAGGCACTGGTGTAAGAGTTCACTTATTTCCATCTCTGCTCCCCCATCCCACCCCATGTGGGATTGGGAACCACAACTGTATTCTAGGCAAAAGGCTGAACCTGGAGAATCTTTATTGACCAGAGTGCCTAATTTTGTACTATGTGGAGCAAAAATCTGACCTGGTGTAAGGCAGCTTCCTATGTTTTTATGAACAGCACTTTAAGAGTGCAGTGCTAAATCCAGTGACAAATAAAAATTGTGTTTGTTATTTTTTAAAAAAATATTGACTGTAAAATTATTAATTTTTTAAAAGCAAAAAAAATTGCTACCCTCAAATTACCCTTCCCAAAGTAACAAATTAATGTGAAATGTAAATTCACATTACTTTAAAACGATACTGGTCAGAATCCTCTATATACTACATTGCTGAGTAATATGTAATCAGAGTGGTTACCCCCCACATCCACACTTACTAGTCAGCAACCTCTGTGATCCAGGGGTATGTTTCCCTGCCACTCTGGAAGCAGCTAACTAAGGTTCCCACTCCCTTAGGGGAGTGATTTCCATTACAACAGGCAGAATATTCACCCAACCTGCTCAACAACAGTCATTGCTGCGAAGGATAAAAATTTAATGGTCTCCGTGGAAGAGACCAGGGTGTGACTGTGATTGGCACATGGTGCCAGATCACGACATGAGCCAGGGGTGGGGCTGGGGATATTTGAATCTAGTCAACCCCTGCAATTGACCCACTCCCCCATTACAGTATGAATTTATCTGTTTTTGAAGGAGGATAGAAATTTTTCCTTCTTTTGCAGGCCCCCCCCCATCCCATACTGTAGTTGTTGGCACTGGACAATTGGCATTGGGTGGTGTCTTAAATAGATTTCCCTTTGGCAGGTAGTGGGGATGAATAAGAGTTCAGTGTTCACATCTTGGCACCTATTTGGTGTAGAGTAGGGCTCTGGAAATCCCTCTTTAGGGTCATTCATTCTAGGGAGTTGGGGAAGGAGGCTACCTTTGAGGCTCACTTGAGATTAGGGGTTTCATTTGTAAGGCTCTGTGTATTGGGTGGGAATCCCCCAGGTTGCCTTCCAGTTATGCCAGACTCGGGAACAACTAAAGCAATTTAGGTTGCCCTCAGGGCCAAGATGTATCCCCTAAGGTAAGGCTAAGGGGATTGTCACACGGTGACATCTGGCCTCAGCTAAACCCACAGCAGGTTCCTCCCCTCTTTAGTTGCTCTTTTCCAGGCCAACACAATTAAATAGGGCATATTAAAAAAATTGCCCTTATTACGCAATGTATGGTTTCATTATTTTATGGTTGATCATCAGACAGGATCCCTGTCACAAACTCTTGTTTATGCTTCATAACTCACCAGCAGGATGCTGACATTGTTAGTATTTAACTACTAAAAGTATTAATTTTACATTCATTATTGAAAATGTTAGCAAAATTAAGGGTAACAAATTAATTTTTAAACACATTATTTCTAAGCTCTGCCACCTTCTCATCAATGACACCCCCTCAACCAGCAGACCTTTTCTGCTATTATATGCTAAACAAACATGTTCAAACCAGATATTGTACCTTGGATTGTTCTTATGAAATGCAGGACCTCACTCTTACCCTTATTATAGTTCATCCCATTTACTTCTGCCCATTATCCCAAATTGTTCAGATAGTTTTGAATTACAGTCTTGTCATCCAAAGCGCTTCTAATCTTTTCCATTTTCATAGCTGCAGAATTTAGAAGTGTGCTTTCTCTTCCATTCTTCATGTAATGAATGAATACATTAAGCAGCACTGGACCTATAATGGAGACTTCTTGTATTCCACTTTTGACATCTCTCTAGACAGATAATGAATCATTTACTGCTCTTCATGTATAATGTGCTGGGGTTGATTGACTGATTGATTGACAAGCAGATGGATAATCAGACTCTATAGAACCAATGCTGTTCTTCAAAGATTTGGATGTTTAATGAAGCAGATGATTTAGATACTTAGGAAAGTTGTTTTCTTCTTTAAAAAAATTATTAAAATTTTCCATATTTACAAAAGGAAAAAAATCTATTCTTAAAGATATTACATTATACTACTTATCTTATTTCAATCACTGAACATTTTGCATTAAAATTGACTTCCTGTCCAACCCCACATTCATTAAAGATAATATTGTATAATTGTTCCTCTCACAATAATCATCCTTTCTAGTTTTCCTTCCAGCATTATATTATCTTGTTATCATTCATGTTATATACCAGAAAATAGTTCTATATTCTAAGCAAAACCAATCAAAAGTTTCTCCTATTTCTTTTTTTCACATAGTCCATGAAAGGTCAGCATATAACCAAAGGGAAGTTGTTTTCTTACATTGTTACCACTATGAGAACTGTGAGGTCCTTTCACAATGCTGAGAATCTACAAAGTATATGGAAGAAAAGCTACCAAGATTTCTGCTTGTCAGAAACTGGGACAATGTTGGTATGGAGAGAAACTGCAATATCTGGTCCAGGATGCCTCATGCTACCTGCCGTGTGAGGGCACCTTCACACAAGGAGACTTAAGATGAAGCTTGAGGTATGAAAAGCTCAGTAAACTCTCAGTTGTTTGGACCAATAGCAGTGTTATGACCAATTCATTAGCATCTAGATCTTCATGTTACAACTTGTAGACTGTTGCTAACAACATGGCCCTAATGCAGTTCAGAGTAAAGAATGTTTAAGCATATTGAATCAAAGGGCATAAACAGGCATTTATGTTTGACTGAGGTCTATAATATTAAAGCATTCTTCTTCTGATTTTGGAAAGTAAATATATAATTGGGGTGTTTGTCTGTATTCCCACTGCAAAACTCTCTAAAGATTAAAACCTGCTAGGAGATCTTCTAGCCCTCTGGAACTGAGGCCCTTTCCACACCTTACCTTTTTCTGGTGCTGGGGTGCGGAGATCGCGTGAGCAGCCTCCGGTGAGAGGCTCTTGCATCCCTGCTGCTTCAGCTCCACACAAGCTGCCTGCTTGGGCGAGAGCTCCACCTCTTCCTTCCACAGTGCAGCCTGGGAGTTTCCCAGGCTGCACTGGGGCAGGAAGCATGACTGGTGTGGCTCTGGAGGCTCCGCATGCCAGGTAGGTGCACACAGGGCCCGGGAGCCATGCATGATCACGCACCATTTTCGGCTTCCAGCCGAAAATGAAAAGGTATGTGATCGGTGCCTACTAGCCCCTGGAGCACCACGTAATTGTGAGTGCGTTGTGCAGATCGCTCCTCACAATTGTGTGATGCTCCAGACGCCCTTTTGCATGGCAAATGCCGTGCAGAAAGGGCCCAATCTTTTTAAGCGTATTGGGGTGGCACTGTAGGAGGAAGCAGATCTATGAACTCCTTCTTGGATTCACAGAAGTTGCTGCCAAGAGTACAGTGACCACACAGGATTCTTTCTTTCTATTTTGTCATACTGTCTGCCTTGTACAGCCAGTGTGGTGCAGTGGTTGAGTGTTGGACTGGGACTCCGGGAGATCAGATTTCAAATCCTCACTCACCCACAGAAACCTACATGGTGACTTTGGGCAAATCACACTTTATCAGCATTAGAGGAAGGCAATAGTAGAACTCTACTGCATGCAAAAGTTTGACTTGCCCAAGGTCATCCAGTGGGTTTCCATGGCTAAATGGGGACTTGAACCATATATTCTTTCCACATCCCTACTAGTATACTATATATGATGGTGTGCTTTTCTGCTTCTCTTAGGCTTCAACAAAGCAGTAGACTTTAGGATCAACTGAGCTTTCACGTGTTCATGCCTTTCTACTTCATATCTGTTAGCTTCACTATCAAATCAACCAATGGCCCTAGTGCTGATAAAGAATTAGTACAAGAAGGGCTAGGAATAACAGACACAGTGGCAGCAAGCCAAGGTTAAACTGCTGTTCCCCACATTGACCAGGCCACTGACAAAACAACTGTCAGAATCAATGAGTGCTTCTCACCCACCCCTAATACCATGGTTTATCAAATTTGACAACTTCAAGCTGATGGTTAGTTTTCCATATTTAACATTTGTGTAGCTGGTATCTGTGAAGTTATGGGAGACTGAAATTGTCATCTCATTTCCTGCAACGCAGAATTCTTCAGGAGTTTGGAGATCTGGTTCCACCTTTGACCAAACATCAAAGAATTTCAAGGAAATTTTAAAGAGTTGTGGTAAAACTAAAGATGTACAATTCAGTTCTGTTTTCTCTCAGTTTCTCTCTCTTCCATTTTTAAGTTAGTTCCATTCCATTTCTGCATCAGTTTGTGGTTTTAAAATGTCTGCAACAAAACTCATGAATTTTATTCAAATTTATGCATTTTGTGTCCCATTCAACATGATAAATACATTTTGACAGCAAGGTTTTTCTTAAGTTTAATGGTTTTCATACATTCTCCCATGAATATATGCATTTGGTTGCATTTTCCTTCATTATATGCATTTTTGAAAGCATTTTTGTTCAGCGACTGTATCACAAAATTCGTAGAAGTATGAATATTGAAGGTAATGAAAGGTGTTCCAGTTCATATACTGCTTTGGAATTGGAAAATTAGTAAATTCTTGTAGAAATGAGCATCAAGCCAAATTCTCCCCTTCCATAGATTAGAGGAAACCCTTCACTTTCTCCTCCATGGAAGGGAAAACTATATAGACTGAAAGAAAATGAGACGAACATATTTTAGAAAAATGACGGTCAAAGGCAGACACCTACTTCAGTATTCCATGAAGGCGGCATGTTACTAGCATGTTAATTCTTGTTTTCAAACAACTTGTGTTAACAGCTGCTACACATTTAATAACTGCCCTTTATCAGGAGTATAAATAGAAATATTTACATCACACATGTGATTCTTCTGACATCCTCTGCTTCAGAAGAAGAGACTCTTGTTCTAGAAATAATTGCTTAGAGTTGTCTAGGAGTGAAACACACACATTAACAGGAAATACGGCGTGCTTTAATAGGCTACCATACATTTGGCCAAGTGTAGTTTGATGTAATTCCAGATGGCAACTTCATTCTTGGGCCCTTTGTAATATCAAATGCTCATTGTGCAAGGTGATTATATTACAAAAAGAAAATAACAATCTAACAATTACGTCTCAATTACACATGCTTGTTGAGCATCTAGGGAATCATCACTAGCCACTTCCTGCTCAGTTAGCTCAGTTATTAGTAGTAAGTATCACAAGAGGGATTTAAAGTGTATGTCAAATAACAAATCAGTTTTTGTGAAAATGACAGCCCTGAGTTCTATAATTTTCCCCAGCTAGTGATTTTCATATGAGAAATGTAGCCAATGAAAAAAATAAAAATAAAAGCAAGTTTGCCTTTCAGTCCATGCAGTTATTTCTGTTTCCTTTTCCCCATTGTTGATCACAAAAAAGAGGGAAGCAGGAATCAACATTTTAGTTGGTAATTGCCTGCAGCAGAACAGAAGACTATTGTAGTTCTGCAGCTATTTTTTCCTCTGTTGTAATGACAACAGTGTTACATAAACAGACTGATCCTCTGCCTTTATGTCTTCCCTTGCACAGTGGGGAGGAAAGGAAAGGATGGCAAGCTGCATTTTATTGTTTATAGTTTTTGTTAAGAACTCATAACAGTGCAAAGGGCAAGTGGAAAAGAAGAAGCAATTTTGATAGGCCCAGAGTGAGTAACTATGGTAGGTCTGGGGACCAATTTTCTGCCTTCAATGAGTCTACTCCTACTTTTAACCTAAACTTGAAAGCACAGAATCTCTTTTGGGGGATAAGGTACTACATCTTAGATAGCTCTTTAAATTCAGGACTAAAACCAGACTGGATTCATTATACCTCTGGCACTGAAACCACAAGCCATCACTGAGTATAAGGCAGCTTTCAATGGCCCTTTCCACACCGGGCTATTAAAACAGTGCAGACCGACCTTCGACGGAGGTCTTCTGCACCACAGAGTGGACTGGAGCAGACTACTTTTCATAGTTCCGCACCTCAGTCCAGTTTGAAGCGACTGGAACTGGTTGCACAGTGTGCTTTTTAAAAACTTCTTTTAAGAGGTTTTTAGAAAGCATGGAGCACGCGACTCTGTGTCGCTTCGTCGCCGCGCTCTGGTGCAGATTTGCAGGCATGCACTAGCGTGTGCCCTGCAGATCTGCGGGGGCGGGCTTTAGGCTGGCGAGCTTCTCAGGTTGGTGAAGAGCCTCCACCAACCGGAAGCAGCCATTTTGGATTCCGGAGCAGTGCAGAGCGATGAGCTCGCACTGTTCCTTGTCCTGACGAACTCAACCGGATGCCGAAGAAATCCAGTGAGTCCTGTTTTCGTGCGGTTCCTTCCCCATGTGCGGAAAGAGCCTTTGTTTCCAATCTTGCTGGCATGGAGCAGCAAGAAAGAACCTTCATATCCTGCTCATGGGTTTTTTTGAGCCAGCTACCTGGTCACTGTAGGTGTGACTATACATGTGGTGTTCAAGAATAAAACCAGTAATGGCAAGGAGCTGGAGTTGGAAGAAGAAACAGGAAGAGCGAAGGAAGAGTCACTTCCTGTTATGTATTAGGGAAAAGATAGAACAAACTATTGCTCTATAATACTTTCTGTTAATAACGTACAGTTTAAGGTAAGAATTGTTCCAACACTGTAAAAACAATGTCAAGTGACACCATGGGCAAGAGAACCCTGGACTAGAAAGACAACTGGGGCCTATTCACACTACACAATTATAGCACTATTATTCTACTTTAACTGCCATCATTTTGTCTAATGGAATCTTGGTTTTGCAGTTTAGGAAGGGAATTTAGAATTCTTAGCCAGGGTACTCTTGTGCCTCACCAGGCTACAAATACCAGGATTTCATAGGATGCTACCATGGCAGTTATAGTGATATAACAATGATATAATTGTGTACTGTAAATAGTCTCCAGGTCTGATCAACTCAGTCCAGGTCAGTGCCCACCTCTTTCTTACCAACTGTTACTCGCTTTGCTTTGCTTTGCCCCTCTGGAATCAAATGCAGAAGAGGGCCAGGACACCATACCTTTTAGCAATCTGTTTAACTTTGCAGTTCTTCAGGAACCTGTTCGTTCCTTAAACTTATGTTCCACTCTTCCTTGGAAAGCTCCAAGCTAGGTAATAAGATTTTGAGATGACCTGTCACATAGCTGTTGAGCAAACTGAGACTTCTTTGGCTTTTATGAAGTAGTAACTATGTACGTTCTACAGTCTACAGAGTTTGTTGTAGAAATAGCTAATCATTTTGATTGTTATAGTCATTCAGCACATGTGGCAGACACATTCCATGTTACTCTCTCTTTAACAGGCCAAATTAATTCTGTACCCCATAAGTTAGTTGAGACCTTTTTTTTTATGGAAAGCCCTATAATCACTAGTGCCACAATTTGAAACTTCTCCAGAATAAAAAGAATTCCTCCAGAAGGTTCAATACAGTATTACCTTTTCACTTCCTACAGAGCAGCTTTCTAAACAGACAATGTGTATTAGCTGTGAGAATCTGGGCCAGCTTCATAGTGCTTTTATATTGAATAGTTTGTGGTCCAATATAATTGAAATAAAAGAGTGAAAATGCCAGGGTTTATGCTTCTCACAGGTTCTGTGCAGCTGCTTCAGTGTCTCCTACAGATTTTATTCCTCTCTGATCCCCAGGCTTTCTATCTTAATCTTCTATCACCAGTTCCACTTGAGCCTTGTCCTTCACTGACATTTCTTCCTATGATGCACATCATGGACAAATCTGAAGGGAACTGAAGGTTGTTTTTCTGCTTGTACACTGAGGCAGAGTGCTTAAGACCCAGCACCCTTAGATTATTGAGAATAGTATGTTCATGGGCAAACATTAGGACGCTCCATACTATAACTACCTGTACATTAAATGAAGGAAAACTCTTCCATAAAGGCATTTTTGCTTCACTTTTTGTGGTAGTTTTGCCATTCTATTATTAATGGTTACTTTTGCAGTTATCAGAAAGCTGTGCGTTTTGTTTTTGTCACTAAGTAAGTTAAGATATCAAATAAGCAGACTGGTTGATTCAAAGTTTGCCATCAGAAACAAACACTGGAAAAATCAATATGGCCCATTCAAAGTACCTAAATATTCTGATCAATAAATAAGGAACACATATAAAAGGAAAGCAATTGCTTCCATACTTGCTTGATTAGGAAGTTGAGAGTTGAAGAACAGGAATGCTTTGAGGGACACAGTACTGAAATCTAGAATCTCAGCAAAATTTCTTAGAATATTTGCATGAATTTCTTATATGTACATTCTGATAAAGAATTTTCCACCAAAGTGCTTTAACCCTCTAAAAGGGGAAAAAACAGCCTTTCTTGTTTCATCTAAAAAGTATCAACTGATGTGCATTTTGCCCCACCAAGCAGTGGAGAAAGTGAGGCCTGCAGCACAAAGCCCCCAGTCCTTCAGTTGCAGCTCCCAACCCCCAAGGTCCCCATTTAAAAATAAAATAGGAGAAGAAATGCTCAAATCCCATCAAAATATATAGCAGGTTTTTGTTAACTATCCCACCTCACTCCTCGAACACCAAAAACCAGCTGAAAAACCTTGAACTAAAAACTAGAAGTAAAGTTCCCATCACTTCCAGTAGCTGTTTTCAACTGAAAATTTGGTAGTACAAGAGTTGCCAGAGTTAAAACTGTAGAAGGCTCCTGTCCCTTTAGCTAGTGTGTAGAAGAAGGAATTTCAGCAAATATTATCTGGTCACGTGCCAAGGAAGACCTGCTGAAATTCCCTCTTCTACAACACCCATTGGAGGGACAGAAACCATCTCTACTCCAGCATCCTTGGGTGATACAGTCTATGGCGGGGAGGGGGGAATTAATTACCAATGCAGTTGTCTGTCCCACCCTAAACCTTCTACAGTTTGTTCTCCTTTCTGTTCTGCTCTTTTTAAATTCTACTGGAGACTTCTTTCATGCTAAGTATCAAACAATTGGCTAAGACATTTTCTTTCTATCTACTCTCCAATCTGATAACACGCTCCTTTTGCATCATAGGAAAATGAAGCTAAACTTCTTTGGTCATATTTTCCTGAATGCTGATATTTGGATTGTTGTCCAGCTTTCCAAATAATCATTTACCCTTAGTCCATCTCCCATCTTCTGTAATTAAATGCATTATAGCTCCTGATAATTTCAGCCTTCAGGGAGTCCTACCAGAAAAATCCCATTTCTCCTTGAAGAAGGGGTGACATAATAACACAAGCAATACACTTTCCATGTTTTAATGAATTAACAAGCCATTAACCTCCATAACAGTTATCTCAAACAGTGTATTGAGGTTCAATAGAAAGAGAATTAACTTCCATCTAATGGGGAGGAATTCTAACTGCCATTTTATTGCAGAGATATGCAATTAGGCAGATGGTGCCTAAACTTTCTTATTTAACTTCCATATTTATTGTAGTATGGTGATGACAGAAGGCCTGACCATTGATAGCTGAATTTTGGGAGTCGTTAATTCTCTCTTGTCTAGCATCTGTGAAGAACATAGTATCCAATGTCCCATGCCAGAGGTGTGGTGAATCCGCTCTGGCTTTTCTTCCATATTTTAAAGAAGCTATCAAAGAGGATAAACCTAAGCCCTCCCCCAAAGGTTCAGCACATTGGAGAGCAACTTTAGGAAAAAACAGAGTGGATTCATTGCATCTCTGACTTGACATCCATTGGCCATCACTGTTTGGAATGAGCTCTATCTTCTGTAAAATGTATGGTGACAGGAGAGGCAGAGTTGCATAACCTGAAAAGATGTGTATTGCAGAAGCACGTATGGAAAACTTATGAACAACAACAACAACAGAACAGTAGTGTTGTAGTCTCACTAAGATACATGTCTTTACTTTCTTCAAAAACTACCAACGTTCTGTAGAACCGTGCAGTTCCTCATTTTTCTATTCTTTATATTTAAAACAAATCAATTTCTTTACAATTCAACATAACTGTCAGTGCTGCCCTCTTTCTCTTGTCACTCAGTTATTCCCCAAGAAATGTGAGATAAGGGTGGGGCCCAAGCTTTCAAAGCACTTTCCCTTCCTGCGAGGCAAAGAAAGCTTGAGTAGAGTCTGCAAGAGGCTCTGTTGGTTGTCTACTCCTAGAATGATCTTCACAAACAGTGATGTAATTGTGAAGGTTTAACAGAAACATTTGAACGTGTCATCCAAATTCAGACCTAGGTTTTGCAAATGCTCTTCTAGGACCACTCATTTGTAATTCACAGATTATTATTCTAAACATGAAATGCAAAAAGGTATCAGGGAGAAATGTAAAGGACTTCATTTGTGTGTATGCATAGGCCTTCAACTTGCCTGTTGATGTATGGTGACCCCATGAATTTCATATGGTTTTCTTAGGCAAAGAATGCTCAGGGGTGTTTTTGACGGTTGCTTTCTCTGAAATATAGCCTACAGAACCTGGTATTCATCAGTGGTTATTTAGAATGGAAAAATTAAGATGTACAAATGTAGGATGGATGACGCTTGACTTCAGTGAAGCACGTGAGAAAAGAATCTAAGGGGCTTAGTAAACCACAAATTAGAGTAATCATCAGTCAATGGTGTGATGTCATGGCGAAAAGACAACGGACTAATGCAATTTGAGGCTGCATCAACAGAAGTATAGATTCAAACCAACAGATTCAAAATACAAGAAAGTAATTGCAACTGAACATAAAGAAGAATTTATTGAGGGCTATTCATCAGTGGAATGGACCAGCTTGAACAGTGGTGAAATCTCCCTCCTTCACAGAGGAGGATTTTAAGCAGAGGTTAGATAGCTGTCCATCAGAGATGCTTTAGCTGTGAATTTCTGCACTGGCAAAGAGATCCTTGGGATCTCTTTCAACTCTACAGTTCTTTGATTCCAAGGATTTTAGTCTTCATTGTGAGAAGAAATTATTTCATGATTTCTCCCCAGCCCCCACATTGCTCTTTTACAGTGTGTGTGTGTGTGTGTGTATGCATTTCCTGAAGGCCAGGAAAGAAGTGTGTAGAAATAATTACTTACCACCACCACTAAAGTTTGGGGGCTTTTTTATCTTACAGAATTTCCTTCACTTCCTCATACAACGAGGGGTGCAAGTGACTGAACGTGTCAACCTTAGTGTCCCTCCTCTGGTTTTTCATAGGGGAGAATTCTAGAGGCAACGTTACCTGAAAATCATCAGCTGCATTGAGGGCAAAAGAGTTTTTCATGGGGGAAATGAACAAAATCCCTTTTCTTCAAGTGGTTCTTCTCTCAGTTTATCATGACAAGTCTCATCAGAAGGCCAACACAGCTTCTGTCTGCCAAAATTCCTGAGTAATTTTAAAATGTCTGTTCCTTCCTTTTTGTTCACAGTTGTGTTGAGTAATAGGCTTGCACACATACCTTGTCTTGTTATATATGTGTCAAATGTAGAAATTTGATTTCTTCATGGGTGAAAAGACAATACATTTCTAGCTGCCACATTCAAAAGACTTGAGATACCACTTTGCTTGGGTAGAGTAGTGAAAATTGTGGTAAGAAAGTTTTTGTTGGGAGAGTAATAAAAATCAAGGCTGCTTTGAGTTGCAGATGTCACACTTACGAAATAGACAAAGAGAGATAGGCATCCTGAGATAACTCATAGCTGCAATTATTTGACAGCCTCTGTATTGTGCTTCTAATGCAAGCTTTGATGATCATCTGAGATGCCATGTTATGGTGTGTTGCTGTAAAATTTTGAACTATGCTATGGGAGTTTGGGGCTTATGTGTTTCCAAATGGGTAGTGCCATTATTCTCCCAGTCTTCCAGGTCACACAAAGATAAAGCCTCTCATGGAATCTGTTAACCAGAGGGCAGGTGTGAGCTTGTATTGTTTATGCCAAATTCTCTGAAACACTATGGTCCATTCTGTTGTTCTCCCTACTCAGAATTATGCAGGTGGTCTCCTCATTTTCTAATTCTTAAGCTTTTAATTTTGCTTCCACAGTAGCAAGATCTAACAAATCAAAGAAAATCCTCGCAGCGACTTGCCAGTATAAACAACAGGCATGCAGATGGATTTTATTTGCTTGAATTGCTGTCATTTGAGGTAACATAATTAAAGTCTGACAAACACTCCAGTCTGAAGCACACACTTCAAGGGAAGCAGGTTTCCTTTAAATCAATGGTTTCTGCTAAGTGAACATATTCAGGATCAAGCAAGAGGGCATGTCAAACACTTTATGTCATTAGTTTAAAAGATGTAAATCAAGGAAAACACATATTTGCCATGATACTGTACTTTGACAACGAATAGAACAGGTGAACTAAAAGAAGTACCCAGGTTTGAAAGGGTGAGAAACGTTAATTCCCTCATCCCAACTGTGGTTCTTCTGTCTGGTGCTTCTCTCAGCTCTCTCTTCTCCCCCCACTTTTTTTTTAAAAAAATCTTTTAGGTATTTCTCTCCATCTTCCCAGGTGCTTTCCTTCTGCTCATTTTCTTTTCTTCTGTTAAATAGAGGCACTTTCTATCTTTTAAACACAGAGCTCAGGGAAAGGAACATTCAAAACAGCCCAGAAACCCTATAGAGAAATCAATAGCTCAAGCTTGCCTCCATTTTTTCTTAGCGAAGTTTAGGGACATCTGTCAGTTAGAAACTAAGGAGGGTGTTGCATGCTACAGAAAGACTTTGATTAAAATTAATCTCTTTAAAAAAAAGCCAAAATTACCTCAGGGTAAACTTCACACAGAGCCTAAATACCCTAAAGCAGTGGTTCTCAACCTTCCTAATGCCGCGACCCTTTAATACAGTTCCTCATGTTGTGGTGACCCGCAACCATAAAATTATTTTCGTTACTACTTCATAACTGTAACTTTGCTACTGTTATGAATCGTAATGTCAATATCTGATATTTAGTCCACCATAAATGCTATAAAGTTTGAAGATTTGGTTTCACTACATTCAGACTGAATTAAATCCAAAAATAAATCTGGCATGGGAATAACACTAGATTTTGTAGGCTTATTCCTTACAATTGATGCAACATTCTTGTTTTTATCAATATCTGAAGCGGCACTCTCCAGACTGTCCAGTCCCAGAGTTACCAACACCTTTTCCAGCAAATTTTTAAAAGAATCTGAGGAAAATAATCTCACTTTATTATCATCTTCTGCATCCTCCTCCTCAGAAATAGAACCATCTGATTTAGAGTCGTTATCCCCATGAGTATCTGCCAAATCTGGTTCCTCATCACTTTCAGATTCAGTGTTGATTTGTTCAGAGTGTGACAAAGCACTGGACCTACAGGTAGACTTTTTTGGTAAATACACACCAGCATCATTTGATTCAGCTTGAATAACTTCTGTATCATCAGGAAAATCACGTGAAAATGAAGGATTCATTGAAATAGTTTGTTGACTGCTCAATAATGACATTACATTCAAATTCAATGAACTGTCCAACTTGCAATACATTTTTTAAACTTGTTATGTATTTTGTGAAATCATTTCACTAATATTGTTTGCCTGTTAACATGCACCTCCATGTCTTCAGCAATCATTTGTCTTATCGCCTCCCTACTACACTCAGACACATTCCCCTAGGAAGACACTGAGGACACAGGAGGTTCAAATCTTTCTTACTGCTGACTGAGAGGCTGCCGTTTCTCCTGGCAGAGGCTGCTCGCATGCTTGAGTGTGATTGGTTGTGTTGCTGGCGAGCTTGGATTGGTCAGGAGAGCTCCTTCCTCTCATAGCCCCCTCCCTTGCTTTCTGAACGCCTCTTTTCAACATGGCGGCCGGAAGTTAGAGGAGCCCTTAACAGACTTAACTGCATTACCAGGTAATTTTCCTTTCACCTTCTTTTTAATTCCTGCCTTCTCAGACTTCCTTATACCAGATGTTTTTAGCTTTGTTTGAGCCTCAGAGTGGCTGGTCGGAGATTGCCCTTCCAACTCACTCTCGCTCGATGCCAAGAAAATTTTCTTTAGTAAGGTAGTTCAAAGGGGGCAGGAGGACACGAGCGCATGGCTCGCGCTTGCGCACCACCACCGAGGAGGGAATGGAGCCTAAGGCCATCGGAAATACGTATTTTCCAATGGTCTTAGGCGACCCTGTGAAAGGGTTGTTTGATCCCCAAAGGGGTTGCGACCCACAGGTTAAGAACCCCTGCCCTAAAGGCACTAGATCCTGTGTGATCTTGGAAGCTAAGCAGGGTCAGTCCAGGTTAGTATTTGGATGAGAGACCACCAATGGATAACAGTTGGTGTAGGGCATATTTCAGAAGGAAGGAATTGGCAAAACCACCTCTGAGTATTCCTTTCCTAAGAAAATCTTATGAAATCCATGGGATTGCCATAAGTCGAGTTGTACTTACATGCTAAGTTTCAAGCGTCCAGGTCAATAGTTCTGAACATTTTCTTTACCATAGGTTCCCTTTAAATATCTTTTGCTGCCATGGACTACCAAGACTTAACTCAAGATTCATACCCTAAAGTTTATCAAACATTTATCTAAAGTTGCTCAAAAAGGTTCTTCAAATTTGGAGAGAAGGCTTGTTATAGCAGACTTAATTGATGAAACCTATGTTCTGAGTTCTAAGTCTACATTTTTCAAACAATTTCTATACTTATTTTTAAGACAAACAAGAGCAGAGAATGATTTTTCACACAAGTTATATTCCTACAAAAGGAATCAATATTTTCACAGCCATCTTCAATAGTTCTGTAAAATCTGCTTGTAAGTAAGCCAAGAAATTCGGAGGGGACTGTTCCTTGAATTGCAGTTTCAGAGAACCATCCATGAATATTTCTATGAACTTATCTTCCTCAGCTGTTGTGAGCACCTCAAGTTCATGCACATTAATTGAAAATGGATCTCTAATTCAATTTCTGCTTCTATCAGGAACATAATCATATTCTATCAGGAAAATATTCATGGATACTAAGTTTAAAATCTTTCAAATGTTGTGTGATAAATGATGTCTTCTTCTCAGACACCTCTTTGTTGTGAAGTTTGAAAATATCTCATAGTTTTGATCTGATAGGTAACAATGCCACAATTCCAACTTTTGCATCATTGCTTTGATCTTGTCTTCAGCTTGAAAAACTGTAACTTTTTCTCCTTGAAGATTTAAGTTGGGCATTGTGACAAAGCCTGCTGTTATTCCTCACAGACTGGTATGGTAGCTTCCTCCCCAGTCTAATAAAGCACCTTGCCACTTTATATAGTTCTGACTTTCCCTTTAAACACCAGCATCATATAAAAAAGGTAAAGCCTTTCAGTTGTTGATTAGAATGATTTACTAATCTGTGGTAGTGTGTTTCTGTTTGATTAGAACTACTGGAAATGATTCAGCTGAGTCAAAATTTATAAAAATATATTATAATCATTATTAAAATATCAAAAAAGTATTGGTTTTCTATGTATGTCCAAGTTCAAACAGATCTTCAGAATGCATCTAAATCGTTTCTTATATCTTTATATTAGCATAAAGGCACAGGTCTCCCTCCCACACACAGCCGTCTGGCTACCCTCTTGCTAAAGGCTCTGTTTTCAAATCTAGGTCTCTCTCTCTGACCAGATTCAAAAGTGGGTTGATTTCTCTCCTGCTCCTCTCTCTAGGCTTCCTCAGAGAAAACAGACCCCTCTTATTCAACCCCCCCTTGGCTGACTGAGAAACTCACTGGCTGAATTTTAGCCCCTCTTCTGGATGTCTGATCCCAAATCAGTTCAGTGTGCCTGCTATATATACATTTTCACTCAGGTCTCCAACTCCTCCTTTCTACTAAAGGGCTGGGTTTCTCTCTGGAGTGACCATTCTGGTTACCTGGCAACCCGTTGCTGGGTGGCTTATTTGATGCCCAGGATAGCTACTCCCTTGGGAGTCCATCCCAGATGGTGTACTCAAAGCTTTGGCAGGCTAAAACAATGCAAATTTTTCTCACACATTAGATGTGAAAAACAGCTCATTAGGACTCCTTCTTTTGAAAAATCAGGCATGCAAGATTGGTAGATTCCTACAAGTTCACTACTTCAAAAGGCAAACATTGCCAAGATATATCTATTCAGGATGGCATAATACAAGAATTTTTATGAAGCAGATATAGTTATTTGTACTGATTTGAGACACTTTCTAAACTGTTGTGTAACTAGGCACAAATCAATTACTGTTTTCATACCCCATTATTATGAAAAGAAAATGTACTTACATGTATAGGGCAAGGACCAAAAGATCCAAAATTAAGAGAGTTTTGCACAGTGTTCGCTCTCTGTACAAGTTTTACTTATCACTGCAGCAGTTTTCTTCAGTTTTAGGCTTAAGATTATCATGCTTCTCCTTAGAGGAAGACAAAAGTGGGGACAGACATTTTTGCACAGCCAACCTGTATTAGGCATCAGATGTGCTCATACTAATAGCTTTCTCACTCAACCAGGAATGGAAAGTTGAGACATTTTCTAACATGGGTATTAAAAATGTTGAAGTAAAACTTTGTGTAAATTATGCCTGAAATGTCTAATTTACTCAGCAGCTCATTAGCGAAACTTCCGCAGTACTCAATGCTGGTAATGTGCACAAGGCATGGCAGCTAAGTGTTTTAGTCTATGTTGAATGAACACTGTTCTCTCTGTATAAAAAAGTCTTTCTGGAAGAGCCTGCAATCCCTTCCAGACCAATGGATTGTTGGCTGAAGGCAAGCCCCTCCCCTCCCCTAAACCACAAAAAGACATCAAAGAACAGTAAACCACTTCCCAGTCTCCTCATTACCTTGATTAAAAACAAATAATTAAAATTAAGCAAATTCACAAACCTCAGGTCAAGAAAATATTCAAGTTAGGAGCTGTAAGTAGGTACTAGATACAGTACATGTACATTTTCTTGTGAATAAAAGCCCAAGGATGTTACATGAGGTGCCTCTCGTTCCTTCTAAGTTTACATTATATTTTAGTTCAAAACTCAAACAAAAGCCCTCACACTAATTTTTGTTTGAGGAAATCAAGTATATTTTCCTTTGAGCAAACAGAACCTGATTAATTTGTCGTTAACACAGCACAGCACATACTGTTACACATCTATTGATACTGAATATTGAGTGCTGCATACCTGGAGAATTAAACATCATATTTATACAGGGTTAGTCATGCAACCTGTCAAAAGAGAGCAGCTGAACTGATTAGCTGTATTTGTAAAATATTAACATTAGGGTAGCAAAGGTTGTTATTGGTCTAATCCTTAAGTAATTAGAACATACAAATGGCAAGTTGTTTCATGTAGCTGTTATATCTCACTACTTCCCTTCCTGTCTCCAGAGGCAGTTCATAATGGCACCTGGTGCCTCCCCTTGCTTCCACACTACAGTTGGCCCTCCACATTTGTGAGTTTCACTTTTGTGGATTTGGTTATCTTTTCTACTGCTGCCCTATGCCATTTTTAACAGGGACTGTGAGCCTCACAAGACTGTGGACAAGGCTTGTAAGTCCTTATTATAACTTGTGTAGGGCAGCAGTGGAGCAGTGGAGGCAGTGGCAAGCCCCACTAGCTGCCCAATTCTGCCTTGCAAAGTCAAAGCCACCCACAGCGTGTAGAATATGTAGATCAATTTTGTGTGTGTGTGTGTGTGTGTGTGTGTGTGTGTGTTAAATACGGTTGGAGGGGTGCTAGAGTTGTGGTTTTTCCTCTTCTGCAGGGGTCCTGAGCCCCTAACCCAGCAAATGGGGAGGGATGACTGCTATCCTTACAATCACCATGTGAGGTAGGTTACGCTGAGTGAGGATTTGAAACCGTGTCTGACAGACTTTTCTTCTCAGTCTGACATTATACCCATTAGGCAGAGGGCTTTCCCACTGATTTGTGTTCCAGATTGCCTACAGTTAATACCCATGCTCCACTAAACTGGTGAGTTTGCTCCAAGCATCTGCAAGGACAGAGAACAAACTTCTCTTGCTCTCTCCCTTGCTAACAAACTATACTACAGTGAAATTAAGGGAGACAACAGTGTCATTCCAGGAACATTTGCTTGTATATGACAGCAGTCAAATGACAGGCAGTTGACTGGAGAAAAAAAAAAAAGACTGTCTATTGATTGACATTCCAGTGATGCTGTCATGATAGCCACATAATTACCATCATTTTGACACCATTTTCCTTGTAATGAAGACCAGATGGATCCTTACAACCTGCTTTTTCTCCAAGTATTAACATAAAGAAGAATTATAGATTACTGTGCCAGCAGTACATGAATCACTGGCTCAGGCAAATCTAATCAGATAATGAAAATACATGTTGGAGGTGCATGCACCAAAGACATGTTTTTATTCATAGCTGGTGGGACTTTCCAAATATATGTTCATGAAGAAGTTATTTATGTAATATCCATGGCAATTTAGTGTACCCATAAATCCAGTGATAATTTTATAAGGCTATGTGTTGAACTAGAAAAAAAATAAATTATTTGGAATTGCAGACAGAGAGATGCCTCTTCTGCTTTTCTCAAACAGTGATTATCTAAGATTCTGAAAACTGCAGGGAAGACAGGCTATATCCTATACACACTTAACAGCAAGTCACACTGAATGGGCTTACTACTGCACAGAAACGTGTAAAACTGTATAGTAACTTAGGAAAATATTTTTCTTTCTGAAAGATTGAAATGAAATGCATCAAGTTTTTTTTTTAAGAAGAATTGACCACTACTTATTAAGTTTGAAAAGATACAATTTAGGAATTAAGAAATACAAATGTTTTGCCTTCATGTAAATTTGTACATCTTTCTTTGTGTTAATTTGGCACATTTTCCCTGCTAATTTGTTGGGGATATACATTGTTAATGCTACATTCTTAAAATATATTTGTAAATTTTGATATATTTGCATATGTTGGATGTATAATATAGATACATCCTTACTCTGATGAAGCGAAGGTTCTTGACTGCCTTGCAGAAATATGTACACACACTCCTTTGATTTTTCAACATTTTCAACGTGGGAGCTGAGATGGATTTAGTTGACTACGCAAGATGCTTAACATTGTGAAGATGCTAAACATGATTTATTGTGATGCAGAAGTCAAGCAAGCAAAAACAAAACTGGCATTTGGAAACAAATGTCTCCGTCTCCTTGAATAAGTCAGCTTTCTACATCTAGGTCCTGCAATATTTGCCCATTCTTTTTGGCAAAATTAATGCAGCTCTGTCAAGTTGGGTAAGAACAGTTGGTGAATAGGATTTTTCAAGTCTTACCACAGACTATCAAGTGGACAGTCAAGCAGGCTCTGACTGGGCCATTTTAAGACTTTAAGGTTGTTGTTTTTAAACCACTTGTGTTACTGTGGCTGTTTTTAGGGTCATTGTGATTAATCTCCACCCTTCCTGGGTCTCTTGCAGATTACTAATCCCCTCCAGAATTGCTCTGTGTTTTGCTCTGTTTTGCCCTCAGTCTTAACTTACTGAGAGGCATCTTTGGCTGCCACCACACTTTACCATGCGAATGGTGTTCTCAGGGCAAGAGGGCTGTTGGCTTAGTACCACCCACAACATTTCATGGCAAGGCCAGAAAGCTTTATGCTGATCTCATTAGACCAAAGGATCTTTTCCCACACATTCCGAGCTTTCCCACATGCCTTTTTGCACACTCCAAATATACTCTGATATGGATTTGTTTCAATAATAGCTTTCTTCTTGCTACAATTGCACACAACCTGTTTGTGGAGCCTCTAGGTTGTCCATTGGGATTTTCCCATCTCAGATGCAGATCTTTCCAGCTTCTTCAGTTATCACTGGCCTATTCACTGCTTCTCAAATGCTCTTCTTACCTGGCCAACTAAGTTTTGGTAGGCCATTTCTAGGCAGTTGTGGTTGAGCCATTTTTTTTTCTTTTTGTAATAATGGAATTAAAAGTGCTATTGGGGTGGGATGTGCATGGTCTGAGACTTTTTGAACAACCTAACCCAAATTGGTGTAAGTTTTATCCTAGAATTATTTTGATAGATCTTGAGCTTCCAGATGTCGTTATGTTTAGACCAGCTCCCTGGGGTGTTCCACAAACAGGTTTCTTTGAGGTCACATGGCAATGGAACTGTATTTCTGGAACACATGGTCGTACCTTATTTAGGCATGACACAGAAAAAGGGGAGAATACTTCAGCAATCCACAGTTTTTTGCTTACTTACTTTACTCACAGCATAGATATCTTGTGCTTTCAGTGTTGCATATCTTACGTGAATCAAGTGGCAAAACAACTGGCAACAATACCAGCTAAAGCCATTTCAGTTCGTTTGCAACATAACAAAATATACAAAAGTCTGTGTGTTCATGTATGTGAGAGAATACTTGTACAAAGGCACTGCAAGAATCTCTGCAAGGATCTATCTACAATATAAAAGTCAGTGTTTGTTTGTGAGATTGTCTGCATCAGGCAGGTGAAGACCTCATACGGTTGGTTGGCTGTGAAGATTCTGTGGAATCCTGGGGTTGGCAGTTTTGGGAGGGGCCCTTAGAATTCTCAGCCAAGAGCATTTCGGCCTCAGGCCAGTTGCTATGGAGATGCGGCCTACCATCCATAAGGATGCCAGAAAACATCTGGGAGGCATATGTGAGAGAAATTAAAGTGACATACACAACATAGCCCATTTCCACACTACACTGTGATAGTTGTATTATTCCACTTTCAACATCCTATGGAATCCTGGGATTTGTAGTTTAAGGAGGGGTATTTAAGAATTCTCAGCCAGAGAGCTCTTTGGCCTCAAGTAAACTACAAACCCCAGAATTCCACAGGATGTTGAACGCGGAATAATAGCACTGTAACAGTGTAGTGCAGAAATGGCCATAGTTACAAGGTCTTCTCGCTTCACACAGCAGACTGTAGGGGTTCCACATGCGAGGGATCTTACAGTTGAATTACAAAACAAAAAATGCTTCCAGAAAAACGTAAAGCCATTGCACAAATTCAACAGAAAGAAAAAAAAAATCAAAAGCCAGTACATCAATGTTGCCAGACAACACAGATTGGATTGGGGACTATGGCAAAAAGTTAAAAGGTATTAGAATAGGCTGGTTGCTATGGAGATGATGCCTAGCAGCAAGGAGGAAGACAGCGTATTCCCACAGGAACCCAACCTCTGTAAGTTAACAACTCTGAATACAGATTGGATTGGGGAATATGGGGAGAAGTTACAGGTACTGGAGAAGACAGCTGGGTGAGTTAAGAGGAAAATAAAATCCGGGGCAACGCTGGGTAAATATGCTAGTTTATATTCAATGTAACAATGTTAAAAAAAAAACTATCTTATAGTATTAAAAGGATTTAAAACATTTCCATTAAGACTAATAAAATCTGTAGAACAGCACACTATTAGAAAGTTTTGCAGTTTGTTCCCAAAGGCCTATTAAAATAGTTTCTATTTGCTGATGCAAGACCAAGAATTAGTTAGTCTAACTTCCACTGGAACAGAGTTCCAATGCCTGGAGTCAGCCACCGAGAAGTCTCTATTCCATGCGCTCACCAAACGTAACTTCGAGGAGGGACTAGAAGATAATCCCCGAGATTTCAGAGCTTGGATATGTTTCATATGGGAAGATGTAGTCTTTCAGACTGCTTGGTCCATGCCATATAGGGCTTTGTAAGTTTTAACAGCACCTTAATTTACACCTGAATACAGATTGTTAACTAGTGGAGATGTGATAAGGAAGCCACATGTTCCTTGTCACCAGCCCCAGTTAACAATCTGACTGCAGCAATTTGGAGTAGTTTTGAAAATTCTCCAAAGACAGTCTCGTGTAGTGTGCATACAGGAACCCAAACATACCAAGCTGAGCTATTACAACAAGAGTTACAAACAACTGAGAGTTACTCTATTGCAAGGATTTTGTCCCGCTAGCATCTCTCAAGCCTTACAAGACATAAAGGTTGGTAGATTTTCATGTTCTATGTCACTTAGATTAAAAGGAATATACGAGAGTCTCCTCTCAAGCTGGTTCATGGCATTCAAAACCTATCTTATGTATAAATCAGACATGAATTCTGTCCTTAAGCTTCACTGACTTACACCTGATTCATACAGCTACCACCTCACCCAAAAAACAAAGAAACAAACAAACAAAAAACAAAACAAAACACTGGAATACATCTCGATGTTTACTAGGGTATTTTCCATTGTTGAGTAAAAAAAACTTGACACCAACAAATACATAACAAGTGATCAAGGTTAGGAATCCTGTAAACTTTTATTTGCATCATTCTCACAGACCTACAGTGTACATTAAGTTAACCCCCCCAACAAAAAAACAAAAAAACCCTCAGACACATGGGTAGATTTGGCAAGACAGTGCTATTAAATGAAAAACTTGCTGAAAAAAACAAACAAATAAGTTACTACATTTGACATATTTAAAAAAAAGTTGTCTAAGAAACTCACAAATGTGTATCACAAGGGAAAACCACAGCACAGGAAACGAGCAGAAAATACCCTGTTTAAAATAGGTTTAAAGTGTGCTATTTCCATAGGCATGAACTTAAAATATTTCTGTATGTACAAAAGTTAGAGTAAATGTTATAAGTTTATTGCAACAAAATAAAGGATGCCATTATATATATATCTCACTTATATACCCCCAACCCAAATATTGGCTTCTTATTCCTTCTGAATAGCCTTCTTTTGTTGCTCCACGATTGAAAACTTTTTCCAAAAGGCACACTTATCTGGAATGAAAGAAATAATAAACTTATTTAAACTTATTTAACTGTTCAAATTAAAGCTTTACATTTGGCTTAATACTTCCAAACCAAATCTCTTCATCCAACTTGAAACTAACAACAGGATTTCACATTATTATCTGCCTTGTAACATACCTAACATTTCACAAATAATTTCTGTGCTATTCAAAAATTCAGTTGCCAGATCTGAGAACCCTTAACATGACTAAAAGTAGGCTTTACATAGACAAAACCATTTTTCCGCCTTGAGAACCTTCTACAGCAGTGGTTCTCAACCTGTGGGTCCCCAGATGTTTGTGGACTTCAGCTCCCGGAAGCCCTGAGCATTGACCATAGTGGCTGGGGCTTCTGGGAGCTGAAGTCCATGAACATCTGGGGACCCACAGGTTGAGAACCACTGTTCTACAGGGACTTGTTCCTCTTGAGAAATCAGGAGGAAAAGGGATAAAATATGCCTAACTTAATTTGATGATAATCCAAATACTGCAGTTCCTTTCCCACTGTTTGTTCATTACATTTATTTGCCACTAATTCACCAAAAAATGGGACTGAACAACAATCTTTCCGATACAAAGCCCTCTGAACTTTGGATCACAATAATTTTCTCCCTCATTTAAAGAGTAAGGACAGAATTTACCTTTCCCCAAAATGTTTCTATGAACTGTTGCTCAAACTCTCAGAAGCACTGGAAAAGTCAGTAACAGTTCCATAGCAGAAACAATTAGCAGTAAAACTAGTTCACTTATATAACTGATGTGTTCTGTATTCTGTGGGCCAAGCTCTCCATCAATACAGCCACAAAATTAGCCCAGTGTCTGCTTCTCCACTACACAGCATCCAAAGAAGAAAATCTGCAACACAGTAACAGCCAGAGGTCCATATGGCTTAACCATCTACCTGAAGCCTGTCTTCCTACTCAAATTATTTCTCTGCAGGGTTCCAGATCCCTTGCAAGGCAAAATGGCTCAGGGATATATTGCAGGGGGAAAATGTTACTAGGAAGAAGGATAAAAGCTGAGCACATGGATACATGCTGACTGTATCCCAATGATGCTTTGCACTGGAGACTAATGTTACATGCTGCTGTACGGCAGCACATCATCTGCCAGAATTTGTGTTACTGAACACGGTATGGCTATGCAATTTTTAACACATGCAAGAGTGTCACACAGATTATGTACACTGAAATCAAAACAGAAGAAATTAGTTTTGAAAAACCCACTTCAACTCTGGCCTTAAGTTATGGGGCAGAAAATCCAATGACAGGACCATTCCTATTCCTAAAGCAGCCATCACTTTTTATAGAAGTGGAGGGAACCATGAATGCCAACTTGTCTTATAAAGTATGTTGCAAAATTAGGAAATGGAACAGCATATATTAGAATAATGGGGACTTTAAAAAGATTGCCCATTCTGGGGGAAACAGAAGCCAAAACGTACCCACAGAAGTCCAATTATCTGATTGTGCCTTCATATGAGAAAGGAGTTGCATTCATAACAATGAATAACTAGTTATTATTCTTCTCATATTGAATATATTTGATTCAGTTGTTCAGCACAAAAAACTATAGAAGTAATTATCAACTAAAAATGCACTTTTCTGCATTATGCTTTTAAAGACAAGTTATATTCTCCATCTTAACAAACACACCAAAGGGATGTGCAAGTTCCCAAGTACCAGATTTAGATAATCTACATTTTTGTCCTACTATGCTAT
This sequence comes from Iguana delicatissima, assembly GCA_948472985.1. Lineage (NCBI taxonomy): Eukaryota > Metazoa > Chordata > Lepidosauria > Squamata > Iguanidae > Iguana > Iguana delicatissima. Next base: position 2,302,685 of record CAOKZL010000251.1, on the reverse strand, counting down.
TTTTAGTAGGGTTGGGTAAAAACCATGCAGAATAGGAGACCAATCTTAAGTCAACTAGTAGCTTTATAGGCATACTTAATAAAGCAAGTCAACTGTAGTTAAATTTTGTTGTGATATTCTCTATTGCAATAGCCACTGAAAAGTCACATCCAATTGCCATTTCCCTGCTGATCTTCACAGTCAACTATATCCACCAGTATGCTTGATCAGCAGAGGCTTATATTTAAAAATGCATTAATATTTCAATTTTATATGTCTAATTATTATATAGAAGAAAGAAAGCTATTGACATTGGACTAATAAAAAAAAATCTCAAAAGAACACAGGAAGTAAGAATCAACAAAGCTTTACATCTCAAAACTAAGCTGCTCCAAGTGAAATCCCAAACCACACACAATTCTGCTACCTGAGAGACCGCTAGTGCTGTAATTCTGGAAATGCAATACTACCAAGAACATAATGTAAAAGGAAAAATTGTAATTAGAATTCTTTATGATTTCTAGGAATATAGCAGTCTGATGCGGAATATGGCTTAAATGCAATTCAACCATGAAAACATTAGATAATAAGTTTTTTTTTAAAATCAAATATCAACTAAGGCAGTGGTTCTCAACCTGTGGGTCCCCAGATGTTTTTGGACTTCAGCTCCCAGAAGCCCCAGCCACTATGGTCAATGCTCAGGGCTTCTAGGAGCTGAAGTCCAAAAACATCTGGGGACCCACAGGTTGAGAACCACTGACCTAAGGTAAAGTCAGGTGGCAGCTTGTTATTTCTGTAGAGCAAGAGTACAAAGGATAAGTGCCTAAATTAATGGGGCAGATTGCAGAGTATATGTTCATTTTGATATAGCTATTTGCTTTATTTCTAGTGCTGGTAATTAAAGGAAGGGAGGCAGCACACATTAAGTACAGTGACAGCCACTTGGAATGGTACAAGAATGATGTTACACAGATGAATTGCATCTTTTCTGGGAGGTTATGATGCATGATAATCCAGTGCCTCCTACATTTAAAAATCTGTTGTGCTGTGGCTTCCTGTTCAAAATATCCATTTTATCCATGGATACAAAACTACTGTACACTGTGTTTTATTTCTGATTTGGTATCCATATGATTATTTTCCCTCCTACTACAAGAAACTCCTAAATCTTAGCTACAAACCTTCGAGGATGATTGGCATCAAACAGTGTTGTATCATCTTCATCATCATCTTGTTCTAATGGTGTCAGTTCTGTATTTTCTATGTTTGTGTCCAGAACCCCATACCGTCTTGTTTTTCTATTTCTTCGTCTAAGTCTGAAAATGCAATAGCATAAAAAAAATAGCATGACATGAACATTAAGATGTATCAGTTCTTTAGTATACCACCTGTCATGTTTAAATGGCAAATCAAAATGGCACTGACAAAGTATGCAAGCAGGAAGTATGACTGAACAACCAAAAGAACATCATTTTTGAGAATGAACCATTATGCCTTTTTGGCAAAGAAATTCACACTAATGTGAGACTATTAAAAGTGATTAAACTGTGTGTGAAAACCTGTATTATATTTTTCAATTCAACATCTGAAGAATCTGTATCATTTCTGAAAGTGAAGGACATCTGTAGATTCCAGAGAGAAGGAGATTAGTTCAAAACTGTGCAAGCTGATCTACAGACAGTTCTCATGTATAAAACAAGGGGTTTCTTTGCCTCATGTCTCAGGATCTCCCAGTATATTCTTCTGCCTCTTTTATCTTTCTCCACTGTTTTCACACTTTTTTTTTTACTCCACTGAATATTAAATAAAGGAATGAAACTGCAGAAAAAGCACGTGTACAAGTTAAAACAATTTATTTATTAAAATATTTATATTCCACCCTATAGCTAAAGATTTCAGGGCAGAGTATAATAAAATCAATTTAAATAATCTACAACAATTTAAATGCAAAACTGTAAAAGGTAAGTGATATTCTAAAAGCCTATTAAACTGATTAACATAAGTTAAATCACAAATTAAATGGTACAAACCAGATAAAATATTAGACCCCCAAAACTTTAATAAAAAGCTTTGTTTTAACCTGGCACTAAAAATGAAGCCAACATGAAGACTGATCATGTCTCTCAAAGGAGAGCATTCAACAATCAGGGTAACACAACATTTATATACAGCATTGCCATCAGTTTGTGAAAGCAAGACACCCAACTGGAGTATCAAGTAGTATAAGTAGATGGGAAGCATTTTCTGCAAGATAGTTAATATTTTTTGTACTTAGTGACTCTACTAGTGTACACAACAGGATAACAGGATTTAAAGAGTATGTGAATTAAGTAAGCAGCATGAATAATCCTGCATTGTATCATGCCTGATCATAATCTTTGAGTGATGGTAAAAGAAATCAACTTCTATTTTTTGTAATACGTAAAACTAAAAATAAGGTAACTTCAGAATCATCCGTGGCATTACCATAAAAAGGCTGGAACCCCAATGTGAGCAACATGTACTGGGACATCTAACCTTGGAAACAATAATGCAATATTAGCAACTGTAACATTCAGCCAAACATAGATACTGATAGAATCCTAAGGTTAAACTAGGTCACAAACTGCATGACTGCAATCAAATCAGAAAGAAAACAGTTTCGCTGGTTTACGCTTTCGTTGGTTACGATTATTTTATGCAGAAATGGATTACATTCAGAGTAGACAATACTCGATAGCTATCCAAATGTGCCTGGTTTATTTCAGCTTCAGATGAGAATTAAACCTTTACAAACAAATGGCAATAAGCAGCAGCTGTCAGTGACACGTAGCACACACTGTGTGGCTTTTGCCAGAAATGCATGAGGGAAGAATACCTAGAATACACTGCTGTTAAACTATTTACTACATTATTTATAAGCATTTTAAGGCTGTAGGACTATACACACCTATTTCAAAATAAATCCAATCATACTTATTTTTGAACGAGAATGAATACGATCATGATTTAAATATGTTAGGTGCTCTATGAGCTGAAAAGCAACCATACAGAACAGCTGGTTGGGGCAGGTTGTTTGCATTTTATGCATGAGAAAACAGAACTGAAAAGGAACTCACTAGATGAAGGCAGTTCTTTTGCATGAAAAAGGAAACTGATATTTTTTTCCTAAAGTGACCAATTTAAAATAGGAAACTGTAAATCCATTACTATAACTGGAAAATAAGAGAATATTAACAGCCCTGCTAAGATCTTGCAAACTGAGGGTCGTGGCTTCCTCAGTTGAGTCTATTCACCTATCATACGGTCTTCCTCTTTTCCTTCTGCCTTCGTTGTTGTTGTTGTATGCCTTCAAGTCATTTCCAAGTTGTGGTGACCATAAGGTAAACTTATCATGGGGTTTTCTGGCGCTGAGAGTGGTGCAATGTGCCCAAGGTCACCTAGTGAATTTCCATGGCCAAGGGAAGAATCAAACCTTGGTCTCCAGGGTCATAGTCCAGTTCTCAAAGCACTACGTGTCACTGGCTCTTGCCTTCCACCTTACTAAGCATTACTGTCTCTTCCAGTGAGGCATGTCTTCTCATGATAAAGCCAAAGCACCTAGCCTCGGTTCAGTCACTGTTGCTTCTAGTGAAAATTCAGGATCAATTTGCACTAGGACTTTATTTGACTTTTTGGCAGACCATGTTATCTGCAGAACTCTCCGACAGCATCACATTTTAAATGAGCTAATTCTATTCCTGTCAGCTTTCTTCAATGCCCAGCTTTCAGTGTCATACACTGAAACTTGCATAGACAACATTGGCTTTGGTATTCAACAACATATCTTTATAGTTCAGGAACTTATGCAGCTCTCTTATAGCAGCTCATCCAAGTCCTAGTCTTCTGATTTCTTCATTTCAGTCTCCATTTTGATGGATTACTGTGCCAAGGTAAAGAAAGTCTAACTATTTTGATGTCTTCATTATCCACTTTAAAGTTATCATTTGAGCTCATTTTTTTTTGTTTTCTTAATGTGCAGCTCTAACCCTGCTTTTGTACTTTTTTCTTTTAACATTCCTCAAAAGTTGTTGCAAATCATTGCTATTTCCTTCCAGTAGTTTCATGTCATCTTCATACATTAAATTATTGATGCTTCTTCCTCCAATTTTCACACTTCCTCCTCTCAAGTTTACTCTATCTTTCCATGATTTGTTCAGCATATAAATTAAACAGATTAAATGCACCCTTGTTAGACCTCTGTCCAACTGAAAACCATTTTGTTTCTCCATATTCTGTCCTGAAAATCGTCTTCTGACCTGACTATAGGACATCAGGACAATCAAACTTACTCTAGTGAAATATGCCTTCTGCAAAACAACATTTTAGATGGGTGAGAAAAATTAAGATACTGAATTTTTCTGAGTTCAGTATTTCACGAAACAAGAAGTTAATGCAATACAATAAAGCAGCATTCTCAGTTTTGAGCATTCCGTTTTCAGCAAATAGGTTATTCTTTGAAGGCAAATACACCTCCATGAATTCATAAGATCCTTGCTAGTTATACTTTAGAAGAGGCTCTCAATTTTACCGAAAAATCAATTTAAGTTTTACCCAAATGAATGAACTTATACCAACATATATTTGCATATGTTTGAGTTGGATCTACATAAACACAAACAGAAAAGAGACAACTGAACCTTGATTTCTTGCCTCCTCATCCCTATGACAGCCCCATAAAAGTCCCTTCTCCCAGTAAGAAACTGAAAAGGAATATGGGAGTATCCAAAAAACTGGACAAAGCAACTTCTGGGAGCAGGAGCTTCTACTTAGAGACTCTTCCTTTCCTCCTCAGTTCTTTGCACAACAGCTGAGGTTATACAGCATGGTCTTCCAAGCTTTGGAGTCTTTGGGAGACTGGCTGAAACTAATGGAAGTCAACTTCTGCAAGCCACATTTCACACACATTTCCAGTGATCTGTTTCATTATTTAAAATATCTCTAGCTTCTAGTTAATACAAAGTTAGGTTTATGTAATGTGTGACATTACTGACCATAAAATATTTTTCCCCTTAAGAAAGTATATTTACTAATACAGTTTAATTCTGCATATTGGACCGACAACAAAATATCCCAAAATCTATGTTAGCACTTTCTTCTTTTAATTTTCCTAATCATGTTGTACTATATGAGATATATTTCCCTCAAATGCAGGCTACCCTGAGAATTTAACTGAGCGGTAGTAGATAAGTATCTGTAAGAAAACATACATTCTTTGTCGCTATCTTAGAAATGTCCAGAAGCAGTCCAAGAAAGCTACAGCTATGATATACTTTGTTTGTCTTCAGAATGTCATTCACAGATCTACCAGCTCTAAATGGAGAAAGTCTACTTAATTATCATGACTAATATATAAATTATCCTCCATGTATTTGTCTAATCCTCCATAAAGCCATATAAGCCTTTGGCTATCATCACATGTGGTGCCAGTAAATTCACTAATTATGCAAGCTGTAAATTTGGAAGGGGGTTTGGTAAAAGAGTCTATACAACTGTATAGAGGCACTGGCGAGGGGGGTAATGCATTTTTGGTACCCTTTTTGGAGTTAAGAATTTGCTATCACAACACCATTTAGCCCTAATTTTCAGCAAAGTGGTGTGGCAGGCCTTTATTTCTCCTCAGATTAATTTGGCAGTTCCACTCTAATAAGGCATCCTGTCAATATCACTTAGTCCTGACTCCACCCTTTTATCACAACCTTTGTGTAACAGAGCTAAGGTCTAAGTGTTCACTCAGAACTAAACAGTTCATTTAAAGTAGTGTGTTCTCTTTACTATTGGTGACTGAGTTACCTAAACTCAGACAGACTCAATAATTTATTAACATTTATTACAGTAACATTGTAAACAAAGTATTTTGTTAGAATTCATATAAAGTGTTAATACATTAAACCAGTGGTTCTTAACCTAGGATCCACGGAGCCCTCAGAGGGAGTCTGCAAAGCCTCGCTGCTGGATACCAACAGTGGATACCAACAGCAACACCACTGCCAATGGTTGGCTCAGAAAGGAGAGAAAAAGAGGGAAGGCAATGTGTCTGTGAGCTCAGCTGGGCCTCACTCCTCAAGAAGGGAAGAGGGAACTCTACACTGAGTGTTAGGCCAGCTAAGAGTTCAAGGGGAGATACTCGGATTCATCACCTTCAGATGGGAAGTACCCAGTGAGCACTGGTTTTCTGCCTTCCTTCTGTCTCTGCTTTTTCTCTCTATATATATTCTTATCTCCCTTCCCTTCCTTCTCTGGGCTCCCCACAGAGAAGGATGTGAGCAAGCAATCTGAGTAATAAGCTAATTTTTCATTTTGGAAGGGTGCTGCTGTTACTGCTGCTGGATGGGACGCTGGTTTTATTCTCTTCTACAGGACAGCAGGGGATGTGGGCACCTGGGGACACGGTGGTAGGCATATGCGCATGCCCAAACTGCTTCCTCATTTGCAAACAAGGGAGCAGTTTGAGAGGGATATGGCAGTAGGTGTATGCATGCAGCCAAATTCTTCTGTTGTTTGAAGACCCCTGGTGAGCAACTTTAAATATTTAACATTTAAATAAATACGTGAATATTTAAATCTTGAGCTAGGTCTTGGGGGACTCCAGCCACAAATTATATTTACAGGGGATCTCTGGTAAAGAGAAGGTTAAGAACCACTGCTTTAAACCATTCAAACTTCTGATAGACTCTATCAGTAAATCCCTGCTTTAAAACTGCTTTAGACACCAGTCTCCTGTGTCTTTTCCTCAGCTGTTTAAACACACTCAAGCCACCCTATCTGGCCAAGATCTCACTGAAAACTCAAAACACACAGAAGCTTTGCCTTATGTAGAACTCCTCTAATCCATAATCTGCTCCCCATGCACATCACTGTGCCAGATTTCATTCTTAAAGTGCTATTCCTGTTGCCTAGCAACCCACCATCAAGTTGCACTGGCATTCCAAATAAACCCCAAAGCAACTTTGACATAGGTGGTAAATCAGCAATTGGAGATTACCATTTTCAGACTGAAGGTAGTGATTCATCTGCTGGGAAGCCTCTCACTCCACCAGCCCCTCCAATGCTGGAACTAGAGAAAAGAGCATATTGTTTTTCTATAGGCTTTGTCTGGACCTAATAAATTTGTGGTCACCAGGACCGATCTCTTCAGTGTAATTTTAGGCACATTTACTCAAGAAAGCTCCACTTACTGGGAGATTACCCCAGTAAGGTACTTTTACTCAGTCGGTAAAACTATATACAACTGAAGCCTTGGCCTGAAATTCTGTGCGTATCTTCCTTCCAGATCCCAGGTGATCTTGGAAGTTAAGCAGGGTCAATCCTAGTTGATAATTGGGTGGAAGACTGCCAAAGAATACCAGGTGGTATAGGCTGTATTTCAGAACAACGAACTGGCAAAATGACTTCTGAATATTCCTTGCATAAGAAAACCCTATGAAATTCATGGGGTCACCATAAGTCAACAGGTGACTTGAAGGCACATACACAAACACACGCCCCAGTACTCAATGCGACTTTATTTGTATGAAAACCTGTATAGATCTCTTCAAAAGCTTATGAGGCTCCCACAACTGAACTGAGCTAATACATCCTCAGGAGCTGAGCACAAGAGTAGGAATGGGAGCTGGAGAGGCAAAGCAGATCTTGTGCTGAGAAGCTCAAGATGTGCCCATAGCTCAAACTCAAGGGAAGCACAGAGTTAGGAAAGGAAAGGCTGGCGCTGGGAGTTACACTGCACTTTTCAATAGTTAGTAAACTGTGAAGGAGATCTTCCCTACACACTTGTAAACTCCAAATTAGAGAAGAAAGCCATTACATGGTCATGGAGACAAGTGGAAATGAGGGTTCAAGTTTTATGAGGTGCATTTTTTTTAACTCTAGGAGTATTCAGTCATTTAATTCCCAAACAGCCTATACTGGCCCAGATACAAGTTTACTATTAGAACAACAGACTAACTACAGACATTTGACCAGTGCTCTAGAATTTCAGTTGCTCTTGGAAATCTCTATGTCTACCCAATCCTTCTGCCAGATGTGCAGTGCAGTTTCCAAGCATCCAACATGTAACAAGCTAGAACTTGGATAGGATTCAGTGGAGTGATCTGAATTCCATGTCTTTTTTGGACCCACTGCTTAGTCATTACTACATCTGCCTACTGAAGACACCCATCACCAAATGCATGAAAAAATTTATGAGTGATTAAAAAGTAAAGCATGCACCTTCAAGTTGCCTGTTGATTTATAGTAACTCCATGAATTTTATAGGATTTTTCTAGGCAAGGTGATTATACCCTGATAAATGTGCTAAATCTTTAATATAACACAAATGTATTTATATGGAAGGGGCTGAGTTGAAGTCAGTTATCAGATCCAAGCAGAGCAGAGTCAATGAATCAATGGGAACTTGGTAAATCAAATGAATGTTTGATTTACCAAATTCCAATTATTAAATATGTTTATTGAATAGACATATTTAATAATTCTAATTATAGTTCCAATTATTAAATATGTCTATTTAGTCTTGTTAATAAAATTCTGCCAACTGAGACCGTCCCAGCACCATTACGATCCATCAACAATAAAAATGAAAAAAAGATCCAAAACCAATGGGTTTAATTGTACTGTATTATACTGAACTGTGCATGCTAAATCATACAGAATTAAATCATACTTAAACAGCACATCCACTGAAGTCAGTGGGCATTTTTAGTTATGACTGACCTTGAGTTCCACTTACCTCAATGAATTTACATCAGTTATGATTAGTCTGGATCCAACTCACTGACCTGAACTAAGAAACCTATCCTTTATTTGCAGTCAGCTTAAACAAAGGTTGTTACCAATGTGAGAAAAATAAAACGCAATCTAATTGTTAGTCTGTCCATTATATTTAGCTTTATATGTAACCAAACTTAAAACATAACTGCCCAAATCAATTGTGCAGGCATGCACAAGACCTACCTTCTACAGTTTTATGACAAGGCAATATGAAAGTAATAACCATGTACACTACAGAATCAAAGCAGTATTATTCCACTTTAAGTGCCATTGTTCAACTCCATGGAATGCTGGGATTTTGCAATTTAGGGAGGGGTATTTAGAATTCAGCGCTTCACCAAACTACAAACCTCCAGATTCCATAGGAGCAAACCAGGACGGTCAAATGGAAATCACTGTAACTGTGCTGTAACTGTGTAATGAGAATGGGCCCCTGATCTGATAAACCTTACAGACAAGGCAGAGATGGTGACTCTTTAGCCCTCCAGATGTTTTGTACTTGTCAGCTACCTATAATAGTTTGCACTTTATGAGAAATGACGCCTAAAACACCTGAGGTCTATGAAGAGCTCTTCACCCCTAAAATAAAACAAAAGCGATTGAGGTATACACAAGTTATCTTGTGGGAGAAGCGGGGTAAGTCACGCTGGTCTGTTGCTGCCAACACGTTTTGTTTACTATATAAGCTTCCGTGGACTGCAGCCTATTCAGATTCTGTAGTCTTTATATCCGCCCAATAAAACCGGTCAGATTTTACTTCAAAGGCCCTCAGTGGTTTTTGTAGCGTACTTTTAAAGAAGATTCTTGAAACCTGTTGTCCGAAGGAGGGGGTGGGGATGAGTGGCAGGAACTGAACCCAGGTCTGCGAAGCCGAAGCCTCACCCTCCTGAAACCCACTATAAAACTTCTGAGCTGGGGGGGGGCTCCAGGGCACTAGCGACAGGCGTGGGTGGCTTGCCCCGACCCTCCCGGCAGCGACCAACCAAGGCCCCCGCGGGCCGCGACGCCGCTCACCGGACAGTCCGGATGACGAAGTAGACGATGAGGGCGGCGCTGGCCAAGACGAGCACCGAGAGCGCGCGCTGGGTCATGGGTGGGTTGGCCTCGTGAGGGGCCGGCACGGCGGCCAGGCTGCTGCTGCTGCTGCTGCTGCTGCTGCCATTTCCGCGCCGCGCCGCTTCGCCGCCAGGAGCGCCGGTGCTGTCCTCGCGGCCTGAACGCGCGGAGGGCAAAGGCGGCGGCGGCGGCGGCGGCGGCGGGGGGAGTGGGGCTCCGGAAAGCGAAACGGGGCAGGGGCGCCTTCTCCGCCCAGCCCCGCCACCAGAAGCAGGCCCGACAAGAGCGCCAGTGTGGGGTGTGGCGGCAGCAGCGGCGGCGGCGACAGCGGCAAGAGCCGCCGCATGGCGCCCCGTTCCGAATCTGGCCCGAGAGGGCGCGGCCTGAGCGCCGCTGGGCGCTTCAGCTACGGAGGGAAGAGAACCGGAAGTGCTCATTCTTCCGGAAGACCGAAGCCGCTGCCATGGACGCCGCGAGGCTTCCATCCCTCCTCCCCTGTCGGCCGCGTGAGCGAGTGACTTGGGCGCACGCGCAGTAGCACTTCTCACTCAGCAGTTGGATGAATCATCATCATCATCATCATCACAACGACAAATAGCAAGAAAGCTATCATCATTATCACTGTTATTATTCCGAAGGGACGCTTTTTAATAAAAGGAATTGAGTAAGGCTGACACCTCGTCAAAGGGGGAAATCTTTTCTACTTTTTATCTTTTTACAATTAGGTTCGTATACTTATGGTTATATGTCTATGTATCATTGTATTATTGTACTATTATATATGTATTAATATGTATTATTTATTACTATGCATTATTGTCATTATTTTTATTGTCGTTGTCATACATCACCTGTATGTTCAGATTTATCTTGTATAGGCTTTGTCTGGTTTTGATCTACTTTTTTCTTAGGATGACTTCAAGGTCTCTCATTCATTGGGTTGCCATAAGTTGAAGTCAAGTTGACAGCAGTTAACAACAAGAAGAAAACATTTCCTTTCACTCATACACAGACATGCACCCAGGTAAAGGCTAAGAAGCTGGCCTGGAGGATTTTAAAAGGCTGGCAGCCTGGCAAAGATGGTGAGAGGCTGTACCAGCAGAATATGAGATACTCATTTTAGAAAGTGTGCCTTTATAGGGATCATGAAGAAAGAGGTTAAATCTCCCTCTACAAGCAAGGAGGAGGGGGGATTAAAACCAAGAAGAATAAGCAAACATTTTAGAGATCAGCTGGCAACCTCCTGGGTGTGTTCTGACTCCAGGAAGAAACTGTTAGTAAGCTATATAACCCCATCTTTGACATGATTTAATTGGCAAAATATATTAATTGACATAAATACAAAATATTCCCCGCTATGTCCGCATGGCCATGCTGGCTGCGAGGAAAAGCTGGCTGCACACGTGCATTGCAAAATGAGGTCAGAAGAGGTCAGAAGAGATCTCAAGGTGTTGCCAGGTCATTGTCAGGAAAACACCAGGAAACTCCTGTGATAATGGACTTACGCTTAGCCTCCAATGTCTGAACCTTTAAGAGGCAATAGTGTCCAAGTGATTCCCACAGGATAGCTGATTGTCTTAGCTCCTCTCCCTCTCACCAAGGAAACTTTCCTTTTGTCCCCACACCTATTTATTCTTAGGCTTTCATTTCCTGCCTCATCTTAATTCTCCTTCATTCTCTTTCCACACTTAGCTATTGCTCTCCCAATATGTAGACCACAAAGCCATATAAGAAATAAATATACTACTACACATGACTCAGGTTTTTCTAAAAAAAACAAAAAGACATCCACAACAGTGTAGCTGGTGAGACAAGAAAGTTGCCATAAGTTGGAGTTGACTTGAAGACATCACCAAACAAGAGAATTTACTCTTTTTCTCTTGTTAGAAGTTGATCTACTTTCGAAAGCAAAAGCAAAGAACGCAGTATGGAATATACACAGATGGCATTATTAGAAGATAAGAATCCCAGTGTGAACTCAGTTGTTGCCAAGTTTTCGTCTGAGGCTGTCAAAATTACAGAACAGTTAACTTCTGCATTAGTGAAAGATGTCTGCAATGAGTATTGCCTGTAAGATGTGACTGTTTCAGAGGCTGCCTTCCCAATTGGTCCTTGAGTCTTCAATTTATCTTGTCATTATGTGCCTTCAACTCATTTTTAACTCATGGTGACCGTAAGACAAACCTATTATGGGGTTTTCCTGCCAAGATCTGTTCAGAGGGGGTTTGCTTTTGCCTTCCTCAGAGGATGAGAGAGTGTGATTTGCCCAAGGTCTCCCAGGAGGATTCCATGGTCAAGCAGAGATTCAAATCCTGGTCTCCAGAGTTGTAGTCCCATGGTGAAACGACCACAACACACTAGCTCTTAATTTGCTGTTCATTTGAACTTGTTGGGTCTATGCCCATAATAAAGACTTATCTTGTAGCATTTTATTATACAAATGGCACAGACACTCAAATTTCAGTAGGATTTAGTGTTTTAAAAGGGCCATCTGGCATTGCATTTTTCCAACATTTCACTTACCATGGAAGCTGGACTCCATCTTACATGTCTTACAATATAAAAGGATGGCAGATACTGAGCATCACTAAGGTTGGCAAGTCAGGAGTATCCCAGGGCCCGAATTTCAGGACCAAAACCTGAAAACACAGAATGCTTCTTGGTGATGTTACTGGAGGCACATCTTGATGACAGAGTTGGGCATGATACATTAAGCATCAATTACAGTGATTTAAATAATGTCATTTTGATATATAAAAAAAAACAACCCACAGAGTCTAACAAAAATATTTCTTCTGTTAGAGATTAAATTTTCCAAACACTGCACTCAGCAAGAGGAAAAACTCCAAACTCCATTGCTGTTGTTCTTGTATGCCTTCAAGTCATTTCTGTCTTATGGTGATGCTAGAGCAAAACTTTACAGGTTTTTCTGGGACCAAAAGTGTGACTATACCTCACTGGTCATATTTTTGTCTTTTGTCATTGTACTTCTCCCTCCCCCAAATGATAAAAATCATAATAGTGCTACAGGTAATCACAAAATATTTTGAGGCGATAGAAACAGTGATGCTGATGATGCCAACAGACTAACACAGCAGCCCTTATGTTCATATCTATTCCAAAGCAAGCTGTACTGAGTCTAATGGCAGTTACCACTTTAAATTGTTGAGAACTCAATTTTTCTGAGTTACTCTTTCTAGTTTTTTTTTATTATTATTTTTGGTGGAATGTAACAAAGGAGAAAGGGAAAGGGAGAAGGGATATAATGAATGTAGCAATTAGAAGTGAGGTAGAAGGAGAAAGACGTTGCCAAATAAGTAGACACAGGATTATAGTTTAAATCAATAAAACTTTGCTGTAACCAGCTTTAGACCAGTGAATTGAAACAGAAGGGTTTATTAGCAAAAGATCTATTCTTGCCACTGCCTTCATATATTTCAACACCACATCACAAGACATCCTTGTAGAGTTGTTTCCATTGAAGGAGTATAACCAACCTGCAGATCAACATGCATCTTTATGGAAGCCTACCAAATTTCATACCTTTTAACAAGTATGTAAAGCAAAACTCAAGTTATTTTAAATTTGTGCATTTTTAAGTCTTGGAATGGAGTTTTCAAAAAAAAAAAAAGGGAGAGAGAGTGAGGGAAAGAAAATCTTATAAACTGTATATAAAATGAAATTTTGCACAAACACACACATGCTGGAAATAACATTAAAATGCTTTATATCTTGTTTATAAAATAATGTAGCAGGCAGAATTGCATGCAAAATGTATTATGAAGACAAAAGTGCAAAAATGCAATCAAATTTTTAATACTAACCTTTTTTTTAAATAAAAAAATCTAAGTCCATCAAAGAGTTAGGATTAGAGAAATAAGAAACTGAAGGAAACTTAAATTATCAGAATCGCCTGTCCCTAATGTCTAGTTTGGCTTCTTGTTTTCAGCAGTGGCCGCTCAGACACATTTTGCCCTCACGCTTACGACACAATGATGATAGCCTTTTTTTATAGCTTTTCTGGCATCTAATATGGGTGGCCATGGATCCTTCCTTACAGAAGACAATTGGCAAAGGACAAGTCTTAATCTGGAGGCCTGCCCAAACTAGCTCTAGATTAAAGCAGGGTCAGGGGAGAGACTAAGAACTGAGAGCAGGAGCCTTGGAATTTCCTGTCAACAGTTAGTAACTGGCCACTAGACTGATTAGGCACACAGTTGGTTGCAGTCTGAACTCTGTTATGATGAAATATATGCTTCTTTAATTTATAGCAATTATTTCTATGTGTGCCTCTATACGTAATAAACATAAAACAGCCTACACTCATTTTATGCAAATCACTGTCTTTTGTTCCCTTATATATATGCATAAGTGTCTACCCTAACTCAGAGGTACATGTCTCTGACCACTGAGGTTCTGTTTAGCTATTGGCATCAATAATCAGTGATGGATTTATGATCTGCTTTTAATAATTGTCCACTGGTTAACAGAGCCAGCTATTCCTTTTTCATGAGTGTTCACCAGCCTGACGCTGCCTGAGTTGTTTGCTCTGACTTTAAACAAGCTTGTTCCAAATGAAATGCATTTTGGATTCCATCCTTTTCCCAGTGACTAAACCCACAGAACTATTTCTGTGTTGCTGAGATTCTAATTTCTCCTCCTTTTATCAACTTAAAACAAAACAAAATGTCAAATAGTACTATGTGACTGGCTTAATCCCACACTTTTTGAATCTAATATGCTACTAGCAAGGGGAAGAAACTTATTGTTGCTGAACATGGAGGGTTCATATAACCATTGTAAGACCCATTGATTGAAAGACTATAATATGTGTGTGTGTGTGTGTGTACACAAACACACACATACATATATAGAAAAACCAGTTGCATGACAAATAGTACTTCTGTACTACAAATGTATCAATTTAATACTTAATAGAGCCAAGTGGCCAAGAACACAGAAACACAGCATCCTTTAAAAAAAAAAAAATTCAAATCGTTGGTATAATTTAGATTTGAATACTTAGGATCAATGGGAGTAGATCAATGGATTGCATTTTATGGTTTCTGTATGTGGGTGGATGCATAGGTGAGAGAGGGGATTTTGGAAGTATAGATTGAACTGATGCTGGACCATGACACTTACTATATTGCCTTGGCCAAAGCATGCAGTCTCAGCCTAGATAGCTCTCAGGGTTATTAGGAGGACAAATGAGATAACAATTATGAATTACCTTGTACTGAAAATTGCTACACGAATTGGGTAAATAAGAATAGCAATGGAGGTACTAATAGTTTGATCTCAAGAAAAGCTGCCTCGATGACTTTCCACAAACTGTGATTAATATGGATTTTATGATGATCCTGGAACAGAGTGTGCAGAATTATGATTCTGATAGAATATTTGTTCATGGAAATAAGAGGGAAAAAATAAGAGTATCATATAATTGATGCCAATGAATGTTACCGAGTTCAAACTCCAGATTTCCTAGTTTGCCTAAAGGAATACAAAATATCATAATTATGTGTACACTTCAGATATTAAGCCCAGTTTCATGGAACCCAGGTGTGCTTTTCATCCTGAAAAAGTGCTGCATTGAGAATTATTCCATCCTGAATACATGTGCATATAACTGAGAACCACTGTGATTGGTGAGAAAATGTCCACAGTGATAAAAATTCTGTCTGGCAATGCCCACTTCGCTTCATACCTACCCAGTACCTTACTCCTCACCCAGTCCTTGTCTCTTTTGTAAGGCAACACTCTCACATGATCATTTTGAAATTGAAATTCAGACCCTGGGTCTCAAATGGTCCCCCATCCCGACTTCATCTTCATCTATTGAATGCTGCATCTATTACACTGGATGCATCCATATACTTCAGCTGTTGAGAACATTAACCAAAAGGGGGGGTGTATTTGGGTAAGCTGAGAATGAGATGAAGTTATAATAGGTTTAATAACCACAACCATAAAATTTTAAAATAAATGTTGATTGGGTATCCATTCTTCCATGGAAAAGGTCCATGAAGAGAAGCTTCTCCATTAAGTATAATCATGATATTTATTTGTGTTAGAAGTTTTTTCATTTAAAGGAGGAAGTGAATACAGAGGCCATTTCTGCCTTACTCGGCTATAGGGCTATTATTTTGCTTTCAACATCCTGTGGAATTCTGGGGTTTGTAGTTTACGGAGGCCCAAGAGCTCTCTGGCTGAGAAGTGTAAATGCCCTTCCCTAAACTGCAAACCCCAGGAATCCATAGGATGTAGGAAGTGGAATAATAGCATTGTAACACTATAGGACAGAAATAGCCTATATATTCAATAAAATTAAGTGGAGATGTTTCCAGGAGAGATGGCAGGTGATTTGGGCAACTTTAAACTTTTGAGTTATGACACTTTTGTTAGGAATTAATCTCTGACTTGGAACATATGAAGAATTCCCTTTGCACATTACAGTCAACACAGAGAGATTTTGTTGAGACATTTTTCAGAAGACTAGTGACTTGTAAAAACCCAAAGAATTATTGTGGAACATGTCTTTTTGTTCTACTGTTGGTATTCAGTTTCATTCCTCTATTAAGGGCTCCAGTAACTTGTAACTTGAATTTGTGTTCTTAGTTCACTGATTAAATTGTATGTGTCTATTTTTCTCCACTGGATGCTTAAAAGCCAGAACTCGGTGTCCATTTAGAAACACAACTATAATTTTAAAAATGCCTTGCTACACATCACATGTGGGCAGCTCTCTATTTTCAACCCTCACTGGTGTTCTGTGCATCTCGTGTCAGTACTCACTGTCCCTACTTTGCTGCCAAATTGTAATTTGGGGAACATTTTTGGAGACACGTTCCTGAAGTTTGGAAAGCCTTGGATAAGATGCTGCAAAGATGTTTGATATGCATCAGTGACAGTGTTGTAATGGATGCAAGAATGTAAGAATATGTACAACTCCACGATTTTTTTTTTTTAACAGCCTTCATCTGCTGGAATGCAACCTTAATTAGACCTTTTCTGTTCTGCAAAGTAAGTGAGGTCATAATGCTACTCTTGTTTTTAACAGATCAGGAAAGAGGAATGAATGAAGAAAATAATGAAGCAAAGGCTGGGCACCTCTTTCCTCTTCTCTGATCCTAGTTTACACTGGCAGTTTATAAGCTAAAACATCTTAGTAAAATGGCTTGCACATCTAATTAAAAGCTAAGGGTTTCATTTCAGCTAGCTGAACATCCTTTCTTAAAGGTCAGTGTATTTCATAAGTTAAATCTATGCAGTGACTGTATTCAATGGAGCATGTTACTAAGTAAGTATGTATATAACAACCATTGTACCCTGTAGACTTAATTATGAGAGTTTATTAGTGGTTCATTTGTTGGTTTTGGATGTCTGTTTTGTTTTATTTTTGTTCAGATCAGACAATTATTTTCTTAAAGTGTACTACAGAAAAATAGGATCTGGATCTTGCTTTCTTTAGATGGGCATGGTTATAGGAATATCATGAAAAGCTTCAGTGCTTCAGAATGAATGTATCAGCATAACACTAAAAGATGGTGGAAAAGAAGAGAACAGATGTGTAAATCTGAGGAACATAATTTCCAGCCGCTTTGTTTTCCTGGAGAACCTGGCAAAGAGGCTCTTCAGTCTGTTCCTCTAACAGCTTTTGCATGTTACATATGCTTTTATTTTAAAAGTGGCAGTACCCAAAGTTTTTGGTTAAGATTGTTCACACCTGCTGTGATATAAACAAGGCATACTAAACTCCCAAGAGCAAGTATGGGTTCAAAAGTGTTTCTCAAGAGTTTTTATTGTAAGCAGCCTTTATTGTCTAAACACATACAGCAAAAGATAAGTGTTTTTCATTTGAATGGCTAGAGGGGAGGGGATGCTACTGAAGTTACACCATTCCCTACACCTATTTTTTTTTCTTTTTGGTAATGTGTGCATGTAACAAGACGATAAAAGTGTTGCAGTACTGCAGTACTTCTAAAACTGCTTGCTGAAGGCAGACTCTTTTTCGTTATAATGACATTTTGGAGAGAGGTGAGCTACATTTGTAGGAGAGGTGAAAGTACAATAAATCCAATTACAAAATATTCCGTGTCCAATATTATACTCATAACAATATATTTAGCTAACATGCTAGCCATAAAAGCTAAGTCTTTATCTTCATCACACTTGTACTTGCCATCAGTCTGAACAAACCTAAGCCAGTAGTAAAAAAAACAATGTATTATTCAGATTAGCAAAGGAAGTATGTATGTCTGGATGTGACTGGAACAAAAGAAGCAAGAGGGAAAATTAGCAGAACTGTACACAGGCCTATAAATGCTGCATTTGATGCGTCAAAGTGGTCCATTCCATTCAGAGAATAAAAGAATCATAGATTCATAGAGCTGGAAAGGGTCTCATATGCCGAGTCCAATGTGCTGCACAGTGCAGGAATCCAGCTAAAGCTCTTTTGACAGGTAGCTCTCCAGCCTCTTTTTAACAATGTCCAGGGAATGAAACCCTACCACCTCTCTAGGCAATGGATTCCATTGCCAAACTGCTCTTATTGTCAAGAAGTTCCTCCTAATGTTCAATTAAAATAGACCATTTTGTAAATTAAATTATCAGACCTGGTCCTGTGGGCAGTAGAGAACAGGCCAGCCCAATCCTCTCTGTGGCATTCCTTGAGATATTTCATAGAATCATAGAGTTGAAAGCGACCACATGGTAATCCAGTCTAACCCTTTGCCAGCCAAGAATACACAAAAAAGCATTCTTGACAGATGACTATCCAGCCTCTGTTTGAAAACCTTCAGAGAAGTAGACTCCACCACACTCTGAGGCAGTGTATTCCACTGTTAAACTACTCCAACCTCAGAAAATTCTTCTTAATGTTTAGGTAAAATCTCTTTTCCTGTAGTTTGAAACCATTGCTCCATGTCCTAGTCTTTGAAGCAGCAGAAAACAAGCTTGCCTCATCTTCCATATGACATACTTTTTAATATTTAAACATGGGTATCATGCCCCCCTTAGTCTTCTCTTCTGCATACTGAACGTACCTATTACTCTAAGCCACTCTCAGTAGGGCATAATTTCCAGGTCTGTTATCATTCTGGTCATCCTCCTCTAGACACATAGAATCATAGAATCGGAAGAGACCACAAGAGACCAGTCCAACCCCCTGCCCTGCAGGAACACCCATCAAACCACTCCCAACAGATGACCAACCAGCCTCTGCTTAAAAACCTCCAAAGAAGAAGACTCCACCACACTCCAAGGCAGTGTATTCCACTACCAGACAGCTCTGACCATCAGGAAGTTCTTCCTGGGGTTCAGGTGGAATCTGCTTTCCTGCAGCTTGAATCCGTTGCTCCTTGTCCTAGTCTGGAGCAGCAGAAAACAAGTCCTCTCCCTCCTCTACTTGACATCTCTTCAAATATTTAAACATGGCTATCATGTCTCCTTTTAACCTTCTCTTCTGCAGACTAAACATACCCAGCTCCGTAAACTGCTCCTCATAGGGCATGGCTTCCAGACCCTTCACCATTTTGGTCACTCTCCTCTGGACACGCACCAGCTTGTTGATATCCTTCTTGAATTGAGGTGCCCAGAACTGGATGCAATATTCCAGGGAAGGTCCGACCAAAGCAGAATAGAGTGGTACTATTATTTTCCTTGATCTAGGCATCATACTTCTATTGATGCAACCAAGAATTGCATTGGCTTTCTTAGCTGCTGCATCACACTGCTGACTCATGCTCAGCTTGTGATCCACAAAGGCCTTTTCCACACCAGTCTCCCAACCTGCCATGGGGATAGGAGAAGGATGGGACCATGATAACAGTGCTGCACGACATCATTGTTGTCCCGTCTTTCTCCTGTCCCAAGGTGGTGCAATCACAGATTAAATCATTGATGGGTTTTCCCCATCAATGATCCACAATCGTACTACCATCTCAGACTTACCTGTCCTGCAGAAACCTGGGGAAGTGCAATGGGTGCACTTCCTGCCACAGCACAGTCTGGAAAAGTACCCGGCTGAGCCAGCTGGTCTGGAGGACAGTGATTCTGTTGTGCTCCCCTCCCAGCAGAGTTGATGCCGGGATCCCCACTGGACATCCTCGCAAAAAGATAGAGTGTGGAAAAGGCCTAAGATTCCTAGATCCCTTTCACATATACTGTTCTCCAGCCAGGTGTTTCCCATCCTATATTTGCGCATTTCACTTTTTCTTCCTAAATTTAGTACCTTACATTTCTCTCTGTTGAAATTCATTTTGTTAGCTTTGGCCCAGCCCTCTGATCTATTAAGGTCATTTTGAATTTTGATCCTGTCCTCTGGGGTATCAGCTACCCCTCCTAATTTAGTGTCATCTGCAAATTTGATAAGTATGTCCTGTATTCTAATCTTTGGTAATCATACTGAATAGCACTGGGCCCAAGGCAGAAGCCTGTGGCACTTCACTAATCACTTCTGTCCACAATGAAGAGAGGCCATTGGTGAGCACCCCTTGGGTGCAATCAACCCATACAAATCCACCTAGCAGCAGCATTGTCTAGCCCTCATTTTACTAGCTTGTTTGAAAGAATATCATGGGGGGACCTTGTCAATGGCCTTACTGAAATAAAAATATGGTACATCCACAGCACTCCCTTCATCTACCAAGCCTGTAACTCTATCAAAAGAAGAGTCTGGCCTGACTTGTTTTTGAGAAACCCATGTTGATTTTCAGTGATCATAAACTTTGTTTCTAAGTGCTTACAGATTGTCTGTTTAATGATCTGCTCTAGAATCTTTCCTGCTATTGATGTCAGGTTGAATGGGTGGTAATTATTTGGGTCCCATTTTTCCCTGTGTGATGATGAGGACAACATTTTCCCTCATTCAGTCTGCTGGACTACTCCTACTCTCAAGGAATTCTCAAAGATTATTGCAAATGGTTCTGAGATTACTTTTGCCAGCTCTTTTAATACCGTTGGAGGTAGTTCATCTGGTTCAGGAGACATGAATTTATTTAGAGTAGCCAAGTACTTCTGTACATTCTCTTTACTTATTCTGTGCTACATTTCTTCTACTGCATCATCTGCCCCATTTTTCCCAGGTTAGGCACTGCTTTCCTTTTGAGAGAAGACCAAGGCAAAGGAGGTGTTAGGTAATACTCTTTTTCTTTGTTACCTGTGTTCTTCTCTTTGGTATGGACATAACCAAATAAACCTCTCTTCCAAGCCTGAGCTTGTTCCGAACTTTAGATTTTCAGACTTCCTCCCTACGAGTGCTGGCTATTTGTTTGAATTCCTCTCTG
Source organism: Iguana delicatissima (assembly GCA_948472985.1). Classification (NCBI taxonomy): domain Eukaryota; kingdom Metazoa; phylum Chordata; class Lepidosauria; order Squamata; family Iguanidae; genus Iguana; species Iguana delicatissima. The sequence goes on along the minus strand of CAOKZL010000251.1, from coordinate 2,281,578 downwards.
ATGACTTCCCCCTTTTCTATTTCTTCTACATGTCCCTTTCAAATCTTAGTTCAGTTGAAAGTTCTTTAGATATCCATCCTGGTTTCTTTAGACACGTCTCATTTTTCCTCCTCATTGGAAATGTTTGAAATTGTGCCCTCAATTTCTCATTTCTAACAAACTCCATTAACCGAGAACTCATTCCTCTTTCAGTATTCCTGTCCATGGGATCACACCAGTATTTACCTAAGTTTACTGAAATCAGCTTTCTTAAAGTCTAGAATGTGTTTCTCACTATGCCTAGCTTTCCCTTTCCACTGTATAACAAACACCAGGAGAACATGGTCACTCCTACCAAAGGATCCTGCCACTTCTACCCGATTAACCAGGTCATCACTGTTGCTTAGGATCAGATCTAAAATAGCTGTCTTCTTGTTGCCTCTTCCACCTTCTGGACTGTGAAATTGTATGCAAGGGAAGTGAGAAATTTATTGGACCTGATACCCTTCACAGAGTTTGATTTCCAACCAATATCACAATAGTTGAAATATTCAATTGATGTTATATCTCTCCTTTCTGAATGGTCATTTGTTCCAGGAAAGCATTACCCAAGTCCTTAGTCTGACTTAGGGGTCTGTAGTAGACCTCACGATGACATCACTGTTGTTTCTCTCCCCCTTAATTTTTACCTAGATGCTCTCAACCCAGCTTCCAGGATTTAAATCATAAATATCTTTATAGGTGTAAGTTTCTTTGACATATAATGCTGCTAATCCTCCTCCTTTTCTGTTTGGTCTATTTCTCTGAAATAGGTTATACCCCTCTATTACTACATTCCAATCATGTTATTCATCCCACCAGGTTTCAGTGATGCCTGTTATATCATATTTGCTTTGCTGTGTTAAGAGTTCAAGTTCATCTTGTTTATTTCCCACATTCTGTGCATTAGTGTAGAGACATCCAGATACATGGGTCTTAGCTGTCTCTACACTAAAGAGACATTTAAAGAGTGAAATCATGTCACCTCACAGTTTTCTCTTCACCAAGCTGAACAAGCCCAGCTCCTTCAACCTTTCCTCGTATGTTTTGTTCTCTACACTTCTTATCATCCTTGTTTCCTTTCTCTGAACCTGGTTCAACTTGTCTATATCTTCCTAAAATGAGGCTCCCAAAACTGAACACAGTGTTCTAGTGCAGACTATTATTTCCCTCAACTTGGAAACTTTTTTCTATTAATGCAGGATAAAATAGTGTTCACCTTCTTTGTGGCAGCATCACACCACTGGTTCATGTTCAATTTATGATCAACAATAATCCCAAGGTTCCTTTCACAAGTACTACTGATGAGCCATGGGATGAGCCCTGTCCTATACCTGTGCATTTGGGTTTTGTAGCCTAAATGTAGAATTTTGGATTTGTCACTACTTAATTTTATTTTTTATTCAGTGCTGTCCAATTTCTTTAGTTTATCTAGATCCTTTTGAATTCTGATCCTATCTTCCAATGTGTTAGACACCACTCCCAGTTTTGTGTCATCAGCAAACTTGATAAGGATTCCCTCTACTCCATGATCTAAGTTAATGGTAAAACACTGAACAGTAATGGCCTTAGGAGAGAACCTTTAGGCACCCCACTTGAGGCCACCTTCCAGTATGAAGCTCAGCCATTGATGATGGCACTTTGAGCATGGTTTTACAACCAATTATGGATCCATCTGATGGTGTTCCTATCTATTCCTTATTTTATCAATTTGGTAATTAAAATATTAAGGAGGTGTTATCAAATGCTTTGTTGAATTCCAGACAAATGACAACCACAGCATTCCTGCCATCTACTAAACTGATTTTTTTAAAAAAGATACAAGATTTATTTGGCAGGATTTGTTCTTAACAAACCCATGCGGGCTCCTACTGATCACTACATTGTCATCAAGATTTTGCAAACAGACTCCTGAATAATAATTTTCCTACTATTGATGTATGTAGTTTCTAGTATCATCTTTTTTTCTTTCCCTCCCTCCCTCCCTCCTTCCTTCCTTCTTTCCTTCCTTCCTTCCTTCTTCCTTCCTTCCTTTCTTCCCCCAACCCCATTTTGGAAGAAAGGGACAATGTTTGCCCTTCTCCTGTTTTCTGGTGGTTCAGAGAGTACATCAGCAACTTCCCTCAGTACCCTGGGATGCAGTTCATTTGTCCTTGCAGATCTGAATTCATTTAAGTTAGCTAAGTGATTCCTGACTAATTCCCTATCAATCTTGATTTGCAGTCTAGATTCTTTGTCAAGGTCTCTGTGGCTGTATGGAAGTGTACAGTTCTCATTTTGAGAGAAAACTGAAGCGAAATGGGTATTGAGTAGTTTGACTTTTTCATTGCACTTTCTCCTTGGTCATTCTCTTGCCTTGAAGGTACCTGAAAAAAATGTATCTGAATGTATCTGAAACCCCCCTTTCGCTCCTTGCTTGGCTACCCAGTCTAAGCCATTCCACAGAAACAAATAAATAGCACAGCAGAAGGCAGGGTTGCACACGTATGTTTGGTGCCAGCGTGCACTCTGACACCCAGGCCATATTTGGAGCAAAAAGCACCCATGGGAATACAAGGCCTCCATTAGCCCATTCCAGACATTTGAATGACAGCCATGCATTGCTGTAAATGTCAGTTACCAATTTATTATCATGTTACAGAAGTTAATATTGTTTGCTGAAATGCAAAGTGGCTTATGACACTGCTAGTATAAATTGATTTAATAATGATACAAAATCCCAACAACTTCAAGTGTAAGAATACTCAGAATGTAAAACTATGAAGACAAGGGGGGCAAAACAGGGCTCTTCTAGTGTCTGAAAACCCCCAAAAAGATAGTTTTCATCAAGCCCCTTCCCAGTCCATAAATACACTCAAGGATGACTCCTGCCTGCCCAACCCAACCTCATCTACTTTCTGTTCCTCTCTCAAGCTGGATGGGTGGGGGGATCTCAGTGAGGAAGATTGTTCCTGTGGGTAGTGTTCCAAGAGCTGGCACATGATGACAACATCAACATTGTCATGAATCCTGTTGTGGGGAAAAAGATGGGTGGGAGCCAGGAGAGGATCTAGGAAGGCTATAGTCTTCTGATCTTCACCTGGCTTTCCCAACCCACCCAGCCTCCTGATGTTGTATGGCAGGGGAGCCCTTTCTTCTGCTAGAGACTTCCTCCTGTGAGACCTCTTTGAAAACTGCATCATTTTTGAAGATGTCTGACTGCAAGAGAAAACTGATTAAATTATTCATTCTCCCCTGCAAGAACAAATAATTGAACACAGCACATCCCTACAGAATACATTTCTTACTTACGTTTCTGTTTTCTGTTTCTAAGTCAATTTGCCATGCCATGTTATTTTGTCTACTTTAAGGTCACACAGATTCAGTGCAAACCACCTCCTAGGGTAGGCTGATGGTACAGTGCAGATCACATCATCATCAGGAATAATTTCAGTGTACATACTGAAGTCATACCTTGTTTAGCCTATCCAAAAAGATACCTCCCAAAATCTTTGTGCAACATTTTGACAGCAACGTTTCTTTGATGTTAAACAAAAGCATATGGAGAAAAAAAAGAGGGGAAGTGGGGAGGTTAGAGTCATTGCATAAGGAAGATTTTTTCCATTGCTGTTACTTGTAGCATTTGTAATATTGCTCTAATAGCACCATTCATATTGTTTACTTCAGAATATAAACTTCAGCATATTGCATATGATAAGCAATATAATAATGGATAGTATTTCAATTACAAACATGAATGATATTTTCCTTCCCTCAAAACCAAAACACAAAACATAGCCATTTTGTGAAGGTGTTACCAGGATCTAGGGGAAAATACCCACAAATGCCTGCAAGTCTCACACAATATGTAATTAAACAAACTGTTGTTAAATTGTTACTGTTTCCCATCTGTGCCAGTGAGGCTGTGGATGCTGAGTTCTGTCTTTAACTGGATAAACGAAAGGCAATCTAGGTGCTTCTTCATTTTCACACCTCCATATTCTGGGTCTTCCTCTCATAGGGCAATTGATAAGCAATTTTCCTGGGTACAAAGAGTGAATTCACTGTTTTTTATCCATTCTTTTTAGTGAATATGCCCAAAATAGGCTCTCAGCAATCTATAGTTTAGACAAAATGTTTTAGCTGACAGATTGCTGGATGGCATTCACCCTTTTATTCTCCAACTTGCAGTGCTCCTAGGCTTTAGTTTCTGACCTTATTGATATTACACCCTCTGAAGCATAAAGGAGTAGGCACAAAATAAGAATTTTAGCATACTCAAAAGCTCAGGCAAAAAACATTGTAAACAGTTTACAAAAAATGCCCTTAGATACTTGTCTGCAGTATTATATGATCAACTGTATGTCCCCTGGTTATTTTCCTACTGAGAAGAGGTTATACATACAAGACTAGCCGTACCATTAGCAAGAGCAAGATGGCTGCCTCAGACAGCTGACTTTGGGTGATGTGGACTTGCCACAAATGATTGTTTCCCTATTTGAATAATTATATATTTACTACCTGGGAGAGGAAGAGATTAACTGCCTCAGAGGCCAATATGTATGTACACATTATCTGCATTGTCCCTTTCTGTGAGTTACTCCATCCCCTTTGACAGGGGATCGGAGGGAGGGCATTTTCAGCTTTCCCTCAGGCATCAAAATGTCTTGGACTGTCTTTGTAATTACAGTACCTTGCATGGCACATTTTTCCCCCTGTCATGTTTCACATTTATCAGGGCTTCTTTTCAAAAACAGCAGTCCCTTAATCCTTCCTTTCTAGCAAGAAATTCTCTTTACTCCTCAATGCACATGCCTAGCTTCCATCAACATTAATGGTGAAGAAAGCTGTGGTTACCCAAGCTCAATGAGGCAAGAAATGTTTAGATATCACTCAAAAGTTTCCAAGTAAAGTATCTTTTAATAGCAGCCTTTCCAATAAATGCTGTCAGTGTAGTGTGTCAGAGAAAGCCTTTTACCTTAATAAACATTTGTTTTTTTAAAAGGAAAATTTAAATAAAAACTTAAGGACCTGATCATTGTTTATGAATTTATGTATGTAAGTCTATCAGTTGTGAATCTGCCCAGTATCAGTTGACAGTTCTGTAAATACTCAAGCCCCATTCAGCAAGGTGAAAACTTATTATGTAGCTCTGACCTCCAGCCTATTTAGTGTTGTGTAGGTGCCCCAGGTGTGCATATACGGTGTTTGTAAAAACCTTAAAAAAAAATAAAGGTCTACTTCCACTCAGTTGTGAGTTCAAATCCTCTCCACGTGATTTCACACCTAATGTTATTGGGGCTCTGGGTCAATTGGAGCCCTATGCTGTACAGCTGTAAGCAAGTTGTTTTTAATTTCTTTCGATGCTTATTGTATAGGCATGACAACTGGGGTGGGAGATGCTGTGTAATGAACACAGTGTTTGGTGTTGATGGGGAATAGGGCTCTGTAGTCTGGCCCTCTCTACTCTGATGCAGAGAGAATGCATCCCCCCAAAAAATCCAACTAGAGCTTTATTTGAGCTTCTATCTGGGTGATTTTTGAGTGGTCAAATAATTTGTATTTTGAGACACAAACTCTAGCCTTGCTGACATGTATTTCAAAGACTATGAAAACATTTTGTGTGCGATAGCTTGGAGAAATTGTATGAATCAAACAAGTATTCAAGTTCCTTTGTATATCACACTTTCTGCAAACTCTAGGACAGGCATTCCCAAGAGCACTAGATCACAACAAAGGCTTCTATTCTGTGTCATCACATCCTACGTGTGTTGTATGAGAATCAGTGCTGTTTTGAAGCTTTTTGTCTGTCTCATCCTGGGAGGGAAGTGATGACAGTGTCCCAAGAAACTTCATTTTTCTAGAGAAGATTGGGCAGGAACAAAAAAAGAAATAAATATTTCAGAAGCTTACCAGTAAAAGCAGTGGTGACACCATCTGATTTTAGCCCCTTTCTCTGATGGAAAATACTCCAGGAATTGCAGTCTGCTACCAACCAGGCACCCGTGTTTTCTTATAGTTTGGAACAACACTGTGTTGAATGGCCAGGAAGTTATTTTTTCAAAGGAAAATATTAGGTCCTGCTTCCACCTTCATGGTTGAATCTGTAATCTCTTGTTATGGTAGAGCTGTGGCCTGTTGGTCGGGACACATTCTGTGAAGAAAATTGGTCTCTGTCCTCTCACTGTTGCCCATCCCTGCATTAGAAGGACAAACCCTACTGCAGGCTCATTCTTTTACTATTATGTCAAGGAGATGTTTACAATTGTGACAGGCCCTTTATTCTCCCTCAGATTTGGTGTGGCAGTTCTAATCCAAGAAGATGCCCTGTCAATATCATTTTGCTCTGACTCCACCCTTTTATCACAACCTTTGTGTAACAGAATTAGAGTTTTAATTGTTCCTCAGAACCAAACTGTTCATTTAAGGTAGCATGTTCTCTATGGCCCTTTCCTCACACGGGGGGGGGGGGGGGCGAAACGGGGCCGCGCACGCAGGGGCAGAACTTACTTTTGAAGGTGGTTTTTATAAAACTCACAGCGCCACCCCCGGGGCTGCGCTAGAGCAGTTTGAGGTCTAGAACCTCACTTTTTTTAACTGCTCTAGCGCAGACCCCGGTGAAGAAGACCTCCAGGAGAGGTCGCTCTAGCGTGGGCAATATGCCCGTGTGGAAATGGCCTTTATTACAGTAACTTTAGATAACTCAAACTGACTTAGCAATTCTAAAATAAACTGTAACATTCATTACAGTAGAAGTGGACATAAAGTATCTTGTTAGAATTCAGTTGTAGTAGAGTGTTGATACAGTTAAACTTCTGACAGACTTTGTCATTTAATTCCTGCTTGAGACACCACTTACCTGTGTCTTTTATTCAGCTGCTTAATCAGAAACCAAGCCACTCTCTCTCTGGCTAGTTCTCACTGAAGACTCAAACACACAGAGAAACTTTGCCTTGTGTAGAATTCCTCTCATCCATAAGCCTCTCCATGTGCACAGCTAGCTGGGTTTCATTCTTGAGGTGCTATTCCTGTTGCCTAGCAACCAGACATCAAGTTGCACTGGCATTTTAAATAGCTTACTCCCAAAACTTCATCACAATAATCCCATTTGCAACCTTTATTTTGTCAATCAAACTAAAAGCATGAAAATGAAGAAGCCACCTATACCGTATTTACCGTATCAATGCTTCCACTAGGGTTACCACTTCAGTAAAGTTCCAGGGCCTTGAGGTTTCTGGGCCAAAACTTGAGACCTTGGGATGGGCCCTAGTGATGTCACTAAGGAAAATGCATAGGAAAGTAAGTGACATAGACCATGTAGACAATTTTTGCAAGTTGCAACAACAATTCAATTAAGCCATGCAAATTGTTGCAAGCTGCTATTCTTCTAGCTGAGCTGGATCACCACATAGCCCTTTCTCATTTCCTTCAGTTAAGCTAAAAAAAAAAACTGGATAATTTTTACTCTTATCTGGAGAGGATCCATGAAAACTGGAGACTCAGGACCAAGGCCTGAAATCTGGCAACCCTAGCTGCTGCACAAATTTGGGATAGAATAAGTCAGCTAAGAGTCTGATATTCTCTTACTAGTAGTCAGTTGTAGGAGATAATTGGAGACACATGGACTTATAAAAAAAAAGTGAGATGGTTGAAAACACTGGAAAAAGAAAGAAATTTAAGTCAAAGAGGAAGGGGGAATGAACATGTGGAAAACAAAAGAATAAATATGTTGTAGGAATAGCCCATCAGCAATTCTGAAGAGGGTCCAGGGCAGTCCTACCAAAGTGTTAGAATCCTGGCAGCCTAAAAAAAAAGGATGCTGGTGGTGGACCTGATGAAATACATGAAGGATGGTGCATGGCAATCGTATATTTTCCTCAGGAGTATGCTGGGATCATATGGTGAATGCAATTTGGCAATGCAAACAGGAAGTGGGGATTATTTTAACAGTACCAGTTTCTTATGGAGAGCCAGTAAATACAACAGTGGCTTAAGCAAGGCTCTTAGGGATAGGGAGATGAAGGTAGCACAGTTTTCCTCTCCTGGTGCTTCCTGGCCAAAGCTATGCACCTTTCTTTGCCTACTGGTAAGGCTGGCCCTTATTAAAATTTGCACACAGGAATTCTAATGTTGAAACCAGGCATCCAATTCAGGTGAATTTACAGTAACAAAAACAGATTTCTGTATGTTAATCTTCACACCTGAAATTCTTACAGTAATGCTAGATGTGTTTGATGATACATGCTGAGACTCTAGTATTTTTGCTAATAGTAGCCAAGCTACCTCTATCTTTGTTACTCTTATAGCAGAGAATATATTTTGTTTGATTTTATATTAAAGTAGATTTTAATTTATGGCTAGTGATCATATGACCCTCCTAATTTTGGCCTGCAACTCTCAGTATTGATAATGGCGATGTTGGCCAGAACAGCTGGGAGTTGTATTGCAGGCATATTGGGAAGGCAGCCTGATTCCTATCCCTGTTTAACTGTTGAGTGCTTTTTAAAAAGGATGTTTTTCATTATTTTACTTTTATTTTTAATCATATTTTTTTATTTCATCAACTGTTAGACAGGATATTTGTTTGGGGTTTTTTTTGGTACCTGAATTCTCAAAAGAAAAAAAAATAGTTGTCTTCATTTTGCATTCACTTTTAATTTGAGCATTTTTATTATGCTCTGCCAGCATATGTTGACATACAACAGTTGCAAAGCGATGAGAAAAACAAAGGAAATTGTCCAGAAATATATGCTTATGCCATTACAATAAGTGCAGCAGGAGGACAATGGCTGTGCAGGAATTCAGGATAAAGGCCATCATGGTTAATCATACATATGGTAGAAAAGATCAAAATTTTTAAAAGGGCTACTAAGGAAATATGACATTTACTGTTTAATATGCGTAATGTGATGGCAGAGATCATATCACATCAAGCACTGGTAACAGCAAATATTTGAGAATATAACCAATTGGCTACTTTCCCACAACTTTTATTATAAAACCTGAGGAAATGCATTCTGGGGCAGGTGACAAACAAAGAGCCCAGATGGTGAAATACACACTTCAGAGTTAGTATCTATGAAATAGGTTTATATGGCTTTTTGGATTTTAAATTAACATATTAGTATAGTCTCTTCTTCTATGAAAGACACTAATTGCCAACTGCTACTAGATACATTTTGTGCATTTATGTGCTATAATAAAATGAGTCACTTCTGGCTACATCCATATTTTGATGGTTATACAGGCCAATAAAAATTGTTAGTAAGATAGCTAATAACACCGTTCCTTGTGGCATTTTCTTTTTACTCCTAATAGGTGGCTACAACCCATGTTTTAATAATAATAAAAAAAAAACCATTGTCTGCCAGACAAAGAAGTGAAAAAATTTTCACAGAAAATATTTAAACTAATATAGAGTCTTTACACAAATAAACAGCAATGCAACATTAAAACATGTGATAACTTTCATCTGTATGCTATAGGACACCAATATTTTCTGAACTATTGCCCAGTGAAGCATATTTTTGGGAGGAGGGAATTTTAGTTAGAAATACAGTAAGACTTAACCAACCTGTTAGCTATGTCCTGTGAAAAAGATGCTGGTGAGATCTGAGGTCTCAATTGTCTCCTAGAATTATAGTCATTTGATGCTTGGCAACTGCAAAAATTTTTTCCACCCACTCTATTTCATCTCACTGCTACAGGTATCGTTTTGAGATCTAAAACGCTAACTACTATTTAAAGTTACAATTTTTTTTTTTAAAAAAAAATCTTTTCTTCTCATTCCAGCTGAATTAGGATATGCCCACAAATGCCATTCTGTTGGCAGTAGTTTGAACAAGACATTTGCTTCTTGGTAGACTACACATATTAAAACTAGTTGTCATCACAGCTGTTAAGTAGGAGCTTCATATCTCCTTTATTGCAACAGCTTGTTCATGCTGTACCCATGTGTGTTGGATAATGGAGCACATCAAAGAATTTCAGAAAAAAAACAGTCTGTGCTTTATAGATTATGGAAAGGCCTCTGATTGCGTAGATCATGGGAAACAACATTTTATTATCTTGAGAAATAACCTATACTGCTCAGGTCAAGAGATTACTATCAGGACAGAATAAGGAGAAATGGAATGGTTTCCAATTGGTAAAGGGGTCAGGCAAGGCTATATTTTATCCCTCTGCCTCTTTAACTTATACACTGAATGTATCATACATAAAGATGTATTAGACACAAAGGAAGGAGGAATGAAAATTGGAGGGGAGAGCACCAACAAGTTAAGATATGCAGATTATACCATACTACTAGCAGAAAACAGCAAAGACTTGAAACGATTATTGAAAAAAATCAAGGCGGAAAGTGCAAAACCAGGTTTTCAGTTGTACATTAAGAAAACAAAAATAATGACCATAGATTCTTTACATAACCTTAAAGCAGATGATGAGGACATTGAAATAGTTAAAGATTTTCCATTCCTTGGCTCAGTCGTTAGAATTATAGATTCATACAATCATAGAGTTGGAAAAGACGACAAGGGACAACCCCCTCCATACAGGAATACACCATCAAAGTACTCCTGACAAATGGGTATCTAGCTTCTGTTTAAAATCCTTCAAAGAATGAGATACCACCACACATAGAGGAAGCATATTCCACTGTCAAACTGCTCTTATCATCAGGAAGTTCTCAATTTTTAGGTGGAAGCTTTTTTCTTGTAGTTTGAAACTATTTCTCTGTGTCCTAGTCTCTTCAGCAGCAGAAAACAACCTCGCTCCATCTTCCATATGACGTACTTTCCAATGTTTAAACTTGGCAACTTCTCATAGTGGATGGTTTCCAGGCCTTTTACCATTTTGGTCACCCTCCTCTGGAAATGTTCCAACTTGTCAATATCCTTCTTGAACATTGGACACTGTATACCAAGTGAGGTCTGAGCAAAGCAGAATATAGTGGTACTATTACTTCCCTCGACCCAGACACTATACTCCTGTTGATGCAGCCTAGAATCACATTGTGCTTTTTAGCTGCTGCATCATACTGTTGAATCATGTTCAGTTTGTAGTCTCCAAAACTTCTAGGTCCCATTCACATGTAATGTGGTCATGCCAGGTGCTACCCATAATATATCTGTGCATTTCACCTTTTCTGCCGAGGTGTAGTACCTTACATTTCTTCCTAGTGAAATGTATTTTGTTAGTTTTGGCCCTGCTCTCTGATCTACTAAGGTAATTTTGAATTTTGATCCTGTCCTCTTGGATATTAGCTACCCCTCCTAATTTGGTGTCATCTGCAAATTTGATAAGCATGCCCTAGCCAGCATACAAATAGCTATGCTGTCTGCGAAACGCTGGGAGTGGGATTCCCCAAGCCTAGATTTTCCCGATTCTGCTGAAGTCCTTATTTCTACTAAAGAAGAACAGGATTAAATAGGTATAATTTTTTTTCCAAAAACAACCCATGAGGATAAGATAACAGGCAGGCTGATCAGTGCTGCTAGCAGGAGGTGGAAAAGATGCCTTCTGATCTGTCTGCTCCTGATCCCAGGGCAAGAATGAATGCTTTGTACTGACTCATTCATGTTCACTTTGTTTTACATCCACTTGGGAAAAGTAGAAAATGATTTTCTTGATTTATTCAGACAGTGGAAACAAGTGACTACTTTCTGCATGGATACTCTTCTTTCCCCATCCCATGTGAAAAAGGCTGTAACTATGTAGGGAGCTGGTAATTCATATAGTCTGGTAGTGCTGAGTATGTCTACCAAGGGGCTTAGTTCTTTTCAATTGCAAAAGTTACTAGGTACCCAAAGGGCAGCTGGTGAAAGCAGTACAGTTTGCTGCTCAGTGGAAAACTGAACTGTTCCTTTCTCAGCTGTGGCATAGAAGAATTCTTTCTACTATTAAACTTAATGAAAAACCTCTCTAATCTCATTTTTATTTCCCATGCGATACCGGGTGAAATAAGTAACATGGGAACTGAGTTGTATACTTATAATCAGATCACATGAAAATGCTATTCTACAATAGTTTTGCTTTACTGGAAAATGTAATGCAGCATTTCACTGGCAACATTAGATCAAACTCTGTTGTGCAGCGTACTAAGCTATAAGCTCATCAAGTGCTTTTTATTTTCCAAGTATTGATCTTCATTTTGATATTACTGCTCACTAAAGAAATCAATGGAACTTATGGCTTCACCCTACTGATCAATAGACATGCTGCTCCACATTGGTCCTTCCTATTGTTCATTCACATGTTTGCTAGAATTTTTCCATTCATTAGAGTGTGACAAATAAAGCATGATTCCTTTCAAAGATATGTTTAGAGATATAGGAAAACATAAACTATTTGAAGGGGCATAAATCAACCAATCTCCAACTACATTCACTTTGCCCATTTTTCAGCATGAGCCATGCTTTGATAGATTACAACTCCTTCTTTAAATTAACATACCAATGTTGAAAAATCACAATTTTTTTTGGTCAACTGGATTTGCAGTTACAAAGAAAAAAAAGTGTGTATGTGTGTGTTTAAAAAGATATAAAACTATCACAGATTGTCTTATACTTATTTTTTAAAAAACACACAGAGTCATTTTATTCTGACTCCTGTGATGATTATCTTAATAGGCAGTTCTAGAACATCTTAACTTTGCAGGTCACATTGGACTCAACACTATTTTAGTTACAGAGGTCTCACAATCTATAGAGAAATAGAGAGCATGAAATATATGAGGAACAGTCTATACCAATTTAGATGCTCAAGTGAAACAAGGCAAATTAGATTTGTCTGCAGAGAAAGCCAAATAAGAATCCCAGCGATAGTGGCAAGAAAAAGAAAAGTATAATACCAGATACTGTATAATAGCTTCCAGTTCTGGCTTTAAGTGGTGAACATTTCTAGCATGTAATTTAAGTTTTCTTTGATAACAATATAGTACATTGTGATAATTCCAGGCTATTTCTTCAAGAACTGAGAAGCTATATTGTTAATAGCATGCAGCTTGCAGCAATTACCTTTCATGGCCTCCACAATAGGGATGTGCCCCACTATCATACAAAGTGATCATTTCACTGGCCTATTCCATCAGCATATGCCAGAGTAGAGGGGAGACAGAATTTACCATTCTCTGCTTGTCCATGCTGAGATTAATAATATGAGATAAGGCCAAGAAGGCAATCTTTTGGATTGCAGTCATTGCAATTATTATACGAGTTGAGTTTCAGCTAGTGGATCACCTCACCAGAGTTTTGATTGGTAGAAACATGAGGGAGGCCTTCTGGCCACACTCTTAGTATAAGCCAGTGTTAATCAGACACCACAGATTTTGATAATCCAGTATTAGAAGAGGAAAATCTAAACAGTTCCCAGATGAGGTAGCCCTTGAAGTGTGTCCACATCTTGAAAATTCTAAACAAGAAGATTCGATAGGTGCCTCTGAATTACAGTTGTGAATTTTTTTATTTTTTATTTTTTTTGGTCTTATTCTGATACCTGGAAATAGAAAATCTCAAATGTTACATCCATTTATAGAAGTTTGATCTATAGGGAGAGAGAGAGAGAGAGAGAGAGAGAAGAGATTTTGGGCATTTGTGAGATTTCTTTTTCTTTTTTTGCACAAATCCCACAAATGATTTATTTCACAAACTATGGTGGCTTTGTTGTCTTTACTACAAACTGTTATAGCTGCTCCTGACAGAAAGAAAATCAACTTATCTGAAATATGATGCTGGTAGAGAGTCCGGTAGAAATCACAGACCATCAGAAAGGCAAACAATGAATTTCAGAGGAAGGAACAGGCAAAATGACTTCTGAAAACCCTAAAAAAATTCTATGAAATTTGTGGGGCCACCATAAGTTGACAGGCAATTTGAATGCACATATATACACATACATGACTCTGCCTCTGATTTCTCAACAGAATTCTATGGCCTTACTCTATTAAAGCTGTCTATTAAAGCTGCCCTTGCTTTCCTGTACAGATATCTCAATAGCTTCCACTACATTTGCAGAAATTTCAACTGTAAGGAGACAGAGTTGGGGCTAAGAAGTTGGTAATGCCCATGTTATCAAATGCTTTCCCCAATCTAAAGTTTACGAGTTCTAATCTGATTTCTTTTTTTGATTTTTAAAGGTATATTTATTTTGGAAGGCTTGCTCTCATGTTTAAGACTCTTCAATTTGTTGATTCATTTTATCTATAGCCACATTGGTTGCAGGCCATTTGGAACTCTATGTTGCCACTGTTTTCATATGCAGAAGAAAATATGTAAAATTCAGCAAGGAGAAATTTATACATATAGACCAATTCCAGGAGCTGAAAAGCACATAACCCCATAAAGAGAATCCAACTCAACATAGGTTGCATAGAATATATGGTATTGTATATTACATACAAACGATGTTGATTTGGCTTCTATGGCACAGAAGTCAACTCAATGTAGGTTGCACATAATATTTTTTACTACCTGTTCTATAAAGGAGTGTTGAGTTGTCTTCTGTATTACATGTTGTATGGGGTTATCTGCTTTTTAGTTCCTCTCATTGCACCAAAGAAAACATCACCATGTCTTGGGGCTCTGTTTATGGGAGATAGATTTTTAGCCACCTATTGGGTTTTTTTTTCCATTCTCTCTAATTTTTGCTCTCTTCTTTCCAGCCAAATTATGGGGAAATCCATATCCTAGTTTCTATAAGAGGTTTTGCGGCGGTAGCTTGGACACCCTGTAATCCTCATGCATCTTGCAAAACCCTTGTGTAACATTAATGTAGATCAGGGGTGGAAATTATGTTGCTATGAAATGAGGTCACAGTACCCCATCTATGAAAATAACTAAAAACCAGCAGATCTACCTAGGAAAACAGAGAGACCACACCGGCAGATTGATTCAATCAAGGAAGCCACAGCCCTGAGTTTCTAAGACCTGAAGAGGGTAGCCAAGGATTAGTCATCATTGAGGATTCCCATTCATAGGGTCGCCATGACAGTGTATTAGTCAGAGTTGACTTGACAGCAAATAACAACATAACAACATATTAGGCTACAGTCAAAATGTAATAGACCACATTTGCTGGTGTATAAGACATACCGGTGTATAAGATACATCCCATTTATATGTTAGCAATACAATACTATTTCCAAACCCTGGTTATAGGGAGCTACAGCCAGAGTTCAGAAGCCAGGCAAAGCACCATGACTTGGGCGTTATGGCCATGGCATCAGGGGCATGTGGGATAAGACAAACAAAATGTCCATATGGTGTCAGTATGGTTAGCTTTTGTAAATGGAGTAGGAGTTGGACACCATCTTGCCCTTTGCCACAAGGAGCAAAATATCTGGCTTGGCCTGCCAGGACAGTGGCTTCATTTTCTTTATTATCTTCTAGATTATCCCAGCTTGGAACAGTAACCTGTTTGTCACAACAGAGGGGATGCCAGGATCATCAGCTGGCTGGTGACACATCACAGCAAGTTCTAGAGGGAAAGACTTGATTATTTTGTCACCATTCCCTTGAGCTTCCCACTATAGTGAGGAAAACAGTGGCACAAAAAGAGCTTTTGCCGCCCAGGGGTAGGGTCCCTGAATTTGCTGCCCTCTCAATACAATTAAGGTGGCTTTAAAAATGAAAGGATGGTACCTGGCCTCCTGATTTATTAACTCCTCCTCTTTCCACTCTGCAACTTCTCTGGATGCTAATTCCCGTCATCCCACCACTACCAGGTTCCCCTCATTCCACCCTCTTCCTTTGCATTTCCAAAATCTAAAATTCCCATTTGTGTGTAGATCATCAGCCATCCTGGCAGTTTCCTCCCTACCTGGAATGGCTTATGCTACAACAAGTCAAGCATTCAGGTTTTTAAAGGCATTCCTTCCTTTTTCTTCCTTCCTTGTGACTTTTCTGCCAAGTTCTTCTCTTTGCTGTTAGGATGGTTGGGTCTGGCTCTGAAAGTTAAAGAAGAAAAGGAGGAAGAAGGGAAAAGAGGGACAATGTAAAGGAAAAGTATTGAGAAAGAGAGAAGGAAACAGGAAAGGAGATCAAGGAAATGAAAGAGTGAAAAAAGAAGAAAAAAAGAAAGGGAAAATGAAAATAAAGAGGGAGGGATTTTGGTGGAGAGGTATGCAAGAGGGAAAGCAAGGAGTAAGGGGCTAGGAAAAGGGAAGAAGACAGAAAGGGAGAGGTAGGGGAAAGGAGAGGAAAGTGGGAAAGGAAGAGAGAAATGGGGAAATGAAAAAAAAAAGGGATAAAGAAAAGCAGAAGCGGGGAGCCAAAGTAAGGCAAACTGGAGGCAGAGCCAGGGAGGAGTTCACCTTAATCACTTTTGTTCCTTTCTGCTTCAGCAGCTCAGTCTGAAATTTCCTCATCTAAACTCTTCATCTTGCAGGCTGGTGATGAGGGAGGGGAGGCTGTGGTGGCAGCGCATACCAAAAAGGAAAGGCAGGTTGGAGGGGAAACATTGGTAGACTATGGAGGGGGGTTCCATTTGATTTGGGGACACCACAGCAGCACCCCCCAAAAAGTGCCGCCCAGGGTGGACTGCCTCCATCTGGAGGAAAAGCAGATCCAGGAAACATCCATTTAGATGACCTTCACAAGTGATTGCCGCACTGGGTTCATGAGTTTGGCATATGTTTGACTGGCCACAGCCATTATTTCTGCCATAATCCCTCTATCCCACCAGGCTTTTAGGCATTGCTCTGGATAAGATGAGCAGAAGAGAAGCGGTTTGTACAACAAGTAATTAAGAAGACCTCCAGACATTTGCAACTATATTTTCATTAATTTTATGTTTTAGTAAATCACCTTGTGAATGCTATACTTCCCAAAAGGGAAGCAACACAAAATCTTATACACAAAGAAGAAACAGAGTTATCACTAAGATTCACATGTGGCAAAGAAGTCTCAAAAAATGATAATGCTCACCTCAAATCCAAGTCTAAGTGTAGAATCTTCTCTGAACCTTTCTCCAGTCTGAGCTTTAAATCCAAACCAGAGAAGAGTTCCATTCCTCCTCTTCTCTTAAAAGCTAGCCACCAAATGGTTACCTTTTCCCTGCCTACTCATTTATCTAGATATTGCTACTATTGTGGAAAATGAGAGAGAGGGAAGATCTCTTTTTCTTTCCATGCTCTGGTACCTGGCTTACTGCTATGGAATATAAAGTGCACATAGCTTCTGGGAGATGTGGTTTTCCCCAAGGACTCCTGCAATATCATACTTACCGTTCCAAGGTTTTGTTTTGGTGATCAGCAACATGCTATATGGAAGATTCAATCCACTGCCTTATAGATTAAGAATGCTGAGTGCAAGGAAGGGATAGGCAAATCTTTCCTTATCATACTATTCTTTTCTGTTTACTTAAGTCAATTTTTTTCTGGGACGATGCAAGTCTGAGGCCCTTCTGCAGCTATGAGATGAAGCGAAAAGGAAGCAACCCAAGAGACAAAAATCAAAATGTGCATAGAGTTTGCAGTAGTGTACATAACACCTCTTATTCTCTGGTGCAGAAAGAAAGAGTCTATGAGACCCCATTTATTGCCCAGACTGAGCATACCAAAACATATATACTGATTTAGTAGAATGAAAATACACATAGATTTGTATATTCAGATACTGGGGAGAAATTAATATAGAAGGCCTCCAAATTTATATATCATAAATTTGTCAAGAACTGTTTTTCTTTTAATAGCAATGACAAATTTGGCTTGCATTTTCTTTGCTAGATAAGAAATAGAGTTGCATGAAGCCATTTATCCTTGTAATCTTTTTTCATTAAATTGCAAATCTCTCTCTCTTTACCACAGCACAGTATATTTGATTTATTTAAAAAGATGCAATATACACTTTTAAGATTAAATCTTCCATATGATTGCTCTTCGAAACATTTCTCTTCTCCCTTCTCTTTGCAAAATTAGGTTCCCTGTAAGCCTTATTTGGATTATTATTATTTTTATACTGGAATAACTGCAACATGTTCATTCTTTACTGTGACTTGGATCCAAAATTCCAGTAGCATCTCCTGAAGTCATTCCACTTGAGGTGGAGTGTTACTGTTTCCCCATCTGGATACCTATATCTCCTAAAATTGCTTTAGAGGGCCCCCAAAGTAGGGATGGTATTTCATTTTCATGGATTTGGTTAAATCTAGGAGTATTTCAAAGTGAATCCCCACAATGAAAGGAGAAGGGACAGGACAATTCAGGAAGGAGAACTTACAACCATGGTAAGGGGGCTGTTTCTCTTTATAGGAGGGTCATAACTCAGTGCCATTGGCAGAACACAGGCCTTTCAGTCAGGATATCACAGTTTCAATCCCAGCATCTTAAAGCAGCACCAGGATACAAGAAAGAAAGACACCACAACCATTCTATTTTAATTTTCATAGCCGCATTCTATGGAATCCTGTGGTTTCTTGCTGGGGAAACTCTCTGCTGAGAATTCTAAATGCTCTTCCCTAAACTGCAAATCTCATAGAATGGAACCATGGGCCCTTTCACCTTACAGAATTACAGCACTAGCTGTAGCTTCTATGGTTCCATCCTATGGAATCCTGGGATTTGCAGTTGGGGACTGGCAGTTTAGAATTCTTAGCTTAGAGAGCTCTAGTGCCTCACCAAACTATAAACCCCAGGATTCCATAAGATGCAGTTAAAATAAAATCATAGTATTATACAGTAGGTCCCGATATCCATGGAGAATATATTTCCAGACATACTGTGGATGACAAAAAACATGAATATAACCAAACATTATTTTTTCAATGAGATGAATGTACTGAGCTGAGTATGCAGGTACTGAACTGAGTATATAGCTTGGAGGCCAGGATATGAAACTTGACAGAACTTTAGAATCTAAGCAATTATTTGCAGCCCAAAGCCACTGCACAACTGATAGAAACATAAAAGTTGTGGTCCAAAATGAGATGAGAACAAAATGTTTTCATATGCTGAAAGTCAATAGTAGTCTAGGGCCATTTGTGCACAACAGTGCTGTGCCACTTTGGTGATAGGATGGCCATGGTCGGCTGGTTATGATTCCGCACAATGCCATGGCCAGCCCACTGCCAGCTCATCCCCAAGCATTGCACTTGCGTGGTATTTGCAAAATGGAAAAAATTCATTTTGCACCTATGATTGTGTGGTGCTCCTGTACTTACCGTCATGCAGAAGGGCAGGGAAGTGCAATGGCAATGCTTCCTTCCATAGCACAGCATGAGAAGTGACTAGCTGCACTGCAGAAAGAAGAAGTGAGGCCATCACAGTCCCTTCCACAGGGAGCTGGTAAGGTGTAGAGGGGAGTGTTCGTTTTGTGCTCCTTTCCCTGCTGGGACTGCTGCAGGACAACATGCAAGGATATCATCATGTGGAAATGGCCTCACACTGGCATCTTCACGACATACTGTTAGGCTAGTATTGACCTTCTGATGATTCATCAGAATCATGATTCATCAGAAGGTGGATCATCATCAGGTGGAGGATCATCAGAAGGTGATCCTGGATTATAGTGCCAGGATGATGATGTTGATATTTGGGTCTTGGTCTCAGGAGCAGACAATGGCCATTTCCACACGGGCATATTGCCCATGCTAGGACGACCTCTCTTGGAGGTCTTCTTCACCGCGGGGTGCGCTAGCGCAGTTAAAAAAAGTGAGGCTCTGGACCTCAAACTGCTCTAGCGCAGCCACGGGGGTGGCGCTGCGAGTTTTATAAAAACCACCTTCGATAGTGGTTTTACAAAACTCACCCGCGCTGCCCCGTGGCAGCCCCCGGTGAAGAACTGCAGAGACGCGGTAGCGCATCCCTGCAGATCTGCCCGGGGGCGGGCTTCTGGCTGGCATTCTGTCCTGATTGGCGGAGCGCCGCCGGAAGCCACCAGCCGCCATTTTGGGCGCCGCCGAGCACCGCCGAAATTCGGCAGCGTTTAGAACAGCGGATCCGCGCTCTCCACAGGGACAGAGCAACCCGCTCGTGGGTAAGCTCTGCCCCTGCGTGCACGGCCCCGTTTCAGCCCCCCCCCCCGTGAGGAAAGGGCCAATGTCGAAGTTGGTGGTTGGGGATCTCCTGAAGGTCTTTTTTAACTGATCAAAGTATTCCTGCAGAAGTCGTAATTTTTTGGTGATCGCACAGGTGACTTTAAAGCTGCGATCCATCCAAGGACTGTATTCCATAATTTTGTTCTTTAATGTCTGCAATTTGAAACACTTTGGCAAATTTCTCTAACATCCACATTGCTGGTTCTGCTTCTATTTCTTCTTCTTCTTCTTCCTCTTTCTCTGAAGATGTTTTAACAAGTTCCTCTAATTCCTCACTGGTTGTTACTTCTTTATGACCATCAACAAATTAAAAATGATTAATGTTTTTGATGAAAATCAACAAGAACTTCACAAATATTTCCAGCAGGCATTTACAGTTTTTGGTTTTAATTCATCGTTATAGCTTTGATAAGGTTATTGCTCTAGCAATAGCAAAAGATTTTCAGCATTATGTCCACATTAGGGTCTGTATCAACTGCTGATAGAATGCAATCAAATACCAGATGGGTGTGTGTGACCTTGACAAAATGAATGATGCCTTGGTCAAGTAGCTGAATAAGTGAGGTTGTATTGGGAGGTAAGAAAACAATGTTGACATTTTCATTTTCATAGCAAACAGATTCAGGATGGCCAGGTGCATTGTCTACTATTAATAGGACTCTGAATTCCAAACTTTGCTGCTGTGAGTATATATTTTTTAACTTCTGGGATTTAGCATTGATGAAACCATTCTATAAACAAGGTAGCTGCCATCCATGCTTTGTTATTGTGTTGCCAAAACACAGGTAAAGTTTGTTTTTGTCTTTAAGAGAACATGGGTTCTTTAATGAGTAAACTACACCTTGCTTTATCATATGCTCTGCAGAGTTGCCTCATAGGACCAGATTTAATTTGCCATTCCATGGTTTATGTCTTTGTGCTGCTTTGCAGTTTTATGAATGTGGGTTCTAGTGGGCATTATTTTTTTCAGAAGACCAAAATTTCAATGCAACTGAACACCTGCTTTGGACGATAGCCTCTCTCCTCAATCAACTTCTTAAACTGATCTGGAAGTGTGGCAGCAGCTGTTCATTGGCAGGCACAGCCTCTCCACTCAGTTTTATATTTTTAAGTCAAAACTTTTCCCAAATCTGTTCAAATATCCTCTACATGCAGGAAAGATCTTGGTGGCACTTCTTTGAGGGGATGTCCTGCTGAAATCTTCATATAGCCTCCATGCTTTCTGGCACAACACTTGGATTTTAGAATGGGAATTCATTTTTTCTTTGTGTTTTCAAGCCATAAATTTAATGGCTTCTCCATTTTTCTTAAGCAGCTATGCACTATGCGGGTAACTTTTGCAGTCTGAGGTGCAACAGCAAAGCTAGCACAGATTTTTTTCTTCCTCCTTCAGGATTTCACAGATGGAAGATTCATTCTTACCATAGATCACCTCAGTACACATTTTGTTTTCTTTCCTTATTAAGTGGAAAACTTTCACCTTCTTACGTAAAGCAAGCAATTTGTGGGTTTTCTTAAGCTTATCAGGATTGCCAGTATCACCACTCTTGTGCTTTGGGGACACTGCCAACAGCAGAAGCTTTCAAACGGAAGCCCTTTATTACAATACTATATAAGGACAAGTACTTTACTGGGACAAGAATTTTACAGAAGTACACTGTACTTTGATCAGATCACATAACCATGAGGGCTACTAAGTGACTGGGTAACATTGCATGCATATGTACAGAAAGGAAACATGAAACAGCATGGATGACGCAAGACAGCGTGACAGCATGAGCAAACAGGGCACCATTTGCTAGAATTTTCTATTCTCTTCCATTCCATCTAATACTGTATGTATTTCACTTTACAACTCCAATTTCCATTTAATTTCTATTAAATGCAAACTACATATTTTTGGGCCACATTTCATTGCAGGTAAATGAAATCACATATACTAGTCACATGGATATGGAGGACCTACTGTAATTGCATAGTGTGAAAGGGCCATGGCACTTCAAGTGGCATCACAGCGCTATGATTCTATGATGTGAAAGGCCTTGTGTTTTACTCCTTACGCTTTCTCTGTTTTGCAGGTTTTAAAGCAGCAGTCCTGTTAGTGGCTTTCATATACAACAGCAGTAGTGGAACTCTGGTGACCTTGGTGTCATAATTCTTGAATCCAATCATCAGGGCTGGAACAAGACATTTTCCTGCATGAGCTGGAGCAGCAAATTGACTCATCCAACTCAAGGGCATAGCCCAAAGCCAGCCATATTATATTCTCATTATTAAAACAGATCCTACAAACACATCTTTCCTCATCCCTGACAACACAGCAGAGATGTATTGGCAATTATACAACTAAGAATGTGTTGCCCTTTCATGACACCCAAAATCTTGTGCCTGAGGCAGCTGCTTCCATCTGTCTAATGGTAGTACTGGTCCTACTTTAATGTTCTTCACAAGGCAAGTCTGGAAAGAATGCTGATGGTAGTGGTGGTGATGTCAGGGGAGTCAGGGGCCTTTTCCTCCGGCCCCTCCTGAAACTGCAAACCCCAGGATTCCATAGGATGTTGAAAGTGGAATCATCGCGCTATAACAGGCTAGTGCGGAAAAGGCCAGCGTCTAGAGTTTTGCTACTCTTGCCCTACCAGATCTTACATTGTTTAAAATTATTTCTGAAAAGTAAAGAAAGGGAGCAGAAATGTGAAAAAACAAAACAAAACAAAACAGCCTTCTGTAATGGTAAGCCCCTCTCTTTCACACAAATGATTTGGGTTTCTATTTGTGACACCTGAAATGGAGTCAAAACAGCTGGCTCCTGCTTGCCACCTGCAATTGGGGGTGATAAATTAGGAACAGCCATTTCAAGCCCAAAGCAAATAGGGGTGGAGAAGGACACCCTTCATGGCAGTGAGGATGAATATACCTCACAAATTTCCATGTTGACTTCTCCTGAGGTCTTTGGATACAAATTTATGTTTCTGTTTGTTGGTTGATTGTTCAGTTAAATAATATGTTATGGCACTAGATAGCTAGCATTTTCCCAATTGTCCTTGACTTTGTGAGCAAATTCTGAAACACGTTAAATGGCAATTTAACTAGTGTTCATTTTTATTATTATTATTCCTTTGTTTAGAAGATGTATAACTTGACTTTCAGTGCATCTGGTGAACAAAAGACATGAACTGTACAATAAAACATTATACAATAAAACATGAAAACATTGGTCAGCAGATGAATGGAACAACATTCAGTGAAATGAAATAGATTATGCATAGCAAACATATATGTATTTATTTTAAAAGAATGGTGTCCTAAACATGCACTCTGAAATTATGAAATCACATATTTATCTGTTTATTTTATTTATATTCCACTTTTCTTCCAGTATGAGATCCGAAGAGGCAAATGGGTAAATTCAGTTCAAGATAATTTAAACCAGAGCTTGGCTACTTGTAACCCTCCAGATGTTGGACTATAATTCCCTGCATTCCTTTTCAGTGTCCACACTTGCCAGGGTCCATGGAAGGTGCTATCTGATAGCATTTAGAGGGTTGCACTTCTCTCCATTTTAAACATTAGGAATTAGTGAGAAAATCCAAACTAAGTTAACCTTTCCTAAGTTACACTGAAATCAATCAGACTTGGGTTCATGTATAAGTATGCACCTGCAAATGGTAGTCCTGCAGTTAATTATGAACACTTAAATCATGCTGATTTAAGTGGCAGTAACATGCATGTAACTATGCACAAGATTATACTATTTAGACACAATTTGTCTAAATAGTAGTTTGGTTTTCAGTTATGCAAAATATCCATCACTCTCATTGATCTCAACTAAATTAAAACAGTGCTAGCTAATTGCCTAGGTCTTTAGAACTCTGATTCCCAATCAGAGAGCTTGTGTTATAAATAGAGCCTATCTGGAAGTTCAGAGCAAGTTGTGGGTGCCCTGCAGCTACACATGACAGTTTTCCAAATTTTATAATTGGGACAGGAGTCTAGTGGTAGCTTTCATTGCTTTCCAAGTTCTTTGATTTGAAAGGAAATCCAGAAAATGACCTGTGGCATTGGCATGGCCTGAGAACTGGCATAATGTTATTGAGTTGACTTACATGCAACACTAACTTGTCACGTAAGGAGTAGGCTTGCATAACTAAAGTTGAGATTTCGGAAGAAACTATATAGGTCATTAAGAGAATATATGCTTGCGTGTAGTAGGTTCTAGGTTCAATTGTTGCTATTTCCAGTTGAAAAGATAAAGCAGAAAATGATGAGGAAAGCTTTGCCTGTATTATTGCAAACCAAAAGTAAGAAGCAATATTGCACTAGATGGGCAAAAATCTGATCTAAGACTATTTTCCATAATGAATCAGACTTCAAGAGATAGTCAGGCAACAGTTGCTTCAATGTGTACATAAGCTGATTACAATGAAGTATGCACTGCATCTTTGTTTATTACTCTTTGCCACATCTGGAATCACTCATATCAAAATCTTTCATCTTTTCAGATTTCAGAAAATTATCTCTTCTGACATGTAACAATGAAAAAAGGGGGAAAATAACAATGCCCTCGCACCTTTTATCTTTTGTGCCATTTTGCAACTATCATTTCTGCTATATATTCTATCCAAAGACTATGAAAAGACAGAGACACAACAGTAACTATTGTGGTGTTATTTAAAAATTGGTTTTTGATGATCTACAAAGACTTTGCAAGCTCTAACAACATCTATACACTCCAATTTTTGAATAGAACATAGGTAAATTGCACGTTTACACTATTAAAGCCTTCTTTGTGTCTTCTCCACAAATTTTGACGGGTACTCTGCTTATGGCTCTCACACCAGAGATTGCTCATGAGAAGGGATGGAAACCTTAGTCAGCTGCTTCCAGATAGACAGGGGAGCAGACCCCGTCACTTGCAGCAGCTGCTGCCCAGTAAATGAGGATGGGGTGACACTATGTAGCTATGTAACTAAGGCGGTTGTGAATTCATAGCTGCCTTAGTGAGTTCTGACCAACATCTGCAAATGAGCATCTATGCCTATATAGGACATGCAGCTCAATCCAGCAGAGTGCCTGTGTCAGCAGTGGCTGGTAGCTTCCATATCAGTGTGATGGTAAATCTGCTTTGAGTTTTAATTTAAACTTTAAAGGAGATATCCAAGGTACTGGACCCATATCCTCCCTGCCTAAAAGCTTCAACACCTTGGGTAGCATCTTTTAAATTCAGATTAAAATACAGAATAGATTCCCTACCCTACTAACATGGAAGCTGCTGACTGTCACAGGTCGATATCTTCATAAATAATAGCGAGTCTTAAAACTCAAGTCAGTGGAGCAGCAGGGAATATAAATGCAAAACAGTGCATTTCTGTTTCCTTTGTCTTTGTTGATTACAATCACCTGACCACCAGAATCCCCTAGGAGGTTCAACTCTTTCTCTTGAGATATGAATGGGACAACAGCTATATATTGGTTAATAAGCTCATCTGTGACAAGTTGCTTGTGCTACTGTGCAACTATATTTATTACTGATCCCTGTTAAGTTCATAACCACTGTCTGTATTTTTTTTGCATTTTAGTTCCCTCTCATCTCACTGATTATACAGCTCACCCATCCAAACATATAATCTACAAAATGAGGCACTGCTCCATGAAATCAGATGAAGTGAACTGGATCCATGAAAGCCAATGCCAAGTAAAAATTCTTCATTTTAAAAATGCCATGAGATTCTGTTGTTTTTCCTGTGATAGACAAGCAAGTGCTCGTAGTTCAGAAGTGGGGAATGATTTATGGCCCACAGACTGCTACTTAAGACACATATCAGGGTCCACATGCCAACAATGATCAAGGCCAAAGCTACACAAATGCACACCATGCATATAGATGTGTGTATACACAACTTCTCTCATCTCTCCCCATAGAAAGAGGAGGAGAGAGGGCCTAATTTAAATTCCCAAAGATCCATACTTCCCATATAGTTCATTGATGGGCATGATCATCATGATAGTGAGCAATGCAGTCTGAGCTGGTGTTTTGGGTTGGGGACTCCATGGTCCAAAGTTTTTCCATTCCTATAAGCTGTTGGCAGATGTTGTCCTAAGAGATCCTGATCAGCAGTACAGATGAAATTGAAACTGGGACCAACCTTGTAATTCTCACACATGCTCCTTCTCAACACATTTAGCAAATAAATGGAGAAGGTTTGAATAGGCCTTATATGCCACTGTAATTCCTTTTCCTGGATTTTGGTATGACACCTGGACTTTATATTGAAATGTGATTCCTATCTCAATGGATGTCTTCCTTCATTTTGGTTGCTATCATAATATTGTGCAGTGTTCATCTGTTACCATTAGATCTTTCTTTACAGATTTATCTAGTAGAGGAATTAACTTTGTGGGAGACCCTTTTCCAGCATTTGCTATATAGTGGTCTGGGTAACCATCTTTGCACCTTAGAAGGAAAATGAATATGAAGGACTAAACGAAGAAATGAGGGATAAGAAGCCAGAAAATTATTGAAGGCAATAGTCTTAGAGACAATTGTAGCAAATGGTCAAAGATCCATTTGAGTGTTATCTGCGAGCAAGGTGATAATGTACCTGTAGAAGTTATGCCACAGTTTCTTGGACAATTGGTCCATATAATTCAATAGACTCTACTTCAATTCACAGTGGCTTTCCAGAGGTCTTTCCCGCCATCTGCTATCTGATCTTTTAAAGTTTAGATGCCCAGTGAGCTTTTGCATATGAAACATGTGCTTTACAACTGAAATATGGTGCTACCCCACGGAGTTTCCTATGGATTTCTCTCTGTTTGGGAGTGAAAGTGCAGAAGTCCCCCTTTAAACCCCACATATAGATTTTTTGGTGGTGAGTTCTCTTTCCCCGGGACCTTGGGAGACTGTCAGATAATAAGCCACAGAGCAAAATAATGATTGTCCTCAGGTCAAAGGTTATACTCTTCAAGCAAGTGGCTGTGGAGCCTCACAGCAGTAATGGAAGGGAGGAATTTATCAGCAGTCATGTTGAGGATGTTAGCGAGGATGGGACTGTACTCTACATATGTTAGTGTGAACTTTAAAGGAGATATCCAAGGTGCTGAGTCTATTGGAGAATGGTGTTCAGCATCTCAGATATTTCTATAAAAGTTCATACTAAAATGTCGAGAACAGAGCATTAACTGCCATTGCTTAGAAGGGGCCAGACAACTTTTAGCTCTTGTTCAGGCTAGTTTTGCACTTCTAGTTATCTGAACTGCTAAGATTTTTGCAGGCTAGAAACAACCTTGGAACAAGAAGTCAGGAGGACAACTGCAGTGTAGTCACAGATTTTTACATCATGCTGATGTCCAATGACATCAAAATCGTTATGCAATTTTTTATAAAGCATAAAATGCTATATGTTTTTTTCTCAGTTAAATACACTTAGATGTTTTCAAATCATTTCCACCATACATCATGTTGTTGACTGGGAATGCTTATTTGTCAAGCCAAACTAAACATCCGTATGTTTCAATTTGTATTTCAACTCAGCTGTATCATCTGTATCTAGCAAAAGGTTTGTAAATGTCTTCCTGGTTTATAGTTTGCAGCACAATCCAATGTTATACACAATCAGCTATTTGCACATATACAGTACTGATCTACCCCAATTGTCCATAGAACTGGCTGAAATGAAATTATATTTTCAACATGGGGCATGAGACAGTGGCAGTTTTAAATCCAATCATACCCTTGGTGTCTTTCATTGCCTTGTCACTTTATTCCCTAGTGACAACACAGTATCAATATCCTGTCCTTCTAAATACAAGTCCTGATATTAACTGTCAGCAGCATAGAATCCTCTGTAATGTATGTCAGAGATGTATAATCAAAAACTAAATCAGAATGTCAAAGTGATGGAATTGTGCAGTGTAAAATCCCATAAAACTGTAAAATTGGTCTCCTTCAGCCAGAAAACTGATGTTCTTTGTTCACTGTATGTTTTTAAGTGGCCTTTTTTTAAATCACTGACTTTACACTGGTTCTATTGCTCCCGTCCAAGTCTGCCATCCAGGTACACCTGAGAAAAAAAAATGGGGGCAAAATAGGCAGAAGAAGCCACAGGTGCCTCCTGTCCTGCTTCAGCAGGAAACTTAAAATTATTGACTATAAATGAGTTCCTTAGAAACTATATTTTCTTAAACCATGATGTCAAATCCAATCATTGTGTGTTAAATTTTATTTATTTATTTCTAAAATATTTGTATCCTACCTATCTCCCTAAAAGGGAGGCCTCCAGAATGGTTGACAATAATGAAAATGATCGTTCATGGGACAAAATATTCAAGGTAATTGCTAAACTGTTCAATCAAAAACAGAGACTGAGGAAGAGGGAGAGAGGGAAAGAGAGACATAACACTGCAGAGGAAATTTTATCACAAAATCTAGTAGTAAAATATATGATCACACACAAACACACACAATGCTCTAATAGGCTTGGTTCTCTAAAATAGATTATAAGAGAAGCTAAAAATGTCTTGACATGAAGGTCTTTACCCCTGGCCTAACAACATCATGACATGTTAATAGGCTTATATATTGAACTTGAAAGGAGGAATAGCAACTTCTCAAGGTCTGAGGACTACTTCAAATTAAATCTTGGATATACGTATATGTTCTTCTTGTTAATCAGGAGGAGGAGGAGGAGGAGGAAGAAAGAAAAGGCTAATTGCGGGGCCTGGAACAGGCCAGGGATAAGGAGCAAAATAGCTTCTGAATGGCAAGCTGTATTCTTTAAGGCTTCCAGGGCATGCTTCGCCATTTGGGGATTAATTGGGAGTGAATTGAGGGAGTAAGAAGGCCAGGAGTAGGCGTCAGAGACTGGAAACTTTCAGGCTTTATTTTGCCTGTCCCTCCTCAAAAGGAGGAAGACTAAATTCTCTTCCAACACTTGCTGGAAACAATTTATTAAAACTTAGAGCATCATCAAAATTTTCAAAAGCAGTTAATTACCACAGCTGGCATTATGCATGATAATCCTTTTTTTGTTGTTTTGTTTAATTCACTTTCATATGCTGAACTTAAACCTACTGATGAGTGTGCGTGTGTGCGTGTGTGCGTGTGTGTGCGTGTGTACGTATATGTGTGTGTGGGATCTGTCTGTACATTTTACTAGGGAAAAAGCTAGGGGATGTCTGCGTCTTAAGCCCTCTGAAGCTATTTTCTGCAATCATGTTTGTCCATTTTCAGGGAGAATTATGGTCCTACTTTCTAGTGTTACAGAGATGCTTCTGTCTTTAAACACTTTTCAAGTATTATACTTTATATTATATATACTTTATATTATATAAAGTATAATAAGTATATACTTTATATGTATATACTTTATATTATTTTTTAAAATGTACTTGGATCTAAGGCCATTTCCACACTACACAGTTATAGTGCTATTATTCCACTTTCAACATCCTGAGGAACTTTGAGGTTTGCAGTTTTCTGAGACCAAAGAGTTCTCTGGCTG
Organism: Iguana delicatissima; assembly: GCA_948472985.1. Classification (NCBI taxonomy): domain Eukaryota; kingdom Metazoa; phylum Chordata; class Lepidosauria; order Squamata; family Iguanidae; genus Iguana; species Iguana delicatissima. The sequence goes on along the minus strand of CAOKZL010000251.1, from coordinate 2,252,050 downwards.
AGAATTCTAAATGCCCCTCTCTAAACTGCAAACTTCTGGATTCCATAGGAGGCTGAAAGTGGAATAATAGCAGTATAACAGTGTAGTGCAGAAATGGCCTAAGTCACAACTTATTCTATATTCAAAAACTTAGAGCATGACAGATTTGCTCATGTCACCAGCTAAATAATGCTTGTGTGGCATCAGTACTTTCAAACACAAAGCTGTAGTGTTCCTATGTTCCAGATTCATTAGCAAACTCTGGTTTTGATTTAGGACTGAATCTGTATAATGAAGAGGCTATTTTCAAATAAAAATTATGTCTGAAAACAGCAGGCTGGATACCATGGTCTTTGTCAGACTCATTGGCAACTTAGCACAGGAAAAAAAAAGCACACTGGACTGGCATTAGGTGGATCCAGCAGCCCACTACATTCAGTTTTCATTTCAGTCTTCCCTCCACATTTGCAGGTTTGACCTTCACAAATTTGATTATTCAAGAAGCACATGCATGTCTCCTCCTCCCATCCCCTTGCCTATTGCCCAGGTGTGCATGCCTTCCTTCTCTGCACCTGGGCAAAAGGCAAGGAAATGAGAGGGGAGAATGCCGCACATGAAGAAGGAGGGCACACACATGCCTTCCCCCTGCCTCACTTGCCTGGGCATGGAGAAAGAAGGTACACACACCAGGGCAAAAGGCAAAGCAATGGGAGAGGGTAGCCCTGTAAAGGAATGGAGGTGTGAAGGGGGAAGATATTCACAGCTTTTCCACTTTCACAAGGGTTCTGTGCCTTGAACCTTTGTGAAAACAGAGGGGCCACAGTACAAACAAAAATTTTTAATTTTAGCCTATCATTTCTTTTGATGTGTTTTGCAGATGTTACTGTAGCATGGCCTTCTCAACCTCAGTCAAACAGCTGGGCATCTTCCTTGTCTGCCAGTATGCAAATAATAAGATATGGGAAATAGGTATAAGCATCTGGCTCACCTTGCCCAATTTGAAAACTGGGAAGATTTCCAAGAGCAATGCAAGTTAACATAATCAATGAAGGTCAAGGAATTGAAAGTTGCTGTGTTTGCAGACACGGTTTGTTGGCATAAAAATATGCAGACTCAAGTATAATAATAATAAGCTGCAAAGGGAACATGTCAAGATAATGAAGAGCAAGACCAAAAGTGCAAGTAAACAAGGAGTTTCCAAGAGCACCAGGCTGAAGATTTACAGTTGAGACTTTGAATTTTGTTTGTAGGAAAGTGGTTGGTGTTGATGTGACGATCATGGCCGAGCTCTCTGATTACTTACCTGATTACTGCCTCTTCACAGGAAATTATGGAACTCTGGGTCTGATCATGAAAGGGTTATTCTGAAAAGTAAAGACCTGTTCATTCATTTCCAAACTGTATTGAACCAACACAAAAAGAGGACTGTGCATGCTTTGCCTTTCTGTCTCCAAGGCCATTTCTGCACTACACTGTCATAGTGCTATTATTCCATTTTGAACATCCTGGGGTTTGCAGTTTACTGAGGCTAACGAGCTCTCTGGATGAGAATTCTAAATGCTCCTCCCTAAACTACAAACCCCAGGACTCCATAGGAATAATAGCACTATAACAGTGTAGTGCAGAAATGGCTCAAGTCCATTGATCTCTACACATGTGCAGCAACAAGTCTGAAAAGGAGAGCTTCCCCTACATGTGAGTACTCTTCACTTGTTCAGCAATCTTAAAAGACTGGTCTTTGAAATTGCATAAAGAGGGCTCATATATGAAGAAAGCTTTCCTATTCAGTCTCCATGTGTGGAAAGTGATTGAAGCACAGATAGAGGGGCAGGACTAGCTGTACTTTTTGAAATTGCCCAGTGCAGATACTTGAGAATTTTGTTTTGTTTGTGGTTGATAAGAGCTTAGCAACATTTGCTGATTTCTTTGTAAACAAGATGATAAGAATTTGCCATTTGAAAAACCTGAATCTGAGACAAATGTTCCAACGTAAATCTCCTCACACTTGTTTACACTGAACTCCAATTACCACTTCAAGGCTCATTCATCTACTCCAAATTAGAGGTCTTTATTGTTTCTTTTTGCTTTAATTACTCCATATAATTTGAAGTTGTTGGAGAACTTGGCCAGTGTCCTGTTCCCCAAAGGAAGGTACTGCAGCATGCTAATTCAGATATCCTCAGATGAGAACAGAGACCAATAGGGGTTACCTAGCCTACATATGAAGGTTAATGATGTTGACATTCACCCATGGGACCAGCTCAAAATGGATACCGCCACCTTCTCCTTCTGATGTTCCATCTTTACCACTCATTAAAACAGGAGTGGGAATGCTCTACGGCCTGAAGGACACACTGCCTGATATTTGGTTCCTTCAGACCTCCAGAGCATGGTGGCATATTACTGTGACTCCTATTTTGGCTGGCAAGCTGTGGTGATACATCACTTCTAGTCACCTTTCAAGATATTCTAAGGTTTTTTTTAACTGCTTTGAAACAGAATTTTACAGCTTTGCCAAGAAGACATAATACTTTTTTTTCCCCCAGCTCAAATATGTCTTTTTCAGTGAAAAAAATGGGGAGGAAGTAGCAGGGCTTTGTTGGGGAGAATGCTAATGGAATTTCAAAGAGCATCATGTAGCCCATGGGCCACAAAATCCCTTCCCCTGTTTAGAGATTAAAACTTGAGTTATGAGCAAAAATAGTTTGATTCTTTGGGGAAAATAAAATCATTATACATAATATGATACTTTCTGCTTTCCTGGCTGTTCACCCATCTGGTCTTGTCTCTGTCTTTCTTTCTTGGTGATGTTTACTCTTCTTTTTTCCTGTAAAACAAGGGCATTCTTCCTTCCAATTGTATAAAGAAGGGAAATAAGACAAAAAGCCTATACAGAACATCAAGATTGTCAAATATTTTTGTGAGCAGCATGTGGTCCCGTTACGACACCTACCACAGTACCTCACAGTTCCTGCCATCATATCTACCCATTTTTTGGAACCAAGTGGCCAATTGTTCTCCCTAGGTCCTAAATCAGACCAAGAAGTATGGAATGTGGCAAATTGGATAACTGTACTCCCAGACATTGTGGTTGGCCATCTTGGATTGTTTGGAGACCTTCCAAAACTAGGGGAGAGGTGTCCAGTACAGGAATCAGAAAGATGAGTATAGCTGCCTGAGGTCCAAGAAATGTGATTCTAGCAATTAATGATTTCTGTACTTAGTACTACTAAGGAGAGATTCTTAAATCAGATCTCAGTGACATAGCAGATTAAGTAATAAAATATTTGCTGGCTTTTTGTATAGATACACTCTATATATGAAATTCTTGCTTTCTTTTCTGACTTACCAAGTTCATAAGAACAGCATTAATGAATTAATCATCTTCACTCTTGCTCTAAAATATGACATCCATGTGATATCCACAAAGAAATCACTTTACATTTCTTTGGATAAGTGAAAAATCACAGACTAGTATTTATATGTATTTGTAACAGCAAGTATGAAATCCAATGACACTGACGCTAGACATATGTACCTCCTATTTTCAAAACTGCTCAGTTTGCTAGTCTCACTCTTGAACTTTCTAGAATAAGATGAAAGGTGTATTTCTAGAATAAGATGAAAGGTGTATATGAGGCATGAAAGCTACAATCCAACACAAAAGGATGTACTTACAGATGAATTGACTTTAGTGGGGTTTAAGTGTAGCTGACATTCTGTGCTAAATTATATATAAAGTGATTTTAGAGAAAAAAATCAGATATTTCTAAACCTCTGGACTTTTTATAAATATAACTGACACTAAAAGGAGAAATATTTCATTATGTAATTTCACTTCCCAAAATGATTATTCATTAAGGTTGTAAAAATTCTGATTTTCTCTTCTTGAAGATAAATGGTTTCTCAACACATTGGGATCCAAGTGAGAAAACTGTTAAGTGTCATGATATTTTTCACACTTTTGGACTTTTTTTGAGCAAAATTCATTTGTGTAAAAAGCTTGCAAGGCTTTGGTGACAAAAATAGTACATTTGTGTAAAATATTCTGTTTTCCACACAATAATGTTTTTAGTTGGAGATTTTTTTCTAGACAAAAGCAAATGTTCTGAGCAAACCTTTTTCTTTTTTTTGACAGAAAAGTCCCAACATGAGAGGGAAAAAAAAAAAAAACCACACAAACTCTTACAATATTTCACAGTGGACAGTAAACTTCTTAAATTATTAATTTTTGCATTAAAGAATCTCAATCTTTCACTGGGTGGAGAGAGAAGGAGTAAATATTTGAAACCATCCATTCTTGAATTAAATAAATAATCAGGATTCAAATTTTTGCTCATTTGTGCATTCATTCAAAGCATTTATGCTCCACCTTTTGGCTAAAAAAATCTCTGAGAAGATTTTATAAAGATAGCTAGCATAACAATGTCTGGCCCTTAGGCTTATAGTATAATCTTAAAACACAGCACACAAGTAACGAAGGACTGAACCAGAAGTAGAGAGAGAGAGAAAAAGCAAGTTTGGGCTATAGTTCTTCTAAATGACCTACTGATTACTGCACCGTGAGGGCAGTAATCAGAGACATATGACAAAGTAAACCCTATCCATGAAAGCTCATGGTACAAACTTCTCTCCCTTTGCAACATGAGGGCATAACTCAGCATATTTTTCGTATTTTTTAAGTACTGCCTTCTCCCACTGAAACCAGTTATTAACGTTTTTCCCAACAGGCCTCTAGTCAAATCCCTCCCTATGTCTACCATCTCTTGGCCTTTTACAGTGTGTCACCTTGACTCCAGAGTGCGCTTCCTACTTATTTTACTTATTTTTATTTATTCAATTTATATCCTGCCTTTCTCTTACCAAGACCTAAAGTGGCTTATAAATTTTAAAATCAAAATTTAGCTAAAGAATGTACTATACAAAGGTCAAAAGAAATTAAATGTCAGTTCTATTAAAAATCATTTCTATTAAAGAATCAAACAGTTTTCAAATGCATTTAGAACATAATTAAGCACACACAAAATAAAAACAGAGTGCAACATTTAGAACAATATTGTGGCACAAGATTAAAATCAATGAAACTCCTTAGGAAGATTAGCCACTGGCACTATGGTGATATCATTTTGGTGCCAGGTTATAATGAGCATATAATGAGGTCTTTGAATTTATTGTCATTGAATGTTTTATTGAATCTGACCCTGTGTTGTTTGTATTTCTCTAGTCCTATTTTCTTTACTGCATTTTTGTTGAATGTTATCAGTGCTAGTTATAAATCTGCTTATCTCATGATAAACTCCAGTTTGACAAATGATAGATATAAGACCTAAATAAATACATTAGTATAAGAAAATTCAGATTTCTATTTATTTGCCATAATTTCTTGTTAGCTATGATTGCATAGTGCTTCAACTTTCCTCAGACTCAAAAAACAAAAAAACTTAAAACATACCACCAAAATTAATTTCCAGGTCTGTGTAAGATTGCTGTAAGTTATATTGTAACTGTGGTAGAAACAGTACCAGTTATTTTACGAGTAATATAGCCATAGGGCATGAATCAATCAAGGCACCAGTGAAACAATAATTTTTCAATAGTCTCAAAACTCAAACTCAAAAATTATTCCTCAACCAAGTGAAGGGCATAGCATAGGATTCCACATAGTTTTAAGATAAATAGAATGATAAGAAAATAGAAGAACCTCCCAAATTTCACTTCATTTATGTTCTGAATCTGTATGATACTGTGTATAAAAATAACAAAGGAAGCAAAGGCAATTATAGCTCCTTGCAGCATTGAAATACAATAGGCACACCAATAGAACCAGACATTTATTCTTGCCATCTGTTGTAAGCAATGCTACAAACAGTTCAGCAAATTTCCAGTTTCCAGGAGATATTGCATTAGTAATAATGGATTCTCTGGGCCTTTGTCTTGAGCACTTGGAGCATGCAGAGGCTTTGGATCCCATCCCAGAAGACATGAATTGGATCTGATTCTTTTAAAAAGGATACCAAAGCAAGTGTACAAATATGTGCCAACTGAGGCAAGAATGCCATGCATCTGATGAAGTGGGCTGCAACCCACAAAAGCTAATGCCAAATAAAACTTGCTCTTTTATTTAACAGGCCACTGGACTCTTTGTTGTTGTTTCTGCTGGGACAAACTTGCTCAGCTACTCACCCATCAATTTTTTTGTAAAAAACGTATCCACTAGAGAATAAAGGTTAAGAGCTCATCCCTGCAGTCTTTCCAAACCTATCACTTCAATGTCATTTTTTATTATTACAATCATGCAAACTACCATGACAACAAAAATCTAAGCTAAAGATCCAAGGAAAATAGAAACACTTCCATGCCTTAGTTCAGCAATTTGATTGAGCACAGCAACAGTAACAACAATAACATGGGCTGGGAGGGGAAAGAGAACCACAATTTTCATCTTCCTCTGCTCAATTTCTCTCTTCTTCTAGAATGACATGAAGATATGGGGAAAAAGTGCCTTTCTTTTAGACTATACATTTCAAGATACAAGGTGGCTCCAATTTTTTCTACAAGCAAACGCTACAGATTCAGGGCTAGAATTTTACCTCTTGCCGAATCACAGTTCTACGTGACTGTCATGCTCTGACTTTAAGTACAATGGCATCTAGCCACTCAGAGTCCAGGAATGTGTGCACTGTAGATAATTTTATAACTTCGGGGTCAGGAAGGCTTGCCAGCAGAAGGGAGCAAGTGTGAGCCGATAACAGCCTGAAGTTGGCAGGCAAGATCTGAGGGTTCAGAACAGTTTGTTATTAATGTTAACTGTCATCAGGTTGACTTTGACTCATGGTGACCCCATGAATGAGAGATCTCCAGGTCACCCTGTCATCAACAGCCCTGCTCCAGTCTTGCAGACTCAGGACTGTGGCTTCCCTGATCAAATCTATCCATCTGCAGTGCAATCCTTCTGTTTTTCTAATGCCTTCTATCCTTCCAAGCATTTTTGTCTTTTCTAATGATATGTTCAAATTACAACAATGTCAGTTTAGTCACCTTGGTTTCTAAGGAGATTTCAGGCCAGAACCCAATTACATACTTTCTTCCTTGATTTCTTCAATAATTGCAAAGGTTTTTTTGCTGTTTTCTGCTAGTAGAATGGTGCCATCGGTGTATCTTAAATTGTTGATGTTCCTTCCTTCAGTTTTCACACCTCTTTCTTCAGAGTCTAATAGTGGTTTACATATATGTTCACCATATACATTTTACAGATATGGTGATAAAATGGAGCCTTGCCAGACCCACCCACCCACCCCAATTTCATTTCTCCTTATTCTATTCTGATGGTAGCTTCTTGTCCCGAGTACAGGTTATGCATCAGGACAATCAAATGTTGTGACACATCCACTTCTTAAAGAGTGAGCCTTACTTTTTCATGATCTACAGACTCAAAGGCTTTGCTATAATCTATAAAGCACAGGCCGATTTTCTTCTGTAATTCTTTGGTGCAGTTCATTATCCAATGTATGTTTGCAATAGGATCCCTAGTGCCTCTTCCTTTCTTGAATCCACTGGACATCTGGCATTTCTTGCTTCATATACAAACATAGTCTTTGTTGAAGAATTTTGAACATGACTTTGCTTACATGCAATGGTCCTGTGGTTACTGCAATCCCTGCTGTCCCCTTTCTTGGGGATTGAAATGTATATAGAGTGTTTCCAATCTGTCGGCCATTGTTTTGTTTTCTATATTTCTTGATTGATTTCAGTTAGAGCTAGTGTAGATTCTGCTCTAAAGCTTGAAGGAGTTCTAGAGGTATGCTATCTGTTCCTGGTGTTTATTCCTCCCAGGTACCCCAAGTGCAGCTTTCACTTCACTTTCTAAAATTGTAGGTTCATCTCCAAATAGTTCTTCCTTCAATAAATCTGATATACTTTAATCTCTTTTATATAGTTCTTCATTGTATTTTTCTATTGTTTTTTTATTTGTACTTTGTCATAGTTTAAACTTCCCTTTGATTTCTTGTATCTTGGTGAAGAGGTCTCATGTTCTTCCTTTTTGGTTGTCATCTTCTGCAATTCTGCAATGATTATTATAGCAGTTCTCCTTGTCCCTATGCAAAAGTCACTGAACAGTTGCATTCAGGATTCTGATCCTATTTCTGTCATTATTTACTTTTGCTTCTTGTCTGACTCAAAGCACCTTAAGAGTTTCATCTCTCATCCATTGAGGTTTCTTTCTTTTTTGGGTGAAGATAGTCTCTTTTTGTATTCTTCTGTGATAATGTCCCTGGTTTCAGTCCAGAGTTCTTCTTGTTCCCAGTCAATAAAGCTTAATAGTGCAAATCTATTTTTTATATTATCTTTAAATTCTACAGGGATGTTCTTCAGATTGAATTTTGGCATGATGGTTGTTTTAGTGTTCTTCTTTAGCTTTACGGTTATTTTTGATGTTAGCAGTTCATAGTCTGTGCCACAATTTGCTGCTGGCCTTGTTTTTACCTAGATAATGGAGCTTCTCCATTTTATGCTTTTAATTATATAGTCTATTTGATTTCTGTGTTGGCCATCAGGTGATGTCCATGAAAACAGTCACCTCTTCAATTGCTTGAAGAATGCAACATAGTGCACTATAAACAGCACATTAAACAGAGCCACAAAACAAAGTAAGAGTCATAAGCTAATCAAAGAGTCCTAAACCTCTGACCAGGGATTCACTAGTACAGATGTTATGTTCAAACCATGATGAATGCTACCATATGGCTGAATGTTCCATGATGAATGCTACCATATATGCTGAATGTTCTCAGCCCCATTCAACTTTCCAGCTGTGTATTATCATGACATGCATAGATTGGCTTCTTCTGAGAAGAACATTGACTGTAGCTGCATACTGTACCTGGAGGATAGTTTGGGCTAGTCATCTCTGCCTATGCTTTTCTTGGGGACTACTTAACTGTTTCTTCTTTTATTCATAGCCTGATCTCACTTGCCTATAAGAAGAGATGCCTGGTTAGTCCCCTGCTGTCTGACCAAATATCTGCTGGGCTTCCTTCCTTTCTTGCTGGCAAGACAGTTCTGGTTCCTCATCTAAGGAAGGCCCCTTAATGGTGTTACCCTGATTTCTGGGGTCCCTTGGGGGACACCTCAATGTGCTCCATGTGATGGGGAATAGAAACTAGCCAGAGCACAAGCAATAGCAATGTGACAATGTGAGAGGCAGGGTAACCTAGTGGGATCTTTTTACCCAGTTTTTATGGGGTCAGGCCAAGCCAAAACCCAAACAAAAACGTCCAATAAATGATTTTATTGAATGAAAATCTCATGCAGCAACACAATCACGCACACACGCACTCAAGACCTATTAAGATGCAAAAGAGAGGAAACTGCTTAGAGGAATACTGAAGGGGTGCAGCTGGGGTGATACTGCACCTTTGTCCTGAAGTCCTCGGTCCGGGAAAAACAGCAGAGAAGTGGGGCTCAGCATGGAGAGGGCTGAGGGGATCACTCAATGGATGGAGCAACGGTCTGCTGGGGTGACTGGGAGTGATCCAAAGAACTGCTCAAAGACTGGGACAATTTGTAGGGGAAAAAGTACCTGGAAGACTAATCCTTTCCTGGGGAGAACAAGGGGTGTTGGAGCGATAACAAAGCTCCACAATGGCAATTTCCTTTGTGTGATGGGATTGCAAGGTGCTGCCAAAGTCTCAGGATCTTCAGCTGTGTTAGTTTGTGGTGTGACTTCATGTAAATCGTCCTCTCCTGATGGAATATTTGCTCAACTTGGGGCAGACACACTAATCCCTTCAAGTCGGCGTCTTGGGGCTGAGGCCCCTTTGTTTATTGTGGGTTTACACATCTTGAGGTTTCCTGGAGCTACATGACGGGGGATTTTACTGGCCTGACCTGGTTTTCAGTCTCTCGACCGTGCCTGCCTACGTGCCCCTTTGGGGGACCTCTCTGGGACACTGTGTCAACGCCAAGGCCTGGCAAGCAGCCAAGGGAGCTGGCTACAGGTCTCTTGCAGATAAGGCAGGGAATAAATTAAAGGGCTTTACTTCAGCAGAATAGAACAGGAAAAATAGCAGGAAATACCGGCAGCAGGGAGACTCCCTGGCTGTTACGTCACAGCCAGGCGAGCACACAGTCAAAGTCTGTTCGAACAAAAAAAAGTTACCAGAGCTGGTCCGGGATCAAGAGGTGGCGACGTTCCAGCAGGTCGGGCAGCGTTTCAGGAGGCCAAGCTGAGATCCACAACAAGCGCTTCGCCCAGAATGGTCAGTTGTGAGCCGACAAAAGACCCAAGGCTGAGTGATTGCTTTTATAGGCAGATCACTCCTCCAGGTGTTATCGCAGCTGGGCCCTGATTGCCTGGCGTTTTCTATTTAAACGTTCTGACCTCCTGAGAGCACTCTTTTGCTCCCGATGCTGCTGGTAAGTAGGCACCTGCTCTTGAAACTCACCATCCGACTCCTCTGGCTGGGCTGGGTCTGGGGCAGCCCCTGGCTCTGCTGCTGGGACTAGTGGGGCCAAGGGCTCTGTGCCTGGGGCAGCCTCGGGAGTGGGCTGTGCTGGTGCAGCAGGCTCCACGGACTCTGGCTCAGACTCAGAGCTGGTGTCCTGGAGTTCCAGGGTCCTGACACATTGAATCATACTTTAATATCAAAATTATAGATTTTGGGATAGGATTTCTCCCTCGGAGTAACAATGGACATGTTCTTGCTAGATTAACTAGACATGCTATAGGGAGGAAGCTGTAGATCTGCCCTTATCCCACTGTTGCACTGCTCACACAGAGAGAAGTGACCCGAAGGGACTCTTGTATGCATAGAAACTCTTCTTACAGATATTGATTTTCCAGTATTCCAGATTGCAGTTTCCAGGCATAGAAGACCCTTTCCTCTTTAGATTGCTGACCTCCCCTGAGGACAAAATCAGAAAGAGACAGGACTAGAAAACATTCCCTTCTTCAGGTGTTTACTTAAACTAGTTAGAATACTTGAAGGGAGCTTTAATCCTGCAACAAAGCCTTTGTTAAAACTGCTTTGTTAATTGCATAGTATGCTGTCATTACATCTGTCAAATTGACAAGCAGGTTCAGGCTATTTAGAATGCTTTGGAACTCAAATAGGATTTACTGTTGTTTTGGATGCTCATTATATTTTATAACACAGTCACCGATTCTGCATACTGTCATGAGTCAACTTTTCAAAACACATTTTTCAAGATTGGGGGCGGGGGAATGAAAACCAGTAGCTGCTTACCTGACAGCCACATGAAGGATTCATCTGCAGGTATCAGAAAAACAGTCCTTTTTTCTCAGGTTTACTTGGGAATTTCTAGTTATGTCCCTGACAATTTCAAATCAAATGGTTTACTTTATAAAAGTTCTGTTGTACTATGAACAATAGGTGTTGAGAATATAACATTTTTGTTGGCTCAAAATACTCTCCTGCCTCACAATGACTGAGTTCAGATGTAACAGTGAGCCAGGTGCCACCTTTGGTTCGTGATCTGTTTATTTGAATATGCAATGGGATAGAAGCTGGTTCTCAGGTTTTTCTATCCCAAACTAGCCAATGAAACAGCCCTAGAACAAGATGTCACTTGTTTTCCTGGCGTGGACCATCCATTTAGCCATTTCCTCTGTAATGTGAAGTGATTATATCTGGCTTATATTTGACAAACTAAAAGTTCCTTTGAATTCCAGTTTTTGTTTTGCTGATGTTCAGACAGGCCTCATGATTGTAGAGTGATAGGAACTCAGAGATTTTGCAATGGCAAAAGGTCTCTTGAAACTCATTCTGGGTTCTCACTACCATGTGAAATATGACACATTATTTTACAAGATATGACCTTTTTGGTGTTGGTGTTTTTCCAAAGCGAAGTCTGGTTGGCACTAACCCTGAGCAGTTTCCAGGTAAACTCTCCTACCAATGGAATTGCTTCAGTCTATGGAACAGGGAAGGGGCAATTCCATCTTCACCTCACTACCTCATCAGCATCAGAATCTCAAAACACGGGGAAGGGAAAAATGAGGGAAAAAGAGGAAAGGACATTTCCATTACATGAGTTGAGAAACACTCATATGATGTTGGATGTGATATTATTAGAGAGTTGTATAGAATAGCAGGTACAAAACAGGGAGTTCCCATTTAAGTTCTTTCCTCTGCTATAAATTTAGTAGGGACTATAAGTCAGTCTCAGTTTCCCCACTTGTAATATAAATATAGGTACATAAAGAATATTTAAAGAATATGTATATAAAGAATATTCTCAAAATTTATTTTCCTTGGTTAGGAAGGCCATCGTGACACACTGAGATGCCCAGTCAAAAAATGAACAGCCTGCACAATATTTTTGTTGCATCCTATGTGAAAGTGAAAAGACAGCCCAACCGATACTTCTACTTAAAAAAAAAAAAGTCCAGACAATAAGCAGTAATAATAGTTTGTGGAAAAATTGTTGCCGTGATTTGTGCAAAACAAATAAAATAAAAAATACAATCTTGCAAGTGTGTGCACATATCTATCTATCTATCTGTCTATCTCTTTCGTACAAAAACTCTCATCAGCTCACCCAGCAGGGAGAAAACTTTTGAGATTTTTCATTCTCCCATGTGACAACCCAGTAACTGAACATTTACATTCTCAGTTTTTACATTTTCGGTCCCTCTAAAAATATACTCCTATTATTACTCACTTTTATGAGAGTAAACTTACAGAGAGACTTAGTTTGGACTCGTTGCTGAAAGAAGGAGCTAAAATTTCTTCGTATATCACAATACAGAAAGGAATGGCAAGTTTTCAGCTAGGGAACAATGCCAGAGAGGACAGAACCAAAGAATCAAATGAATTCCACACAAGACAGCACAATTGTATGAATAAGATCTTGCAACCTTATAGAACACAGGGATACAAAGTATGACAAATGTTATTTTCTTCACTGGAGAACATTTGTTGCTCTCAAAGAGAACCAACCTACCTTCCTTCCTTCCTTCCTTCCTTCCTTCCTTCCTTCCTTCCTTCCTTCCTTCCCTCCCATAGGCTTCCTTTTATCTCAGGCTTTTGTCTGGGGCACAGTTAAAACAGGATCCTAGAAGAGGGCACCAGATAGTTGACCTATATAATCTTTGAATTGTCATGAAAAGAAAAGAGGAGGAGGAGGAGAAGAAGAAGAAGAAGATGACTGTTCTGTAACGAGCTGCTGGACTATTGCTTAGGTAAGTTCTTGTGCTTCATGCTGATGCTTGAAGACATCCACTTAGCTCTGCTGTGGATATAACTGTAAATAGGAGGGCTTGTTCTGCATTCCAAGTATAACCCCACTAGACTCAGAACAAATTTAACACCTCCCATTCCCTTTTTTTGGTCTATTTTCTGAAATTAACAAGAAAAGCTTTTTCTGTTCAAAAAACTAGAAGATTGAAAACTATCTCGATTCTTTTAGGCCCTTTTGCCATGCAAAAGGGCCTCTGGAGCATCGCACGAATGTGAGGAATGGTCCACACGACGCACTCACAATTGCGCAATGCTCCAGGGTCAGGCAGCACTTTTTCATTTTCGGCTTTGAGCCAAAAATGGTGCATGATTGCGCATTGCTCCGGGGCCCCACGTGCACTTGCCATGCGTGCGGAGCTCTGGAGCTGCAGCACTCGTGCTTCCTGTCCCAGCGCAGCCTGGGAAACTCCCAGGCTGCACTGTGGGAGAAAGAGACAGGGCTCTTGTGTGAGCAGGTGGCAGCTGTGGAGCTGAAGGAACTGAGACACGTAAGCCTCTCCCTAGAGGCTGCTCGCGCGATCCCGCATCCCAGCTCCGTGAAAAGGTGTGTTGCAGAAAGGGCCTTCATCAATTAAACTTATTTTAAAATGTGTTTTTGAACTGCTTTTAACTTAAAAAAAATTTGAATCTTATAGCTGGTTTAATTGGGTTTTATTTTGATAACCTGTGCTTGCTTTCACTTGTATCTGTTTTTTAAAAATCTGTGTTTATCTGTATCTGTTTTAAATCTGTCATGAGCCTCCAGTTTAAGCAGAGTGGCAGAATATATATTTAATAACAAATAAGTTCTTATTTTTATAACTTATGGTTGAATTATTTGCATAGTCATCCATGGCAGCTTGTTGTTCAGAGAACTGCTTTCTCTGTCCTAACATCAGTTCAATTTGGGCCTAGCAAATCTTTCAGTATCATACCAGATCTAGGTATCTGTTATAGATACAGAGAAATCAGTTTCCATAAACTTATCCAGAATAATTTATTACTTAGAGTCCCATTACAATTGTCAATAGTTCAGTTCAATAGGAGTTCATTCCAATTAAATGTAAAGTTCCATAGGACTTAATTCCAAGAAGATGTGACTAGAACTGCATATTTTGTCCTAGTTCTTTTTTCTTTCCTTCATTGTAATATGGCCTGATACCTAAACTCAAATTACAAGAGAAGACAAGTATTCCATTATTTAGAAAAATAATTTGCCTTCAGGAAATAAGAATTAGAGATTCAGATTCCAAATACTTAAGAAACCCCAAGCTAGGGAAAAGCTATGTATCAGCCTTCCAAAAGAAAAAGAGAGGAGTAGTGTTATAGCTCAACCCAAAAATTCCATCGGAGGAGATCTTTCATGACACACAAGGACATTATGTGGGAGTAGAAGTTCAATTTCAAGATCTCAAACTACTAGTAATAGGAATTTACTCTCCAATAGTGGAAAAAAACAAATTCTATCAAAAGATCCAAAAACAACTGATTAAATATACTCACAAAAGAAACCAAGACAATTTTTTGATGCTTGAGGACATGAATGGTGTAATTGATCCAACAATAGACAGATCATTGATTAGGCCCCATAAAAATTTACACGGGAAACTCCCGCAATCTTTTTTCAAATTAGTAGATTCCATGACATTACTAGACATTTGGAGACATAAATATGTAAACTCTAAGGGTTACACATGTTACTCGGATGCACACAAAACAATGTCAAGGATTTTTTATATCGAAGCCATTACATAATAAAATTAAAAACATAGAGATCCTTCCAAAGATGTTCTCAGACCATAATCTAATTCAGTTGGAACTGTTGACTATTAAGAAAAATAAGGGATAGAGACTTAATGATCTTTTATTCCAAAATGACTACTATCTAGAGAAAATAAAAGAGACAACAAAAAATTATTTCAAGGAAAATATGTCGGATGAACTCACAATGAGGACAATATGGGACGCCAGTAAAGCTGTTCTCCGGGGCCATTTCATTAAGTGGTGCTTGGAATACAAAAAGAAAAGGCAACAAAAATATCAAAATATCCTGAATGAAATAAAACAGTGGGAAGAAAAATTAAGGAAAAATTCATCTGACAAAAAACTAAAGACAGAACTGAAGATACTACAAGAACAAATAAATACTGAAAATCAAACAGAGGTTGGCAAGAAATTAATGAGAACCAAACAAAACATTTTTGAGCAAGCAAACAAGCCAGGAAGATGGCTTGCTTATAAACTCAGAAAAGATAGAGAAAAGAGGCTGATTCTAGAGGTGAATACTGGAATGAAAATAGTTTCAGATCAAGAGTCCATAAAACAAGTCTTCTATAAATATTATATGGAACTATTCAACACCAAAACTAAAGGAACAATAAAGGGCAAGATAAAAGAAGAACAAAATATCCCAAAAATTTCAGAAGAACAAAAGAAGATGCTGAACTCAGCCATAACCATTATGGAAATAATGGAAGCAATTCAGAAATTGAACACTACTAAAGCACCAGGCCCAGACAGATTCTCAGCAACTTATTATAAATACTTACAAGAAGAACTTATACCACCAGTGCAAAAAATGTTTAATGAAATCATAAAAGAAGAGAAACCAAGATCATGGAATGAAGGAAAAAGAAGGAAAAGATAAATACATAAAGAAGGAAAAGATGCAAAAGACCCAGAAAATTACCACTCTATTTCTTTACTTAATATTGATTATAAAATATTCACAAGCATATTGTCCAAAAGATTCAAGGAATATTACAAGATATAATACAGGAAGACCAAAATGGTTTCTTACTGAAAAGACAAATATGGAATAACATTAGAATTGTACTAGGTATAATTGAACATTACGAGAAAAACAATGAGAGAAAACTAGCAATGATCTTTGTGGACTCTGAGAAGGCATTCGATAAGGTAAACTGGGACTTTATGCACCAACTTTTAACCAAAATGAACTGTAGCTCCCCTTTCATTGCATGGATAAAAGAAATATACAAGGACAAGAAGGCTGCCCTTCTAATAAATGGTGACAAAACAAAACAGTTGGAAATAAAAAAGGGGCATAAGACAGGGCTGCCCGCTGTCCCCATTACTATTCAACACAATTTTACAAGTTCTAACCAGAGCAATAAGATTAGACCTGGAAATAAAAGGCTGCAAAATAAAAAGACACGAATACAAATTGAAGGCATATGCAGATGATTTGGTAATCTTTTTAGAAGATCCTAGTTAAAGCATAAACAAGCTACTGGAAACAATCAAATTGTTTGGGGAAGTGGCTGGTTTTAAAATCAACAATGAAAAAACAAGAATATTGCCCAAAAATGTAAAGCAGGAAGAATTAAAAGAACTGGTAAAAAATACAGGATTTAAATTAGAAAAGAAAGTAAAGCACCTGGGAATCTGGATCTCGAAGCAAAACAGCGAGCTGTTTGAAAACAATTACAAATCAATCTGGTCAGAAGTTAGAAAATCCCTACAAAATTAGAAGATGTTACAGCTATCGCTATTAGGAAGAATAGCAGCTATAAAAATGAACATTTTGCCTAAACTAAACTTTCTCTTTCAAAATTTACCAATTATAACAAATGAAAAACCATTCTGAGAATGGCAGAGAGATTTTACTAAATTTATATGGGAATGGAAAAAACCCAGGATTAAGTGGAGAATTTTGTCTGAGAAAAAGAAAAGGGAGGTTTCAGACTGCCAGACTTAAAACTTTACTACTATGCGAATGGTTTGATATGGATCCAAGAATAGATAATACTTCGAGATGAAAGGTTACTGAATTTAGAAGGTTTGGGGGGGCACGCATACATGTGGTACAGCAAAGCAAAAATAGACAGAGGATTTCAAAATCATTACATAAGAAAATTGCTATGGCAAAAATTCAAGAATAAATTCTACAGAAAAATTCCTTAATGGCTATCCCCGCATGAAGCCCTGTATGGCAGATGGAAGGACCCTATAGAGAAATGGATCTGATATAAGAGCATATTAACTGAAGAAAATAAACAACAGTATATAATGAATTCAAGAGAGAAATTGGAAACAGAGGGGTTTAAATGCCACTGGTTTCTGTACAGACAACTGAAAGAAGGATTTAAGATGGACTTGAAACTGGAAGGGTTTGAATCTGCTTCAAAAATTAATGAGTTTGAGAAAACCATATTTGAATCTCCGAAACAGCTGACATCAAAGCTTTACAGAATATTAATAGAAAGAGAATTAGAATCTAAACAAATTAAAGAAACTATGGTAAGACAGGCCCAAAATACCTTGAACAATGGGAAAAAAGGTTGGACAGAAACACAGAAATTTACATTGGCTCAGTCAGTGAAGGAAAACTACCTAAAGATGTTACACAGATGGTATCTAGATCCAGTAAAATTGAGTAAGATATACAAAACTAAGGGAAACAATTGCTGGAAATGTGGAACAGGAAACTGAACTTTTTACTATCTGTGGTGGACTTGTGAACAAGTCAAAACGTATTGGAAAAAGATTCAGGAAACAATGTCCAACATACTACAAAAAAATATCCCATTAGCACCTGAAATATTCCCTATTAAACATGCTTCACAAATTAGATAAATCTATAAAACTGAAATATTGGAGAATAATTCTGTATATGATTACCGCTGCAGGATCATATATGCCAAATTATGGAAGAACAAGCAGATACCACAAACAGAAGACTGGCTAGTAAAATTGATAGAACTTACAGACATGGACAAATTAAAACGATCTTACAAGGAAAATCACAAACCAGAAATGAGGAGGAATGGAATCCTATTGAGAAGTATATTTTTAAGTGGGAGAATGTTTCCTAAGAAATTTGAGACTGAGGCCATTTCCGCACGGGGCAAGGCAATTGTCCCGTGACGCTACTCACCGGACTTTTGGGCTCCCTGGTCTGGTCCACACTTCTCTGGAGCAGTGCGTGGCCGCCACTCCGCACTGCTCCGGGGATGAAAATGGCAGCTTCCAGTTGGTTGAGGGTCTCGAACAACCACTGAAGCTCGCCATCCTAAAGCCTGCCCCCAGCAGATCGCAGGCTTGCACCAATGCGAGCCTGCGAGTCTGCATAAGGGAGCAGGCTCACAGTGGCGCGCTCCGTGCTTATGAAAGACCTGTTTTTAGCGGTCTTTCAAAAGCACGCTGGACGACCACTTGGTGTTGTTCCGGAGTGGGCTGGGGTGCGGATCTACGTTAAGTAGGTCCAACCCAGTCTGCTCCCAGGTGCAGACGCTCTGCCCCGTGTTAAAAACCCCGTGTGGAAATGGCCTGAGATTGAAAAAGAAGTTGGTTCTCAAATCACAGATATAAGCTGATAAAGAAAAACAGATAAGATCATATGAGAAAATATCAATATTTACTGTACTTTAAGTTTCAGATAAAAGAAACAATTGAAATAAATCAGCTTACAAAGACAAACTAAAAGTTACAGTATACGGCAGACATAAGTGAACCAGTAGATACCATAAAGTTCATGATAATTTATCAGAAAAAAAAGTGAGGATTAATAGTAGGACGATAAAAAACTGAAGTAAGGGGAAGTAGGGAAGTAAATGAATAAATAACTACATTAATCATAACGTGAGAAGATCACATGTTGTAAACAAAGTGCGTAAGTTATTAACGATTGGCTACAAATTAGAGTGATAAGAAGGGATGTATGATGCATTCTGATCATTAATCAAGATGTTTATCTATCATAATGATGATATTTCTTTAAGAGATTGTAACGTTATCACTAATTTTGTCTTTAAATGTTCTGTTTTATATAATAATTTTATAATTATTATAATAATTTTATGTTCAAGATAAAAATGAATAAAAAAAAAGTAATGTGGTCCGATAAACTGCATCTGTTATCCCACTTCTCCCATGCTTGGGCCCTTTCTTGAAAGTGAGAACTTGTATGAGAAAAGCTTGTAGTCCATCACTTGCCAAGAGTTTCAGGAATTATCATGCAAGTTGACAGAGGAACTGCAAAAGACAATATTGTGTTAGCTCTTCCTGTTATCTCAGTGTAGACATCCATATGCACTCCAGCCTTCAGAGTGCATTTGAAAAATACTTGATTCAAAGAATTACACAATTGCTGCTGGAAAGCTCCCTGCTTACAGGTCTGACTGGGTCCAGCATTGCCTTTGTTTTGGTATCAAGTTAACACTTGGTTGCTCACCCAGGCCTTTGGAGCCTAGAGTGATTTTGGTTTGATTTTCAGATTGTTGGCTTAAGAGTCTCATTTCAGTTAATTTGTTTATGTTGTACAGTTTAGGTCCAGATTATTGGAAAGACTGCATCTCCGCAAATGAACCTGCCTAAGTCTTATGATCTCTGCGGCATCACTGGCTCATCTAGTGAGGACACAAGCGAGAGCCTTTGTGGTGACTGGTCTTTGCATACAGACTCTCTCCCATAGGAAGTCTCCTTAACTGCCACTGCTTTCTTTTCGCTGACAAGCAAAGGCATTTATTTATTTATTTATTTATTTATTTATTTATTTATTTAAACAGGCCTTTGGTTTTTCACTGGTTGGGGCAGAAGTTTTTTTTTTTAATGAAGTCTGCGGTATCTTTTATTATGTTTTGAATGTCCTTTTGAGTATTTTAATTAAATGTTTTAATTTAATTGTTCTTGTAATAAAACTTTTGTAGTATATATTCTTTCAGCTATACTTTGGCCCTTTTCGCATGGCATTTTCCATGCGAAAGGGCACCTGGAGTGTCACGCATTTGCGAGGAGTGATCTGCACAACACACTCACAATCGTGCGACGCTCCAGGGGCTGGCAGGCACCGATCGCACACCTTTTCATTTTCGGCTAGAAGCCGAAAATGGTGTGCGATCACGCATTGCTCCTGGGTCCCGCATGCACTTACCTGGCGTGCAGAACCTCCAGAGCCATGCCGGTCACGCTTCCTGCCCAGCGCAGCCTGGGAAGGTCCCAGGCTGCACTGCAGAAGGAAGAGGCAGGCTCTCGCGTGAGCAGGCAGCTCGTGCAGAGCCGAAGGACCTTGGACGTGAGAGCCTCTCACCAGAGGCTGCTCGCGCAATCCCCGCACCCCAGCACCAGAAGAAGGTAAGGTGCAGAAAGGGCCTTAGTGTTACCTAAATATCCTAAAGGCACCAGATCCTGGCTGATCTTGAAGGCTAAGCAGGGTCATCCTTGGTTAGTATTTGAAGGGGAGACAAACAACAAATACCAGGTCATATTTCAGAGGAAGGAATTGGCATAATCGCCTCTTGCCTAAGAAAACCCTATGCTATTCATGAGGTCACCATAAGTGAACAGGCAACTTAACATCCACATTTACATACTTTGTTGTAACTTACATTGGAAGCTGCTTTTTGTCCCATATTGGGAAAAAGGGGGATATAAAACTAGATAAATGAACAAAGTAAATTGTTCAAACTTATTTTCAGGCTGATTTCACTGATGGTGAATGGTGAATGGTAAAACAGGTCAGGAATGGTAAAACAGCTGCCATTCAGGACTTGATCCTAGATGAACATGGTGACCTAGTATGTACAGAGATGTAGTTTGATAAGGCTGGTAGGATCAATCTTTCTCAGCTTTGCCCACTTTGTCACATCATTTTGACAAAGACTACATGGAAAAATGGAAATATTTCAGCTTGCTGTGGGGGTACAATCTGGGGAGATATTTGGTTTCTGGCCCCCACAAACAAGTCTCCCCCAGGTCTACAGTGGCAGTTGATTTCTTTTTTTCCCCATTAAATCTTAGACGGTCTGCTAAAAAGGGGTGAGGAGGGCTCCCAATACAGCAAAATGGCCAGTAGCACCCCTGAGAAGCAAAGGGGACACTATTGTCAATGGGGGAGGGTGAATGGGAAATAAAAATACATAACTTAACCCTCAAATTTGTGGTAAGTGGGATTGTTCGGGGCTTGTTCAAAAAATGGCTTGGTGGACTGTACTTTTTGTACCACTAGTCCAACACTTCTTAGCAAAATCTGCACTTTTATCTAAAATCTGCAGTGTAAACATACTCATCTAGTATTTGCTGTTTTCCTAAATGTCTGATTATCCAAACATGTCTTGGATATTCTCTGTGGGCTACAAATATGAAGACTGCTACATTATCCATGGCCAAAATGATGTAGCAGACAGAATGTTTAATGGATTCACACCAGCTAGAGGGATTAAGGTACAATAAAATTGGCTTTAGGGCATGCCTCATTATTGTTTTCACTGAGAAAGGGATTAGGTGCTCACTTGTGATCAATGTCTTCTTAAAAGTAGTGACATGACTGACTCAGGAAATATTAGCCATTATGATGTCTGGATTGATCCAACTTCCACACAATGTAGTTTCTTTTGATTACGGTGAAAGAGAATGTGGAATCTTTGAAGCTTCATTCTAATTGCCTCAGAAGATGGAGGAAGGGTTGTTCCTTCAGAGATTTCAGCTGATGATATAAAGAGGCCTTGCATATAACAGTGGAGTGTTGGATCATGTGAAGGGGAGAGAGCTGGAGTCCTCTTTTACAGTTTTAACTGAGCAAGAGGATGTCAAGGGCTATGGATATGCCTCTGAACCTTATCAGGTCTCCAGCTGAATTTCCTGGTGGAGTTTTTCCAGCTAGCACTTTGGCTCCTTTCCCTTCCCTACCAAAGAAAGAGAAGAAGTGATGATCATGCTTGAGAATGCCTATATGGAGGAGTTAGCTTTGTTTTTAAGAGGATAGTGGACAGCGGCAGTAAAATGGAGAATCTGCCTTTTAAAGCTGAACTTTAAAGGACCTAACCAAAGTGTTGGGCCTATTTGGGAACAGGAGTTAGAACTCTGGAAAGTTCTTTAAAAGTTCCGTCCAAAATACAGTATGGCTCCACCTCCCTACTTACCTGAGAGCTACCAGTTGTTGCTGGCTGTGAAATGATATGCTCTTACTTGGTGCCTGCAAACACTGAGTGAGACTGCTGAGCTTTGCATGCAATTTCCACTCCTTGTTGCATGGAATCCCTACAGTTACCTCCAATAACTGGCCTTTTCCGCAACTCAGCTTCTCTTGGCGCTGGGGAGCGGGGATCACATGAGCAGCCTCTGCCGAGAGGCTCTCGCATCTCCTGCTGCTTCAGCTGAGCAGGCAGCGCAAGAACCCCGCCTCTTCCTTCCATAGCGCAGCCTGGAAATTTCCCAGGCTGCGCTGGAGCAGGAAACACAACTGCTGCAGCTCCGGAGGCTCTGCACACACGGCGAGTGCATGCGGGGCCCTGGAGCAATGCACGATTGTGCACCATTTTCGGTTGAAAGCCGAAAATGAAAAAGTTTGCAAATGGCACCTCTCCTACCCTGGAACGTCACGCGATTGTGAGTGTGTCATGCAGATCGCTCCTCACAATTGCATGACTCTCCAGGTGCCCTTTCGCATGGCAAATGCTGTGCAAAAAGGGCCACTGACAGGAGACATCAGCTGCCTCTGCCCTGAGCTCTGCATGAGCTAGGGTTCTTCACCTTCTTCCTTGTCTGTTGAGGAGGGAAGGCTTGACAAGAGGTGCCTTTTAAACATATTTTTCTACATTGTTCCATTACATGTTTTCAAGTCATAGCTCATTTGGATTGTCAGTTCATTTCATTAACTCTCCATGCTCTTGGTTAAAATGTTTTCTTCTTCTTTTTTCATGGTATACCACCATGGACTGTTCCTATGTTTACATCCAGCAATTGCTGTTAACCAATTTTTAAAAGAGTGTGTGTGTGGGAATTCTCGGGTTTGTAGTTTACTCAGGCCAAAGAGTTCTCTGGCTGAGAACTCTAAGTACCACTCCCTAAACTGCAAACCCCAAGATTCCATAGGATGTAGAAAGCGGTATTATAGCACTATAACAGTGTAGTGTGGAAATCGCCTTTTTGTTGTATTTTGCTGTCAACTAACAGTGACCCCATGAATTTCGTAGGGTTCTCTGAGTAAGATTTTGACAGTTGCTTCCTTTGAAATACAGTCTACAGCACCCGGTATTCTTTGATGGTCTCCCATTCAAGTATTAACCAAGGCTGACCCTGCTTAGCTTCCAAGATCAGAGAGGATCTTGTGCCTTTAAGATGTTAAGAAAGAGGATGGTAGGCATTATATAATAGGATTTGGGGTGAGCTGCTATTGCAATTCTGCCTTGCAATTCTTTAGTGTCTTACATAGGAAGTGCTAGATTCTAGTAACCAAGTTTTTAAAATCCCTATAACCTTACCCTATTTCTTTTTCTCTTGGTTTCTGTGGCTCGCTTTTTCCCCATCTTTCCAATTTTGCTTTTTACTCATGTCCTTCATCAGTGGGCCTGGTCACACCGTTTGAGAGGTTTGGTGAGGATGGAGCTTGAGGCAAAAAGATAAAACTATCATAATTAATGTCCTACCACTCTTTGCATATTTCATAAATATCTTCTCAGAAGTCAGTCATCGATACACAAGTCTAAACTTCAATTAAATGAAACTTAACTTCCAAAAAAGTGGCATAGGTTTGTCCATTCACTTCTAAGAAACCCATCTTTCTCACATGATCCTAGAGAGAAATTCTTAGGTCTCTATAGTATGTTCCTTCCTTTCCATACTTCAGCCAATCAAGGATTCATTAATTCAAATGAAGGAATGTAAATATTACTTTATTTCATTAGTCTCACAATACAAGATAAAAATATTCAAACAATTTTCAAGGTAAAATTAGTACAGAGAATAATGAGGTTCTTAGATGTATGATTTTTTTTAAAAAAAACAACTAGAGATTGAATTTGGGATCCCCAGCTCTTACACAGGAAACATGGTATCTACCACTGATCTTTGCAAATCATACTTCTTAATTAGGAGTGAGAAGACAGAAAGGATTCAGTTGTGAAGAAAAATGTTCTACACATGCTCAGAGGTCCTCAAACCATTTCTGATCAATAGTTCTGCACCCTTGAGTCAGTGAGCAGGCTTTGTACCTATCCGCTGATTGTTGTATTGTGTCCTGAAATAAATCAGTGTTCTGAAACATACCATTCCATATAAATGTTTAACATACAAAGTTTTGAAGAGTGAGTGATCTTAGTGGGGGCTGGGAAAAAAGAGAGAAGCAAAAGAAACTATGGCCTTTTCCGCACTTTGTTTTTGCAACGGGGCAGAGCGTCCTCCAGCAAAGACATTTGCACTTGGAGGCGGACTGGGTCCGGACTACTTTCTGTAGTTCCGGACTTCAGCCCACTTCGGAACGACCAGAAGTGGTCGCTCGCCGTGCTATTGAAAGATCACTTAAAACAGGTCTTTCAACAGCGCGGCGCACCCCACTCCGTGGCTGCACTCCAGTGTAGATTTGCAGGCTCGCACCAGTGCGAGCCTGCAGATCTTCCGGGGCGGGCTTTAGACTGGCGAGCTTCACCGGTTGGTGGAGAGCCTCCACCAACCAGATGCCGCCCTTTCGTCCCCGGAGCAGTGTATAGCGCAGCCACGCACTGCTCCGGATCAGCCTGGATCCTCCGAGGTAGCACGCCAGTCCAGTAAGTAACAGAACAGGGCATTTTCTTCTCCAAGTGCGAAAAAAGCCCTATAAGATACCATGCTTTGGGGAGCCCTTCCCAACCTGCTAGTTCCTGGACGTGCTTGGCCATTTCCACACTAGGCTGTTAAAGAGCTATTATTTCACTTTCAACATCCTATGGAATCCTGAGGTTTGAAGTTTAGGGAGGGGCCTTTGAGGGGCCTTTCCTAGCTGTACCTGGCCATGCCAGGGAAGCAAATACTTCCTGCCTTGCATTCTATCAATTCCAAACACTCTTAGTTTATTTCCAAAAAAGTAACTCTAATCATATGTCATATGTCTCTTCTATATATATCTGAACAGAGAATGGAGAGTGCACCATTAACCATATCAGAAATTACTGTTTGCTTTTATAAAGTACCTAAAAGCAAAGTGGGTAATAACAGTAAAAATGGTTTTGGCAAATAAATGTTTGGTGAATTTCTGCCATCATTCAGCTGTGCAAACTTGCAATGTAACTGACTGGGGATATTTATTGTGGCAGTGCTCAACAGCATCATTACACAGTATGATGCATTCTGCTTTCCCTAATGTTGACTCTATTTTTGGAAGGCTGTATGATAGGAATAGTATTTTCCCCCCAAAATCTTTTTACTAGAAATATGGAAAGCAAAGGGCTGAGTCAATGACTTATTTTCTCCGCATGACCTCTCTACATATACCCTTTAGCTGTCAGATGAGATTTCTTCTCGCATCATGAGAGCACCTTATGGAACAAGTGATGAGCTAGTATGCATGAACTACATGAGAAGTGCTTTAAATGAAATTCAGTGAAGTTTTTCCACTATTGGAACTGCTTCAATTGGTGGAACTAGGAAGTGAGTAATGCCTTTTTCTTGTCCTAAAAATCTGCTCTAGAAATGGAACCTATAGCCTACTGATCTTTATTAGAAGGTAGTGTTTGGAATAATCCACAAATGACTGCTTCAGTAAAGAAAGAGGTTTTTTTAGGGTGAGCTACATGTACGGAAGAATGGAATGATGGGGTCTGCCACCACAGGTTACATGACTGGCCATTTCCGCACTACATTGTTATACTGCTATTATTCCACTTTCAACATCCTGTGGAAATCTGGGTGCTGTAGTTTATTGAGGCCAAAGAGCTCTCTGGCTAAGAATTCTAAGCGCCCCTCCTTAAATTGAAAACACCAGGATTCCATAGGATCTTGAAAGTGGAATAATAGCACTATAACAGTTTAGTGTGGACATGGACTAAGAAAGAGCAGATCCTTGAAAAGTTTATTTTTAAATAAGTAAGAATTCCCAGAATCCCCCAGTCAGAATAGCTACTGGTTTAGAAAGAAAGTACAAGAGTTGTATGGGACACAGTAAAGTCAAGCTTCCACGCACATACACCTTAGGTACTGTAGCTGCCCCACAGAAGTGCAATGCTGTTAGTGCAATGTTTTGTGCTTTTCATATTTGTGGCGTCTTAAATCCATTCCCAATTTTAGTTTGAACCTTAAAGGAATGATCTAGGATGGTGAACTTTATCCCCAGAGTAGTTTCAGTACGCTGGAAAGACTCCTGGATGTTTAAAGGTATGTTACCCCCTTGGCAGACCCTGTCCCGAGGGGATATAACATTGATATCAAATACGCCTTCAGTGCCAGAGAGGTTGTCGGGGTGGGTGCGTAGATAAATAAGTCAAGCGACCGGACCTAGGTCAAGACCAGGAAAATCCCCAGTCACATTTCCCAAGGATACCTCAGGCTAGACACAACTGCATGAACAAAGGGTCCTCAGCCACGGATAGCCAACTCGAGGAGATTACTGGGTTTTCCCCAGGTTGAGCAACTCCAACTTTAGAGAATCCTACAGGGTGAGGTCCATTTACATCTATCAATCATGCAAACCATCAAGTTACCATTGTGTGGCATTTTTGCTTTTATTTTGGCCATTGTTCTTCTCAAGAGAGGATCTGCCCTCGAGGTACATTCTGCCCTATAAGTAGCCCTGTTTTTGAGAGTCTCTTCGGAGAACTCCCCGCTATGCTAGCAGACTGACTCTGTTAGTCGAGCGCTCCCTTCAGCCACCTCCCTTCACTGAGCAACTTCCTTCTCACTGCTTCCCAGACTGAAGACTTCTGGATAGGTGCAGTATTATTGCCTTTACACCCTCTCCACTATATCCTCTATAATTTTTCACCTCTTTCTCTTCTCAATAGGCCTTGTGTGCATGAGTGAGTAACTGCATTGGTTCGTGAGAACATATTTGGTAATAAAGCCCATTCATTAGTATGATTGTCTGGCTTTTGCTTGGTCTGACCCCGTAAAAGCTGGTTTGTAGGTTTCACTGGGTTACATTGCCCCTTGTTTTGCCATGCTAGCACTTCGCTAATCTCCCCAATCTTCGCATTTTTGGGAGCAAATCAAGGTGTCCCCCAGGGGACCCCCAGAAGTCAGGATAACAGGTATACTAAGAGCATCCCCACCCCAACATCCTGGAATCCATCAGCTGCCAGTGAATGCTACTTGAGCTACAATTTCACAGAGCTCTTCTGTCTTTGTCTGAGCAAAGAGATTGTTGCCCTTTCCACAACTGCGTTGACCTTCAGGGATCACACTGGGAGAAAGTGGGGTTACAAGCAGTCTGCAGATCATGGATTGCAGAGCTCTGCTTTCTGTGCCTATCTGCTCAGTTTTTCCTTAATGGCTGGCATCCTCTTGGTTAATCTCAAGTACAGTCGACACAATCAATCAATTGCTAGATGGTGAATCAACAAACAACTGAATACTATTGATTCAATGGATCTGCTTTAGTCAGTGCTAACAACAGGACTGAAGCCAATCAGTGCTACCAGGGTATGATGAAAATTTGAACATCTCAGCAGATTCAGCACGAGCCCAACCTGGGCAAATGAGTTACATTGTAACGTTTCCATCTGAGTAACAGCTAATGAAGACAAATGATTTACAAACAACAAGATTTGTCTCTATTTACATTTAATACTTGCAGCTCTCCTTTGCCATCATTTGGAGAAAGTGCCTAAGTCTGCCCAGAAAACTTCCGTAACTTTTTTTCTTTCTTCTTCCTGCTGTTTTTATTAAAAGTTTCTGATTTATGAAATGAAAGTTGGTAAAAGATAAACTTTTCTAGCTGAAGCATTTTGTAGAGTATAGTTATTTCAGAATATAGATCTGTCTGAATATAATCCATCCCTCAAAACTGTATCTCCGAGATGATCTGTGATTTTTTTTATGAAAGCATGCAGTTGTTCTAATTACAATATTCCTAACTTTAGTAGAACTTTTCTGTGATAAAAATGCTGTCATAGCCAAGTGATTGAGCCAAGTCAGTTACACCTCAACTGGTTTCCAGCCTATCTTGTAAATCATGAGTTCCAGCATCATCCTTGGCTTGACAGGTGGAGTACAAAAGCCTGTGGCCACTATACTGCTACTATCTACCACATGATACATGTGTATATTCACTTTTCAGACCTGTCTTGCAACTCTTGCCACCATGACATATTTAAGGATTATGTCAGAAAATCTGGGGCTTGGACTAGAAACCATACAATCTGAGGTTGAGACCTAGCCAGGTGAACTACCATAAGCTTAGGGTAAAAGGAGTTCATGGTGGTGTTAATCACCATATGGTTATGGTTGATGACAGGGATCTGCATTATCTACCACACAGAAAAGAATGGTGGATGCTATACTTGTGTGTGTGTGTGTGTGTGTGTGTGCGCACACACACGCGTGCGTGCGTGCGTGCATGTATGTGTTTTTGGCAACCTTTTTGTTACAGCTGCTAGTCATTGATGGTGTCATTCTACCTCTCAGTTTTGCCACCTTTTGAAAGCATTGTTCCCAAGTGGACAATGAAACTGAAGAGTGAAAGTTGTGCTTTTTAAACATATACCAACATGTAAGCACTAGTTTTTGCTGGAACATTTCTCATCCTGACATGTGTTTCTTGGGGAAAAACTTTGAGCAACATAACATGCTGTAGGGGACTCTATTATGTGTTACTCTTGTCAGTTGCACTCAAGTGCTGCTGGTGAGCTTTCTGTAGGTAACTGAATGACAATGGCTGTGTGAACAGAAAATTGGGTGAGATAGGTCTGTCATCTGATCCAGTATAGTAGTTCTTATATTCTTACAGAACACTGTGCAGTATGTAGAAACTATCTAAAAGATAGCCTTAAAGTTCAGCAAACCACTCCCTCCTTT
The DNA here is from genome assembly GCA_948472985.1 of Iguana delicatissima. Lineage (NCBI taxonomy): Eukaryota > Metazoa > Chordata > Lepidosauria > Squamata > Iguanidae > Iguana > Iguana delicatissima. The sequence continues at coordinate 2,223,107 of CAOKZL010000251.1, read as the reverse complement.
GTCAGTAGGTATGATGTTCTAAGAAATCCAGCTAGACTTCATTAGAAGAAGCTACTCCATTGAGCCCTAACCATAATAGCCAATGGCAATCAAACAACATCTGTTCTAAGATTGGTTTGCCAGGCCCCTCATGCAACAAGCTACTTAGACCATTTCTGCACTACACTGTTATAGTGCTGTTATTCCACTTTCAACAGTCTATGGAATCCTGGGGTGTACCATTTAGGGAGACGCATTTAGAATTCTCAGCCAGAGAGTTCTTTGGCCTCAAATGCTAGAATTCCACAGGATGTTGAAAGTGGAATAATAGTGCTTTAACAGTATAATATGGAAATGGCTTTAGAGTGGGGAACCAAACACAGTTCTTTATCAAAAGTTTGTATTAGCTTCTCAGGTCATCAGATTTTTCTGGCTTGCTCAACTGTAGTTTTTCCTCATGCCACATTGGTGTTGTGGAACAGAAAGTCTCAAGCTATCTATAAGTGGCTAGCCTTCACTGGCCTATATCCTGCCAGTAGTCCTAACTAGAATAGACCCACTGAAACAATGGAATTTACCAGTGTATTGACTCATCATTCCACAATTGATTGTATGGGTCTACTGTAGTTGGGGCTAACCAACAGGAGGCCAGGACCTGCCTTCCACCTTCTGTCTCTCTCTCCTTTTCCCCAGTCTCTCATTCAGTCACTGGCCATGTTCACTGGGGAATTCTGGCAGCTGCAGTCCAAAAAATCCTTTCTGAGCTCTGTAACTGCCTCTGCTGCTGTTTGAGTGCTATGTGTAGCTATTGTGCAAACCTATGTTATTTACAACACAAAGCATTGCATTTACTTTTGCTTATGCGCAGTAACATGCTGATTATTTGAGTACACAGAACCTTTATTGTGTTACTACAGTGTGTCTCTTTAGGATATGTATATGTGTGTGTGTGAGCATCATATTTCTTTATCTGCAAATATTTTTATATTGCATGTTTGGGGAAGATTCTTACAGAATGGCTCACATAATCTTCACCTAACCCAGCTCTGATTGTGATCTAATAATGATTCGGAAAAAATAAATGGTTATGTTAATATAAATTGCTTGCTTTCCCAACCCCCTCTACTTTCTCAAAATTTAGCAGAATTTTTCCAAACCAGTGACTTTTGGGGTGTACAGAATGCAAATATTGCTTGATAGTGCTTTTGTTTGCATTACCTCTTCCAGAGAACTCATGGGCCATGGCTTTGGTTTTCTTTCACGTTTGTAAGCTTCTAATGAAGTTGTCATGATATATAGCTCTGTCAAAATAATAATTAGTAAAGGATTATTTCTCCATCAGTTTGTTCAGTAGCCAAAGAAATATGTAATTTTCTTAAACTGTGTAACAACTGTCAGTCTACTCAGAATCTGTGTTTTTTAAAGAAAGAAAGAAAGAAAGAAAGAAAGAAAGGAAGGAAGGAAGGAAGGAAGGAAGGAAGGAAGGAAGGAAGGAAGGAAGGAAGGAAGGACACTCACAAGAGGGAGGATTTAAAATCTGCAAAACAAGAAAATTAAATCTTTGCCTATTGTTTATACTGAAGAATTGCCACAAGCAGCCAGATTGTTGTACTGACAGGAATAGCAAATCTGACTTTAGTCAGGTGAGGCTCAGTACTGAATATCCAACTTTGTGACAGATGTAAGAATAAAACTGACATTTCCTCCACCTGAGTAAGTTGTGAGGCAACTGACAAAATTGTATTTGTCAGTTTGTTATGCATTTTGATCATTCAGGCTCATCCAGGCTGTTTTTAGAGAAAACAAGGCTAATTGATCAGAACAGCTGTCAATAATTCCGTTACAGATAGTTTGTCATACACATAATGTTCTTGATCTAGAACTGGTTTAACATTAACTCCCCCCCAAAAAAACACATAACTGCATAACATGGTGGGGGGAGGCCATTTTTGGGGCTGCTATGCCTAGAATCCCACAGCCAGAATAGCCATCAGACACGCTAGCTTTGGGGGTGGAGGTGGGAGGTTCTGAGTGTGTTAAACCAAAAAAAGAAAATTTCCCAAGCTTTGGATAAGTGATATGGATCAGTTTTATTTCTACTTTAACATAACAGTTACTTTCTTATAAATGCTTTTCTTTCTCTACTGTATCATAGGCCATTTCCACACGACATTGTTATAGTGTTATTATTCCACTTTCAACATCCTATGGAATCCTGAGGTTTGCAGTTTAGGGAGGGGCATTTAGAATTCCCAGCCAGAGAGCCCTCTGGCCTCAGTAAACTGCAAACCCCAGAATTCCACAGGATGTTGTAAGTGGAATAACAGCACTATAACAGTGTAGTGAGGAAGTGGCCACTATCTTATCTTGTCCCCAAAGAGCTCAAGATAGTAATATTAGTATTAGATAGTAGTATTAGATTTCACCACCACTCCCCTCGCCCCAGTGCTGATCTGAGCACCCTATCCAGGTAATTTCTTCTGTATTTGGATGCTTTAGTAGCTGGGAATATAGCCTAGTGCACCTTTCATTCTACACAATTATAACACTATGATTCTGCTTGAATTGTGATGGCAACATCCTGTGGAATCCTGGGGCTTGTTGTTTGGTGAGGCAAATTCTCTGGCTGAGAATTCTGAACTACAGACCCTGGGATTCCATAGGATGTTGCCATGGCAGTTCAAGGAGAATACAGTGCTATCATTGTGTAGTATGAAAGGTGTCCTGGTATCTGATAAGGCAAATCAGTATTTTGATGGCTGCTCACAACCTGTAACAACCTGTACATGCAACATTAACATGCCACATAGCTGGCATGCTAATCTAGGCCTTTTCCACACAACAACACTCTCCTATGTCGTCCCGTCACAATCCCGACAGTGCCTCTACCAGGATGGGAGCATGTTCCCAACACTCCTCTCCTCACACAGCTCCATCCTCTTCCACTGCAGCTGACCTTCTTCCCATGCTACAGTAGGGGAGGAAGTGCGTAGATTGCACTTCTGGCCCTTCTGCATGGACAGCTACAATGAAGGCTCATGCGATCAGGGGTCACTGACAGAGTTTCTCTGTCAGTGATATAGCCTGCAATCATGTTGGCTGGCAATGCAAGAAAGGCATCATGCACACGATGGCACCATGCGGAAGTGTCTTCACGGTCTAGCTCAGTGGTTCTCAACCTGTGGGTCCCCAGATGTTCATGGACTTCAGCTCCCAGAAGCCCCAGCCACTATGGTCAATGCTCAGGGCTTCTGAGAGCTGAAGTCCATGAACATCTGGGGATCCACAGGTTGAGAACCACTGGTCTAGCTCCTCTCATGTCCCCATGCTGTGGGTTGCTGTTGTCATGTGGAAAGGGCCCTAGTCCAAACATAACTAACATGCTAATGTTGTATGCATGTAGACTGACTTACACAGCAAATGCTAGAACAGCTACACAAGTAAGTAAGTAAATAAATGAGGACTTATTTTTTCCTCACAGCAACAGATTGGAATTTGGACCTCTGTGATTAGATAACTTTATTCTATGCATGCTAAAAGGCATTCTTTTCTTTCACAGTGGTGCAGGGATCAGCCATGGCAAATGGGGATACATAATAAAGTATTAACCATGTGTACCAGGGCTAATCAAAAGCTTGGATAAATCACTGTCAAGATCACAGAAGATATCTATTGCAGAGGCAGTTTAAATCCACAGCACCTAGTTTTCCATCCCATGGACCATGCTTTTTTTTCCTTCTAGTATCTAGCACATACATATTTTCTTTGATTTCCATATAAGTGAGAATGTTTTCTTTTTTAGTTGAGAACTGCAGGCTATAGAGACAAAGATCAAAGTTTCAAATCTAAAATTAATTAGGAATATACAGTGGTATAACCTTTTATCCTGAAGCAAAAGAGCACAAGATAGAAATGTTAATGCAAAGGGCAAATCAATCTATGCATTTATAGCGGTAATTAGCTGACCAGTGGTAGAAATGTCATCAGAAAGAACTAAAAGCCAGCCACTGTCCAGTTATACAGGTCAATTTCTTCATAATATAGGTGTCCCAACATTTATTGATTCTGTAGCCAGGAAGTAATTGAAAGAGTTTCCTTTTGCTCACAGCATCTGAACTTCTAAACATTCACCACTGTAATAAGTAATCAGAGAATTTGTAGCTGCGGTAGTTTAGCTGAAGCATATATCAAAGAAAAATGATTTTTAAAGTTTTTAAAAAAAAAACAGAAAAAAGGCATGTTAGAGAAGGGATGCAATCTGAATAGAGGGATTGGGTAAGGCTGCTTAATCCTTTCAGTTGCATCCATTCTTCTGTTCCTAACACTTACACACACTCCAAATGCTTTTTCTATTAATACAGTTTGATGTGTCTGTTTATAGTTTGAATGCTCTTTGTGTTTGGTCACTGTTAGCTCACACAGCCCTCAGGGAGAGTACAGACAGTACCGTCCTCCATTTGTAATCAGCATCTATCAGTGGTGGCTGGTGATTCCCACATCAGCAAACCAGTAAACTGGGTCCACTTTTTAGTCTAAATTTTATTTAAAGGGATTATCCATCTTCCCAATAGGGTCAGAACCTTGGCTGCTTTAAAGTTCACACTACATTACAATATGGATTAATCACAGTACTGGTATGGAAGCCACCAGACACCACTAACCTGTGTTATCTTCCTGCTGCATTCAGCCTCTTTAAGTCCCCACCCTAGAAAGAGGGAAGAGCAGAACAGCAGTGCAATTTTTCTAGCATGTATGGACAGGGAAGTGTGCAACTGAGTAGGAGGAATTATCCCTGGGGAATATAGATAATGGCAGGCATTCAGTATTACTATTATGGATTCATAACCTAGAGTTAATCTGCATTCAGTATGACAATGTAAGCCATTTCCTCACTGGCCAGTTATAGTGCTATTATTCCACTTTCAACATCCTATGGAATCCTGGGCTTTGCAGTTTAGGGAGGGGCCTCAGGCTCATGTGGAAATGGCCATAGTCTTACTGTAAAACTCCATAAATGTCACCTTAGCACATCTTAAAAAACAGCAGCCAGATGAGGCAGTTTCCATTCAAGGTGCAAGGAAGAGGATGTTTTTACCTCCTTCCTGCTAAGTGACACTGCAACAAGGAGATGGAGATCCTGTTTCTGATTGTTGCAAGGATGCTGTCAAGAGAAGAGTGGAAATGTCATCCTTCTTGTGCCCCAATTGAAAACTGAATGGACCTCCTTCATCCAAAGTGGCTGGTGGCTCTTAAGGAGGACCATCTTAAGGTCCATTACTTAGTTACATCTCTATAACCAAGAAGGCAATGTAGAATATGGGCCATCATGTCCTCCTTTCTCTATTATCTGCCTTGTATCTCCAGTTGCAAAGCCATTTTGTACTATGTAAGACAAGTCCTTTCAATGCTTCCTAAGTCTTCCTAAGGGAGACCAAACTGACACACGTCTTGTCAGTGCCAAGTGTTACCTTGCCTTCTTCCTTTGGGGAAAAAAAGGCATTTGGGAAAAATGAGCCAAAGCGCTCCTGCATATTAATGAGTGAAGGTAGTTCAGGATGTTATGAAATTCTATCCCTTTCTAAATGGCTTGTGAATTTGACCAGAGAAATCAAGAGGTGAATTTGAAACTGACTAGAAAAATCAAACTAGTGGATTTTTAAAGTGATCAGAAAAATTAAGGGGAGAATTTGAAATGGGTTAGAAAGTAGGTGGATAAGTTTTCTAGCTAGGCTGTGAAAGTGATGAAAAACGCTAAGAATCCTCATTGTATCATGTTTACCCAGAAGGAAAGATGCAATTCACTTCCTATAGAAGTACTCTTAGGCCATTTCTGCACTATGCTGTTATACTGCTATTATTCCACTTTCAACATCCTTTGGAATCCTGGGATTTGCAGTTTAGGGAGGGGCCTTTAGAATCCTCAGCCAGAGAGCTCTTTGGCCTCAGTAAACTGCAAAGCCCAGAATTCCACATGATGTTGAAAGTGGAATAACAGAACTATAACGGTGTAGTGTAGAAATGGCCTTAAAATGTAAACACACATACAAAGTGCTAAAACAGATCTGAGAAGCACCCAGTTCTAGACTATGAGAGTTCTGGAAATGGAAGATACGGCAACACCTTTTGTTAAGAGAACATGATAAAATTGACGCATGCACCAAGAGGATGATGCCTGCACCAAAAGGACATCTGATCCATGGCAGTGTAGAAATAAGTGAGAATTCCATTTTAGCTTATGGCTGAAAAGGAGTCTTTGGTACTGCTTATAGTTCTCTATCCGGGGGCAACTTAGTCTTTGCTCCTTAAAATGCTGTCTGTTGTAATAATGGAAGGGCAGCACAGAAACCTGATAAGATATATGGTTACCACAGCAAGGATTATGTATGCAAAATATTGGAAGAATAGTAAAATACCACAACTAGCTGAGTGGCTTTAAATACTCCTGGATCAAGCAGAAATGGATAAACTTACAATTTTATTGAAAGAAAACTCGATGGAAACTTACTTAAAAATATGGAAACCCTTCACGGACCATGTAAGAAATAGAAATGGACACTTAGTGATTATAGGTTTTGATATGTAATGAGATGATGGGTTTATCTTTGATCTTAGGGTTGAGTGTTTGCATTTTATTTTTTTGGGTATGTTATCTTTGTGTACAAATGCTTGTACAATTGCAGAGAGATTTGTCTGGGCTGGGCTCTTTTTCTTTCTTTTTCACTTATCTATTTTCTTTTTCCTTTTTTCCTTTTCTATTATGAGTCCTAATGTGTCTGAAATGTTTTTATATGTTTACCATCAATAAAGATTATTTTTTAAAAAAAAGCATGCTGTCTACAGCTATTTTCAAGACAGCATGGCCCCAGTCTCCACATACAGTGAGCAGAGAATCTGAGTGAGTCATCCACTCTGACCTTCACCTTGATTTCTTAGCTGTCATGGAGACATATCTCTGGAGCATCATGGTTTTTGCACATTTGTTTGTCAAATCTGAGTGTTGAATTAGACATTAAGGGGAATACATATTCCCTGAGATTAAACTGTTTTCCCTCCTACAATGGGAATTTTCTCAGAGATATATAGTCCAGCAATCAAACCCACAAATTAAGTCTGTATTTATCTTCCAATAACCAAACACACACACACAAAACACTAATTGTAAGGTGCCCTTACTGAGGAAAATCACATGAAAAGACAAACATCCTTTACCACTTGAGGTAATAGCACTATTAAAAAAAAAAAATTAAACATATTGTTGATCCAGGCCAGGTATTGGCTAATGCCAACACATACTGTTTGGACACAGAAACTGGTTAGGAAACCCACAATAATAATTTTCAAGTACAGCAGCCTCATCACATTTGTGAGGATTCAGGGTTGTGAAAGTGAAAAAAACGTAAATAACTTCTTTCCTGCAATCCCCCCCGCATTCCCCTCCAGAGTTTCCCCCTTCCTATTCCCTTGCCTGTAGCCCCTGCACTCCCATAAGGACGAAAAAAGGACAGGTAAGGGGCTTACCAGTACTTTCCACTCAGACAGAGAACTGAATGCTGAGTTCTGGTGTTCTAGATACTTTTGTTCACCATCTTGAGAAAGGAGATTTCTCCCAGTGGGGAGGGTGGGAGCAAAGAGAGTACCTGACCAATCAGTGGCCATTACGCAGCAGGCTATGCAGGCATGTGGCCGAGAGGAGATGCCTCCATCAGTGGCAGGGGGCTTTGCTCACCCAAAAGAAAAAAAATCAATTTTAAACACAAGCCTCACAATCCTGGGGTGAGGAATACAAGGGAATGGAAGGAGGAGAAGGGGGAGGAGGCAAGCACATGCCTTGTGAATAATCACATTTGCAGAGGTCAAACCTACAAATGTGGAGGGAGGACTATACATCTAACTGCACATGGTTCTACTATCATGTTATAATATCTAGTATCATTTTTCCCTGTGTAGATACTGCTTATGTTTTTCTTCTTTGTCTCCTTAGTCCTTGTTTATATGTGTCTACAGAGTTCAGATTTTGGTCATGCAAAGCTAGACAGCTTTGTCCTATTTTTACAAGTCTATTTTGAAGGTTTTCTCTTTATTCTCATAATTATCTGAGGTATATTAAGAAGGATAATGGTGTATTATGATACCAGGTGTTCTGTTTTATCCATAAAGCCTCACCTATGTTCAGGCTTATACTGGTCAAATACAAACAAAATCAAAGATATGTTCCACATCCCATCCTTAAATGATGTGCCTTTATATCAAAATCATAGGACTTATGAGCCCAAGGTAACCAGCTTCATATGGTATTGCTGATATATACCTGTAAACAGTCATTGTGCATATCAAATAACATTAGAGAAGCCATGGTTTCATTATTACAATATAAAAATTGAAACAGTCATAAACACTATGGAAAGAAACAGAAAAAGAATGCTAAGTGAAGATCAAACAAAAAGAGACTCCTTCCTTCCTTCCTTCCTTCCACTTTCTTCCTTTGTTTCTGGTATATCGACCAGGAAATTATTTAGCTCATTGCTGACTCCCATATGATAATTCTCATTCTAATGTAGTATGATGGAGCAAAACAGAGTATACTACTCCTACAAAATAAGAACTAGCCATAAAACTTCTTAACATTTGTGTTTATCAACTAGTAAGTCTATTGCCATAATATATATATATATATATATGTGTGTGTGTGTGTGTATGTAAAGTAGCCCCTCCACTTTCGCTTAGGCTTGGGGTGCAGAACTCTTGCAAAAGTGTAAAAATTGCAAATAACTACCTCCCCCTCCCATTCCCTCCTGGGCTCCCCCCTTTCCATTCCCACGCAAAATGGAAAGGAAAAGTAGGGAGAGGGGAAGGTTCATGTAAGCCTTCTTTTTCCTCTCCAAAGCACCCCCACTTCCCATATAAAACAGAACAGAATGGGGGCTGGGGGAAGACTGTGGTTGCTAGGAAAAGGTATGTAAGTGTTTCTATGCTAGTTTGTATCTCTATGGCTGTTGTTCTGGGTAGTGCCTCATGTCTGCATTATGCCTGAATTAGTCTTATTAGGCCACAAGCATAAAGAGCTAATAAGAGAGACAACAGATTTGTTTACATCAACCTCTTTCAGTATAATACCCTCTTGATAATTTGGACTACAACTCTATCAAACATGGTCAAAGGTCAGGGATGATTTGTATTGTGGCTCCAAAACATCTGGAGGGCACTATGTTGGAGAATGCAGATCTAGATGTGCTTCTGTCATTGCAAAATCTGTTGCATTTTCTTATTCTTCCTGCTAGACATGGATTTCTCATCAGAATCACTCAGTTTTTATTCATCTTGCTTACTGCAGATGTAATGGAAATGCATGCTGTCGCTGCAGTGAAACAAATAACTGCTTATGAGAATATAACAGAAAGAAGATTAGATATTGACTGAGGAGAGGAATTTCTAATTGGCTGTGAAACGTTAATTCACTATGGAATAGAAAATGAGATTCAGAATGGATTCTTGGTCTGCTGTTCCCGCGTCCTTTCATATTGCTAGTATATATACAGCAAAAGAGATTCTCTCTCCTCTCTCCTAACTTACTAACTTCTTTCTTTTATTACTGGCACTGTATCTTTTCATGTAGGTGTCCACGCCAGAGTTTCTAATCATGCAAATTAAAGGCAAGTATCTCCTATCCAAGCTGCATCAGAGAGTTATCCACAAAGTATATCAATGCAAGAGGAGCTATGGTGACAACACTGAAAAAAGAAAAGCCCAAAGGTCTGTCTTCACAGTGAAGTCCTCCTGAAAGATTGATTCTAATTTTATGTGAAGGTATCTTTCTATAAGTATCCCAGGACAAATCATCAACAATCTTCATGTTTTTACTCCCACTGGACAGAAATCAAAAATTCTCTTTGCATACATATACAGTTTTCTCCCACAAGCTATATTCAGAGTGGAGAACATCCAAGACTCCCCCTCCCTTCCTGTCCCCCCATGACACCAGAAATCTGCTCTAGATAAGCACTCACACCTCTCCAGTGGTGAGTGAGCAGGTGTTTTCTGACAGAAAGAAGATTCTGTTCCACTAGTGGTATCCCTTTGGCTGTCTGATGAGCATAGTCAGATATTAATCAGTATCCATAATTAAGTTTATGGGTTGTGCAAAGAATTGTTGTGCTTGTTGGTGAACTCCATGAATCATATTTAGTGGCAATCTTGCAAAGTTTTTGACTCTTACAAAGTTACAAAGTAAACCAGACATAGAAGTTACAGTATTATAACTCTCCAACATTTCACAGAAGACAAGTGGGACATAAGTGGCCAAGCAACCTCAGAGTGTGGCCAAGATGGCAGAAGTTATTAAAGTTATTAATGAGGAAGAGCACGTAAGGCCATTTTCGCACTATATTGCTATTATTCCACTTTCAACATCCTGTGGAATCCTGGGATTTGCAGTTTAGGAAGGGGCATTTTGAATTCTCAGCCAGAGAGCTCTTTGGCTTCAGTAAATGACAAACCTCAGAATTCCACAGGATGTTGAAAGTGGAATAGTAGCACTATAACAATGTGGTGTGGAAATGGTCTAAGGAGAAACTGCAGCAGTTTCTAAGATTTCATCCCCTCCTCTTCTCTCACTTGCTTCTCAAATTGCTTTTGTATTTTGGATTTCAGTTTGCAGCATGTGATGTAAGCTGACAACAAAGGCAGAAAGTTCAAGGAGGAGAGAGAAACCAGAATATTTTAAAAGCAGTTTTTAAAAACTGAGATGATAAAGGAATAATTAGAACTGTATTTGTTTTAGATGAAGATGTGTCAGAATTACTAGAAATTATGGTGATTACCAGAAATTCTCTACCAGGCAATTTCAGTGGAAATTCACACCATCATTTCCTGTGTCAAATGAAGAATCATGTAGAGCTAATCCCTCTGCTAAAACAAGGATTGAGTTTTTCATCTATCATTGCTTCTATTGGGAACTACTGATGGAGTTAAACCATAAAACAGAAACAGATGTATAATCAAAAATTGAAAATTGCAGGCTGCTCTTTCCATATGCCTGATTTAAAGTTGGTAGGGTTGCTAGTGGCAGATAAAACTGTTTTGTGGGCTGAAACCCTTAATGCTGGTAGCCATTCTGAGCAAGATCGCTGACAAAGAGCACCTGGGAAATATTAATCTGAGTTGTAGTAACTGGACTAAGAAAGAAATCAGGTTTTGTAAGGAAAGCTCCAGAATGTTTCAAAGCCTTAACCACAAAGTAGCTATTAAACATGTTGAGCAAAAATTAATAAGGCACTTTTCCCAGAACAGGCCCAATAAAATCACTGAATGTACTTCCAAGTAAATTGAGAACAGTTCCAAAACAATTTGATTTAGCAATCTATGTTCCATTTAAAAAAAACACCTGCACATGATATTATGCATCTAAAGCACATACAGGTACATGTAGTTCAGGTTCTTGCAACTGCATGTACACATTTTAATTAGGACATACATAAGTGGTTACATCTAAAGTACACTGTGGCACATGTAGTTCAGAATCCTCTAGCTGATTTGATAATATAACAAATATGAAACTGGATTGAATTCATATAGTGTGTTTCACAAATTTATTACCCAGTTATGGAAATACAATAAGCTATTCCCCTTTCCACTCATTGCAGTTGTACCTTTATATAAAACATATATTCTGAAACCTTAAAAGACACAAAGACATACCTTCATGAGTCTATGTTAATTTTTTTTCTTGTATGTGAAACGCTTCAGCCACAATCCTGCTATTCGTACATGCCAGAAAGCATTCCATTGAACTTAATGGAACTTTCTTCTGAATTGGCATGCATAAGATCACATTGTACACAATGCAATACCAGATAGGACAAGATGAATGAAAGGACAAGATAAATGATAAGCAAATCAATGAGCACGGATTGCCAAATCACTCCTGTTATTATCAATTTAGCTAAACATACAAAAATATGAATTATATCTCATTTTATAGCACTTTCTTTCTGAAGGCTCAGACATCTGTATGATTTGCTTCTATCTTAATCTCAAACTATTTCCATAAAACATAAAATTGCACTAATGTTTTGGGTGCTAGGTTCAATATGGGACAGGGCTCCTGTTGTCATGAAGTTTAGCAGATTGTCCATCAGGAAGGAAGTTTCATTGGGAGGAAGTATGCCATCTCTTCCACCTCACCTCCCTTTTAGTGGATACAGCTAAACATCTTCAGGAAGTCCCGGAGGATGATGTCATTACTATGAGTCTGGTTACATAAATGGAACTGGATGTTTCCCTGCAGCCTCCACCCCCCCCCCCATATATGTACTGAAGGGATTAACAAACAGAACTAAAAAATATAAAAGGAGCAAAACATTTCCTGTTTTGCTTTCTTCCTTTGCTAAAGATAAAGCTGAGCTGCATCCACGGTGGCAGTTTATAATACTGTTTTCAACATTCCTTAGTGGATGATATTATTATCTTCTAGGTTGAGGCCCTTAAATCTGTAACACCAAAGACATGAAGCTGTGTCTATGAATCCAGAAATTTTCCTTTTTGTTCAAAATGCCTGAAGGAGATGGCACCTCAATATGAAGCAAAAACAAATCAGAGAGGCTTTGATGTTCTGAGATGAAATGTCTGGCCACTGGTTGATTCAACTTTCTGGTAGGATTGCAGATTTGTGATTTTTTGAAAGATGTATGCAATTCTGTGGTTGTTTTTACCACATAGTGCAAATGACATACCGTAAGTCTGCCTTTGATCAAATATATAAGATTGTCCTTATTGGCAGATGATGTGTTGTTTAATAAGGTACTGTCAGTCACCTTATGAAAATCCATGTTGCAAACAACACATCCATGGTAAACCAATGAGAGAGTACGTTGTCTATATCATGAACATTTTCCACAAACAGATTACCATCTCACCCTTTGGAGATGTAATGACCCTGCAAGACCACTGGGGCTAGACTACAGAAACGGTTAACTCAGGGGATCTGAGCAAGAGATCATGTGGGGAGAACAGATTGGCCTTGACACCCACATGGCTTCTGTTAGTCAAAGGGAGGTGACAAGGGCTTCTGAGAAGAAGAGACAGGGGCTGTGTGGTGTAAGCATGCAGCTAACTACTCCAGGGAAGAGAGAGGGAAGGAATCCCAGAAAAAGATTATAAGGAAGCCAGGGACCATTTAACCAGATGTGTTAAGTTTTCAGTGCTTTTGAAAGGGATTAGAGGGCTGGGAAAGGCAACACTGTGGAGTAGGAGAACAACTTTTTTAATGCCTATGCCTATGTTCTTCCTCTGGCAACCAGAGTGGAGGACGCAGAGAGCCTGTGCTTTAAGCTAGTCCAGTTTGCTTGATATACCTTCAGTTATCTTTTGGTATGCCATTTTCCTATTTTTTTTTTAATTTATCAAAAAAATTTCATGCTCAAAAAGTCAGCTTTGTTCCTTAGGCTTGAGTGGAAAGCTCTGATTATACATCTCCACGAGGAGGTCTGCCAAAAATTGAAAAATATTTTTTTTTCTCCCAATAAACATAAGGGAGAGGGAGAGGGTGTTAAGCCCATACATTCTCAGGAAGCCAGAGAAGGAAAGGGAGATTGGATCTCCAAGGAAGAGTTTAGTGGAAGCACTACTAGTTCTGCTGCACTAAGAGTGGAGTGAGCAAGTTTAGGTCAAACCCAGCCACACACCAGTCTCCATTTTTGCCATAGGTAACATAAAATCCCAAGGATCCAGCAGTTGTATCCAAGGAATCTGAAGTCAGGAACATGTGTGCCAGCATGTAGCAAATACTCATGAGTCTAACCCTTACACTGAGGATGACATGGGGAGCACCATCTACACTCCTTTACCCTTATAATTTATTACATTTAATTTTATTCCGTTAAAGATATTTGTAAGCTGCTGTTTCAGGGGAAAGGGCTGTTAACAAAAATACACAGTAATAGAAAATCACTGCAACAACTAACATAAAAAATGCCAAACACTGAATATTTTAACATAAAAATATGTTAACACATTTTATAGACTATAAACAAGTATGTTTATACATATGCAGTCCATAGATTTGTAGAAACAGATGTGTAAATGCTCTCTATACCACATGCATATTTGTGAGCAGATATTCACATGACTGGACTGAAATGAATGATTACAATTCTTATAGACACTGTGTCAGCTACTGAATAGATTCTGTGGCATTCCATAAGAGAAAGGCCATAAGCTTCTCTACGCTGTTCAGGTTTGGAAGTTGCAAGGACTCAAATACGTTGTGAGTTCAGAAGTAGGACACAAACTAAACCTTGTGTGAGCTTACATGGACTGGTTGTAGTGGTGCCCTAGGGCCATCAGCTGCCTGGCATTACCTGCCTCACCCCATTTCCTGCCTAAACATCCACTCACCTTTGCTTCCTTTCTACCCTCCTGCTACTCAACAGCTACTGACATGGCTCCTATGACAGGGAGTTACTTCTTTCTCTCCCAGATTGGTATGGCAGTTCTCCAACCTGACAAGGTGTCCTTTTTTCCCCACACACCGCTGCTGTTATAAGCCCCGCTTATAACACCACCTTTGTGTAAAAGAGTGAGGCCTTTCAATGATTCTTTAGAACCCCTTAATAATTTTATGGTAGCATACTTTCTGTGTGTCTTTAAATAATGTATAGAACTCAGCCAAGTCAGTATTTATTTTAAAAAAATAAGCCATAATATTTATTAAGATAACATACAGAACAAAGTATTGGAGTTTACATGCAGATCAAAATTAATACAGTTCTTCAGAATATTTCTAGATAATTTCCTTATATCTTTAAACGATCACATAAGCACGAGTGTCATAAACACCCCTTTGGTTACACTCTCATCAAAGACTCAACCTCCAATCTAGGTCACACTTTCTGATCAGATTCTATAATGGTTTAATTACTCTTCTGCCTCTCTCTAGGCTCCTCCTGAGAATTAAACCCTTTCCATACACTTCCTGGCTGACTGAAGGACTTTCCTCCACAGTGCTCTCTGGCTAAAAATCTCATTGAAAGACTCCCAAGTGACCATCAGTGTCTGCCTGTATGTATCTGTTCCTCTCAGCTACCAGCCCCTCCCAAACACTAATCGGCTGGGTTTCTATCCTGAGGTGTTATTCTGGTTGCCTGGCAACCTGTTTCTGGGCAGCTCTGGCACTCAGGATAGCCACACCTCAAAACTCCATCACAGTTCCGCCTTCCCCGATGACACTTTTTGCCTTTGGAGTCCTCCTTCCAGTCACTACCTCTGTTCCAGTCCCTCATAGGACTCTGAGAGGCTTGCTACCTCCTTTCTTTGGCCCCAAGGGAGGGCCAGTGAAGCCAACAGAAGCCGACATCACCACTTGCCCATAAGCAACAGCCTGGTTCACTCTATGTTCAGATATTTATGCTTTAAAAAGAAATTATATTACCAATGATATTGTCTCTTTTATAAATAGGACTGTTCTCTCTTTGTGTGTAGTAAACCACTGGAGAAGGAACTTGAGACTATGATTTTGGATAGGGTCCTGCAAAGGACTCCCAATTTGGTTCCAAATAAAAACTCAGCAATCCAAATCTTGACATCTTTCACTGACTTGCATTGGAAAATGGCCATAACCTTTTTAAAAAGTATATGGTGGGACTGAACTCTATTGTATTTAAGAATTATGGCTTGGGGAATCTTCAGGCTGAGAACCAATATTTTTTCTCATATGACCCCAATTACAGCATGCATTTTCCCACTTTACTAGTCTACTGACTCTACTCTCTTGGATGAGAAAAATGTGTCCTCAAAACTGAGAGACAGTGAAAGCCTCTTGCTATATTTGGGACCAGTTGGGACATTTCTAGAGGGAATTCAGCTCTCTCTTTCTACTGCTATGAACTGTGCATGTGGTTGGCAGAGAGGAACACAACCATGATGTCCCACAGGCCCAAAACATCTCTAGTTCTAGGAGTATAATATGTCAACAAGGGAAAGACTGTAGCTCTGTGGTGTAACACATGCTTTATATGCAACAGATTGCAGTTCAGTTCTTTGCCTCTTTGGGTTGGGGTGGCAAAGACACTTTTGAAACCCTTGGAGAGATGATTTTTGTCACTGTGGACACTGCTGGGCTAGACCGACTCATTGCTCTGATTAGATATAAGGCAGCTTTATAAGCTCAGTGTGCGTTCTCCAATAGCAGCAGTTGAAACATGTACATATGCAAACTCAGATTTATTTTCATTCACTGTCTCTTCTACCATTACCTCTTGTACACCACTTTCCCTAAGATACACATTTTTCCTCTGCAGTTCTTGAACTGATAATTGCATTGCAAAGTTCAGAGAAGTGTACAGTCTGAAGGATACATCTGCAAATTAGGCCAGAAAATGTGGCTTTGGCTGGCTTGCTTAAAAAATCCTGACCATTCTGTACCATCCCTAGTTCAACCCCAAGCTTTCTTGCAAATTTCCACAACCCACTGGAGCTGCCGATTCCTCTCAGTTTCCCAGCCCAGCTGGGAAATGACAACCCTCATAAACTTGATTCCACAGATGGAAGCCCAACTGGGAGTATTGCCTGTCTGGGGACTGCAGGAGCTGCCCATGTGTTTGTTTTTCTAGACAGCCATCTGTGACACTAATCAAATGTTTTGGGACAAATGCTATTCTTATTTACTCATGTATTACTTCTTTTACTTGAAGAATGGGGCACAGTAAAATACACTCAGAATTTATCCTAATGTGATTTAATATGTCATATATGAGAAGATGAATGAGCATGTTTGGGTGTAATCCATCATCCTGTTTCCCCCCAAAACAGACAAACAAACAAATAAACAAACCAGTGATGGATGAAAACCAGGCTTGAAGATAATGTTTTTAAAACAAGTGACTGAGCTTAAAGAATTCCACCATATTGCAAACTGCTTAAAAAAATCTGAACATCTACCTAACATTTAGCTACCTACGCCTACCAACCCTTTTATTTCACAATTCCTGAAGGATTTCTAACTGTAAAGTGATTAATCATACTACCCTATGGAAAGGAAAGGAGTGTTGGCAGAAGGATTTATTATTTTCAGTTAAGGATAAATTTAACCACATACAGTGAGGAGGTTACAAAACACATGCTGATTACTTGGTTATGAAAAAAAAAAGAGAAAGACTAAAATCCATATGGTTTCTTTTTGAGTCACAGTTGTAATTTATAATTCTTATGGATGGATGCCTTGCTGTTCCTCCAAAGACCTCTACTTATGGCTCCCAGATGATCCTGGGTTGTATCGCTAGCCATCCAATGTAACTAACATCTGGCTAGTTTGTATGGAAGGTTGCAGACTTCACAGTGACTTGCAGAGGTTCTGCTCCCTCCTACAGTGGCCTCATTCATAAAATCCTGTTGTCAAAATGGCAAACTTTTTTTTTGTGCAGCTCCTCCCACTATGGCCATTTCTGTACTACACTGTTACAGTGCTATTATTCCACTTTCAACCTCCTGTGGAATTCTGGGATTTGTAGTTTACTGAGCCCACTCTCTGGCTGAGAATTCTAAAGGCTCCTTCCTAAACTGCAAACCCCATGATTCCATAGGATGTCGAAAGTGGAATAATAGCACTGTAGCAGCCTAGTGTGGAAATGACTTAAGAGTGAGAGTATCAGCCTAGCAAATCACCTACAGCCTGACCTACCACAGGTAACCTACAACATGCCACAGCTCACAATAAAAAGAAGTTCCCTGGGGCATTAATGGGAAATCCTGTAGAGCAACTAACTCTACACAACTGAGTTTTAAATGCATTCTTCTTATTTTGTTCAAAATAAAAGAAAGGAACTGACAAAAAATAATAGAAAACATCTCAGATATATTTCTATTTGTCACATGCCTTAATACGATACTTTTCCCAAAGGTTTTTTGAAATCTGGTGTTAGCATTACAACTAGTGTTTCAATTAATAGACTGTCTATGGTGTATTCAGTCATTAACATTTCAAGCTGCCTGAAATCTATATGTCATCAGACAGTGGTAACTAATATATATGAAGAAGGTGGGAAGAGATAATCTTGTCAAGTCAGGTGAGGGAAACTTGTGCAAGTACAGCCCCACAGGAAAAACACCTTTTGTTACCCCTCTTTTACTATAGGCAACTAGAGTAAAGACTACACCCTTCAGGGGGATTCTAGCATCCCGAGAGGTTTTTCAGAGAGATATAGAACCTCCAGGATGAGAGGAGGGAAGGAGACAGATATTCACAGAGTGCCTTTCACCCATGAAATCCATTCATTACAATCCATATGGCTAGAATGGAAAACTTTGGAGGTATAGGAGCCAATCTCACCTTTCATTGAAACTTTTTTGGACTATATCACTCAGCATCACTGTCACATTGGGTAGTGCATTTAAAATTGGATTTTTTTGAAAAAGAAAACAAGGCATTCAGCAAAGAGATACTAGGATTTAAGTTTTCTTTTCTTTTCTTTTTAGAGTTTCCTGGAATTGTAAATCTATTTTCAAACAAGATCCTCTGACCCCACATGCTATGTTTTAAGCAAAAAGGGGCATCTTAAACTACTTCTGCTACTAAAATCTGGACGTATAGTGCTGATTTCAGCAGTGCAGGGGGGCTTCACAAAATAGGAGAGCCATGGGTGATTCACAGCCATACTATATTGCTTATTTATTATTATAATATTGCCTTGAAGAGCCACAATTCCATTGGTGCATGTAATCCCTCCACCAGTACAAATTGCAACTGTTTTACATCCTCATGGTGCTCAAGGGTTCAAGCCACTTACCGGCCCATTGGACGTAAGTTAACCAGGATCAACAACATCAAGATACAACAACAATCACTCTCCTTGTCCAAAGTGGCCTGAGCCAAGGGAAACCCAGACCTCACAGGACATACTTGAGACTTTGTTCATTTCTACACAATGACAGTCCCATCTGTTGTTCTGTAGCAGTCCCAGCAGTGCCTCTGCTGGGAAGGGGGCACCTTAGAAAGGCTCCCCTCTGCACCAGCTCCTTGCGGAAGGGAGAGCAGTGGCCCTGCCTCTTCTTTCCACAGCACAGCTGGGCAGTTTCCATTGTTGTGCTAGGGAAGGAAGCATTGCCAGTGTGTTCTTCCAGCCCTTCCACATGGCCAGGAAGGACAACAGCACTATGTGATGGCAGGCTCCAAACAGATTTTTTCTGTTCTGTGAATACCACATGTGCGCATTGTTTGGTGACAAGATGGTGGTGGGCCAGTGATGACATCCTGTAGAAGCACAACCAGCTGACCATTACCATCCTGGCCCCACAGCAGCACATCCCCATCATGTGAAAATGATCTTTGATGACAACAAGGGGCATATCCCTGCACTCTCTGTTCCTGTATCCCAAACAAAAACAGCATTCAGAATTCAATAGCAATTAACAAGTAGCGACCGGACCATTAAGTTTGAAATTTCATTTGATAATGCTAATTGTGAAATTAATCCATTATCATTAACTCTAATGATAGAAATTATTTAATTAGTTGATTTATTTTTATGAACAATCCTTTTTGGCTCCACACTCCCAATCAAGAGTCTGCAAAGATCAGAGGGAGTCCAGCTGTTTTGCATGCAAGAGCCAAAGGTCCTTAATTCAGGTCCTTTCCGCAGCTTACTATTGTCCCAGTGGCATCCAGTGATAATGGTGGCAGCAGCTCCGCTGGGAGGAAAGCGCGATGGAGTGCTCCCCTCCCTTCCAGCTGCCTCCGAAATCCAGGAAGTGCAATGGCCATGCCTCTTCCTGCCACATTACAGATGGGTATTGTCCCAAGCTGCTCTGGGGCAGGAAGTGCAAGGTAAGCACAGGCATGCAGTAGGAGGGTGGTGCAATTGTCCACCATTGATGGGGAAAACCCATCAATGATTTGTGGTGTGATTGCGCCACCTGAAGAAGGGAAAAGGATGGGACCAAGCTGATGTCATGCATATTATCCTGGCCCCATCCTTCTCCTGACTGCATTGGGTGTGTTGAGCAGAAAGGGCCTCAGTCTGTGATATGTAACAAGACTTTCCTTCTCTGAACCCACCTTACTTTAATAGTGTAATTAAAAGGGGGTGAAAGGGAGGAGGCGGAAAAGAAAGGGTAAGAAACAAAACAAGAAGGTGGAGGAAGACACAGAGAAGAGATGAAGAAGGCAAGAGAAAAGATATTCCGGGGTCATTTGAGGAAAACTTTTCATAGCAGTGCATAGCCCTGAGTAAGCAAAATAAGGTTACAAACAAATAACATTACAACATATTGTATATTAAACAGTAAGATACCACAGAAACCAGTCAACAGAGAAGTAAAAGATACTGAAGGGAGTGCCCCCCCACCCCAGAAAGACTCCAAACATTTCCTTTCATATAGGTCCATAGGTGGAAGGAGAGACCTGCCCTTAGGCCTAAAAGGCCTGACATATTGAAAGAGCCTTGGCTGCTTGAGAGCATTGGTCTCCTACACAAGTCACTCCTTCTTTGCTCATTGCCATATGTATTGGCTCTGGATGTTGTGAGAGACGGTATGGGCATGCCTTCTATTTAAAAATTGTTTATGTACACCTTAAGAGAATATCCCTGCTGCCAGTCATACCACTCCTGCACCACCACAGCTACAAAGAGAAGCATCCTTCCGTGATGCTCAGTTTTTGGATGATGAGCTCCTGAACAGCAGACATTGGGTCCACTTCCAAGGCCTCACCACCTTGATAGAACCTGACAGAGGCTCTTTCCGCACAAGAGAGATACATTGCTGTGGCATCGTTGTGTCTCGCATACATCCCCACGTCCAACCAGTTTGATGTCGTTCTGTTGTAGTTCGTTCCACATGTGTTCAGCTCTTAAAGCAGTTCACATCATTGTGAAACTGGTGTAATGTAAAAACAGAAAAACTCCAAAGCAAATCAGCCAAAATGGTTCACAGTGTTTTTTCCTACATGTGGAAGCGCTACATCAATTCACACCACAGAGGTGGGCATTAAATTGACCAATCAGCAGTGGTAGAGTGGACCGAGGGAGGGGAATAAGAGTTCCAAGGGAATTGACATGAGGAAGCTACAAATTATTTTCTTTGCTTTTCTTCAATGGAAACTGGAGGACATTGGAGTAAAAAACACTGCTTATAAAATGCAGTAAAACACTCCTCCACTCTAGTGTGGAAATGGCTAGAGCTTACTTTGAGAGTCCAGGGTCATCTCTATGCCATGGTGAGGCAGCAGTGTGATAAAAATAATAATAATGAAACTTTCATTCTCAAAGCTAGAAATTCCCCTTTTCCAATCTGAACTCAAAAGTCTTGAGATGTCAATTTCCTAGAAGTGAGAGGGTAACATATGCTAGATTATGAGCCTTGGCTCCATCCTGTGTTATAACGTGTAGGTGAGAAAAGGGAGCTTCCTCCTTGATTTGCAACTGTTAATTACATTCCTTGTTTAAGGTAACAGACTCTTTGAAAAAATCAAATACCTAAGTTCCTGTTGAATTATCACATCCTATCTGAAATTGATAAACAGACTGGGACAGTTTAATGTTAATAGATCCCAGATGGAGAGGATGAGCTTTGAACTAAGTGTTGTTTTCTGAATATTTACATGAGGAAACCAACTGGTTTAGTATACACAAGGTGGATGCTAAGAAATGGGTTTTGTCTCACTTTGGATCTCCACAAGGTGTTGACCTATTTCTGCTGCAGAAATAAACCTTGCCTTTCCTTAACTTCTTGCTCATGTTGCTTTGCTAATCTGGACCCTCTGTTGAGCAATGAATCTCACTCTTGTAACAGCAGGGCATGTCTTTGTGCTTGTAGTGCTGTGTTTATGTGCAATGGTTCTTTTCATTTGTACTACCCTAATGAAGAAATAGATTTTGAAATGCATTGAGCAATATAACAGCAATTTCTGTGTACCTTCAAAATTTCTTATCCTCCTTTTACCCCCCCCCCAACAAGCTCCAATAACTTCTCCTTGTTCTCTGTTTGTACATAAATGGCTTTTTAAAATATAGATTCGCATAATAATATAAACTAGCACACATTGGTATTGAAAAAAAATCATTTTATAAAATTCCAGACTTAATTATAAAATGCTATGGAAGAGTGAACAGTTGCTGAGTATGCTTCATATCCCTCTATGTGGCAAATCTTTAACCAAAACTGATCAAAATGATTTTGTTCATCAGTAATGTCCTCTCTCTCTCTAGCTTGTTTCATATTGCTCCCTCCTTCCTGCCACCTTCCAAACTTCAGTTAACTATTTTTTTTCCTTTTGGTTTTGGAAAGCATTCAAGTTTCCACTATTTCTGTGATGTTGAAATACAACTCAACAGCCAGTCTCCAATAAATTTGGAAGATCAGTTCTTCCCAACATTTTTTTTCCTGCTCGTCTGTCTTTATAGAAATACCACATAATTATCTTTTCTCAAAAAACCAAACAAAACTAATGAAAGCAGTTATCATTGGGTCCTTTCACACTACAATTATAGCATTACGATTCCACTTTAAATGCCATGGCAACAGCCTATGAAATCTTGGAGTTTCTTGTTTGGTGAAGCACTGCAGCTCTCTGGCTGCGAATTCTGAATACCTATCCCCAAACTGCAGATATCTGCCTAAATACCCTAAAAGCACCAATTATTTTTAATATTGGAAGCTATTCAGGGACAGCCCTGGTTAGTACATGGATGGGAGACTGCCAATGAACACTAAGTGCCGTAGGCTACATTTCAGAGGAAGGAACTAGCAAAACCACCACTGAGTATTCCTTGCCTAAGAAAATCCTATGAAGTTCATGGGGTTGCCATAAATCAAAAGGTGACCTGAAGGCACACACACACACACATACACACATTATTACCGTTTACTAGCCTTACTTTGGAAAATATCAGATATCGTTTTGATATCACGATTCGGCCCCATTCTGCCACCCTCGGCCAAGTGTTTGTGAGGCCCCCGAACAAGCACAGAGCTAGGCATGGCCATTAACTGCTGAACATTCCTTTCTCCACCCAGGCAGGCCAGATTCAGCCAGATCTTCACTCTAAGAGACCTCCCTAGACAAACACCTTATTAAAGATGCACACTAATACAAAGAACTCCCTGCTCTGAGCAGGCAACTTGCCGAGCCAGACACTTGACTGTCAAGTATGCTGCATCCGCATACTAGCCATTCCATCATCGATTTGGACTTCATTCAATCATGTTAAATTCTGACCTTTCGGAGACATTGTCTCGCGCCCAAACCTCATTGTTCTCTCCGAAAGTACAGACTAGCCTACGGTCATATTTCCCCTGTAAAAACCCCTAGCTCCGAGACCTTTCTTGGATCAGTCTGAACTTCCACCCCGCCTCGCTGCCGCTTCGTCCGCCGAGCTTTCCCCTCAGTCTCAGTCCGAGACTGCGCATTTACGGACCTCCATTGTGATCTACTCCGCGCTTTGGACAGGTGTAGTATCACCCAGTTCAACAAATTCCTCTCAAAAGTCCCTCTATACCGCTACTACCTTTATTTTCTATAGTTACTTGTGTGATTGTGTTGCATACACTGTTTGCCTGTATTTAATAAAATCACTGTTATTCTTTCATATTTGGCGTGCTTCTTGACTTGGCCTGACCCCGTAGACATTGGGTTTAAAGATTCCGCTGCGTTGCCCTGCCTCTCGTTTTGCTAACTTGTGCTCTGAGCTAATTTTCCCCACTAATATTTGAGCACGTTTGGAGTTCCTCACGGGACCCCCAGTAAACAAGGTAACGCACACACACAATGCAAATCTCATAATTCCATAGGAGAGAATGAAGGCAGTTAAACCATACAGCTATAAGTGTGCAATGTGAAGGGACCCCAGATTTAGGACATTTCTTCCTGGCAGCATTCATTTATTAATTCAAACATACAGAAAACACTTTATTGTTCTATCTGGGCCTCCATATATACAATGAACATTAGAACAGTTTATAGTAAAGGTTTCATCATGAAGACTTACAGTAAATAAGCAGATTTAAAATGCAGAGTGTTCTTGAAGACTACAAGAACAGAATCACCAATCCCTACAAAAGCAGAACGAGACAGAAACATTTTTGCTGCTTACCTAAAGCTGAGCAACATGGGGATCAGTCTGTTGACCTTCTTGAGGAAGCAATTTCAATTGTCCTGCTGCCATGGAAAGTAATTTTAATTGTTAAAAAGTATATTTGAGCTTTCTGGCTAATAATAGGCCTTCAAGGCAGTTGACAATAAATGAACAATAACAAAAACAAGATTTTTAAACCTCATGCATAAACAAATGTATGTACTTAACAGCCTCCTGTGTCTCATCTTGTGCCCTCGCAGTGCATCACTCCCTTGCTTCTTGCACTTCACTACTTGTACCATTTCCTTTCCCATTCCTTTGCCTATCTTCATGACCTCACAGTATGTTCCTGTTACCCTGTAAATTGGGGGTCCCGGGAAGGGCGCCCAAACTACCAAACAAACTAAGCAAAGATGGAGAAAATTAGCTGGAGCACACTCTTGGCTAACGAGAGGCAGGGCAACGCAGCAAGATCTTTTGCCCTATGTATACAGCGTCAGGTCAGTGAGCAGGCAAATGGTTCAAACAATAATTAAGATTTATTAAACAGTTATTAAAGAAAAGCACAAACACACTCCTAACTAGAAAAGGAAAATAGAATTTGAGGGGAATGGGTGATATGCCACCTGTCCTGTAGTCCTGGAGAAGCCTGATTGAAGAAGTGGAATCCCGGCGTGGCGGCCGAGGGAATCTGCTGAACCGAGTGGCAGCAAGGCAGAATGAAGTCCAAACAATCCGGTGAAAGTTCCAAAGAGCTCTCAAAAGCGGGGAATTTTTATAGGGGAAAGAACAACTGCAGGCTAGTCTGGTCTTGGGCAAAAACAATAAGTTTTGGGTTGGAGACAAAGCCTCCGAAAGATCAGAATTTGCATGATTAAGTTAAGGTCCGAATTGACAATAGTATAGCCGGTATGTAAATGCGGCTAGCTTGGCAGTTAAGTACCTAGCTCACCAGGGCATCCTCTCAGGACAGAGGGTCCCTTTGTGGTAGCATGCATATATAGTGAAGGTGTTTGTTTTGGGAGGTCCCCTAAAGCAGGACTGGGAATATCTGGCTTGATTTGGTGGGAGCAGCAATTAGTAGCCATGCCTAGCTTCGCGCTTGTTTGGCGGGCCTCACAAACACTTGGCTGGTGGCAGAGTAGGGCTGAATTATGATATCAAAATGATATCTTTAGTTCACCAAAGGCCAGGTCAGTAGACGGTGGTAACATTCCCTTGTTTCCTGCAATCTGCCATTTACAGTGTTCTCTCTCCTACTTCTCCTACCCCTCCCCTCTCCGTAGTTTGCACCTTCACAGTTCACCATTCCCTTGCTTCTTACACTCCACTGCTCACATCACTTGCACATTCCTGCTCACACCGTTCAGTCTTCCTTCTTTCATGGCTAAGGCCCTTTCAGCATCCTACCTTCTCATGCCATCCTACAGTCATGATTCCTCAGCATCTCTGCCAGGAAGTGAGCATGATGGGAAAGCTTCCCTCCACACTGGACTGGCTCCCTGTGGAAGGGAGCACGAGGGATGTACCTCTTCCTTCTGCAGCACAGCTGGGCACCTTCCCACGCTGTGCTGGGGCAGGAAACACCTCCATCGTGCTTCCGGGCCTTCTTCGGGGCAGGTAAATGTGGGACCATCACATGACCATGCCTGATCATGTGATGGTCCCACACTTACCTGCCCTGCAGAAGGCCCGGAAGCACTGATGGGGAAAACCCATCAATGATTTACTCTACAATCACACTGTTTGGCAACAGAAGTAGGATGGTAACATGAAAACCTCTTGTCGAAGCATTATTGCAGTCCTACTTCTCTACCATCTCCATGCCGGGACAGGAGCCTCCTGCGGAAAGGGCCTGAAATTCCCAAATGGACTTGCTTCTTGAAGAATAATTGGACCTGCTGAGTACCTCCACATTTTGCCCAATACCTCAGTTTCACAAGAGTCAGAGACTTGCTTTAAAAAAAAAAATGAAAGCTTGAAATCCAGGCCGGATGATGGGCAAAACGGGCCCCAGGTAGCATGTCCAGAATCCAGATGAAACCTGGCCAAACTGAGAATATGGCAACCTTATTTTTATCAT
Source organism: Iguana delicatissima (assembly GCA_948472985.1). NCBI lineage: Eukaryota > Metazoa > Chordata > Lepidosauria > Squamata > Iguanidae > Iguana > Iguana delicatissima. The sequence goes on along the minus strand of CAOKZL010000251.1, from coordinate 2,196,986 downwards.
TAGTTGTGAAATGTTTTCTGATCCTAGTGAGAAGTCCCATCTGTGCAGGCTAGGGTTAAGTCCAAAGCAGAAGAAATATCTCTTTTATTTTCCCTCCTTTCAGTGATGTTGATCCATGTCCAGAAGCAGTTCTGAGAAAAACAGAACTGGGAGGATAGCAATCCTTACCCCTGACTGCCCTGAAAACCTGCCATCCCACCTTAAAATCTACTTTTATTTATTTTTTATCTTTTAGTTATTTTGACATCATTGAGCAAAAAATAATACATTCATTATCAACAAGTGAAAGTATCTCATCACCACCTTTCAAATATTTTGCCAACTGAGGAACCTGCAAATTTTAATTTCTTCTTAAGGTTTTTCAGAACTTTCAAATTTGCCACCTCTGTGTCTCCTTTCAGTAAGGTTTCATTTGCTTATGAAGCTATTTAAAATGAACAGCTGTCCAGTGCAACTTAATGACATTTTCAGACAAATGTACATTGAATTTAATCTCTTATTTTAATTCACCAGTTTTTCTCTCCCAAATAAATATACATTTGCAGGGTTTTATTGTAGCCATATCTAAATATTTAATTCGACTATTGATTGTTTTTATGCTAACTATTTTAACTTTACAAACCTTGTTTTTTAAAAGTATTAACTGACTTCATTCAGAAAGTTAATTAAATATATTCTTGGAAAATTTCTCTACAAACCTTTTAAATTAAATATAACAACCTACAGTGAGCAGGATCCAGAGAACTAAAAGCAGAGTTCCCACTTGTACTGGGGGTGGCATTCCTACCTTCTCCTTCCTTCTGTGGTCTTTTTCGATTATGAAGTGGATGGAAGAGAGGCAGTTGCTGTTGCAAAGTGAATGAGAAAATCAGAGTTCTCATTCTGAGCAAGAGGAAATCTGTTCTTGCACACACTTACTGTCTCATGTCAATTACTTCTTGAGATAAATTATGCTTTAGTTCAGGAGTGAAGAAGTTTGTTTTGTTTTGGCCTCAGGGACACTTTTGGGAGCATGTGAGCAGTGAGCATGGTACTGCACCTTCTCACATATCAGTCACACAAACATGCACATATTTTTCACACTTATTTCATTCATAGCACAGTTCATATCTTGTCTCTTTATCTCTCTCACATACTGAGACACTTGAAAGCTTGCCTCTTCATCTGATCCTTTGAAAAAATCTGAGCAGAAAGCTCTTATCTCCAACCAGCTCTTCTCAGAGAGTGTCTCTCTGCCTGAGAATTGGGGTGAAGACATGGACAAGAAATAGCTAGGTCAGATAGGCAGCCCCATTGTCACTGCTGGTATATCTGGTTCACCTGCTGGGGGTCCATCATGCCAACTTTTAGTTCATTTGAAAAAAGAAAAAGTAGGATAAGAAGATGAATGTCCAAGAAGGTCTTCTGATGTTTTTTCAAGGTCCTTAAGTTGTGATGAGGTTTTTGATTTCTTCCTATTTTAGATATGCGTGTAAATCTGAAAAATAACAGCTTGCGTAGAAGAATGAGTATAAGTTTGGTGACAGCATTGACCAATCTGCTTCCACAGATATCTGCTTCATGCAGAAAACCTGATTAGTACTTGTGAGACTACAGAATAAAAAAAGAAAAGGACAAGAAGTGTGATGCCAAATGAAACTGATGTCAGTGTGCATACACGCTATCATGAGGCACCAGGGAAGTTCTGCATGTTTGGTGTTGAATTTCTCAGGAGTTTTGGCTCACGTAGAAGGAGTATTTCACTCCAAAGACACCAACTTCTTATAAAATACTGTTGAAGTCATTTCATTCAGAAAGGGATTTTTTGGCTGCTCCTTTTTCTTGCTGGCTTAGTGTTAGCCCCCCTCCCCACTCCCCATTTTCTTACAAAGAATATGTGAAGTAGTATGTGAAGTGTATTGGTACCTTGTACTCAGCATTAAGCAAACAGCTATTGACTGATCAAATAATACGTATGGGTTTCATCATGAGCATAATTAAGAATCATCCCTCAACCTGCATTTCTTCTGACTGTGTCAGACTTCAGAGACAAGTTAGGGACATGTCTTTGCCTTTACATGGTTAAGTCCATTGATTTATTTATATCCCACCTTTTCTCCAGTGAACTCAGTGGATCTTCTTTGCTCTACTGTGTATTCATAGCAGCAACTGTATGAGGCAGGTCAGGTGGAAAAGCCTATTATTAGTATTAGCATTATATTATATTTATATCCTATCTTTTTTCCAATGTAGGAACTCTGGACAACTTACAACAGTTAAAAAAATAGTTAAAAGTTCACAGCCTACATGAGCTAAAAAACAATGAAACCATCACAAATTAAAACCAGTTAAGAAAAAGTAAACCATTAAAAACAAAAAACAAAAACAAATAGAAGTCTAGCTTATTATACAAGATAAATTTCCTCTGAGGATAAAATAAAAAAATTTCTAATGGTCTGCCGGAACAAAAAGATCTTAACCATCTGTGGAAAACTAATAAGGAAGATGCTAGTCTATTCTCTCTAGGAAGGGATTTTGAGAGCCTGGGGCAACCACCACGAAGGCCCTCTTCTGTGTTCCCACCAGATGTACCTATGAAGGTGGTGGGGCAGAGAGAAGGGCCTCTTCAGAAGATCTTAAAACATGGACAAACTTGCATAGGAGAATACAGTCCTTCAGATAACTTGGACCTGAGATATATAGGGATTTATAAGGCTTTGAATAGTGTCTGGAAATAGAGAGGCAGCCAGTGAAACTGTTGCAACAGAGAGTTGTGTGCTTTCTGTACCCAGCCGCAGTTCACAATTTGGCTGCAGCTCTTTGAACCAACTGCAGTTTTGAAACACTCTTCACATAGAGTGTGTTACAGTATGTATATGTGTGTCTACATGTGTGTCTTCCAAGTCGCCTGTAAATGTATTGCAACCCCAGGAATTCCATAGGGTTTTCTTAGGCAAGGACTCAAAGTGGCTTACAGATTGAAAACCAGGGGGCTCCACTCCCTGTGAAGAATATTAAGAGTGATTGTGTTCACTGTCCTGGTCATTTCCCTGTTCAAGAGATCAACCAGGGCTTTGACTGGATCACTTGCCAAGGCAGCAGGAAACTCCCCAAGAGCCATCAGAAGTCCATTAAGATCCCTAAGTCTGCTGGGGTGAACTATCTTAATGAATCCTCACCGCTACAGAGACTCTGAGTTCCACTAAGTCTAAACCTGACAAGGAAGTGATCTGTCCAAGACAACACAGCAGTAGAAAGCTCCCCCAGTCCCAGAGCACCACCATCCCATCCTGTACAGAAAACAAGGTATTGGCAGAAGCGAGTTTTAATACAGAAATTTTAATACAGCAGGCTAATATGGGTTGTTGTTGTGTGCCTTCAAGTCGTTTCTAACTTATGGCAACCCTAAAGTGAACCTATTATGGGGTTTTCTGGGGCGGAGAGTGTGTGACATGCCGAAGATCACCCAGTGGATTTCCATAGCCGAGCAGGGAATCGAACCCTGGTCTCCAGGGTCCCAGACCAACACTCAAACCACTATATCACTCTGGATCTCATGATATGGGTAAGTGCAGGAAATCTGATTAATCTGGATTTTAAGTCCATATTATTTGGAAGACCCCCCCAAAAGAAATGCGGAACTTAGAAGTAATGAGCCATAAGCAGTGTAGTTACTTGTGATGGGAAGGCGGCCTAATAAAGGTGTAACAAAGCCACAATTCAGAAGTAACATATCAGATAAAAATGGGATTATTTCATTGGGGAAATCAATAATGCTTTCTAGTTGCTTTCAAAAGTCACTTGCAAGGGCATTTTAAAAGGAATTTTGGTAAGATTTTTTCAAGTTTAATACCATTCTCCTATCAATCCTTCAAAAGAGTGACAGCAAGTAATGGAAAAATAATAAGCAGAGTGACAAAAACATGTGCACATAGAAAAAGCTAAGTGTGCTGAAGTATTCAATGCAACTTAAAATGAATGAAATCATTTTGCGTCCATTTTCTTAGCCAAACTACCAATGTACGCAAGTGATTTTTTTTAAAAAAAATCCTTCCCCATGGCACATGAAAAAGAAACTTAATTGATGTACCATTAAACTATCTTTTTTTTCCCCAAATGGTAAATCTGACTTGTTTGGATTCTACAATGTACTGAGTCTCTGGCCTGAATATTTAGTGCACTAATAAAGCATAGCCTACAAACAATTGGCATGGGGATGTTGAAATATCATAGGCTTCTGAATTAGTCTCACTGTTTGAGTCAATTCATGTAGTAATGAACTCGAGCATCCACCAGCTCCTAGACATCTGTGATGCCAAAGAAAAAGAAGTGTTATTATCTTTGGTATCTGGGTTGTAAAGTCATGTCGCATTGAAATTCTGTGTGTATCCATATGCCAAAGTGTATTATCATAGCCCAGAAACTCATTTACATCTTGCCAACAGGAGGCTTAGAAAACCTCGATGTCCTCAGATTTGCTTCTTACAGGCTGAATATAAATCTTCCAGGCATTGTGCATGAATATTATGACAGCTTTGGATGGACCGAAAAGTATGTCACATCCAGAGGAAAAAGAAGATGCAAGTTAAAGACAGACAGATCAGGAAGCAGAAAAGTCAGCCATGAACTTCTAAGCCTTCAGGTCAACGTTCACACATGTGGGGATTGTTTATTCTGAGTAAACATGTCAAAATGAAAGTATAATTTGATCTCTGACATTTTGACTGCAAAGGTTCATGTTTTGCAGAAAAACTGGGTCTAGGGGGCAAAGAGTTTAGTAAGCACATACTATTGCAAATGTTGCCTTCTGAACTGTTCATGGTCATTTTTATTCACTCAATCCCTCTCCCTGCCCCCCCCAAAAAAACAAAATTTGTAATATTTCCAAAGTATAAGTAATTGAACACCAAAACTGCAATACATAGTATCAGCTCTCACTTTGCTGGAAAAGGATAAAAGTTTTTCACAAACATAGGTAACTTCCACAGTGCTGTTCTCTGCTGCATGAAACAATCTGTTTCATGGAGGTAGTAGTGAAAAGATGTTTGTGCAGAAGTGCGGACTGAGGGCAGTGAAACTGAAGAGTCTAACTGTACTTTCTGGGGAAAAAAGTCCAGTTCCATTTGTGTAAGGTTGTGTGTGTCATCCAAGGATGGGAAATTTATGATAATTGTTTAATGTATTTCTGATTATGGGTAGCCTACTGAAACATCTCTATATATCCCACTATCAAAGTATTGCATATAGAGAGCATTGTTAAATGCAGTTTGGCACTGCATCAATAGGAGTATAGTGTCTAGATTGAGGGAAGCGATGGTACCACTCTATTCTGCTTTGGTCTGACTCTGCTTGGAATAATGGGCACCACAGTTCAGGAAGGATATCGGCAAGCTGCAGTTCTGCCCAAAGGAGGGCCACCAAAATGCTAGAAGGCCTGAAAACCATGCCTATGAGGAGACATTTAGGGATCTGGGTATGTTTAGCCTAGAGAAGAGAAGTTTAAGAGGTGACAGGATAGCCATGTTCAAATATTTGAAGGAATGTCATATGGGGGATGGAGTGAGCCTGTTTTCTGCTGCTCCAAAGACTAGGTCACAGAGCAATAGCTTCAAACTTCAGGAAAAGAGATTCCATTAAACATTAGGAATAACTTCCTTATGGTAAGAGCAGTTCAGCTATGGAATGTATTGCCTCAGAGTGTGGTAGAGTCTCCTTCTTTGGAGGTTTTTAAAGGCTGGATGGCTATCTGTTGGGAATGCTTTGATGGTATATTCCTGGGTGGCAGGATGTTGGACTCTGTGAACCTTGTGGTCTCTCCCAGCTCTATGATTCTAAAAGGGTTTTAAGAGCAGTAACAACTTATAACCAAGAATAGGCATTTGCTTGTGAAATGAGAGGAGGCTCTCCTCTCCACTCAGTCTATTAACCTTCTATGATTAAGATTTCATTAGGACATAAGTCTTGATTGCAGTAGGACATAATTCCCATGCTCCCCACCCTTTGCTTAACAATCAAAGCATCACAGAGAAGAAAAGAAAATCAGCACTGAGCCTCTGATTGGAACACACTGGTGTCTGAACATGGCTAATCTTGTTGGTACAGATTATGGATGACAATTACACATCTGGCCTCTAATGTCTGTAGCTGCATGTATGGTGCTCTTTGCTGGACCATTTCAAGGCACTGTCAGTTGTGACAGCAGCTATCTTGGGGGAATCTACCAGTCTACTCTCCTTTCAACCAGTGATAGCTGGTTGGACATCACCAATCAGCAATTTGTTACAGGGAAAAAACTGTACAGATGATCACATTCTGGCATGCAAGCACTTGGTGGCCTGTCCCCCCACCCCACCTTTAAAACGTCTAGAAGTAATCCACATGAACCGGGAGTAGAGACTTGCTATGAAAGGAAGTGACATTTTTCATACCAACGTCACTATTGCCAACAAGTTTTAGTGGCAACTGAGCTGTCTCTCTCTGTGATGCAGAAAAGTGCCAGACTGCCCTGGGGTAGCATAGAGCCCTCCAGACTGACAAGGCAGGGTGTAACAAGAGTATTTTTTTTTTCAGTGACAATACATTGAGAGAAAGTGTGAGCAAGAAATGCGCATTGCAAATTGAGATTATATACCTGATTTGACTCTAATGATGTCATTGCACTACCACAAGCTCCACTGGGCTAGCATAAATGAATTTTTAGAATATAAGGTATTTTTAGAGTCAGTGTAATCTAGTACAGTTAACAATTAGCTGTACAATGTGGACTACATGTATGGATATGTTCTTATACTACTCTTTGTACAGTATCCAGTACAGCTACACTACTAGAATTTTTTGCTCCCCCAGAGGTACACTGAATCTAGGCCTAAATGCACTATTAATCCTGGAAAATATTGCACATCTGCAATGACAAATGCCTAAATTGTTTCTTGTCTGTAGCTATGGGTTGCAACAATTTTAATCTGTCTCTGAATATGCAAAGGAGTCTACACAATTGTTTTGGTGAATTTGCTGCAGGAAGTTCCATACCACCATTTTGCATAGTAGAGCCAGTTTTTATCCAGATTATTATGAGCTCTGGTAAGAGCTACATATCTGAAAAAAGCCTCAGGTAAATGTGAAAGTGGTGAAACACCATTATCAACATATGACATATGGATCTTAATGTAATTACTAAAATTCCTATTTCTAGCAGCTTCAAGCATATGGGAAGGATCTTGATGAAATTTTAATTTGCAATGTACTTTAAGGGCTAGTAATGCCTTAAACTAATTAAATTTGATTAGCAGAAGGGTATGAAGTTAATTTAAAATACATGTGTGGGGGTTATTTTGGAAGTTGAAGTCTAATGTTTATTAAATGTAAATGTTATTAAGGCGAGCTCAGTTGCCTAAATACTCCATAAATAAAAAAAATGTGGTATGATCCTAAATTGTGAAATTATTCTGTCTCGCAGTATTATTTGTGTGTGTGAAGAGGAAATATTCATGTGGGAAGAAAGATGAGTTGATGCTGCTACTTTGGAAGTCTCACTATACCAGACCTACACAACTTGGCAGCAGGTAAAGGCTGAAATTAAATAGGCAGATAGGTTTTTAGCACCTCACTTTCCAAGTAAAGTTATAATAATGGTATAATAATGTTTTTTATTTGCAAAATAAATTATAGTATAATTAATGATTAAATTATTTTGCAAATAAAATAAACCACATTATCAAAAAGGGAAATTAGAGAAGTTTTTCCTAATGTTTAGGTGGAACTTCTTTTCCTGTAGTTTGAAGCCTCCTCCATGTCCTGGGGCCTTTCTACGCTGTTATTGTGCCATTATTCCACTTTCAACATCCTGGGGAATTCTGGGGTTTGTGTTTTCCTGAGGTCAAAGAGCTCTCTGCCTGAGAGTTCTAAATACCCCTCCCTAAACTGCAAATCCCAGAATTCCACAAGATGAAAAAAGTGGAATAATAGCACTTTAACAGTGTAGTGTGGAAAGGCCCCTAATCTATTAAGCAGCAGAAAACAAGCTTGCTCCATCTTTTATATGTCATTCTTTCAAACAAGAGCTTCACAAAAGTTCCTTTTGGTGAACTGCAACCTCCCAAAACACCAGGTAACATGATTACTGACTGGGGAATTCTGGGAGTTATAGTCTTAAAAAACAATGCTTTCGAACTTTGGGTAAGCTTTTGTCTCACCTGGTGGCACAGTGGTTAAATGCCAGTACTGCAGCCACAACATTGTGAGTTCGATTCTGCCGGGCTCCAGGCTGACTCAACCTTCCATCCTTCTGTAGATCAGTAAAATAATTACACAGTTTGTTGGGGCAATTAGCTAAAATACATGTAAACCACTTAGGGAGTGCTTTGCACTGATAAGCGGTATAGAAATGTAACTGATACTGCTATAGATTTGGTGAATTATTGCTGTTGTGTTCTTCGAGTCATTTCCAGCTTATGGTGACCCTAAGGCAATCCTATTACTGGATTTTCTGGGGTTGAGAGTGTGTGATCCACCCAAGGTCACCCAGTGGCCTTCCTTGGCTGAAAAGTTCAAATCTTGACTCTGCTACAAACTCACCCATCAAGGCTGGGGAAACCTTCTTTCTTAAATTTAACCAAATACCACTAATACACAACATGGGGAATGACAACACTGGCCATTTCTGCCCTACACGATTATATTGCTGTTATTCTACTTTCAGCAGCCTGTGGAATTCTGGGATTTGTAGTTTCCTGAGGCCAAAGAGCTGAGAGCTAAAGGCCCCTTCCTAAACAGCAAACCTCAGGATTCCATAGCAAGTTGAAAGTGGAATAAGAGCACTGTAACAGTATAGGGCAGAAATGGCCACTGTCTTACTTCTTGACCTGTTGTTAAGATGACTGAGATAATGCAGATGTGGCAAACTGTGATTACACAAAACCAGTAAATAGGATTATTGGAAAGACAAGAAAGCCTGCCTTAAGAAATGTAGCAGTGTGTAATTTGCAAAAGTTTTGCAAAAGATAAAAAGGGAGGGGAACAATTTGGGGTGGCAGAAAAAAAGTATTATTTATGAGGAAGGAGGAAGAAAACAAATTTGGAGGATAAATAAGGGGAATTCCATATGGTGTGTGTGGGGGGGTGGAATTTATGATGGTGCACACCAGAATAGACCTAAATTGCATTTTAAAATGCAATCCTTAAATGCAATTTAATTTTTTCCAATGCAGTTTAGGAGGGATGGGGGTCAATGAGGACACTGACCTATAATAAGCTGCTTCCACCAGAGGCTCCCAGTTTGCTGTGTAACAGTCCATGTTGGCTTGCTCAAGGAAGAGGAGATTACTTCCTTTCTTGCCCCCTCCAGCCCAGCTGGTCTTCTCCTTTTCCTGGACACTTCTGCCCTCACCACCCATCCAAGGGAAACAGAAAGAGAAGAAGCAACTGCCACCATGTTGCAAGAGGACAAAAGGTAGCATCAGCTCAGCTCTCTGCGGCCCCCCGGAGGGAAGGAGGAAGGAACAGCCCAGTTGAGTTAATTCAAAACCATCAGCAACCTAATTGCTGCAACCTTTTTTGGCCCTTGCACTCACGAGTGATGTGGGCCATACAAAATCCTTTGGTGGGCCACATGAAGCCCACAGGCCTATGTTGTGCAGGCTTGTACTATATAATATATGGCCCATAATGTCTTTGCTTATATTTCATGAGCAGTATATAAATGCAGTATTGAAAACAATGCATAGCTCAGATTTCAGTGGTAACTATTTGATTCTTTCCCCTTTTTTTGTGCTTCTCCAAGATTCTCTGAATTGGGTCTCTTATCTCTAGCAGGGTGTATGGGAAATTTCTTGGGAAATCCATGCGATTATGTAGCTTATATGACTTCAAGTATGCACATATCCCTTGGTCTTTAGTTCTTGCTCACCTATATTTAGAGGATGAAAATGGTAGGATCTCTCCTGGGATCCTGTTTCACTAACCATCTAACATATGATGTTATTAGAATGTTAGTAAAGTTAGTTCTGTGGGAATAATGCTTAATGATTTTTGCTAAAGCACTGAACTGCAGATGGCAAATCCTCCTAGGCTGGTACGGCATTGCTGAATTATTATTTTAAAATGTCTGTGATAGGGTTCTATGTCTCTCAGATATATTTTGTATAGACTAAATATAAATAAAGTTAAGCACAACCTTTTTTTCCCCAGTGTGCTCTAGATGCCTTTCCGTATTTAGAGTGGTAATACAACAGTTTTATCTGCCTACAATTTTCTTTTTTCTTGGCAAACGGCAGGCATTCTTCTGCTTGTATCTTTAATTTTTCAGATTTTTTATTCCTAGTCAGTAAATCTGTTTAAACTTTCCAGGTGCCCCTTATTATTAAGGATGCGCCTTATTTGTGGTCCTGAAAGCTTATCCAGTAGAGTGGCTGTGGTCTATAAAGACCATCTTAACCTGACCAGAATACAGTGACCCCTCAGTTTTTGCAAGGGTTTGGAATGCAGAACCCTCTCTAAAGTAAAAAAGAAAAGAATAACTCCCCCCACCTGCTCAAGTGAGTGCTCCCCTTCACATTCCCTTCCAGGGCTCCCACCACCACCACCATTCACTTTAGCCTGGGTGTGCTGACTTCCAGGCTCATGGGTGATAGGCAATGGGTGATCCCCTCCATTCCCTTGCATTTTGCTCAGGCACACTGCCTTCCAGGCTCATGGGGAATAGGCAAGCAAATGGGAAGGGTCAGCAATATGACCAGAGAAGGCACATGTATGGAACTGTCCCCTGCTATTTTCTTGCCTTTTGCCCAGGTCCATGGAAGGAAGACATGGACACTGGGGCAAAAGGTAAGGGTATGGGAGTAGGAGAAGGGGGGAGGCAAGCAGGCACCTTGTAAGTAATAAAATTTGTGAAGGTCAACCACATTGAGTGTGTATATCTGAGTCTGAAAACCAGGGATACCCTAGAGATTTTAGTAGTGTACTGTCTACCCTGCTGCCTATCAGACTCCCTGGCTGAACTCACAGAACTAGTCTCAGGGCTATTGCTGGAGTCTCCGAGACTTTGGCTTCTGGGTGATTCAACATTCCACAGGAGGCCAGTTTGTCAGGTACAGCTCAGGAGTCCATGGTATCCATGACTAACATGGGCTTATCCCAATTATTTTCAGCAGGTCACACCTTTGATGCAGTTTTCAGCTCAGAACACATGGATCTGTGGCGGAGGTGATTAATACCTCTGAGTTGTCATAAACAAATTGCTTTCTGGTCAGGGCTAGCCTCACAGTTACAACCTGCCTCTGAAGGGGTGGAGGACCTATTAAAATGATCCATCCTCAGTGGCTAATGGATCCCTTGAGATTCCATTCCAGGAAGCCTTAGATGGTTTTACACTGACCTCACTGACACTGTCACCTCCAAACATTCTCTCTGACCTGCTACTAAACAGGTTCCTTGGTATACAGAGACCCTCAGGTTGCTGAAACAGGAAGGATGATTACTAGAGTGCAGATGGCAGAAAACTCAACTTCTATACAACAACATGATATAGAGAATATCTTTGTTCCTATAGGGTGGCAATATGTGCAGTGAAGAAAGCCTTCTACTCTGCATGTATTGCATCTGTGAATTCGCATCCAGCTGAGCTATTCAGGGTGGTGAGAGGTCTGACCCAGATATCCTCCCCCCAAATCCGATCTTATAGCCTTCATTACCTTGCTGTGATGCCTTTAATGACCATTTCACAGATAAGATCACTTGTATAAGAGTCAACTTAGATGCTATTGTTGGAGTGGAAGTTGATAATGTGGGTCCAGTGACTCTGTGATCAGTTTCAGTGGGTAAGTAGTGCTGATGTGGACCAGCTGCTGGGGCAAGTAAGGGGGACAATTTGTTTTCTCAATCCCTGTCCATCTTGGCTGGTTGTCCAGGGAGGAGATACAATTAAACTTTGAATACAATATATTATTAATGTATCTCTCAAGGAGAGGAATTTTCCATCCTGTTTAAAAGAGGTAGTGATTAGCCCACTTTAGAAAAAGCCCTCCCTGGATCCCTTACACCTTAATAACTATAGACTAGTGTGAACTGGCCTGGCCTTTGGTAATCCTTAGATATCATTTTGATATCACAATTCGGTCTTGTTTTGCCACCAGCCAAGTGTTTGTAAGGCCTCCGATCAAGCACGAAGCTAGGCATGGCTGTTATATGCTGACTCATACTTGTTTACACCAAGGCAAGCCAGAAACTGCCAGATTTGCTTTAGGAGACCTCCCAAAACAAACACCTTGATTAAGGTATGCACGCTCACACAAAGAGACCTCTACCCTGAGCAGGCACCCTGGCGAGCTAGATGCTCAAGTGCCAAGCTAGCCGCATCTGCATACCAGTTATACCATTGTCAATTCGGACTGTAACTTAATCATGTAAATTCCAACCTTAGGTTTGTATATGACTAGCTTTCCCTAATAAAACCCCCCTGGTTCCGAGAGTTCCTTGTTGGACCTTGTGGTCTTGGCAGAGTTTGACTGCCAGCATATATCAGGATAGTTGAAATCTCCCATTACTACTGCATTTCTCCTCTTTGAATGTGTGGTAATTTGCTCAAGGAAGGCATCATCTAAGTCCTCAACCTGGCTTGGAAGTCTGTAGTAAACCCCACAATAACATCCCTATTTTTCCTTGCTCCCTTAATTCTTACTTACATGTTCTCAACCTGGCTTCCTGGATTTAAGTCATGGATCTCTTCATAGGTGAAAACATCCTTGACATATAAAGCTCCTCCTCCTCATTTCTTGTTTGGTCTATTTCTGCAAAATAGGTTATACTCCCCTATTATTACATTCTAATCATGAGACTCATCCCACCAGGTTTCAGTGATGTCTATTAAATCATATTTATTTTATTGTGCTAAGAGTTTGAGTCCATCTTGCTTATTTCCCAGGCTCTGTGCATTAGTGTAGACTAGAGACATTTAAGACCATATACCCTTCCTGCAAATCCTTTACTAAAATTACTTTTCCTCCCACTGTTGGTCTCTAGTACTACTTGGCCTGGTCTATCGATATCATTTGGGTTTTTTTGCCCAGCATTCGCTGGATCCTTGTCCTGAATAATACTGTCACCTTCCCTAGCCAAATTCAGTTTAAAGACCTCCTGATCCACTTTGAGAGACTGTTAGCAAAAACATTCTTGCCAACGGATGTGAGGTGCCACTGTCCATTTTCAGAATTGCAACTGAATTGAATCTGCATTGGTTAGACCTCATTTGGAATACTGTGTCCAGTTCTGGGCACCTCAATTCAAGAAGGATATCGACAAGCTGAAGCATGTCCAGAAGAGGGCGACCAAAATGGTGAAAGGTCTGGAAGCCATGCCCTATGAGAAGTGGCTTAGGGGGCTAGGTAAGTTTAGTCTGCAAAAGAGAAGGTTAAGAGGGGACATGATAGCCATGTTTAAATATTTGAAGAGATGTCGTGTTGAGGAAGGAGTGGGCTTGTTTTCCGCTGCTCCACAGACTAGGACAAGGATCAATGGATTCAAGCTGCAGGAAAGGAGATTCCACCTGAACCTCTGGAAGAGCTTCCTGATGGTCAGAGCTATCCTGCAGTGGAATATGCTGCCTCAGAGTGTGGTGGTTTTTCTTTGGAGGTTTTTAATCAGAGGCTGGATGGCCATCTGTTGGGAATGCTTTGATGTGTGTTCCTGCATGGGAGAGGGTTGGACTGGATGGCCCCTGTGTCTCTCCCATCTCTGTGATTCTATGATTCTAAGACCATCTTCGTGGAAATGCAGACCATGGTCCAAAAACCCAAATCGCTCCCGGCAGCACCCTCTGTGGAGCCAGCTGCTCACCTTCACTATTCTTCTCTCCCTTCATGGCCCATGTCCTTGAAAATGTTGTTGTTGTTGTTGTTGTAGATGTCCCTTACATAAAAGTTAGAAGGCTTTTCCTTTTATATAGACTAAACAAGATGACCCCCTCCCCAAAAATCCCATATTTCTGGTTATGAGCCCTTCATAAAGACAGAATATATGGATCTTGTAATTTATGAATGTGGACAATATGAGAAATATGTGGCTAAATCAATAGTTTAATTTGGTATTTAGGTAGAGCATGAATGTGCTGGCCAGAATCCTGTTATGACCTTATATTTTTGAAAATGTACTTATGTCTGAGGAAATTAGAATTGTGCAGTTGTATGATGTTTGTATCCAGTAGAGGGCTGTTGTTATGTTACTACATGGCTGAGGCAGCAAAGTGCCTGACGCATATTAGTGTTCAATCCACATCAGTGGGTGATGTGCATTGCTGTACAATGTGTCTGAATATGCTGTGCACTGTGGTGTGAAATGTGTATCCGTGCACATTATGCACTGATGTGCATTGTATATCAGTGTAGACTAGGTACTGATGTGCACCATGCACCACTGAGTGCGATACATCAATGTGCAACACACACTGATGTGCATTGTGCATTAGTGTATGCTGGTGTCCTATTATGCACCTTCACAATCCAATAAAGGGACTTCTTAGTGCCTGTGCTATGTAGCTAGGTAGATGTAACATTAACAGGCCATATAGGATTCTGGTGGCTAACTGTTACCTTCTGATGATCAACCTGCACATCATGAATTTAGACTGTCCCTTATGGCTATCTTGAAAATCTTGCAAGACTAATCCTATCCCAGGAAAAGTTCTACTTGAAGCCTGGGGCTACATGTGGCTTTTGTTCAGGTCTCATGTGGCCCTTAATTGCAAAAGCCTTGTGCAAGTTCAGTTCTGTGAGAGTAGTCCCCTTTTCAGCAGTTCACTAGCTGTGGAGGAAGCAGGATGAGAGGGGACAGGAGCAAGAGAAACGTGATGACAGAGAAAAGCAATTCAAATTTTGCTTTTAGCTCCAACCCCATCTACCATTCAGTTAGGCCTCCCACAACCAGCAGGCAGCCCTCAACAAATTACCCTGAGGGAATCTAGTCTTTGGCAGGTGGACCAACATACCATATATGTACATTTCCCTCACCCATTCAATCATCATAGCTTTATCCTGACACTGCAGGAGTTGTGTGAGGTTCTTGAATAGGCAGCAGCTTTCTGGCAGGTATCTATATTATCTAGTTGGATTTAAAGCTTATACAAGATTTATATACCACCTATTAGAAGAGAAATAAACAATATTTCCTTGAAATAAATCAAGCAATTACACAATAGTAGCAACCAATTAATTAAATCAAATAAACCATTCAAGCAAAATATTCCAACAGCAAGAAAAAAAAATTAAATGCAGTGTTCGCTTATAAGAATTTAAGATTCAGGAAAAAGCAGGCCCCAAAAAATGATGAAGTGTTAAAAACTCTGATAAAAATATTAAGAATTCTAGACTCTGAAAACACCGTTATCTCTCATTCCCACCAGCTGCTGAAATTAATCTTTCAGTTAGATAGGATCTCCAAGGCAGAGCTAAATACCTGAATAAGTTTGTATGGGTGCAAGTGGCTCTTCAAATAACCTCACACAAATCTGTTCAGACTTCTGGAGGGCAAAGCTAGCATTTTGAATTGGGCCTAGAAATAGGAGCAATGTAACTTTTACTACAGGGTGGACACTTTCCAGAGCCTGGAAAATCACACTAAGATTTTCATCTCTTCCACAGGGCCAGAATCACTTGCCATGTTGGCAGCTAGATGTGACATCATGCTCCTCCCAGGTGCCTTTTGGCTATTTTTGTGGGTTGCAGAGGAATTCTTCTCTTTGGGGGAGAAGGGCTTCTCAAAACAGAATATTTATTCAGTTTGAAGCCTTTGTTTCCCCACCGCCCAGCAAATGGAAGAAAAAGGGGCTGATGAAGGTTTGGTGGGGTCCATGAGGGTCTCACGGGTTGCATGGGACCCCCCCACCCTGGGCCTCTCAATTCCCACTCCCATCAATAGTATCAGAATCATATGTTTTGATAACCTATCCACCAGCAGTCAGACACTGAAATCAACTTTCTAGATTATCTTCAAAAATAGATAGATACACAGTATGCTGTAGTTATTCAGCATGGATGTGACTGGTACACAGATAACTGTGGCAACATCTGACTTCTCTAGATGGGGTCTTCACAAGAATAGGTCTAACCTATTCCAATGAGTTTATTAGGTATGTATAAATAATGCCAGTTTTCATACTGAAACATGTTCAATGAAACTTAAAAGCTTTTATGCATCTTTCTATTATTTTGTAATTCTGTCCCTATTATGCAGGTTCATAGCTGCAAAAGCTCTGCATATCAGTGGTATTCACTATGTGGCCTGTGAACTTAACTACCGCTTTAAAACAAATTACCTACATAGGAAGCATTTTAGGAAATTCATAGAAACCATATTCTGTTGAGTCCTCTAGTTATCAGCCTCAAATGAAATCATTGTCCTTATGAAATGTGTTTGCCTTCTTTTGTTGTGCAACACACAGTCTATTTGGAGGGAAAATGATTGAGCATTACAGCAAAGGTAGTTTTTGTTGACCTTGCTGAAGTGGCTCTTTACATTCCAATTGTGCAGCAAAGTCGACCTTTTACTTTGAAGCCGGTTTTAAATTCACTTCATCTCAGGCTCATTAGCAATGCTGGCAGTGAGATGGAGCTCCACTATTGATAGATGTCTTCAGTGAACTTTGGGAGAAAGGAGTAGTCCATGAACTCAACAGAAATCTCTCATTTCCTAGAGGCACTACTGATGCCCCCATTATTTTTTCCACTTGCTTTCTCTTCTACTGCACTTGTAATGCTGGATCTTTCTGTCTTTGGCTGGTGTCACCTAGGTTGAGATTTTTTTTTTTCTAGGTATATTTTCCATATGCACTTGCTAGTTCTCACAGACTGAAAGGTGCTTTGCACAAGAAGCTCACTGACTGATGAATGCAGTCTTTACTAGACTGAACCATTTCAGATTGAAGATGGGGAATGTGTAAAATTACATGGTTCCCAAGCTGAAGAATATCCCAAAACTTTGTCACATGTTTTCTTTTTTGGACTATGGCTCTCAGAATCCTGCTCCCTCTCTCCTGCAACAACATGGCTACTTTTCTAAGTTCTATAGTCTAAACTGAGAAAACTAGAGCTCCCTTGGGGAAAAGATCTCACCACCTGAAATCAGGCAATTTCTCTCTTTGTGTTTCAGTACCATGTGGACCCAGCTTTTAGGGTTCAAGTCTTTCTGGGAGGGATTTGGGTAGGGGTGGGGTTACCAGGAGCTGCAGAAGAAAGACAGGGAAGGAAATATTAGTTGGTCTGTTTTCTGCCTGGACATTCATGGATAGAATCCTAAGAGATGAATTGTTGTCTTTAACATCTAACTTTCATAGTTGTGTATGTGTGTGTGTGTGTACGTTTTAAATAGATATCAATATTCTTTCTGCCTCTGTCTCTCTTTTGTGATCTCCTGCTGTCCAGTTTGATCATGTAAACAGTTTGATCTTATAAGAAGAGCATATTGATAGATCTCTAGCTGACATGTATGTGTGTTTTTCAAATAAAGACCATGCTCTTTCTTTCTTTCTTTCTTTCTTTCTTTCTTTCTTTCTTTCTTTCTTTCTTTCTTTCTTTCTTTCTTTCTTTAAATCTTCCACAGTCCAGTTTGATCAGGCAAAGACCAATTTGCCTAGGATCAGAATCTATGGTAGATTTTTGGTGACTTGTGCCAAATCTTCAAGTTTCCTCACTCTTGGTTTTTAAACAATAGCACTAACAGTGCTCCCCCATTTTTCTTAAAGTGTAATTCTTCGCATTGTTGTTCGGCTCCCAATGTGTTCAGTTGGGTTTACACACTATTTTAGAATTATAAGCTGAAAGAAATCAAGCCTGAGGAAGAAACCCAGAAGTGCATTTTGTGTGAAAGGACTCAGCATGCTTGATGCCCTTGTGTCTCTAGCATCTTCCATAATGGGTGACACATGCTTGACAAGAACTCCCCTCCCCCACAAGTTACCATAGAACCCCTTAGCCGTCTGCACCAGAGGCACAGCTGAATCTTTCTGTTCCAAAGAGCCTGGTCAGTTTTAAATGGACTGTCAGTAGTGGTGGGAAAGTCCAACCAAACATAGGCATCCTGGATGGCTTGAACAGGTAGGCTCTCAAGGCCAGCCAGAAGCTTCATTCTGGTCCACTCTGAGATCAGAAAAAGCACTTTCGAGGAGTGCTGTTGATTTCCATATCCTTAGAACAAAGCTAGGGAACTCTGGGACATCCATTTGTTTCGGTACAGTTCCTACCATACTTGATAATTTGTCACAGTGGTTGGAGTTTCTGGGATTTCAGGTCCAAAACATATGAAAGGCCAAAAATTATCCACATCTTAGAGGATCTTCATTTTCTTTCTCCTCCTCTTTCTTCAACATAGATAGGCAACCCATGACCATGGATCACATGGCCGGGACCACATAAAGTCCTCAGGGACCTCTCATGTCCCTTATTGTTATGTGTGCTCAAGCTGAATCTAACTTAAGGCAACCCTATCATGCAAGATTTATTCAGGGGAGATTTGCTATCATCTTCCTCTTAGGCTGAGAGAAGGTGACTTGGCTAAGGTTGCTCTGCAGGCTTTCATGGCTGAACAGAAATTCATGCCATGACCTCTGGAATCATAATCCAAGACTCAAACCATTTCACTGCACTGGTTTCTAGTCAATTTCAAAATCTTGTTGTGTCCTACCTTCTTTTTTATCCTTCTGAAGGCTGAACTCAATGCCTTTTTATGTGCTTTCCAGCGGGATCAGTGTCCTCAGTCTATTTTCTCCATCTGCTGTCCCTGGAGAAGAAACTGTGCCACTGAAGAAAGATGCTAGTCATATACAAACCTAAATCTAATCAGAAGATAACATCTGTGGTAGATCTTTAGAATTCCAGGTGTTGGACTTTATGGGTTGGACTTTGGGCTCATAAGTGCAGCTGAACAAGAGAAAGCAAGTGGGAAATTAGAGAAAGGAAGGAACCAATGGCAACAGAAGAGCAAACTGAAAGCCTAGTGACAGGTAGTCAGCCTGGCTTTGTATGGGAGGGCTATGTTGAATGATTGTTCTCATCTCTGTGTGTGCCATAAAAGCAAACCACACCTTACTTTGCAGATGTATATATCTCTCTAACCATTTAAGCTTTAAAATTAGCACTGGGAACAGTTTGGATCAGGATGTTAAGCACAGGAGGTAGAAGGTGTTCTGCATCTTTGACTTCTGCTGTGGTCTTAATGTTAACATCCCTTCATCTTGTTCCTAAAGTTTATAATATTAAGAAAATTTCTTTCTTCATACATATGTGGATTATGCAAAATACATTTCCAAGCTCAGCAACGTAAGGCACATTGATTTATCCTAGATTTAACAAAAGTGATTTGGAAAGTTTTCTATATAAGTGAACGTTTTGTCTTTGTTAAGCGGGTGGTAAATTTTTTCCTCTTCCAAAAGTCAATACCAGGCCTGCCAGAATGCTTAATGTGTGCCTTGAAGCTGTCATTTCAAATAAAGACAGACACACTAGATTCCATTTAACAAACTATTGACGTTTCCTTCCCCTATTATTTTAAAGACATAAAGATGTACCTTGTCTTTTAAAAGAAAATAACATACGAGAGTCTAATGTAGCTGCTAAGTCAATCTCCTAACAAAGCATGTTTACTCAAAAAAACAGCTTTGGATCCAATGTAAGAGTTATATTGGAATCCTTTGATTTTTCTGAAGGTTTCACTTTGTAATTATTAACAGAAACAACAATGGAAGAAGAAGACAAGGCAGTTACATACTCTTTAATGTTTGATAAATGTGGGCACCCAAGAGTAGGGAGTCAGTGTTGAACTGAACCGCATTAATAATGAATTGAGACTGCAACCTATTCCACCAACTTGTACAGAGGAGAAAGCAACATTGACAGATTTTCCCATCCCCAGCAGGGGACAGCATTCAGTCCACTAGGCACTGCAACTGAAATGCAGAGTCAATCAAGATGATATGTTCATCATTTCTTTTTTCAGAAGTCCTGTCAAAGAGGTGAATGAAGTTTGTTTGTCATAGTATGTGATTTTCTTCCTTATTTAGCATTCATTTGACGTGCCTTGTATTGTCACTGGTCATTGTTCAGTATGGACCTAATTTGTAAGTCTGATTGTTGAGGCACACATCTCTGGGGCCCTTTCCGCATGTGGGGAAGAAACCGCGCGAAAACGGGACTCACCAGATTTCTTCGGCGTCCGGCTGAGTTCATTGGGACGAGGAGCAGTGCAAGCTCGTCGCTCTGCACTGCTCCAGCGTCCAAAATGGCGGCTTCCGGTTGGTGGAGGCTGTCCACCAACCTGAGAAGCTCGCCAGCCTAAAGCCCACCCCCGGCAGATCTGCAGGCACGCGCTAGTACACGCCTGCAAATCTGCAGCGGAGCACGGCGACGGAGCGACACAGAGTCGCGTGCTCCATGCTTTTTAAAAACCTCTTAAAAGAGGTTTTTAAAAAGCACGCTGCATGACCAGTTCCGGTCACTCTGAACCGGACTGAGGTCCGGAACTACGAAAAGTAGTCCGCCCCAGTCCACTCCACGGTGCAGAAGACCTCCATTGGAGGTTGCTCTGCACTGTTTTAATAGCCCAGTGTGGAAAAGGCCTGAGAATATCTCATTGTAGGACAAAAAGCAGACTAATCTCCTTAATGCCCAGTTTGACCTCCTTTTTCTTGTCTAAATCAAAAGGCAGAGTGCCCAGAGAAGCACCTCTGGTAACGATCTTAATGTGTGAGCTAGTACATATTAGAGACAATCTCTAAGGCATCCAGGTGTCACATTGTAGAAAAGCACCAGCTGTAGGAAAGATGCTTGAAAAAGTTGCTTGAAGATGTGTGAACAGCTAGGGAACAAGTTTCAAAACTGGTGAGGCATATTCTCTAGGACCAATCTCTATTAACTTCTAGAAACTGTGTTATCCAGTAACTGACGTTTTTGAGAAGTTTGTAGAAGGAATTCTACATATTATAAGTCATTCTCATCAACTTCTGATGATACCAGACTTGAGTATTTCTGTCCAAGGGGGGACATACCTGGGCACAAGATGCTATGAACTGCCTTGGGATTTTAATGATGAAGTCAACAGAAAAATGATGACAATCAATTCACATATGAGGTTTGAAAGAATACACACATAGACAGAGTATATATTCATGTATGTCTAAAAATTTTAGTTAAAAAATGAACCCAAAGGAACCATCTCCTTCTCAACCTAGAGTGGTGAAAGGCAAGAGCTTAGTTCATCCCAGGAGAACCTTAAAAGCAGCACTGATTCCCTCTAGTCTCTCTGCAGCAGTGCTGCTTCTGGCATTTTTGCATGCCTGGGTGGGAAAATGGTGCTTCTCCTCAAAGGAGCTCTGAGAGAGTAGAAAGGGGCTGGTGCTTCTTTTAGGCTCTCCTAGGTTGGATTATGTTGGGAGTGGCAACCTTTGCATGCCTAATTGAATAGCTAGTTTGTTTGCATGTCTATTGTAAGCATAGAGAGATAGCCTAGAGAGAAAACTTCCTGTTTGTTGGTTAACACCTCTTTTTCCCGCACCTAGACATTCCTTGTTCTTTTAAAAAGGTTCTCCAGCCATTTTGTCTCCTTTCCTTTTTGTCTTCGCCATTTTGACCTGAAAGCATGCTCTGAGATCTCCTAACGGATCATTTTGCAGCAAGCATATGAGTGCTTTATTTTCTTCCTACCTACTTGAAGAATTGAACCTGTGTAGACTATGCACAAGCTTTTGTGAGTAAACTCTTTTATATTTTTAACCAAACTGTTTTTGTGCTTATTTTGAGCTGGATTAAGTGTGTTTGGGGTAGAGTTAAAGAAGTGGGACTGGTGATCTGTTCAACTTCCATTTTGTGTAATTACTAAAATACTCTGCTGATTGAGGGTCTCGTTACCAAGGTCTCTCAATATTCAATTTTTTTTTTTAATTTCCCCAACAGGTTATGGGGTCCCAGAACAGAACAGTTACCAGATTTTTCGGGTTTTAGTTATTTTTTGCTTTGTGTCTTTCTTGTGAAAGTGGCTGGTTTTTTCCCCTTCCCCCTTTTTTGGAAACACACATCTAGCTAGAGAATTTTTACCTTTTTGGGAGCTGATTTCTCTTTTTGTTGGAATTGCTAACTAAAGCAAAAATGCTGCAAGCAGATTTAGGCCTAGCTTCCAAACCCAGACTTGTGCGACTCAGCAATGAGAGCTATACAGAATGGAGACAAAAATTAAATTTAGCCTTTAATTACCATAATGTTCTGGGTGCAATTGAAAAGAAAAACCAAGTGGTGAATCTGCAGAACAATGGTTGAGAAAAGATGCAACTGCACAGTATCTGATTGGCAACACACTGGAGGCTAATCAGCTACTCTATGTAAGAGATTGCAAATCTGCAAATGAAATGCTAACTAAACTAAAGAGGTGTATGGTCTTTCATCTGAAAAATCTCAGTCAATTTGGATGAGGGAACTTGTACATCTTCGCCTTCATACTAAAGCAGGCTGTGAAGCTTATGTCAGCAAACTGATTATAATTTTTGATAAGTTGAATTCCTGTGGATTCCAGTTTTCTGATAGACAAAAGTTTTGCTTCCTGACTGGAACTCTGGGATCAGAGTTCAATCCCTTCATATCTCTCTTACAAAACTTAAAAGGGCTAACGTTTAATGAAGCTTTGTCTAAACTACCAGAAGAATGCATTGACCAAGGGGCCTCCCGTTTTGATCATACACAGAGACCAAGTGGATCAAATTACCTGGCCACTAAGAAGGGCAGACCCAAAGCTCTGCCTAGGGGCCAATCAGAGCTCAATTGCTATAACTGCAACAAAAAGGGTCACATTGCAAGAAACTGTACCCTTTCAAAAAAGCCCTCAGCCAATGGTAACTCTCCAACTAAGAAATTTAGAAGACAAAGGTAGCATGAAGTGGGTGAACCAAGCAAACAGTCTTAAAGAGGAAATAATATTCTTTCAATGGGGCAGACTCTGGCAGTTAATGACTACAAGCAGAAAAATAATGGTTGGATTATAGATTCTGGTTGTACCAATCACAGCACATTTTCTGATGCATGTTTTGATAAAATGGATCCAGATGCAACAGGAAAAATTCAAGCTGCAAATGGTGAATCCATGCAGATCCTGGGATCAGGAAGCTGCACTTTAAACTGTTTATTGCCTAATGGCAAAGTTGCACAGAATGTAGCAAGTGATGTCTTGTTTGTTCCTGAATTACACTGCAACATGCTCAGTGTGTCTGGTTTAGATAAGAAAGGATTTGAAATACTTTTCAAACAAGGAAAGTGCACAGTTACCAAAGATAATGTCCTTTTTGCAGAAGCATTTGAGAATAATGGTGTCCATGAGTTACGTCTTTCAGCTCAACAAGCTAATGTTGCTAGAGCACAGATGAATGAGGACAGCCTTGACCTATGGCACAGACATCTTGGGCATCGCGATCCAAAGGCAGTTCTTGAACTACAGAACCAGAACTTGGCTACAGGAATCAAGGTGAATCAACAACACAATGAGAGTGCTACCAGGTGTGTAACTTGTGTTGAACAAAAGTCAGTCAGACCCTCATTTCATCCAAGGACTGAAAAGAGAACCACTAAGGTACTGGATCTCATTCACAGTGATTTATGTGGTCCATTTAATGTTCCTTCACTTGGTGGAAACAGATATGCTTTAATTTTTGTGGATGATTTTTCAAGGTATTGTGTTACTTATCTCCTGAAAGAGAAGAGTCAAGCCCAAGACATGCTACAGAAGTATGTTGTCATGGTGAGAAACAAGTTTGAGATGATACCTAAAGCTATCCAGACAGGTGGCGCTGTTGAGTACATTTCACATTGCACACAAGCTTTTCCGGAAGACCATGGCATTTTGCACAGGAGGAGCGTTCCTTACACTCCTGAACAGAATGGGATTGCTGAAAGGAAACTGAGATCTCTCCTGGAGATGACAAAGTGCATGCTGGCAGATGCTCATCTTCCCAGTAAATTTTGGGGTGATGCCTTTATGACCGCAACGTATCTCCAGAATAGATTGCCAACAAAAGGCACCACACGAACACCATTTCAGCTATGGCATGGGAGAATACCAGACATGAAACACATTAGAACCTTTGGAAGTATTGCATATTCATACATACCACAACAGAAGCGACACAAACTAGATGCAAGAACAGAGCAGACTATTCTAATTGGCTATGCTCTTGGAAGCAAAGGCTATAGAGTAATGAACTTAAAGACTGGTGCAGTTGCTACTAGGCATGTAGTTTACTTTGATGAACAAAGCAGAGTTGATAAGAGAGGAGTGCAAGTTGATAAGAGAGGAATGCAAAATGTTGAACCTCTCTTAGAAGTGCAAATGTTGCCTACATCTGAAATACCACAAGCAGCTACACAACCCGATTCTGAACAAAGGACTGAGATATTTGCTGCAGAAAGCAAGCTAAAGGCAGAGAGCAGTACACTAAGGCCTTTTCCACACGGGGGATGGGGAACGGGGCAGCGCACGCAGGGACGGATCTTACCTGAAAACGGGTTGCTCCATCCCTGCGGGGAGCGCTTTCGCCGCTCCACACGCTGCCGAGTTCGGCGGTGTTTGGCGGCGCCCAAAATGGTGGCTGGCGACTTCCGGCGGCGCTCCGCCAATCAGGGCAGCGCGCCAGCCGGAAGCCCGCCCCTGGGCAGCTCTGCAGGGACGCGCTAGCGCGTCCCTGCAGTTTCACACGGGGCGCTGCAATGGGTTAGCGCGCTCGCGTTTCTTAAAAACCTCATAAAATGTGGTTTTTAAAAAACACGCCACGCCACCCCTTGCGGCCGCGCTAACGCGGTTTGAGGTGTGGAACCTCCACTATTCAAACTGCTCTAGCACGCTCCACGGTGTGGACGACCTCCGGATGAGTCGTCCTAAGCCGTTTTTTTCCCCCGTGTGGAAAGGGCCTAAGAGAAGGGGATGCAGATGGCTCTGACCTGAGCACTGGACTGGAGGATGCTGCAGAGACAGACCAGGTTCCAGACCAGGTTCCCAGACGCTCAATGCGACTCAACAGAGGTGTACCAGCTCCATGCTTGTCCTGCCTCGCAACATCAGTGTTACCAAAGGAACCATCAAGCTTTGAAGAAATTGAACAGATGCCTGCAACTGAGGCAGCTAAGTGGAGAAAGGCAGCACAAGAAGAAATAGATGTACTGCATAAGAATAGAACATGGACACTTACTGAGCTTCTACCAGGAAAGAAAGCCATAGGATCCAGATGGGTCTTCAAGCTGAAACTGGATGCACAAGGAAAGGTGGAATGCTACAAAGCAAGGTTAGTTGCACAAGGCTTCTCGCAGAAATTTGGAATAGACTTTGATGAGACATTTGCGTCTGTTGTCAAACACAGTGCCATAAGACTGCTTCTCAGTCTAGCTGCTTCCAAACAAATGGATGTCAGACACCTTGATGTGAAAACTGCTTTCTTACATGGAGAAATAACAGAGGAACTGTACATGCAACAACCTACAGGCTTTGTAGACCAGAAGCAACCACATCTGGTTTGCAAGCTGAACAAAGATTTGTATGGACTTAAACAGGCTGCTAGAGCTTGGAATGAGAAACTAGACACAATGTTGAAACAATTAGGCTTTAAGCAAGGAGAAGCGGATCAGTGTCTATACACCAGAACCAAAGAAGGTTATTCAACCTTTATCCTGACCTATGT
Source organism: Iguana delicatissima (assembly GCA_948472985.1). Taxonomy (NCBI): domain Eukaryota; kingdom Metazoa; phylum Chordata; class Lepidosauria; order Squamata; family Iguanidae; genus Iguana; species Iguana delicatissima. Next base: position 2,171,323 of record CAOKZL010000251.1, on the reverse strand, counting down.
TGATGATTTGATTATAGCCACCAACAGAAATAAAGACTATTCAGAAGTTGTACATCACTTGAACAAAGAAGTGGAATTGAAAGAGTTAGGAGATGCAAGATTCTATTTGGGCATGGAGATTCAAAGAGAACAAGATGGATCTTTTCTACTGAATCAAAAACAAAAGATTGCTGAGCTTTTAGAAAGCTTAGGACTCCAAGATACCTATACTGTAGCAACACCCATGACCACAGATTTTCTTAAAAACACTGAAGAAAGTGATGCTTTACCAGATAATAGTCTCTACAGAACAGCAATAGGAAAACTCCTGTACCTGTCTACTAACACAAGACCTGATATTGCATCTGCTGTAGGGATTCTGAGCGGGAAAGTTAGCTCACCCACAAAGAAAGATTGGACTGGAGTAAAAAGGGTGGCTAGATACTTAAAAGAGACTATCAACTTTAAATTGAAGCTACCAGCTAGTAGCAATCCAAAGTTAGTATGCTACACTGATGCAGATTGGGCTGGTGATACTGCAGATTATCACTCAGTCAGTGGTTTCGTATTTTTGTATGGAGATGGACCTATTTCATGGGGCAGCCACAAGCAGAGTGTGGTGGCTCTATCCTCTACAGAAGCAGAGTATATTTCAGCATCAGAAGCATGTAGAGAATTACTGTGGCTTGATCAATTGTTGTCTGATTTTGGAATAAATAAAGAAAAACCAATTCAAGTTATGGAAGACAACCAGAGCTGTATTAAACTTTCTCAAACAGAGAAGATGACACCACGCAGCAAGCACATAGGAACAAGATACCACAAAGTACGAGAGCTCACAGGGAATGGAATGATCAAGATGATCTACTGTCCAACCACTGAGATGGTAGCTGATATCCTAACCAAACCTCTACCAAGAGACGGCTTTGAGAACCTGCGAGTCAAGATGGGACTTCAGGGTTGCATGCACGGTTGAGAAGGGGTGTTGGGAGTGGCAACCTTTGCATGCCTAATTGAATAGCTAGTTTGTTTGCATGTCTATTGTAAGCCTAGAGAGAAAACTTCCTGTTTGTTGGTTAACACCTCTTCCTCCAGCACGTAGACATTCCTTGCTCTTTTAAAAAGGTTCTCCGGCCATTTTGTCTCCTTTCCCTTTTGTCTTCGCCATTTTGACCTGAAAGCATGCTCTGAGATCTCCTAACAGGGATCATTTTGCAGCAAGCATATGAGTGCTTTATTTTCTTCCTACCTACTTGAAGAATTGAACCTGTGTAGACTATGCACAAGCTTTTGTGAGTAAACTCTTTTATATTTTTAACCAAACTGTTTTTGTGCTTATTTTGAGCTGGATTAAGTGTGTTTGGGGTAGAGTTAAAGAAGTGGGACTGGTGATCTGTTCAACTTCCATTTTGTGCAGTTACTAAAATACTCTGCTGATTGAGGGTCTCATTACCAAGGTCTCTCAATATTCAATTTTTTTTTTTAATTTCCCCAACAGATTAAACTTTCACCTTTTGTCACTCTCCTCAGAGAAGGGAATGTTTCCTTTTCTGATAAGAGTTAATACAATGCCTTAACTTTTATTGAAAAAGGGAACTCTTAATAGAGTGGTGAAAGGCTTTTTTGAATGCCTGGGCAGGGAATTGACAGTGGCCAGGGGTGGCTGGCCACTGAGGTGCTGCTGCTACTTTCCCCTCTCCACAGAAAGGCCCTCAACTTATCTATGAATCAGCAAAATCCATAATTTTGGCCACAAAACCTGCCCTCAATTTATACATGAGGTTGACTTATACACAAATATATACAGTGTATTATTTATCTATCTCTGCTTTCTATCTATTATCTATTTATCATCTATCTATCTATTCTATCTCAAATATGTGTGTGTTTGTGTGTATCCACAACTTTCTGCTTGGAGCAGGAATATGAATTGTGTCACTGGCCAGCCAAGCTTCCCAGGATGGTTTGTAAGGACCTCCCAGACCTCTTCCATGCCTTGTCATTGCTGAAAAGAGGAATGTGCCACTAGCAGCCTCTGGAGGGTACAGCTATCTGTTTTATGTTGCTTTTGTGCTTCCCTGGACCTTCTGGGGGAGGCTCAAGACACCATTTTTTTCTGTTACTTCCAGATTTAGAAAAATGTATTAATTGTGGCCCCAAGACGTTCAGGGGATGAAGAAAGAGCAGAATTGCTCCCTGGAATGTTCACAGCTGCACACTTTTGCCTTGGGGGTGTTATAAGTAATCACATTGCTTTGCCTACATACAGATTTATTGACTGCCTGTTCTTCAAAATGCTAGACTGATCCTTTAAGAGGAATGTACCTCTTGACAGCCAGCGTGGTGTAGTGGTTTGAGCTGGACACCAGGGTTTGAATTCTTGTTTAGCCATGGAAACCCTGGGTGACCTTGGACAAGTCACACTTTCTCAACTTCAGAGGAAGGAAAAGGCACCTCCCCAACAAATGATGTCAGGAAAAAAACATTATTGATGATGCTGCTGGTGGTGATGGTGATGCTGCTGCTGCTACTGATGATAATTAAGTTTACATCTCACCTTTCTCCCAGGATGAGATTCAAGACAGCTTACAGTTTTTGTTTTGTTTTGTTTTAAATTGGAAACAACTTGAAGGCACACAACAACAGCCTCTGAGTTTGTGGAGTAAGTCACTGCAATGCAAGACACTTTTGTTAAAGGTTCAGCATGCAACTCCAACTAAAATACATGTTGTTGTTGTTGTGTGTCTTCAAGTCATTTTTGAATTATGTCAACCCTAAGGTGACCCTATCACAGGGTTTGTTTTTGGCAAGGTTTGTTTTGAGAAGGTTTACTATTGCCGCCTTCTGCAGTAGAGAGAAGGTGACTCGTCAAGCTTACCCAGTGGGCTTCCATGGCCCTATGGAGATTTGAACCCTGTCATCCTGGAGTTCTAGTCCAGTACTCAGACCACTATACCATGCTGACTCTCACCTGAATACATGTAGCATGTCTGATTTATCAGGATTTGACCATGTTTGACATCTCTTGGACAGGGATGGGAAAATCTGTGCAGTTTTACTTTCTTCCATTTCATTTTTTTTTTTACAAGAACTGTCCCAAATAGGAATAATTTAGCAAATTTTGGTAAATTTCTAGTAATTTAGTAAGAAGAAATTTTTATTCAGAACAAATACCAGTGGAATTCTCCCCCTAGCAACACCCAAATTCAATACTACTGCTATTCTGAACATAGAGATGCGTGTGTTGTACCTGTGTGGAGCTTCTCAGACAAAGACGTGGCAACCCTAATTCAGCTCTAATATAGACTGGCATTCTGTTCAGCAATTATGATGCTGTAAGACATTGCAATATACTTTTACAGTTTTCAGTGACCAAAAATCCCATCTAAAACTTTTCAGCTGCATAAAGAGGGCTGGACTCATTATTGCTCACCCCCTCTCTCTGCCAGCTCAGAAGTGTCCATTTTGTGAGGCTGTGGGGCTTAAAAGCTAGAGAGCTTTTTTGGGTAGCATCAGGAGTCTCCATAACGATGTCTCCCACTGCAGGTTGTCAGCCTTGGTTGAATACATAGGGATACAAGCCCATACTTTTAGGAGTTACTCACTGAAAGAACTAGTCTGAAGATCTGTCAGAGTTTGGCTGTCCTACATTCATTAAAAAAAAAGTCCCAAGTTCTTCTCTTCCAAAATTTAAACATTATATGAATTTTGCTAAATTCTTACACAAGAAACTGAAACAAAATTCTTACTTATTTCTAACCCTAGGAAAGTTCACCAAGAAAATATATGTCCTAAACTCATCTCCTTTGGACAGCAGAGAAGATTTCAAAACATCCCCAGACCTTTTAAAATGTTAGTTGAAGTGGGATTCTACATGGTGCTATGTTTCTTTTGTGCTGTTCTATTCACCGTGGAACATCAGGGCTTACACTGACTGATATCTTCCCTTGTGAGCTGGTCCTGTGGCAGACCTGGAGTAAAGGATCCAGGGCTACTGCTAGAATTCTTGGTTCCAATCTTACAAACCTTAACCTCCATAAGGACCTGATTCTTATTGGTTATGGAGGACTAGAGAACACCTGTTGGATCATTTACTGAATAGTAAGTCTAAACATATATAAACCTCACTGTTTCCATAGTTTTAGTCTATCCGGGGCTAATAATTGCAAGGGTGAGAATCTCACAGCCCTTTGGGGAGTCAGTGCTACCCTTGGGATCTCCACTAACCCCTCATAGGCCCTGAGAACCCTCCCCCAAACATATTTCTGGCAGGAACTTTTAAGGTGTAAAACATCATTTGCAGGGCTAATCTGTGCAGTTTCAGGATACACTCAATCAAAATCAACAAATCCACCCCCCACAACTGCTAGAGGAGTGACTGGAAGTATGTGCTATCACTTCTGGTCTCCAAAATGGCAGCCACAGAGGTGCACCTGGTACTTTCTGTGGCTCCAGAGGAGTAAAAATCCAATACAGTGGTTCTTTAGGCTTTGGAGCATGTCCACCCCTGTACAGTAGGACTGCGTCAAAGATATTCTGTCCCTTGTCTCCATGTCCCAGTAAGCATCTTTGCTAAAATACTTACGAGGCATTGTCCAGGGAAGGGCAAGCACTGTCAGGCTGCCAAACTAAGCTGGTACTGCCATGCTGTCCCAGAATCTTTGGAAAGATTCAGGATATGCCTCCCCCGCAACCAGTATATATCTTTTTCACACATAAAAGGGTTGCCTTGCAAGCAGAACAGGGCAGGATGGATTTTGCCTTCCATTGTCTGATACACTGCAGCAAAAACTCTTCTAATCCAGCTGTTAGCTCCAGAAAAAAAGCGAACAGAATGCACTTACAGTGACTTAACAATACCAGCTAGATTTAGGTTTCTAAACCAGAAATGAAAGCCTCTGCATTCTCCTGCTAATACTGCAACTCAGACATTTTCCCAGCCTTTTTGTTCAGAAAATTCTCATTGCATTATTTTCCTGAGCTGATCCATATGATGGTATTTAATACTGGTATTAGGAATAGCTACCCTAATACTTTCCATTTCCTGTAGGGAATAAAATAGCCTCCTGTCCTGATAAGTATGTTTGCTAACCCATTCTACCATAAAGCATCTCAGAGCCAAGAGATGATGCATTTATGCATAGCTGAAGGGATGTTCTGCCCTTCTTTCTCCTAACTTCTTTTATTAACTGTGTTGCTCACTAAGGCCATTTCAGCACTAGACTGTTATAGTGCTATTATTCTACTTTCCACATCCTATGGAATCCTGGGGTTTGCAGTTTAAGGAGGGGCCTCAAAGGATTTCATAGAATGTTGAAAGTGGAATAATAGCACTATAACAGTCTAGTATGGAAATGGCCTAAATTTTCAGACAACTTCATTAAATAGAGAAACATACTGCTGTGTTCCATTGGTCTTCTGGACTGGTCTAAAGAATCATGCAAATTGTGTTTTGCTGGTTTTGATTATTGTTGTCACTTTGGTGTCCAATTGTTATCTTCTTTTAGGGGGCTGTTTGTAGTGATTTGTCAGACCTGCCCTAAGGCGCTTGAAGGTTTGTTTTTGTTTTTTTTAATGGAGACACAATTTGTTGAGATGGCCCTATGGTATGAAAGCAACATTTTCTCTCCCTTTCTTACTTTTTTTTTTTAAAAAAAAACAATCTTAGTTATTGTGCTATGGTATAAAAATGCCAGTTCACTGATATTCTGATATACTATAATACTAGAGCACCGTGCTGCTAAGAATTTTTTTAAAAAGAAGAAGGGAAGAGAAAGAGACATTTCCCCCCCAGTCAGAATTAAACACACTTGAGAGTGGGAATAAAATGTTGCAGCTAATGCTGTGAATTGCCAGAAAATAGCCCAGGGCAACAGAAATGTTTGGAAACTTAAAAAACAAAAACAAATGAAAACTACGGGCCTTTCTACACTACACTGTTATAATGCTATTATTCCACTTTCAACAACCTGTGGAATTCTGGGGTTTGTAGTTTACTGAGGCTGAAGAGTTGTCTGGCTAAGAATTCTAAATGTCCCCCCATAAACTACAAACCCCAGAATTCCACAGGATGCTGAAAGTAGACTAATAGTACTATAGCAATGTAGTGTAGAAATGGCCTGAGAATTCTAAACACCCCTCCCTAAACTGCAAACCCCAAGATTCTGTAGGATATTGAAAGTGGAATAATACCACTATAACAGTGTAGTGTAGAAAGGCTCTAGAACAGCAAATATTGCAACATTTGCCACATCTAGAAAAACCCATTATCTTACTTTTGTGTAATACAATGTAACCTAGAAGTTTCATTCTTATTGTTGCTTGACAAAACAGCAATGTAATATTTGGCTTCAAGTTAAAAATTCAGTTTTAGAAGGTGGCTAATGCTGGACAATTGAATGTATGGCTTAAATCCAATTTCTGGTCTCAGACAGAGTAAGCCTACTGAAGCAATGGAATTTATATAAATGTTGACTTATTATACCACAATTGATTAAATGGTTGTCTTTGAGTTGAGACTGCACCCACAGCCACAGTCCTCCTTTTGTATAAAATAACCGTGTACAAGAGGATTGCCAGTTGACTATCATTTTTTGCTTGTCCTGTTTGACATGCAGATTACAGCAAGAAAGAAAATTTCCTCGAAGATATTATCCTAAATCTGCACATATCCTTAAGGAGAAATACCTGGATTATTGCCTCAGACCTTGACAGATTAGAATTCCCATCATCCATCACTATTAAGCAATGCTGAGTAGGGCTGATGAGAACTGAATTCCAACAACATCCGGTGGCTTCACTTTGCACAACATAATTTGTGACACCTGATTTCCAAGGAATGAAATTAGCTCAAATTCAATTGTTGCCTTGCAGTTCATCTGGGCACAACATAATTAGAAGCTCTTTCACGTAGGTCTAAAATTAGAATTAAGACTCTTAAAGGCAATTAATATAACAGCTAATAAATTAAGCAATGTTCCTGATGATATGAGGCAAAAATTGCTTTTTGGGATTAGTATTCTGCTCATATATTGAAGGCAGGCCAAGGTGAGGGATGAATGTGAAGAAAAATCACTGCATTCTGCTAAAATGCACTCTGAATCTTGTTCTGCATAGTCATGCAACTGCTACTCTTCATAATTCTTTTTTGACATTTCAGGTTTATAACTTCAAGCAAGATTTCTTCAAGGGCTTTATTTATAAATTGTTCTGGCCTGTGTAATTCACCTCTTGGTTGTGAGTGAAAATAATCTTTTTAGGCTACATGTGCAGAAGAAACACTATTCTCACTTCAGGACGAGAACCATAAACCAGGGTTTATAGTTCTACCACAAGGATGAGAATTGCGTGTCCTAGGTCATTTCCGCACGAGACTGTTATAGCACTATGATTCCACTTTCAACATCCTATGGAATCCTGGGGTTTGCAGTTTCGGGAGGGGCCAACTGGTCCCTCCCGAAACTGCAAACCCCGGGATTCCATAGGATGTTGAAAGTGGAATCATAGTGCTATAACAGTCTCATGCGGAAATGGCCCTAGATTTTGCTGAACTGCAGAGCTAATAGGAAGGAACGCTGGGAGAGGTGGTTCAGCTATAGATACAGTATCTACAACAGGGATGAAAATTGTGTGACCTTCCAGATGTTGGACTGCAGCTTCCAGCATTTTTCATCCATTTACTTCACAGCATTTTGGCTTCCCTGACTGGGGCTGCTGGATGTGACAACTCAGAATAAACTGGAGGGCTCTGGGATTCCCACCCCTGATATTGAACATCTGGAGGGCTGCAGGATTTTCATCCCTATTTTATAGGAAATGTATAATTATGTCTGGTCTTTAGTTGTATAATTATAAATACATGTTGTAATTAAAGGGGAGATTCAGATTGTTTTGTTGTCAGATGGACACATGTTGTAATTAAAATGAAAAGTCAGATTGCCCAAAATTTCTGATTGAAGGAAATAATAATTGATGTTACTGAACTAAAAGAGCACAACATTTACATTCCAGCACTTCAGTTTATTTTGAAGACTGGCCTGAATGCTGATTGCAACCAAGAAAATGGTAGAAATCCTCCTGGCACCTTTGCAGTTCCTGTACTGAATGCATAGTTACCTAACTGTGATCATTTTTTCCCCTCATGCTAGTAGAATGGATCAGGTCCATATTCTTTACCATCTACCGTCTATGAATAGATGCACACCAAGTATTTTGTGTTATGGTAAAGAATTTTGGGAAATATTCCTGCTAGCAGGGCTGGCCCTTGTCATGTACTGGGTAACACAAACTCCACAGAACTTACTTTAAGGTAGACAGAAGTTTATTGTTTATGGATATAATGAGCAACCCAACACACTTCGAGAAAAGTTGCTGAAACTGGGGCTTACGTACAGCATATAACTTGATATAGGCTATCAATTCATATTTAAGCATACAAAGCATTCATTGGTCAAAACCATAAATCCCTTCATGTGTCTATCCCCCTTTTTCTTGCCCAGGCCTGCAGCTGCCACCCCTTCATATGTCCTTGGCCAAGAAGTACCCCCCAGTATGTTTTGCTCAGGTTATCTCCAAATAGCTCTTTCTCAAAACATCTTCACTTTTGCTTACACCCCTCCGCTGTCTTCCTAACATGAAATACAGCATAGTGACAAATGGCCTTTGAATTACAATGAAGCAGCAATTAGCAGGACTTAAACCTCAATACAAAATAACCCCTTTTTCAATGGTAAATACAAAGGTGAACACTAAGTAGCAGTTAGCAAAGAATACATATTCAACAAGTTAGTACTTTACTGGCAGGGAGCTTAGCTTAGCGACCTGACAGCCCTACCATTAGGGTGAGTAAGGTGACTAACCTTGATCATGGTATCAAGACAGGGCAGAAAACTGGCATTGAATTTGTCATTATACTATTTTTATTCTCAGATGGTGAGAGGAGCTTGCAGAAGCGTCTGCCTCACATGCCAAAATAACTTAAAATAGCCTTGAGTACAATGTTCTTTTAACTAGTTGAGTGATTTCCACCTAAGGCAGCTTATTAGAATAAGGAATCATAACATGCTGAAGCCTCCATTTACAACATACTTTCTAGTTATCAGAGGGGTCTTTCGGACCCAATTCTATTTTCCCTGTGATTTTATGTGCTAACTCCTTGTAAGGCTTTTTCAGGTGATAAGGTGATGGTGCTTGGATTTTTAAATTCATTGTATGTGTGTTTGCATTGCTGTTTAATTTCAATTAACTCATATTAGATAAAGAAAACTCAAATTTATAAATGGATGCAACAATTTCTGTAAGTACTTCATCATTTCCCTTGGATCACAGTAGAAGCTTTTTCTTTATCTAGATAAGCTAAACCCAGGAATGGCTCCAGGAACGGGGGGGGGGGGTCAGTGCCCTCTGATGAATTTTATTTTAGCTTGATGGGCCATCGTCAGACATTCTGGCTAGTGGTGGCAGAACTAGCTGTGTTCCAAAAGTGGCTAGGAACTGCAGCCTTAATTTCCCGTAATGCCTGATAGAAGCCAGCTGTATTGGCTGTGGGATTCTAAGCCAGACACAAAACAGTGACTTTTCCAAGATCTATGTTACCTTGATTTCTGGGGTCCCTTGGGGAACACCTCAATGTGCTCCACGTGATAGAGAATGGAAACTAGCCAGAGCACAAGCAATAGCAATGAGAGAGGCAGCGTAACCTAGCGAGGTCTTTTTACCCAGTGTTTACAGGGTCAGGCCAAGCCAAAAACCAAACCAAAATGTCCAATAAATGATTTTATTGAATGCAAGTCTCACACACCAACGCAGTCATGCACACATGCACCCAAGAGCTATTGAGAAGCAAAAGAGAGGAAATTGGACAGAGGGAGTATTGAAGGGGTGTTGTTGGGGTAATACTGCACCTTGTCCTGAAGTCCTGGGTCTGAAACGGCAGCAAAGAAGTGGGGCTCAGCACGGAGAGGGCTGAGGGGATCACTCAATGGACGGAGAAATGGTCTACTGGGAGTGATCCAAAGAACTGCTCAAAAACTGGGACTATTTGTAGGGGAAAAGTACCTGGAGGACTAATCTTTTCCCAGGGAGAACAATGGGTGTTGGAGCAATAACGAAGCTCCACCACGGAGCTTTTGTGTGATGGGATTGCAAGGTGTTGCCAAAGTCTCAGGATCTTCAGCTGTGTTAATTTGTGGTGTGACTTCATGTAAATGGTCCTCGCCTGATGGAATATTTGCTCAACTTGGGGCAAACACACTAATCCCCTCACGTCAGCATCTTGGGGCTGAGGACCCTTTGTTTATTGTGGGTTTACACATCTTGAGGTTTCTTGGGGCTACGTGACTGGGGGTTTTACTGGGCTGACCTGGTTTTTGGTCTTTGACCATTGCTGCCTGACTATGTGCCCCTTTGGGGGACCTCTCGGGCACACAGAGTCATATTTTAATATCAAAATTGTAGACCCCGGGATAGGGTTTCCCCAGTGGAGTAACATCTATCTAGCACACAAGAGCAAGAATGTCTACTTCTACAGCATTCCAGGATTTGTAATACAAGAGCAGTTATAGAGGTTGTTAAGTTGAAAAGTGATGGCTGGAGAGCTGTCTAGAACAGTAGAGCATGCCTGTTAGTACTCCAGGACTTGTAATTTGAGAAAGTAATGGCTGTTGAGTTCTGTCACTAATAGAAGGGTAAAAAATGTCTGTTTATTCCAAATTCCAAGACTTGTAATTTAAGAACAGTTATGGGTAGCTGTTGTGTTGACTAGTGTTGGTCATTGAGCTGTCAGGAACAGAAGAGCCTGCTTGTTCAATACTCCAGGTCTGCTTGATAGCAGTAATGGTTGTTGAAGTCTGTCATGAACAGGAGGGTAAAGAATGTCTGATCATTCAAGATTCCAGGACTTGTTATTTGAGAGCCACTGTGGATGGCTGTTGAGCTGAATAGTGGTGGCTGTCTAGAAGAGAAGTGCTGAAAATGTTCAATACACCAGGACTTGTGATTTGGGAAGAATCATGGAAGGTTGTTGAGTGGAGTAGTGATACCCGTAGAGCTGTCTAGAACAAAATTCTAGGACTTGTAGTTTGAGAGCAATGATGACTGGCTCTTGACTTGAGATGTTTTACTAGGGGAAACCACTAATAGCCTTTTAACAACAATGGAGAGGAGACTTTCCTGCCCTTATTTTCCACAACAAGCAAGACAGAAACTTGTTTGGGAGATAAGATGCAACAACTGGATAACTCTTGTAAAGTTTGAACTAAAACCCAGAGTGAATTCATCACCTTTCTGACGTGGAAGCCACCACTGGTTTCCTCTAGGTAATAAGTGCAAGAAGCAGCTGCCTCAGTGGGTCTAATGCCAGCGATAGGTCTGTCAGGTCTGTCTCATATTACTAGTTTGTAAATGAGACCAGAAAAATTACATGTAGATTATTAACATAAAAAGTTCCATATGTTTGATTTTCATTTTTAACAGAATAGTGAAACAACAAAAGCTAGCAAAGGTAAAAATAGCCTTCTCCTAAAGTTCTTTTTATTACCATAGTTTAACAAGGTGAATTTACACTGCAAAGTTCCCCCTTTGCAGTCTAAAATGATGCAGAAAGATCTGCAGGTCACCTTTATATAGGCTGAATGCCAGGCACACGGTCTTCTTGTATAATTCATTTCACATTTAGATGCATGATGTGGGAGGGGAGCCATTAAAAGTTCTAGCAGATTGAAATTTAAACTTAGCCAATGTGCAATAGGCCTTGGAACTCAGCAAGACAGAGAGACTGGATTAGCTAAATTATAGTCTTTTGCAAGTATTCAGATCCTTGCAATCTCTATCATTACAAATCCTCAAATCCGTTTTTCTGTTCCATTTTCTCATAGCAAAGCAGTAACAGTTCACTTCACTTGCAAAGATGGAACCAGAGGATAACTTCATCAGTTATTAATGCTGTTGCTTTAATTCTTCTGAACATTTAGTGACATCATAGTGACCTTCCAGATATATATCAACAAAGTTGAGGTGGCTGCTGAATGAGCGATAATGGGTACAGCATATTTTCCCAAGTGGGCATGGTCCAGGTGTACTGAACTGTAACTTCTATCACCCACAGAAAGCATGCCCAATGGTAATGTCAGCTGGAGTGATGGGAGTTGCAGCCCAGTCTGGTATGTCTAAAATATGACTGCTCAGGGGAGAATGCTGTAATATATATATATATATATATATATAAATAAAAATAGGAACACATTTTTAAAAAACTACTTTTTAAAGAAACCACTTTTTTTAAAAAAAAATATATTTTAAAACCCCTTTGGAAACTGCAGATGCCACTGTGTAAGTAAAAAACCCACTTTTTTTAAAAAAAAAAAAAAAAGCTGGCCAGTTATTTATTTAGGATGAGGAACAGACAGAGTTTATGAAAAAATAATTTTTCTGACTACAGCTACTAGAATCCTCTAGTCAAAGAGATATTAATATTGCCAAATTCCAGGAAAGAGAACACAAAGACTATCTAGCAAAGTACCCTCTTTCCAACAAAGAAGAACCAATATCTTTGGGAAGCCGACAGGAAGGGATCAAAGCACAAAGTCTTTCCCATTTTTAGCTTCCAGCATCTGCTATCCAGCCTCCAAACATAGCTGCTAATAGTCAACTTCTTCAGACTCTAGCAGTGTGATTTCTGTTAATACCTTCATGTGTTTTGCAACTCATCATTCAATCATTGGTTCAATGGGTCTACTTTAGTTGGGACTAACTGACAACTGCAGTTGTGCCGATCCACATTCTTGGATAATGTATAACTCATTATCAGTGCCTTTAATGTATGAATTTATTAGTTGCGCAATGTTACTATTCTGTACCTCTGCCTTGTAAATACATGAGCGTATATCTATGTTTCACAAGCATAATGTGGGAACTGAGCCATTATATCGTTGTGTGGATTCTTGGCCAAAGCTGTGTCCAAGCATTTTGGAGGCATTACTAATGGCTATTTTCCTTCCGTTCACATTTATTTGGCTCCAACCCATACCATCTGGGCATATATCCATTGGTTGAGGGGGTTTGTACTGATGATTGACAATGAAGCATGCCTGTGCTGTATGATAACTTCGTAATTGTCTTAGCTGAAAAATTTGCAGAGGATCAAAGATTACGCCTTCCATTTCCTGCAATCCCTGCTTATTAAATGCACTTGAAATGATTCTCAACAATTATTGGTCTGCTTTTTGAGTTAAGTGTAAATTTTCTTATGCTCATTGCTGATTTGATATCCAGGTTGACACATAAGGGTCTGTGCTGTCACTTTACTTCACAGGATCTAAAAAATATTCAGAACAGTTGCCAGGTCTTTGTTTCTGCTTTACTAATCAAACAATCAGCGTTCCTGAGTATAGCTTCTTCTGGGAGACATATATCACTTGGTTCTTAGAAACTGATTAACACTAGCTCCCTTCATGTGTGCATCATATGGATGGACAGAATAGGGTCGGGGGCTATACATCTAGATGACCCCCAAGGTCCCTTTCAACTTTTTTCATAATTTGGCAATGATATTGATTGCCATTTGAGAACTTCTCACATGAAATGGTAATTTCATTTTCATAGACTGTGTAGGTTGAAGAGATGAGTCATGGTCTTGGATTCCCCATTCTGCCACCTCAGCCATCTCTCTCCAAGGCAGAGGTAAAATTAGACCCACAACATTGGATGCTGTAGCATCTCTATGTTGCCTAAATAATGCACCTTTCCTGTTCATGGCCTGTAACAACTGAAGTTTCCCAGTGTTTCAGAGTATAAGTGAATACTGAAAGCCTTTAACATGACCTGTTGACCCAGGAAACATTATGTTAACTGAATTCTTTGGTGCTTAACTCCCATGCTTATTTAGTCTGTTAGAAAGCCTTTAAACATGTTTTAGAGTGATTTCAGTTGAGGTACATTTTCCCAAATAAGTTTTACTTTGGCTTTAAAGTTTCCCTATTTTCTGTGGGTATTGAAGCCTCTTTCCCGATTAGGAAACATAACTCAGAGAGAAAGGCAGCATTCTGAAAGCTATCTGAATGAGATAAAAATGTGTGCATAAAACTGTATCATACTCATAACTGATCGTAGATTCATAGAATAACAAGAAAACCTAGGAATAAATAAAGCAATGTGTGCTTAACCAGCTTACTGTACATCTAAGAGTGAGAAACATGCTAGCTCAGAGATAAGAATCATATGGCCCTCTTGATGTAGATGGACTGTAACTGCCATCAGCCCCGGCTAGCATAGCCAATGGGGAGGAATGCTGGAAATTGCTGTCCAAGAACATCTGGAGAAATGGCTTAGTCCCACCTCTGCATTAGATAACCCAGAGCACTTCTTTGGCCATTACAGCGTTATCTTACACATTTTAACAATTGCATTCAGCTTATTCTGCTAATGTCTTAGAGTTTATGCAGACGTTAATCTCACCTTGGACTGTGCATAAGGTTACTCATTTTCAGAGTCAGTGGTGATTCATATTCTTTCTCTCTCTCCTTTTCTCTCTTGAATAATTATTGTAGTTATGTAGTTATTAGTAGTTACGAATACTTATTAGGAATCCCATTTCAAGTTTGAGTTCTATTGGGCTTTGAAGTTGCAAAAAACAACAAGACATTACTCTTTCATAGTAAAAGAAAAAGTATTGACTGGCACTTAAATTGTATCCTTCTTAATAATTCATTTCCCAGTCTTACTGACTCTTAGGTTCCTTTCAAATGCTTCCTAAATCTAGGGTAATAATGGTATAATTGGTATTAATGGTACAGTACCTTCTTCCACATTATCTTGACTTCCATTCGCTAATGTAATTCTCTTTGAACTCTAAGCACTTCAAGTAAATCTCAACTGAGACATCTGTCTTCCAGTAACCAAGACTGAAGATAATATTCAGTTAACCCTCTCCTAATATTCCTAGATCAATGAAATATCTTTCACTGCAAAACTCTGTTGGCCCACAAATAACCTGTTCCCACTGGTAATTAGTCTGTGATATGAAATTCACAAGCAGTACAAGCTTCAGTGACATGGGGCATACATAAAGACTGTTAAAACTTGGATGAGAGGCCCTAATTAGAAGCAATGTGACCTGAGTTTTGTGAAACAATATGTCTGAAACACTTTATAAGCACTATTTCTGCTATCTATCTATCTATCTATCTATCTATCTATCTATCTATCTATCTATGTTGAATAACTCAACACAAACCTCACTCCAGATGAATGTCCAAATTGTGGATCCTTTGAATGGTTTGACTGCAGTTTAGTTTTATTTTAGGCTAATTTACTTTAGTATCATTGAATTCCATCAGTGTACAAGTGTACTCTCTGCATGTCTATACACTTAACATATGTTCTAAACCATATTAATTTAGATAGCAATGCATCTTAACGGATGTGCTCCAGCAACTCACTTTTATACCACTTATATTTCTTAGGTCCTTTCAGCACCTTACCTTATCCCAGAGGCATCCTGTGGGGATCTTGGCAGCTGTTCTACTGGGAGGAGAGTGCAGCAGGAGCACTCCCCTCTGCACCAGCTACCTCTGCAATCTAGGAAGCATGATAGCTCTGCCTCTTCCTGCCGGAGCACAGCCAGTTACTGTACCAGGCTGCAGTGGGACGGGAAACACAGCCATTGTGCTTCCGTACCCTCTGCACACCAGGTAAATGTGGGATGGTGGCGTGATTGCTGGTCATTGATGGGGAAAACCCATCAATGATTTACTCCGTGATTGCACCGCCTGGGGACAGCAGAAGGATGAGACTCAGATGATATCATGCATAATCTTGGTTGCAGTCCCATCCTTCTCTCATCCCCATTCTGGGACAACAACGTCCTGCAAAAAGGACCTTAGACTGGTGGATCTGGGACAGGACCATTCTCTAACGCATGATGATTGCTCTTTCAGGGAATAGCTTACTTGCAAGAGGTATCCAGTCACAAAATTATATGGATTCTAACAGTGAGTTAATTTATTCATAAGTAACAGAACATCCAATGTGCCCCAGATACATAAGGCACAAAATCAGAGGAATGAAAAGCAAACACATGTTTCTGGATTCACTGTTGCTGTTTTTGCTGGGGTGGTATGCCTTCAAGTCATTTCTGATTGTTTATGGTGACCCTAAGGTGCACCTATCACAGGATATTCTTGGGACGGTTTATTCAGAGTTGGTTTTGCCTTTGCCTTCCTCTGAGGCTGAGTGTGACTTGCCCAGGGTCACCCAGTGGGTTTCCATGGCCAGCGTAGATTCAACCTCGGTCTCCTGAGTTGTAGTCAAACACTCAAATGCTCAAGCCCTCTGGATTCATCAGAGTTATTATTTGTGCCTAGTGAGATGGGGCACAGACAAGTGGCTGCCATCTTCCCCACATGCTGCATTTGTCTCTCCTGGGCCCTGCCTGTCTTCTGCAGGATCCCTCAATGGCTGGCATCTGGCTGGTCAATTATATACTGGGCTGGCCTCGCTGGGAAAGAAGGACATAATAAGTGGCCCTAAAAATGGATAATTCTCAGTCTGGTCTGTGTCCAAACACAAAAGCATTGCTTGCCAGATCATCAGCACTTTATTTACAAGGTCTTTACATCCCGTCCTTTTGCTTGTACTCTTTGATTGAAGAACACCGTTGCATTACTGTGCAGCTTACAGTTTGGTTTTGCTGAACATTGTCATATGTGAACTCTCTCTCTCTCAGTCTGGGGAATACAGTTCAGACATCAGGCTAGGTCCTATTTCAGTTGACAATGGGGCTCATATGCTCACCTCCCCCATTTGTGGGACATCCTTAAGAAGTTGGGAGACTGAAGGCTTTTTGATCATGTCCAGTTTGAGGGTTTCTGGACCTGCCTTACTACACATGGTAGTCAGGGAAGTGGTTTATACTCATGGCTGACATCCATGCAATGGCTTATACCTATGTATCTCTGATTCCTGGCTGGAGGTGGTGGTCCATGTGTTCCTGGGCTGTTTCTGGCACATCCTGGCACTTTCTTTGCCCCACTTGTTCTCCACATCATCTTTGTCTTTTCTGGTGTTGGATCATAGTCAGCAATAGAGAACTTCCAACTGATTCCTCTGTTGGCAAATCTATTAAACCAGGCAGCACAACAGGGTTCTTTTGGTAGAATGTGATTTTTTGGCAGCACAAGAAACTTGTATTTGATCCCAAGAGTCAGTACATCTTTGATTTAAGTTGGCATTGTGTAAGTAAACAAGTTGGTCATGATCCTGTTGGCTAGTTTAATTATGCAGGTGTTAAGTGGTGGTATAGAGTGGCATAGGCAATGGTATAGTTGTTATCAACTGCTGTCAGATCAACCTCAAATTATGGCAACCCTACAGATGAGAGGCTTCCAAGCCACTCTATCATCAGCTGCCCTGCTCAGGTCCTGCACATTCAGGTATATGTCTTCCTTGATTGAATCTATCTATCTGTAGGTCTTCCTCTTTTCTTACTGTCTTCTGCCTTGCCAAGCATTATTGTGTTTTCTAGTGAGTCAGGTTTTCTTATGATATGGCCAAAGTATGACAGCCTCAGTTTAATCATTTTGATTTTGAGGAGAGTTCAGGTACTGAAAAGCTACCGGGCAGCAGCAGTACTGTGGGGTTGACACTGGTAGAGGATATCAGAGACAACAGCATTGGCACCATAGCCAATGGTTGTTAGAAGGAGGCATGGTAAACACCTTTTGTCCAGGAGGCATGGTAAATCCCTTTTTAATATCTTTCACTATGAAAACCCTGTGATGAGTGGTATGGTAACAGAATTAAAATGGTCATAAGTACTGTGACACTTGGAGTTTCAGGGCTGAAAGCCACTACACACCACTCCAAAAAGTATTTTATGCCATTCTAAAGGATCATCCTACCAGCATAATGTATTCACAGGATTCTTGTCTCCATCAAAGTGTTCTGCAAACTTCCAAAAAAAAAAAATCTATACCCTTTAATAAAGTCCATATTTTAATAACTAAACATGATTTTGTTTAGTAATGAATAAGGACTAAGTTCAGTCATTGCTGAAAATATCTTGAGTGCTAGGGTTCACTCTTGGACCGTGTTAAATAATTCTAAAGAAAAGAGTGCCACTGAACATATTCAGAGACATCACCTACTTCTTTAAAATATCCACAGCTTGTTTTTCATACGTCTAGATTGCACAAAGATGCTCAAGTCCCAGCACTAACAGCCAAATAAAAACGCAGAGAGCTGTCTTATACCATACAGCACTATATTACACAGGCTGAGATAGCTAACTGTTGTCTGTACCAGTGGCTCTCAAATTGTGGGGTGAGACCTTAAGAGGGTGTGTGATAGTTGCTCAAGGGCCATGAAAGAAAAACCAGCCTGCAAACACAGCAAATATGAAAAAGAAGGTAAGCTTGTGTGTGTGTGTGTGGTATGTGCACGTGTGTGTGCATGCACTACTGAGATTGACTGCTCTCTGTAAAAGAGTGACACAATGTATCTTCCTCTGTTATGCCTTCTTCCAACCTCAGAGATAACAAAACTAGCTTTCTTTTTAAAATTCTTTTCCCACTCAATTCCTCCAAGTCTTCCATCATTGGCACAGTTGGCACATGGCCTCTCGTGACCATGAGAACTTAGTGTTAAGATGGAGGACACGTGTGGCATAAGCAGCCTGTGAGAGATGGAGGGAGAAAGAGGGGCATAGGATAGAGCATGTGGGGTGTGATGTAGAGCAAGAGGGCTAACATCCTCCTGTGGATGTAAAGTGGGGATGAGGGTGGAGTCCACAGGGGTAAAAAGTTTGAGAATCACTGGTCTATCCTGATTCACAATGGCTCTCCAGAGTTTCAGGCAGCATTCCCTCCCCTCTTTTTTTTTTTTTTTTACAGCCTTGGCAGCCCTAGAATAATCTCCAAAATCCTGCTAATAGCAAGGATTAAACGTGACACCTTTTGCATGGAAGCACATATTACTAAGGTATGATCTGTACCCACTGAGGCGTAGTGTGTCCTAATCACCTTAATTTCTTAAAATTATTACCAGAGTGTACACCTCCCCAAATATTCCATGATATAGTTTAATTGGCAAATAGCATTTAATTGGCATGAAACATAAATCATACACTGCTATGGCTGCAAAAGAGGACTGTCTGAACATGTGTGATGTGAAAGTAGGTCAGGTGAGACCTCATGGTATGGCCAGGTCATAGTCAGGGAAGCTCCAGTGACAGTGGATTTGCAAATGTACCTCAGTGACTCAACCGTTAGGAACAATAGCATCTGAAACTGCCTCCACAGATCAAGTGATTATTTTTGACCTTCTTCCTCTGCCCACCAAAACTCCCCTTTGTCTCCTCACCTGTCCTGCCATTAAGGAGCTATCACAATTCCCATCAGTCCTTTGTCATCTAATGCTAGGGCCATTAGCTCATTCCAGACCCCATTTTTTGCTCTGCCAGAGAGCCATTAACACCTTTTCCCTCAGGGTGGAAACAGGGTATTTAAACCCTGACTCTGAGCCAGATAACTCGTAGTACTGTGGACATAGCCCTTTAATTCTGCTGCTCCAGTTCCCATTCTTTTTTAAAAAAATATTTATATTAACATTTTAAAAGACATAAAAGAACAAGAATAGAAAAAAAGAAAACAATAACACATATAAAGCATATTTCTAAGAATGAAATAGATACAAGACAATAAAGAGAAAAGAACTTATAGAAACAATGCAACACTTAATACTAATACTAACACAAATGATACAGATAATATACATACACACAAAAACTAAAAAGGAACTTCCCCCTGAGATGAGGTATCAGCCTTATTAAACTAACAAAAAAGTAGGACAGAAATGAATAACTTCTCCATCAATAAAGAAAAGGCGGAAAGAACCACAATAATTAGCCATGACCATAATGACGTTAAACTTTGACACTAGCATTCGTTACATTCTGTTTTGTGACACTGCTACTTTAACCTTGGAATTATTGTCATTGGCCCTTTCCACATGGGGTAAAAAAAACGGCTTAGGGCGACCTCAACCGGAGGTCGTTCACACCATGGGGTGCGCTAGGGCGGTTTGAAAAGTGGAGGTTCCACACCTCAAACCACCCTCGGGCGGCCGCAAGGGGTGGCGCGGCGTGTTTTTTAAAAACCACATTTCATGTGGTTTTTAAAAAATGTGAGCGCACTAACCCGTTGCAGCGCCCTGTTTGAAACTGCAGGGATCCACTAGCGCGTCCTTGCAGAACTGCCCGGGGGCAGGTTTCCGGCTGGCGCACTGCCCTGATTGGTGGAGCGCCGCCAGAAGTCGCCGGCCGCCATTTTGGGCGCCGCCGAACGCCGCCGAAATTCGCCAGCATGTGGAGTGGTGAACATGCACTCCTCGCGGGGACGGAGCAACCCACTTCCAGGTAAGCTCTGCCCTTGCGTGCACCACCCCGTTTCCCCGTCCCCTGTGTGGAAAGGGCCATCATTATACATATTGCTCAAATCCTGTCTGCATGTACATTAACAGTAATAACATACATCTCCAATCATCAAAAACTCCAACGGTTGAGGAATCTTCTTCCTCCAGTTCCCATTCTTGTACTACCCTTGGACGCCTAGTCTGAGTCACATTGCTTTATCTCTTCTCTCCAAATAGGTAAATATCACCCACATCGCCCTAACTTCTCGCTATGCATTTTTCCACCTTTTTTCTACAATCACCCTTGTGTGATTCTGAGACTGTGTGGATCTTGTTTGTATCTGATTATTACATTCCCCCAGTAAAACAAAACTTAGTTTTGAAATCTCTGGGTAGTGTCTCTGCATTAAGACTGGTATACACAGGTGTACAATATCCTGCTAGGTTACCCCCCCCCAAGCCTCCCCTTGTGAACTAATATTCTCCACTGTTTCATGGAGGCACTGGCATCATGGGTGGACCTCTGAGTCACCCACATTTTGCAGTAACAAAATCATACTTTGAAGTAAATTTTAATTTAAGACCATTTTGCTGTCCTATCAAATTTCACCTTTTTTCTGATAAATTGATGTCAATTAAGCATTTGGAGATTATTCCAGGACTGCTCTGCTTGTAAAATTCAATGACCTTTTCAAGTATATACCAGTCCTGCCAATGTTTTGTCCCAAAGACAGCTTTAAATGACTTGCATCTTTATATTTACCCATCTCTGCAAAACAGAAAACACTTTATCATCACTTAAACACTGACAAGCAAAAGGCAATGTGAGTACAAAGGGACTGCTTTTCTTATGCATCAGCGAGGATATCAAGAGCCAAAGTAATTTTATTTTGTGGCATACATCTAAAGAACTAAAGGTAATTAGTGTTTGTTTGCTTGTTTGTTTGTTTGTTTGTTTGTTGGTAATTCAGGTTCAAGGACTTCACTCATAGGGATTCTTTAAAATGGGTGAATAAAAAAACAACAATAATGTGATCCCAACTAGGAAAGAAATGAATCCTCTTATATATATCTATGACCTCTCAGCCCCCTAGACCATGAGATTAGGCTCTTTGCTTTGAGCATCAAGTCCAAGGGCACTAAAGTTTGACATAATGTGGAATATCAGAATTTTCAATTTCTAACAGGCTACTTTACATAGTTTTATTCCACAGTGCTGTCTGTAGTTCAACTGAAGGCTAAAGCAACACTGGCAGGCACACTTAAGCAGAAGTAAGGCCCATTTAATTCAGTAAGATCCACTCTTCTTCTTCAAAATCCTTCCTTTGAGCTCATCTGGAAGGGGAAAACATCTCTGGAACTATTAAGAACTTCCAGTTCTTTTTGCTTTGATTTCACCTGAGTATTCCCAGGTTTGCATCCAAAGTCTCTGTTGAAATATCATAGGTTTCCTCCACTCCCATCCACTGTGTCTTTCCTGCTTGTCCCCCACTGACCTTATGTCACATTTGACTCATCCAACACTTCAGAAATTGTTGTTTTTGTTGTGGGCCTTCAAGTCATTTCCAACTTATGGCAACCCTAAGGAAACCCTATCACAGGGTTTTCTGGGCCTGAGAGTGTGTGACATGCCTGCAGTCACCAAGTGGGTTTCCATGGCAGGAGAATCTAACCCTGGTCTTCAGGGTTGTAGTCCAATGTTCAAAGTACCACATTTGTGCTGGATCTTCAGAAATTGATTTTCACCAATTTACATTGAGCATATTTTATTATTATTTAGTCCTTCAGCAAGATGATACTAATTAAATGTTAGGATCGTTTTATTTGGGGGTAAACATTCCACTTTCCCTTATTTGACCTCTGTTGAATTGCATTCTAGAAACAATAGCTGTGTTTTACTGGCGGCAGTTATCATCCCTATCTTCTAGGATAATACAGACAGCCAAGCAGAGAAGCATTTCATTTTGGAAAATGCTGTCTTAATTTAAAGTGATCTGAAAACACGAATGAAAAGTCCTTGATTATGCTGGGAGTTCCCAGGAAATATTTTGTCATCTGGACCAATAAAATAAAATAGGTTTGTATAGGAATAAAACTTTTCTTGTCTGAAGGGGTTTCTTTCTTTCTTTCTTTGGCCATTTCCACACTAGATTGTTATAGTGGTATTATTCCACTTTCAACATCCTATGGAATCCTGAGCTTTGCAGTTTAGAGAGGGGAATAGTGCAGCACCACCTTCTTAGTATGACCCCCAAGAAGGACTGAAAGCACTGCATACCAGTGCTTCCAAGTCCCATCCCGGAGAAGTGGCTCAGAAGGATACCATGGTCAATGGTATCAAAAGCTGCTGGAAACTTCATCTGAATGAACAGGGACACACTTGATTGTCAATGGTATCAAAAGCTGCTGGAAAGTTCATCTGAATGAACAGGGACACACTTGATTGTCTTGTTCCTGGCGTACGTCATCTAACAAGGGGACCAAGACTGTCTTCATTCCATAGCCAGGCATGAAGTTAGATTGAAATGGATCTAAATAATCCATTTTATCCAGGCGTACTTAGAGCTGGGGGTGGGGGAGTGGAGAGACCACTACTTGCTCTAAAATAAAAAGGGACATTGGGGACCAGCCAGTACTTATCTAGTGTGGTCAGATTCAGGGAGGTTTTGTTTGTGTGCTCGTTTGTTTGTTTTAAAGCGAAGGCCTCATCACAGTTTCTTTTAGGCAGGATGGAACTCTGTCTTGCTGCAATGAGAAATTTACTACTTCTCTTTCCCACTCAACAAGCCCCCTTCTGACTGGTTTTATAAGCCAGGAAGAGCAATGATCAAATACACATGTGGTGGTTCTCAGCTCCCCAAGGATTCAGTCCACATCCTCAGACTCCACAAATTGAAATGCATCCAATAGCATAGGACAAGCAGGAGTCTAGATCACATCCACTGGACCTATGTCTACCACAGCCTCCAATTCAGAGTAAATCTGAGAGATTTTGTCTCCAAAGTGTTGTACATATTCTTCACAATGCACTGCTGAAAGATCTACATGTTGTTCTTGTGAGGCAGAGGCTAAAAGCTTTCTGCCCACTCAATAGAATTCTGCTGGATTGAGCTGTAAAGATGCAATTGTGGCAGGGAAGAATGATTTCTTTGCTGCCACTACCATGTCATAGGCTTTCCAATGGGCTCTGGCTTATATTCTGTCAGACTTGCTCCAAGTTTTCTCACATCAGCACTTTATTCTCCATCCAATTTACTTTCTGAGTCCAAATCATCTGGAGGTCACACTATTTGAAACTGTTTGAGGGGTGAGGGACCTCTTGCTTTACTCTCTTTTGCCAAGGAACTTCAGTGTGCAGCAGAAATAGCTCAAGAAGCAGTATATATTACTCTCTGATGTCTTCAGGCCAACACTAGGCAGCACAAGGCCTTAGGTGCCCGTTGCTGGGAAATAGTGGCAAATACCTCCTAGATAGTCGTCCTGGACTTTACAGCTGGTCTATTCTGTCACGCAGCTTGCACTAGACCGCCTTAAGATACCCTGATGCTTCTGGTATAATGGAGGACTCTCCTACCACTAGTTTTGAAATAAAATTGCAATACCAGCCCAATCACTTCAGAACATGGCATGTGGAGATTTGTACCATCTTGCCATTTGCCTCAAGCAGAAAAATGTCTTGAAATAGGCCCTTAAGATTTTCATCTCCTCTTTTCATTGCCCTTTGTCTAATGCCAAATAAAACAGGACTATTTACCAAATCCTTCAAGGTCCTCATCTGAATCTGCATGTGTGCATGTTTTTAATTCTCTTAACGGTTTTAACTGGGTTTAACCGTCTTGTTTTAACTTGTTAACTTGTTTAATTTGTTTTTATTCTTTTAACATTATTCTTACTGTTTAAAATTACTTTTAAAGTGTTTAAATTTATTTGATTGTTCACTGCCATGAGAATCTTGGGTATAGAGGGTGATGATGATGATGTTTCTTTGGCCTAGTTAATGGGAACATAATAGAGATGGGGACTCAACTGCAGGAGAGGCTTCATAGTTGTGACCTGAGAGAGCTGTAATGACAATGCTTTGGACAGCAGCCAAGATAGATCAGAGCATCCCAGATCTGAGAGGCCTGACAATGGTCAAATGTTATTGAGCATAAATCTACTGTAAATGGGAATGCCAAATTCAGAACTGGAGACCATTTGTATACCTTTCATTCTACAGACATGGTAGGAGAACAGTCAACCACATCTATGTCCTCTAAGTCTATCCATCCTTCTTCTCTGCTTGTGGTGCAGCCTACCTGGAGCCTGCATCAATTACAAAAAATGGGAAGGGGGGGCGGGAGAGAAATGGATGACATAGTAGAGGAGGAAACGGGAATGAGAAGCAGTGGTTGCCTTAGCTTCTGCCACAGTGTTAGGTATAAATGTGTATGTCTGAATCTGAGACACTACTTAACTGCAGTTGCCAAATGATGATTTCAGAAATATTAAACAATGGATGAGGTACAGGAACAAAACATCCAGAATCTGATAGGATGTGGGTTTAACTTTGTAAAATCTCATTAGGCAGAGATGTGCACATCTATAAAGCTACAGTCCATTGAAGTTCTCTGATTCCCACCTCAAAGCTTCTTCTAACTGAGTACAAGATTTTTCCCTGTGCAAAAGACCATTCATATTTTTCCCATAGAAAATATTTTCAAAAGTATGCATTTTATATGTGCATACACATTGCCTGAGGTCATGTTTATGCACATTTTATAATTGTACAATTTTCTTTGCTGAGTTTAGAAAAAAGAGCATGTTATTGAACATATTATTATTACCTGTCATAGGCTTCACCATAAGCTCAGAAAGGTATGGAATTTCAGCCACAAATTGTTACCATTTTTATATTCTAATTATGGAGGCAAGAGGATTCCATGGAGGGGGGTTTTAATGAACGGTTCTTACCCAGCCTTAGGTTTAGAAGAGAATGCTGGTGGATCAAAGCATCTTTAGAAGAGAACAAAAGGGAAAGGGAAAGGTATTCACTGGACCAATTCTGAAGTTATCTGCTTTAGGAAACCTATCAAAACTACTACTGCCTCTACTGAAATCCAGTTTTCTGACATCTCATAATGTTTTTCTTCACTTTTGACCATTTCTAGTGCTGCTTTGCTGAGGAAACCTTGACAGTTCAAGATGTCAAAGCTTATCTTGTAGTTAAAATTTGCAGTGGGCATGGAAGAGATGTCCTCTGTGGATCCAGGAGGTTGAGAAAGCCTTGTTCTGTTCCAGTGGGTGAATGATTTTTATGCAAGGGACTTGCTTTGTTAAAAAGGATCTTGGATGCTGAGAATTTCAATCACTTTTAACACAAGGAATTGTACCTTTGGGTAGTCTCTTTGATCTTAGTTCAAGTTGCAAAAGTTCTTGGAAGGTTTTTTATATTATTATTAATTTTTTGTCTCTCTCACACCCAGAGAGAACTCTTTTTAAATGAAGAGCATGCCACTTGGGGATTTTTGGCTGGATTTAGGTATCACTATCTGCCACTTGTCATTTGGCTTAGTCGCTCACAGAGTGGTTTCAGAACCTTAACAGATGCATATGCTGTGTAACTTATGAATATATTCGTAACAAAACATATGACAACTTCTCAGCTTGGCACAAGGAAGCTGTTTGTTGATTTACTGTACTTGCAACATGGCCATATTATCTCTCAAATGCATACCTTTGCTACCAAACACATTTAGAAGAACAACACAGATGTTGGCAAGCTGGAGAGAATTCAGGGATATATGGGGATGCAAAATAGCCTAGAAGAAAAACCATTTGAAGCAAATGTGCTTGTTTAGTGGGATCCAAGAAAATCACTAAATAAACCACCAGTGCCGTGTGAGACTGTATGTTGACTTTTTTAAAAAAAATATTTTATAAAGTCCAGAAAAAGTTGGAGCCAATCCACTGAGGCAAAAACCTATAATGTTAGGTTTAAACTATGGGATGATGGAATTCTGTTACTCACTAATGCCCTAATTAGAAGAGCATTTAAGCTATGGATTGGTTACCTAGGGAACCTTCTCCTTCCATAGGCACAGATAACAAAAGGATGAGTAAGGATTCATCTGCAGCAATGGCCTACACAGAGGCAAGCACTGAAATACCCAGCTGTCACAGATGGGTATTGGCTGAAGAAAGGAAATGTAAAGGAAGTGGAGGGAGACTCACTCCCAGTAACAGCTGCTGCTCCCAGTGGATAAGGGGCGGAGGCTATTCAGACTTCAAGAAAGGTGAAAGATTATTGTACGAGTAACAGAAAAAAGATATTTACAGAGGCTCTCAGGATTTCAGGTTCATGAACTGTATTAATATTACTCAGTTATAGCAGACTGATACAAGTTATTTGTTATGGTTCCAGGCTTACAGAATGTAGAATCTGTGGAATTTTGGCTAGAGAACTCTAGGGTTGTAGCTCAGAGAAGCACATGAGAGTATGGTGTTGTTGTTGTTTGCCTTCAAGTAATTTCTGACTTATGGTTTCCTCAAGGTCAACCTACCTTAGGGTTTTCTTGGCAAGATTTGCTCAGAGGTGAGTGCCTTTGCCTTCCTCTGAGGCTAAGAGAATGTGACTTGTCCAAGGTCACCCAGTGGGTTTGCATGACAGAATAGGGATTTGAACCCTGTTCTCCATAGCTGTAGTCCAGCACTCAAACCAATACATTACGATGGCTCTCTGAGAGTGCACTAAATGATGAGAAAGAGCTCTGCCAGTCAAAAATCCTAAATGACCACTGCTGTTACCACTGCAATCTGGTCTGATCTTTGGTGAAGCAAAGATATCATTTTGATATCATAATTCGGCCTTCTGCCACCAGCCAAGTGTTTGTGAGGCCCTGCCGAACAAGCGCGAAGCTAGGCATGGATGATACTTGTTGCTCCTCCAGATATTGCCAGATCTGCTTCAGGGGGAGACCTCCTGACACAAACACCTTAATTACAAATCCACAGTAAAACAAAAGGACTCTCTGCCTGAGAGAACGCCCTGGCGAGCTAGGCACTTAACGGCTGAGCTAGCCGCATCTACGTACCAGCTATACTATTGTCAATCCGGCATATAATTTAATCATGCAAATTCTGACCTTTCGGAGGCTTTGTCTCCAGCCCAAAACTTATTGTTCTCACCAGAAACCAGACTAGCCTGTGGTCATTCTTTCCCCTATAAAAGAGCTCTTTGGAACTCTCGCTGGACTTTGCTGAAATCACTTAAACTCTTCCTGAATCATTGGAACTCTCATCGGACCTTGCTGAAATTCACTTGCTGAAATCACTTGAAGCTCCCATCGGATATTCTCCCTCGCCTTGCTGCCGCTTGGTCCAGCAGATTCCCCTCGGTCTCCACGCCGGGTTTCCTCCTCTTCAGTTTGTGTCTCCAGGACTTCAGACAGGTGGCGTATTGCCCATTCCCCAAATTCTCTTTCTTTCCTTTTCTAAGTTAGCAGTGTGCTTGTGTTTTTATTATTTTATGTTTAATAAATATTGTTAGTATTTTAAAACTGCTTGACTCCTCACTGACCTGAACTGGTATACATAGGATAAAAGATCCTGCTGTGTTGCCCTGCCTCTCGTTAGCCAAGAGAGTGCTCCAGCTAATTTCCCCATCTTTGCTAGGTTTGTTTGGTTATTTGGGCACCCCTCCCGGGACCCCCAATTTACAGG
The DNA here is from genome assembly GCA_948472985.1 of Iguana delicatissima. NCBI lineage: Eukaryota > Metazoa > Chordata > Lepidosauria > Squamata > Iguanidae > Iguana > Iguana delicatissima. The sequence continues at coordinate 2,143,240 of CAOKZL010000251.1, read as the reverse complement.
GTAACACTGCCAATCATAGAAGACAACACTGAGCCAGAAAGACAAAATTTCACCTGGTAGAAGGAAACAGTATATAGTTTCATGAAAGCTGCAGTGGTCGAATATGCACAAAAGGTTAAAAAAGAATGCTTGGAAAAGTGGAGGGGACTACCTTACCCAGAATTCCACAGACAGCATGGTTAGGGGCTATGCTGTCTGGAATTCTTAGAGCTGTAGTCCCAAAAAGTAGCTTTTTCAAGCTCCCTTGAAGATGGGAGCAATAGTAGCATTTCAGTCTTTGTATTTCCATTAGCAATAGAGATATGAAGTGGCTCAGGTGTGCAAGATTTTATTTTCAGAGCAGCCACATATTGGGTATGTGCTTCTGAACACCCTGCCACCAAAATGAAAAAACTAAAAAACACTTTCCTGTGTCTTACTCCACCATATTCCAGCCCACCCTGTTGCGGTGCAAAACATTTTTCTTTTATTTAATTAGGAAAAGTAGACTCCCACCAATAGAGAAGGTACAGGCTGAAATTAGTTTTACACCATGTGCATTCTAAATATACTTGGTTTTAATCACTTAAGAAATACTTCTCCAATCAAGTTGTGAGAGGGGTTTTTTTTGTCTGCCTTAAATGGCTTGATGCAAAAAAAAAAAAAATACTTCTAGCAAACAAGGAACAACATATTGTAACATCCACTTGGCTTTTCACAGGCTAAGATTATTCAAACTCAGCACTTTTCTTCCTTTTCAAAGCTTTAGAATCTCTGCAAAAGTTTGGAGAAAAATTATGGATGATTCCCCCCCCCCCCGTACTCAACCCTTTAGGTTCATGTATTCCTCAGCGATTCTGTATATGCAGCTAAATCCTGTTCTTTTCAAAGCTGTCAGTAAAATTCCAGCATCACAGCTTGGAAATGTTCCTTTTTGGACTATAGATACTAGTAGTTCCAAGCCAGCATTGGCAATGGCCATGCTGCTGAGGGTTTCTGGAAACTGTAGCCCAAAAAGGAATATTTCCAGGTTCTGCTGCTATTACAGTCCAACCATTTCTAATGGCTGGAGAAGCGCATTTCCAAACCTCACAAATTAGGCAGCATCATTATGAACTTTTGTTATATAGGGTCATTTTATTCACTAAATAGAAGAAAAGAAAATTTTGGCATGAATGACAACTGAAAGTTCCCATCTCTTGGTTACACTCAACTGTGCATTAAGGTTGCTAGCTTTTCCACAAGTCACTGAAGCAATTCTTTTAGCAACATTTTCCTGTGGACACATTTGCAAGTATAGATCTCTGGCCAATGTGATATTCTGGTAACACTCCATGTCTAGGAGTATAGAGTTCAAAGAGCTGCTCAGGAAGGATTTGTGAGGAATACAGTTTCATTCCAAGGTTCAGTAGGCTCATCTTATTCTACACTTCCCAGATTGCGTGGACAGGTTGTAATTTATACTGCAGAATTTTCATGTTGACAAAAAGCTGTGGACGCTTAAGAGGCACATTTGAAAAAAATATGTATAGAAGAATTGACACATTTCAGATGTGTACAAAAAAACCTGCCAGAACAGTATCCCCGTTTCTAGTCTCCTAGCCCTATAATTCCTTCTTCTTGATGTCACTGCCTGTATACCTCCTGTTTCCAGTCATGTAAGTGTTACCCTGATTTCTGGGGTCCCGCAAGGGACACCTCAATGTGCTCCAATTATTGGGGAATGGGAATTAGCAAGAACACAAGCTAAGCAATGCAAGAGGCAGGGCAACCTAGCGAGATCTTGGACCCAATGTTTACGGGGTCAGGCCAAGTCAATAATCAAGCAGAAGTAAATAATAATTGTTTTCCTTTATTTTGAAACACAGTCAATACATATGTATTTCAGGGGAAATACTACACCTGATCCTGAAGCCTGGGTAGTCAGAAGAAGTCATTTGGAGCAGAGATTCTCAGCACATGGAAGCTGAGGGGAAGGCTTGGTGAATGGAGTGGCAGCAAGGCGGGATGGAAACCAGGAGCGATCTGAAGAAGCGCTCAAAATCAGGGGGTCTTATAGGGGGAAATGTGCCTGTAGGCTAGTCCGTTCCCGGGGAAAACAGTGGGTTTCGGGCTGGAGACAAAGCCTCTGAAAGGTCAGTATTTAGCATGATAGAATTATGACAGAGTTGTCAATAGCGCAGACAGTATGCAAATGAGGAGTGCTTGACAGCTGGATATTCAGCTCGTCAAGCTGCCTGCTCAGGGCAGGGGATCTTTTGTACGCTGCATGCATACATAATGTGATTTTAAAGTGTACTTGCCTGGAGGACTCCTGAAGCTGCAGTCCGGCAATTACTGGCCTGCCTGGATTTGTTTTGTATTGTTCAGCTATTTTCGCCCGTGCCCGTGTGCATGCTTGTCTGGGGGCCTCGCAAGCGCATGGAGAGGAATGGGTAGAGATGGCCAAATTCTTGATATCAAATGATATCTAATATACCACAGATCTGGACTAGAAACTACGGTAACGTAAGCAAAGGCAAATACAAGGAATGGAGCAGCAACATTTCCTACCTTTGTGTTTTTCGTCTGGCCAGTTGTACAGATTGGCTTCAAATGGAGAGAGCAGTAAGTAGAGAGTGGTACCATGGAAAAGAGGAAGGTCCAGTGTTCTAAACTAAGGGCCCCTCTAAATATGTAAGTAGCATTGGTGGGAGTGCTTTTGGTCTTGAAAATGGAGAAAGAATAAACAAATGGAGAAGATGGAAAATATGTTTCCTTACCACACCGTTTCCTTATCCCCTTTCTGTACTGTTATTTGGAATATTGTAATATTTAGATTTCTAATCTTCAATCAGTAAGGTAATCCAAAATAAATGATTTCATGTTCAGTAATCCTTGAATCAAAATCTTGTAGCTTAAACTTGGATTTTCCTTTCTAGTGTGTCCAGGGGCCAAGATCACAAAAGTAAAGAAAATAGAAACAGCAACTTTATGTAGTGTACAATGAAGCCTCTAATATGAAACCAGTATGGGTCACTCAGTTCAAGTTGGTAAGCTCCAGATTTGTCTGAAAATGTTCCTAATGCTAGAGTTTGACTTGAGAAGTAAATTGTATCCATTTATTCTTCTTTTTAATAAAATATATTATTTCTGTGTACAATGTTCAAATTAAAAGACCTTGAAAGGCCCCTCATTCTTTCTGCTTCTGAAGTTCAGCCTATAAATGTCATTGCTTCTTAAGCCAAAATTTAGTGCTGGCTCCATGCAGTGTCTGTGCCTGCAGGAAGTGTACAGTACTTCCGACAAAAGGGGAAAGGAGAATGCACCGTGACATAGAGATGTTGAGAATGGAGTTATAGGATATATAAGGCCTGGCCCATTGATAGCATGTAGTGGTAACAGGCAAACCACATTATAAGATTGGGTTGCAAAGGGGGTTAAGAAAGGTTTATAGCACTGGAAGAAGGTTTTTGAATAATTGTGATAGAATTTCTTTCTGGAGGGATGAGTTGAAGCTGAGGAATGCCCTTCAAATCTTTTCAGACACGATAGAATCAATTGGATTCAGGGTTTATTTCTGAGGCAGATGATGTCCTTGTGAACAGCCACAAGCATGGGCAGGTGATAGCATTACTCCTTCTCTTGGTGGCTATCTGGATCTGGAATAAAGACTTCTCCAGTTCCTTAGTCCCCTTCTGGTGAGATAATTTGCCCATGGTACAGGTAGTGGATTCCCTGTCCCTAGGGTTTTGTGCTTAGTAAGACTTTTTATGTCAAGATGTATCCAATTTAATAGTCTCTTTATGGTGCTCCATGAGACGACGGTGGACAATTACATGGCCATTGTTCTCTCCTACATGCAGATGGAGCACTAGACAACAAGCACCAGATGCCAGGGCCTCTCCTGATCAAGATTTATGGAAGTTTAGAGGGGTGGGTAGTGAGGGCCATCAGCCTGTTCCTAGTGTCAAGTATGACAGGGAGTTACTCCTGGATCATGCAAGATTATATAGCATTTTGATGCAGGGAAGACCTTCCTGATGAGTGGCCACTTGCTACACTGCATGTGCTTCAGTATTGTGTGTAACTAAGGCAGTTGGAATTGGCACAGTAGTGAGGCAAATTCTCAACCCTGGCCTTCCTTTCTAATGTCCGGAGCCATACAGAACACACAAGAGACTTTAGGATCCAGAAAATGTTGGAAGCTGGGCTAGGAAGAGCAGTTAGATTTGGGATGCTAGAGATCCAGTCTCTCCAGACATCCTTCAGAAGTTGTTGCTGTTATTGGTTGGAGGTGTTATGGTTTGAGTTTTGGACTATGACCCTGGAGACCATTTGATTGGCCATGGAAACCCACTGAGTGACTTTGGGTGTGTCACACACTTTCAGCTCCAGAAAACCTTGTGATAGGTTCACCTTAGGGTCTCCATAGGTCAGAAATGACATGAAGGCACACAACAGCAACAACAACAACGACATCTGATGTGAATTACAATATGAATTTTTGTCCTTTCATGCAGTGACTCTTACTTTTTTGGCAGTCTATGAAAAGGAGAGTTGGTGGTGGCATCCAGAGAAGACCAGGTGAGTCTGGAAATCAGAGATCTATTACTGGAGTAGAAGTGTCTGGTTATTACCATAAGCACTTCTAAAATAAATCAGCATTGGGTTGGCTTTGCAATACTGATGTGATAATGAAACTCTGCCTTGTTAGTGCTCTGCAGAGGTATGTGGCAGCTTGCACTGCACAGCCAGAAGTGTTATTTAGAGTGGTGAGTCACCCCTCACTAATTTCCAGTTCTAGGCAATAACATCTAAAGCTCTTTCTTATTTCAGACTGAAAGGGATGAAGTTTCCATACAGCTTCTACTATGAGCTTTGGAACTGACTCCCTCCAATGCCTCATGAGTTTTTAGGTTGTATACTAATTCTGTCATGTATTTGTCAAGACCTCTCCTCTTGCTTTGCATTTTTCATATAAGGAAGTGTATGAGAGATGGAAGCACAGCATGGTTTACTTGGCAGTATGCTGTCCTCATACCTCTCACTTCGACTTGCAGGTAACAGTATGGAAAGGGGAGGGGGTCTGTGGTGGTCTGGGCTTTCACCTTTAATGTTGAATAAGCACAAGAGGCCTCCCTCCAATGTGTTGGTGGTCCACCTTGGTGGCATCAACCTTCAACTGATGAAGGACAGGGCTCTAATAACCCAAGCATTGGGTGATTTTTGTTTACTGCAGACATTTTGGCAAGGGGTTACACTGCCAAATAGGTAAACTATTTTGTCCTGCCAAAAATGACATTGAGAAGGAAACCCGAGGTGTTTAGGCATCTGCCTCAGCTGAAGCCATACCAGGTTGCTCGTCCAGTTTTGCATCCCTCAGGTTCAAAATGGTTTACTAATTCAATTGTTCAATTGTTAAATAGGTAAAATAAAGTGGATATATTTCACCCCCTTTGGGTCAGCAATGGCACTGTTCACAAGGGAGAGGTACTAACATGTGTGGGAACCTAAACATTTGCGGCAATACCAACATTTTTAGGGGAGAAACTCCAAGGAGGGGAATGCCTAAAACATGCCCAGTGGCTATGGAAAGACTACTGGTGAGGGAGGATAAAAATTATGGGAAAGAGGAACTGAGAGAGAGAAATCCTGAACAGCATCATTTCACATTGCAGTATTTTGTTACAGAAGCCATTTGACAAATCAAAGAGATTTTGAGATTAATTTTGTAGAAGTCCTTACTGAAGATGATAATGATATGTTAGATGAAGTAATAATCTCCTTTAAAAGCACAGTCAGCCCCAAACTCTCACCCTTTACACATGTTCTTTTCATATCCCAATAATTATTGAACCATAAATAAATTGTGTCCATCATTTCTACTCAGCAATTTGAGTTCAAGGCAGCTACATAAATTTGAGACCGCTCTGCTAGTTTAGCCTAGAAATGTCCCTGAATTCTTGTTGTAAGTTGTTTGGTTGCTTAGAGGCTCCTGCTGGCCATATTTCAGCCGTGCATATAAAGTAGACAATTTACACAATCTGTTGACAGTGGATGAGTGTTTTAGAAAATTTGGGCCACTGAGGACTGATGTTAATAATATGCTGTCAAAATGCAATTGTTTTCACATCAATTCATCTAGCTAATTTGTTCAAGTGCAGAGACTTTTTAGAAAACAAAATTTGAAACGACAGCTATACTTAATGTAGGGTTAGAGAAGATGCCTCTTATATGTGTCTTTTAGAACAGCATCAGCAAATGAACACTAATGCTACTTGAAGCTGCTGCTTCCATGTGAGTGGGATAGTGGATCTTCCCTAGATTTTAGGCCATTTTTACACTACACTCTTATAGTGCTATTATTCCACTTTCAGAATAGCATTATAACTGTGTAGTGTGGAAATGGCCTTGTCTAAGGCCATTTCCACACTACCCTGTTATAGTGCTATCATTCCACTTTCAAACTCCTATGGAATCCTGGAATTTGCAGTTTAGGGAGTGTCATTTAGAATTCTCAGCCAGAGAGCTCTTTGGCCTCAGAAAACTACAAACCCCAGAATTCCACAGAGTGTTGAAAGTGGAATAATAGCACTATGACAGTGTGGTGCGGAAATGGCCTAAGACTTCAAAGGAACTGTCTAAGGTGCTGAAACTTCTCCCCAAAATAGGTTCAGCACCTTGGATTATTTCCTTTAGTAAGTGGACAGTAATCTAGAGCAGAATCACCACTCTATTGACCTAGGAGTAAACAGTGAAGACACACAGGGCTTCCCAGTAAATACACACAGTTCTATGCGTCCATTCTCTATGGGAGTGGACAATGCTGTATGCACACAAAGGGATTTGTGTGGAGACCATTCTTCAACACGGAAGGAGACAATGGCTGTTTATTCTGAACAGACTATGTTCATACAGGTTGAAATCAGGTTATCTGAAGGACCACGTTCTCTACTAAGAATATTTTGAGGAGAGATGAATGACAGTCAGTTTTGATTTCTCCATTGCTCTTTCTTCTCTTTCTAAATTCAGATCTTTGAGCATTTTTTTAAAAAAAACTCACCTCCATTTTTGTACATATTATTTTGAGAGTATACGTTTTGTACATACCTTCATCTAATAGATATACATTCTATGCAAGCAATATACATGCATTTCTAACATTATTGTTGTAATATATTTGTGAGTGCACTTCCCTGTAATATGTTTATTTTTGTGTGCATGTCTTTCCCCTAATATTTACGGTCTTGTATACATTTCAGTTTTCTTCTAAAGAAGACATAAACAGTGTTGTATACATTTAAACATTAGAAAAGTGAGACAAGTGTGAACTTCAAGGTATAATTAAATTTTGTTTTGTGTATTTGTTCAAACATATGAAATAAGATACATTTAAATGCAGTTTGCTGTCCCTACCATTTGGTGCATGAAGATTTTTAAGAGACCATCTCTTTCACATTCCAGCAATATCTGAAGCACATTTGAGGGAAACAGGATAGAACTTTTTCAGGGATTGTTTTTCAAAATCCTTGGAACTCATTTCCAAATGAAGCCCATTTATTGTTACTTCTGAAGGACTTTGGTTGATAATAAAGGCCTTTGCTTTTTAACTGGAATATTCTCCACTCTGCAGAGCTACTTCAGGTCATAGGTTTTAATGGATTGCTTTTTTTATATTCTCTTTCTGTATCTGAATAACTATTTTTAATTCCACAGTGTCATTATTTTGTGGATTTATTATTGTTAGCAGCTTTAAGTAGCAATTTGGGAAAGGTGTCAGAGCTAGTATGGTTTGATTGTTGAGTGAGTGACCTTGGGCATATCACTCACTCTCAGCCCCAGAAAACCCTTAGGGGTCACCATATGTCAGAAATGACTTGAAGGTGTACCAAAACAGGGGAAGGTCATGTGTGTGTGTGTATTTGTGTGCGTGTGTGTTAATGTTACATTAAACAATAAACAAGGAAATATCAGGAAAAATACAAAGCTCAGGATTTTGGCCAGGAGATGCGACTGGATGATGATGTGATGGTGATGATTGTGATTTTAGCAGAGCTTGGGAAATTTACTCTTTTGGGGTTCATCTCTGAAAATTGCCCAGCCAGCAAGGCCAAGATACAGTCTAAAAGGTGATGTTTCCAATCTCTATTTTTAAATGTCAGGCTCTGTTTCATGGAGCGTGTATGGAGGAGGAGCATACACAGCTGCATGGGGAGATTGGAGGCTTTAGCTACCCTACATTCCAAGAAAAATAACTGAATATTTGCCTTGGAATGCTCTTTTGTTCAGTGTAGCAAGTTCCTCCTCCCTAGCTGTAAAATATGAATAACAATTCTCCAGGAAATTGTAATGCTGTGTTTGGCTAGATACTGCCTTCTGTGGATATAGCTGCACAAGGTAGATGACAGTTGTGTTTTGGGGCTTATGCATAAATAGTTTTGTCTCATAATAGAAACATAACTACAAATCATTCCACAATAACTCTTTTTTATTATTATGAAGGTAGGAAAGCTCCTCCTCTCTGTTTACCAAGTACAACGAAAGAAAAGAAAAAGGTATGCTATTATCTTGGCAGCATGAACCATTTCTCAGTGTATGCAATTATTGGAACTATGTACTCTTTTTTCTTTCTATTTTTTTCCATGATGGCACCAATTGGTAGTTAATTATTTACTCTTTGTTAGCAAATGTTCTGTGCAACTGTAAACCAGAGTAAATTAGCTGAGTTATAGAAGCAGCATTTGTTTTTATTTTAATTATTAAAATTATGCCACAGGAAATCTAGTTTGCCTTCACATTTAATAGCTCCCCTATTGTCCTAGCATGAGAGGGAAGTTTTCTTTCTCATTAGAGAAAGTGGCAAAGCTGTTCTGTAATCTGTATCCCGAGAATTAAACAAAACAAAGTAGCCTTCTGCCACTGCAATGCAAGCTTCAACAATATTTGTTCTACAGGAAGAGCTAAACACATCTTCCTGTCTCAAAGGATATATTTGCAATGATTCAAATAAGAGTCTACAACTCAGCGTGCTTGTGCTATGATTCAAATAATGTAGAAGTTAACTGTAAGCTTTTAGCCTGTGATGCTTGCCTGGGAGCAGCCTGTTTACTTCAATTTATTCCAAATATATTTCAATAAGGATTATAGATTCCCAGTGCAAATTGCAAAATGCACATTCTTTAATTTTTTTTAAACCCCTATCAAATATATTCTGGTAAACACTAATGAAAAATTCTACGTATATCCATGTATACTAAACTATGAATGGGGATGAGGATAATTAAACAACAACAACAATGTCCCAGATCATTTTTGTACCCTTTGCTATTCTTCAATATAGATTCATTAGGCCAATTTTAAATTTAGTTAGTTAAAACGGGTTTTGAGGATTATCACTTCAGCAGCCATATCCCTCCTCAACCCCACAAACTGCACTTTCTTGGATAGGCAATTTCTGCATGAGTTGGTATAGACATGAAACACTTGTGTGCCTGGAACAAGCTAGTGGGAGACAGTGGTTTGAATGTTGGATAGGACTCTAGGAGACCAGGGTTCAAATCCCTGTTCAGGCATAACAATCCACTATGGGCCTTTACTCACTACACTGTTATAGTGCTATTATTCCACTGTCAACGTGCAATTTAGGGAGGGGCACTTAGACAAAGAGCCAGAGAGCTGTTTGGCCTCAGTAAACTACAAACCCCAGAATTCCACAGGATGTTGAAAGTGGGATAATAGCACTGTAACAGTGTACTGTAGAAAGACCCTGGGTGATCTTGGGCAAGTCACACTCTCTCAGCCTCAGAGGAGGACAATGGCAAACCCTTTCTGAACAAATCATGCCAAGCAATTTCTATGATTGGCCTGCCTTAGATTCACCATAACTTGGAAATGATTTGAATGCTCATAATAATAAAGTGAGGGACATGGCGGTTAGTGTTTTGAGGACCCAGCCATTCCTTAACATGTTCTTTGAGGACCCAATCACTTCCTAATATATTCACTAGCACCTTTGCAACAAAATTCACATTGAGGAAAAAAAACCTTAGTAACAAAACCAGTTATAAATCTAATCCAGAGCAGTTTACCAAGTCTTCAGATATGGGATTCTGTGGCATGCTTGCTGTGGGTTTCTGTGAGTTATAATTCAAAACTATAATTAAAGGTTGCTTTTTTTAAAAAAAACTTTTCCAAGCTCTGTGGCCCTATCTGAAAACTGAGGTTCCAAAGGTCCTACACTTAGGTATAAAAAATGGAATACAGAAATATAGGATGGGGGACATGTGGCTGGATAGCAGTATGTGTGAAAGGGGTCTAGGAGTCTTCATAGACCACAAGCTGAACATGAGTCAGCAGTGTGATGCGGCAGCCAAGAAAGCCAATGCAATTCTCGGCTGCATCAATAGGAGTATGGTGTCTAGATCGAGGGAGGTACTGGTACCACTCCACTCTGCTTTGGTTAGACCTCATCTTGAATACTGTGTCCAGTTCTGGGCACCCCAATTCAAGAAGGGCATGGTCAAGCTGGAGCAAGTCCAGAGGAGAGCGACCAAAATGGTGAGAGGCCTGGAAGCCATGCCCTATGAGGATAGACTTAGAGAGCTGGGTATGTTTAGTCTGCAGAAGAGAAGGTTAAGAGGGGACATGATAGCCATGTTTAAATATTTGAAGGGATGCCATGTAGAGGAAGGAGAGGGCTTGTTTTCTGCTGCTCTAGAGACCAGGACAAGGAGCAATGGATTCAAACTGCAGGAAAGGAGATTCCACCTGAACCTCAGGAAGAACTTCCTGACAGTCAGGGCTGTCCGGCAGTGGAATCTGCTGCCTCGGAGTGTAGTGGAGTCTCCTTCCTTGGAGGTTTTTAAGCAGAGGCTGGATGGCCATCTGTCAGGAGTGCTTTGAGGGTGTTCCTGCATGGCAGGGGGTTGGACTGGATGGCCCGTATGGTCTCTTCCAACTCTACATTTCTATGATTCTATGATTCTAAATCACCCCAACAGGCATAGATTCAAAACATAGGTTCCATCCAGAGAGGAGATGCATAGCTATAAGCTTGCTTCTCCTGGTAGATAGCTCTTGATTTGAGCATAATAGGTGGGTCCTCCTTTTTTACCCTTATCTCAAGCTTTCAGAATCTATTGTCTGTTGAAGCATGATTATATTACCGGTCAGAAATAAGTACCATTGATTTCAGTGGTGCTTACCCCTTGATAAGTGGGTATAGGATTACAACTGAAGTGATACATTTATTAGGTTCTATACAGATCTCTGGCAGGACTCTTGCTATTGGCTTGCAGGAAATTTTTTCCTAGGCCAAGAAGAGTGGGGGGAGAGGTGGAATTTTGAGGATGGCTATCTTTATGAAAACTGCATGTAGTTAATAATCACATGTAGACTGTATGGGGAATAATTAACCTGACTAACATGCTAGATTACGTAAGAAGTGACTTGCTACACATTATTAAATCAATGTATTCATACAGCATCCATGCCAAAGAGGCAAACAAATCTCTCTGCTTTGCTGAAAAATATATGGCTTTGTGTCATATTGATGCTGATAGAAGTGCAATTAATATATATGAATCATATACAGGTGGTATTGCAGCAGTTATTATGAAGTACAAAAAACTCTGTAGCACAAACCCAGCACTCTGAACTTTAATTTGACTATATCCAGCAAAAGACTGAAACCATTCTTTGTTCTCCATGTCTTATATCACTTTGTTTTGATGCTGATATCCATGATCATACTACATCAAGGACCTTGGTTGCTCCTTTTTTGGGGCAGGGGGAGGTGATAAGGAAGAATCTCTATTTTTCTCTAATGCTCATTATGTTAGTTATCCCTAGGGTTTGCCCTTTCATTTTGCTTAAACTCTGGCTGTTGCTACAGAAGAAAACAACCTTGTGATCCCATACAGTAATTGTGGTTTTGGGTAACATATGAGTAAAATGATAATGAGTGCATGCCAAATGATATGTACCCATAAAAAGCAAAAGAAGAAACAAAGCCTGAATTGTATTTTTCTGTTACTTGCTCATGTAATAAAACAAGCATCCTTCTAATAGGGGTTTTCCGGCTGAGATGAATGGTTGCTGTTGTTGTTGTTGCAGAGGAAAGAGAGGTTTATTCAGGAAGTATAAAAAATCATCTCAGAAAGGAAAACTCTTTAAACATGTATGTTTTAAAAGAAGCTGGCATTGTTTTTGATGATCATCCATAAAGCAGGTTCGATTTTTAATCAAAGAAAGCAGTTGGTAGATCATCAAGTGAAAGGAAGCTGCCACAATCTGAGAGATGCCTTAAGAAAGCAGTGTTATGAAAGCTGTAGAAATAATGCATACAAATGATGAACCAATGAAGATTTTGAAAACTGTTTTAGTACTGTCGCCACCCAGCACTTTCAAAATGTGTGCAGATACCCTTCATACATGTATTCAGGTGACATAATAAAAGAACAAACCTGTCAACTCTTATGTATGTGTGTACGGAAAGGCACCCATTTCCATTAACACAGAATTGGTCCTGTGAACTTAAAGAAATTGGTTCTTCAATTCACTTTTTGATGCATAAATTAATTTATATAACAGCATTGTTGCTTTTTTTAAAAAAAGAAAAAACCACAACCACAATTCCACAAGGAATTGTGGAAATGGACAGCTCATCTATCACCAAGAAAATTTAGATTGCCATAGTACATAGTGAGAGAACATTGTCTACCGAGTCTCTTTAGTTTAGCCGGCTTTCCATTATAGGTAGAACTGACCCTCAAAAATGAGACAGAAGAGCCACAACAAAATTTAAAATGTGATGTGTTGTTTCTGTTTGCCTGCATTCTTTTAAGTAGAATAGTTTTCCAAAGGAGCAGTCGTAATTCTCTCCCCTTCCATCCCTTGGGACAAGACCACTATTGTTCTCTCAGTCTGATAATAAAATTGACCTGAATAAGATTTGTCATATTGTTTTTCCAGTATGGTGTGGATTCCTATTGTGGTGAATTGTAATACAACCTGTGGATCATTGTTTTCAATTCCCATTTTCACGCTTCTGCTGCTATCCCATGTACCCATTCATGGGAGAATAGAACACATACACTGTATCATTGCCAGATTACTAATGGCAACATCATCTTCCTGTTCTGTCCCATCTTGTTCTGTTCTAAACTGACTTACAAATCAAACCAAGAAACCACAAAGATTGGCCATCTGTGATCAACCTTTGCAAATCGATACTCACTACCATATTTCCTGGCTTATAAGAAGCACTTTTTTCCCTAAAAAATACCCTCTGAAAATGGCGTGTGTCTTGTATGCTGGCAAATATGGATAAAGCTAAATGCATTGGGAAGGGAGGGGGAGAGAAAGGAGTTCTCCCTGCCAAAGCAAAACAGGAAGAGAGGAGGTGGGGGAAGTCTGGTGCAGCACTCCTTTCATTCCTCTCCTCTCCTGTGCATTTGAATTCTGTTGAGAGTTCTCCCTGACAAAGCAAAACAGAAGGGAGGAAGTAGGGGAAGCCTTGTGCAGTGCTCCTTTCACTCCTCTCCCTTCCTGTACATTTTGCCTTGTCAGAGTACTAAAAAATGTTCTTGAAAAATACTCCTTAAAAAATAGGGTGCGTCCTACACACCGGTGTGTGTTATACGCTGGCAAATAAGATAGAAATTAGCAATTATCTTATTTGCCAGCATACTAGACACACTGGTGTATGTTACTGTATAGGAGTTTAATCACAGGATATATCTGTGGTGACTACTTGTTTGTTTTTCCACACCTTCTCCCTTCTACGTCACTTTAACTTGCAGCCATTTTCTCTTCTCTCACACTCCTTCATTAGACCTATGTTTGGCTGTGCACAAATACAGGTGTTCCCCACATTTCAACTGTTCATTTTTCAACAATCCACTCTTAACCATTCCAATTATAACTAGAACCCATATATTCAATGTGTGGTCTGCTCTTTTGATCTATTTCATCATGTTTCCATGGCCTTTTCCACATGGGGCTTTTAAGATGGTGCAGAGCGTCCTCCAGGGAAGATGACTGCACCTGGGAGCAGACTGGGTCCAGACTACTTTGTGTAGTTCCGGACCTCAGCCTGCTCCGGAACAACCCAAAGTAGTCATTCAGCGTGCTTTTGAAAGACTGCTTAAAACAGGTCTTTCAAAAGCAGAAGTGTGAGCCTGCAGATCTGCCGGGGGCGGGCTTTAGGCTGGCGGGCTTCACCGGTTGGTGGAGAGCCTCCACCAACTGGAAGCCACCATTTTCGTCCCCGGAGCAGTGCAGAGCGCAGCCAGGCACCGCTCCGGACCAGCCTGGACCAGTCTGGCATGGAGCACAAAGGTCCAATGAGTACCAGCACGGGGCGATTCCCTCACCCCATGTGGAAAAGGCCCATGACCATTCATGCACTTCTGTGACTATGAGCTGCTTTTTCTTTTATTTTGTATGTACACACACACACACACACACGTGTGTGTGTGTGTGTGTGTGTGTAGTCTTTAAAATAAGTGGGTTCTGCTTTTCAACAATTTCTGGTTTTAGACAGTGCCCTGATCCCTAATCTGTTGAATAAATGAGACATGCCTATGTCTGAAAGTAAATCTACTTTTACAGAGAAGACTTAACTTATTTCTTTTTTCTGCTAAAGCTAGAGGAGGTGGGAATGAGTTGGACTGGTTGTTGTTTAGCTTCCATCTTGTCAATTTGGTTACTCTGCTTGGGGGATCTACTACCAACATTTTCCAACACCATCTTCTATTTTTATTCTTTTTGACACTTCATTGTTACCCTGATTTCTGGGGTCCCTTGGGGGACACCTCAATGTGCTCCAAATAATGGGGAATGGGAATTAGCCAGAGCACAAGCTGTAGCACTACAAGAGGCAGGGTAACCTAGCGAGATCTTTAAACCCAATTTTTACAGAGTCAGGCCAAGCCAAAAACCAAGTAAAATTGACTAATAAAATGATTTTATTGAGGGGAATTCACTCATGCATGCACACAAGATACACACAATCACATTCACACAAGAGCTAGCTGAAAGAGTAAGGGGGGAAAAATTATAGAGAGGCTGAGGGATTTGGGGGGATTTATAATTACCAGTCCAGAAGAGTAGTGAAGAGCAGAAATGTATTTTGGCTTAGGTAGGACCTAAGGGCAGTTCTTATTCAGAAGCCAGACGGACAGAGTGACTGGTAGATCTTCAAGAGACTGCACTGGGCCTCCTCAAAGCAGGGGTATTTGTACCCTGAAAATGGCTGGTGGCTGTGAAGGTTCCAGATGCAAGACAAAGAGAACCTGTTGAGGACAATGAGTCTTTCGCTGGTTGATGGGCTTAGTGCTTTGATTGACAAAGATATAATGAATGTTGTAATAGCTGTCTATTGTGGGTGCTGTGAGGACAGAGGAAAGAATCCAGGTGTACAAGGGATGTCTGTCTGTCAATCAGCGTCCTGGTGGGCTCCTCACAGTTGGATTCCTTGGAAAATTCCAGCTTCTGTTTAAGCCTATTATCCATAGGAATGGTGTGTACTTGCCTGACAAATGACTCAGTCTTACCTGGAGGAAGTTTGGAGTTGACCTATCCTTCTCACATTTATAGTCAAATTCTTTCTCTTGCTCAGTTTGACCTCTCCGTCACTTCTTCGGCTTGAATTTGATATCAGAGCCAATAAAATATGTTGCCAATTACATATGATGCCAGTTAGGTATGGTGCCCATCCAAACAATACTAATATCAGGGACCCCCAAAGCGGGGCCTTACATCATGCTCATCCTCTCCTGCTTCTGCTGTTGATATCAGGTGAAATAAGAATCGTTACATCTGTGGACCAGGGGACCAGGATCACACTTCCAACATGCCTGTTATCAGGAAGTGTTATGCATTATCTTTTACACAACAAGCATTGTCAGAGAAATGCACTGTACTTAGGGTAGGAGTAGTAGACTGTCAGGTGGCAGAGTATAAGCAATTCTTCAGGTTTATATAGCATAGCACATTATGCAACATGTTGAACTTTATGTTTGAATACACTTTTACAAGATCAGATATATCCTCGTTATCTGAGGATGCAGACAATGTGTGACTATAATGCCATGGACCAAATTAGAAAAAAGGCAGGTGGAAGATATTGTAAATTGCATATCTCTATGTAATATTTATCTGAATGAGGAGTGGGGATGGATATAATGTTTGCTTGGCATGATATGATATGTAAAGAGAGACAGAGTAGTATAGTGGTTTGAGCATTGGACTATGGACCCTGGAGATCAGGATTTGATTCCCTACTTAGCCATGGAAACCCACTGGCTGACCTTGGGTTCATCACACACTCTCAGCCCCAGAAAACCCCATGATAGATTCACTTTAAGGTCCCCATAAGTTAGAAACATCTTAAAGGCACACAACAACATGGTAAGTAAAATATAAGAAGGAACTGTGTCGCTTCCTAGTGGCTCCACCCCCCACCCTCTAATAGCCCTGTATGTGGATACAAATTTACCAATTTCCCAAATCAGGTCAAAAGTGGAATCCTTGACTTCTTTGGAAATTAGTGGGGGAAGAAAGAAAATCATGAAGTTCCCATAGCTTTCTGGGATTTTTTTTTCTTCCTAGCCCTAAGCTGCACAGCTTTCATTGGAAATTCCTCAGTTTTTCCAGCTGACATGTACTTGTTACTGTTTGCAACTTTCCCTCCCCTCTTCCCTCCAGCCCAAAAGTTGCACAGAAAATGTTACAACCCGGCTGAAGAGCCAAGGGGTGGGGGAGAGAAGTTACCAGGAAATTGACAGCTCTCATTTGAGTCCTGCAGTCTGGAGCCAGGATTTCTGTGGAAGATGGGTGTGTGTGTGTGTGGAGCGAAGCTGTGTGACAGAGGGGTTACAGATGTTTGGCAGCTGACCTTCTAGTCTTTTAGTTTCTGTTTTTCCTGCAACTCTACTCAAAGTTCCAATCCTGGCTAGAGGTTGTGAAAAGATATTTCAGTTTCTTCTTCCTTCCACCCAGCTGATTTGACAGCTGAAATATCTTTTTAAAGCCTCTAGTCAAGATTTTTGTGAAATATTAGGCAGGGGGAGTTGCAGATGTTTGGCAGTTGATGACCTAGTTTTGGTTTTTCTTCCCCACCAAGCCCCAGTGTTTCACAGCAATCCTGACTAGAGGCTATGAAATGACATTTCAGTTTACTCCCTGCAGCTGGCTTGACAGCTGAAACATCTTTTCACAGTTCTCTTCAGGACTGGGTCTTGTTTGGGGAAAATCTGTGGGGAAAACAGTGAATAGATTCTCAGCTGCCAAACAATGGCAACTTCCTGCCCTCTGCAACTTCTCTTCACTATCTTCCATACCATCTTTCACAGAAATTCTGGCTAGAGGCTGCAGTACATCTGAAGAAGTAGGCTTAGAGCCACATGTGAAATAATACCTACCTGGGCCCTTGTGGCTGTGGTGTTGAGGGAGAAGGTAATATTTGATGCCCTCTCAGAAGAGACCAGGGTGCCTTCCACCCAGCGTGGTCTCTGGTGCAGATCACATAGTGGTGGGGTGAGTGAGTAGCTATATAACGCCCGCATGCCTTCCACATGGTCTCTTTGTGTTCACCACTGCACAACTCACCCTCTCACCCTCAATGCAGTACAAGAGTGATCTAGTTTCCCTGGGGCTGGGCAGGAATTTTTCTTCCCTTGTTTGGCAGGGTTTGTTTGTTTTTGCCTACTCAATGCTGTATTGAAGGGAATTGGCTTGGATGGTTTCAATAAATAGGCTTGCTCAGAATATGAGCTCTCACATATAGGGTCCTGGGACTTCTGTGATTGCCTACCAGGTTGGCCTTCCAACTAAGGATGCCTGGGGAGCAATCCAGAATGAATGGATTGCCCTCAGGGCTCAGATATGTCACCAAAGAGAAGGCTGAGGGCATGATCACAGAGGATGACATCTGGCCTCAGCTGATCCTGAAGCAAGTTGCTCCCCATATCTTACTCATACCCAAGCCAATGCAATGTAAATAAATAGGTGACATAAAGTGGTCCTTATTACCTGAATGTTGTGTGTCTGATCTCATTATTCTGAGGTTGGGCAGCAAAAACCATTTAGCCTTGAAAGTGCTGCTACGTTTCTTTTTCTTTCTTTCTCCTCCCCACTCGCCCACTTTCTTCCTTTTCAAATAAAAGTTGTTAATTTTCTGGCAACTTCATTCCTCTTCTCTCAGCCCCCAGTTGGTTTCATAGCTGTAACATCTTTTCACAGCACAAAGTTGTACAACTTTGGGGCTGGAGGGGGAGAAGGGAGAGAAAAACAGCACGTGGAATATGTCAGCTGGAAAAGCTGTGCACTTTTCCATGAGAATTGTGTAGTTTCAGAGAAAGCTTCCTGGCATCTCAGGGGGAAAAATTCCCACATCTGCCAATCACATGGGAGGAAAATAGATGGATTTTTCCTGACACTCATCAGAATGGTGAAAATCAAGAATTACTTGAATTTCTGCAAGGCGAAATGGGAAGTGATGAAGTTTTAAAATGTGATGGGCATCCCAACTCAGCACAGAAAAAATTCCAAAGAGGATTGTCTGTCTGAAAAGAGAAGAGAAGCAGAATGTCTCTGGGGAGAAGGTTGCAAGAGGAGAAGAACCCTTGAAAATAGCCAGAACTCAATAGATAAGAAAAGATGAGTGGCAGGAATGGCAGCAGAGATGATGGATTTCTCCCCAAAAGTGGCATAAACTGAGCACCAACACTGCTAATGTTAACATGTCCTTCTACCAGTCTTATCACTGACAGCAGTAACAGCAAGAGCCAGCCCGTTTTTTCAGTTTTTGGTTCCCTGTAATGTTTGATATAGCAGGTGGGAGCTTGAAGCTGTTGCTAAGTTCAGACAGGACCACAGGCACTTTTGAGCCTTGAGGGAAATGATTGCAGGAAAACCGACCCAGAACTCGCATCAGCACAATCTCCAGGTTCATCACCAGGTAGTACTGGGATGATAAGAGGTAAATCTAAGAGGTTCATAGATGCATTCATGTCAGACTGGAATCCTTTCTGATATTCTTTTGAGCTTATATCCAAAGAGAGGAAAGAGGATGTTGGATCATTGACCAGGCTGTGGGAATAGTTATGTTTCACAGAAAAAAATGATGCATTCATTCATGCCACTTTTCCACTGCAGTCACATAGGAATCGTTTTCACCAACTCAGATGCCTCAAAGATTGATCTGATCTTGGGCATATAATAGGTATATCTTAGTTGCATACTCTTTCCTAGAAAAGATAATTAGTCTATGGTAGAAAAAGAAGCATTGGTTCTCAAGTGGGTCACAGGATGCCTGTACTATTCCACTTATGCAAACCATTTATCTTAATTACAGAATCATACCCACTGAAGCTTTGTATATAATAAACAACATAGTTAAGATGCTAATCAGCAATCAGAGGAGCCCTCAATATCTGCCAGACAATAATTGCTGATGAACACTTTCTTTCTGTGTTTTTTTCCAACAATGTAATATGGTCCAACTTGCAGTGCAAATGAACAAAAACTTAAAGACCCAGTCCTGAGTTACTTGTATTGATTGGTTAAATTAATGGAAAAAATGAATCTATTTAAATATATTTTCTTTAGTTGCTGTTTCAACAGTATCTGCCTCTTCCTCTTTGATTATAAATTCAGCTTGCACAATATTAGTTATACAATTGTTAAATAAAAATGAAGTTAAACCTGATTAATGTGAGCTAAAATACTTTGTACAGTTGATTAAAAAGTCTGTCAGGAAATTTTCCAAGCCAGCGTAGTAGAAATTTGATATGTGCTGGCTTGTGTGGTTTTTCTTCCTCTGATATATCTTTTGAGACTCAAAAATAGAAAGCAAATCTATATCTGCTACAAGCAAAAAAGCAAAGATCAGATCAGGATGCTATGAACTCACTTTCTGGAAAGCAGATGGTTTTGTGTGCTACTAGACAGCATAAGCTATTCCATGTGGTACTTTAAAAGGGTAAATAGAGTTCGAAAACATTTAGATCTGATAACACAGGGATCTTTGGGGCAGTAGTAGTCTGGTATCTTCCCAACAAAATGGAGCCTATTCTACTGGTGAAAATGGTTGACACTTACCCTGTGGCTGTTTGCTTGACAGAGAGGCATCTGCTGCCAATGCTACAAATAACAAAGGATTAATATTTTCCAGTGGCTCAACATACACACACACATACACACACACTTTATGGTTATTGTTTTGAAATCTTTCACTTTTTTGATATTATGCAGATCACTCTACGTATGAGTTAATATTAAACAAATCTACATTATTGTGTTGTTTTTGTGTGTGTGTGTGAGAATAAAAGAACAGCTTTCTAAATTGCATTATGTTGTTGTTCTTCCATTCCTTTCTCATGTAATTTATTTCCAAATGATAAAGCCTAGTTTAATAAGGTCTATTTTTGAGATACATATTAATCATGTCTTTAGAATCCAGGGACATGTTTCATTATACTTTTGGTTCCATTTAATGCCCTTGGGGTGTAATTACTCCTTTACTCTCACATGCTGTGTTTCATTCTGCCATTATTTGTTTTCAAAGTGATTACTGCAGCCATTTAACATTCAAAGGAGGAACCAGCAGCATGATTTTCCTGCTAAACTTTGGAAATCAAGCAGAAGAGAAGGGCTAGAGATGTAGCTCAGTTGGTTGCATGTTCTGGCCAAGCCTGGATCCCAGATGTTGGTCCATACCTAATGTATGAAATGGGACACAATCACTCTTGTAGGAATATTCACTTCTATTGTCCCAAGCACAGCAAAATCCAGGATCAGATTCACTCTGCTGCCATCTGCCACCCACAGAGCTCATGGCATTTTGCCAGAGTAATCACTAGAAACAATGACAGTGTAGTACGCTCAAGCAAAGCATTCTCAGGGCTACCTTTACTACTAACCAACATGGGACAATTGCCTCAGATGGCAAACACTGTGGGACAGCAATGGCAGTCTCCTAAATGTTGCTCTTAAGTGCTATGATTGTTCCCCTTTATCAGAGGAAAGTTGTGTGCCTGCCATAGAATCCCATCCTGGCTTCCTTGAATACCTGCTGTCTCACACCTCTAGTTTTGAAATAAGATCCAGCTGTTGGTCCAGTTAGCCTCTATGCAAGAAATGGGGAAGTGCAAAGTCATCTTTTCTTTGGCAAAATAACTTGAGATGGACCTGAATGTTGTAACCAGAACACAATATTCTGGAGAGCCCTAAAATGCAGGTGACTGCATTTGTCCCATTTCATAAGTATTAATGGGTATTAGAAGTACTCATCTCTACCCACAGCAGATCTTTTCATAGAATCATAGAGTTGGAAAGCGCCCCATAGTCCATCAAGTCCAACCCTGTGCTCAGTGCTAGAATTCCAGCTAGAACATCAGCACCATGTAGCTGTCCAGCCTCTTTTTGAAGATGTGAAAATCTAGGTAATTGGTTCCATTGCTGAAGCGCCCTTACCATAAAGAAGTTCCTTCAAATGTTTAATCAAAATCTGTCCTCCTAAAATATAAAACCATTAGACCTGGTCGTACCTTCTGAGGCGGCAGAGAACAAACCTGCTCCCTCCTTCCTCACTGTGACAGCCCTTTAGTTATTTAAAGAGAGCAAAGCTAAAGCTTTACTTTATTTTGTAAAGCTAATGGGTCCTTCAAGTTTGAGCCACCACAAAACAGTTTGCCTTCCAACATAGATAGTTCACAATATTAAAGCATTGCTGGGATAATTCCCTACTACTACTTTGAGGAATACAGCTGAGCTCAATGCAAGCAAGGGACCTGGCCTTGGGAGTGGGTTGAGATGGAGTGATAATTGCTGCTTTATGAAAAAGTTCTACCACTTTGATCTTACAAGCCCTGCCTCAAATGAAGGGAACATTTCTGTCTGAGAGTCTAGTGGGAGCATGGATAAACCTGAGTGGGTAAACCAGTGTCATAACTCTCTAAGGCTAGTTCTTGTTCTTAGTAAAAGATTAGAAGTAATTAATCTGGAATGTAGATGCAGCTGGTAGGCATCAGCTAATGATACAAAGAATCTGCACATGTGAACAGCTTTCCTCAAAAAGGGGGGATATTTCCCTAACCCACTTTTTGGAAATATGTGCAATGCAGGGAGAACCCCCCCCCCGCCATATAGATGGTATCTTATACCAAACATTATTATCCCACACGTCTTTTATTTCTTGTTCTGTTCTATCTTATGCTTCTATCCATTCTCCTATTTTTTGAACTGTACATTTTCCAGTTAGCATGTCAATCTTTCTTGGACTACATTATGGGAATTTTTGCTGAATGGAGCAGTCAGAAATGAGATCTGGGGGAGGGGGAAAAAAGCCCAACACCTTCACTAATGGATAAAAACTAAATGCAAATGCACTGGGATGGAACTCACAAAACTTGATTCTAATAACACAAACAATATCCAAAGAATAAATTAGGGGAAAGGGTCTGAAAAGAAGTTTCTTCTTTTCAAAGACTGAATAAACTAAGTAGTTTATTATTTCATTATTGGATAATTTGGCATTCAGCAAGGCATTCAGAGCACAGAATAAAAGGATTCTGCAAAATGATCTAATTAAGTATGACTTTTTTGATTTAATTCATAAATAATATAATTTGCTCGAGTTACTAGCAGCTATACGCTTGTAGTCTAGACAGCCTATCCCTTTCCTTAGAAGTAGGAATCATGTGATCCTGCCAATGTTGAACTGCAACTCCAATCAGCCATAGCCAGCATAGACAATGTTAAGGAGTACTGGGGACCATAGTCCAAAAACATTTGGAAGCCTGAATGTTTTCCATCCTGAATCTAATTATTAACATATTCATGCAATATTGGGCTAAATGGCTACAGTATGCCAGGAACAATCTAAATTTCTGTAAGGCTTCAGTTCTTTTACCAACAAGATATTTAATGCAAAAAGTGAATCCAGAGACATGTTGGCTAGAAACTACCTTGTTCACCTTTAGTCTGAATTTTTCTTTGCTTCTGTGCAAGTGCCTCTTTTCCCAGTATTGGATAAGTGTTTGATTCTCCCTTCCTGTAAATATCAGTGCAAGCACAGATACTTTCCTTAGACAAGAGACAAATGAAAATAATGCATTTAGCTTCTCTTCAGTCTCCTTATCCTCTTTTAGTCCTTCATTAATTCCATTGTCACTCGCTGGTTTGACTGCCTCTCTAAGGCAGCCTCCTGTTCCTAATGTATTTAAAGAATTCTTTATTGTGAGTCTTCACTGTTGATATTATCAACAATATGCTCCTCAATATCCTGTTTTGTACTCTGTGTTAGACTTTTGATTTCCTAAATGACAGTCCAAAGCTTCAAGAAGGTCACATATGAATCAGGTATAAATACAGTGTACTGTTACCCTGACTTCTGCTGGGTTCCCTTGGGGACATCTTGATTAGCTCAACAAACACAAAGATTGGGGAATTTTAATGGAGCACTTGCTTTAGCAAAAAGGAGGGAAGGGTAACTCTAGTGAGACCTTTTACCCAATGTCTACGGAGTCAGACCACACAAAAACCAGCCAATCGTTCAATCAAGATGTTTTATTAGCAAATATTTTCACACACACACACACACACACACACACACACACACACACACACACACAGAGGCAATAGCTCACTCAAGCACACAAGGACTGTTGAGATGGAAAGAGGTGAAAATTGATAGGGGAAAAGCAGAGGGAATGTGGAAGGTGTGATACTGCGCTTGTTCCAGAAGTCTTTGGTCAGGGAAAAAAGACAATCAGAGAAAAACTCAGCACAGGGAGGGGGCTGAAGGGAGTCTCAACTAACAAAAAGATGGTCTGCTAGTCAAGCATGGGAGAACTCCAGAAAAGGTCTCAAAAAGGGGGTCTAGTTATAGGGCGAGACATGCCTCAGGGGCAGTCCCTTTCCAGGAAAGTATAATGGTTCATGATCAGTGCCTGATGGCTGCATGATAGCTGCCTGATGGCTGGATCTTGCTTTGATATGTCTTGCTTGTTTCAAGCATTTTGGGGGAATCAGGCAATCTTGCCAAAGTATTGTTGTAGCTGATGGCCCATTACCTGTGTGTACGTGCCTTTCCGGGGTTTCCTGTGGAGATGTGACAGGGAGAAGTTTCTGATCTTTGATCTTTTGTCCGATCATTGGCCTGGCTGTCCACCCACCAGTCTGGTCACCTCTGGCTTGGATGCATTTTTAATATTAAAATTATACTCCCCAGGATGGGGTCTGCTAACAGGGGTTACAGCACTTACCCAATCATCATCACTTATGCATATACCAGCATCACTGTACATCGTGCTTTACAGGAAAACAAGAACAAACAATTTCCTACCCTCAGGCTTATAGCCTAAGAAGACCTAAAACACAAAGAAAAGGGTGGCAACATGAGAGGGAATTAAGTCCAGCAGATCCTGTCTCTTCTTCTCTCTTCTGAGGCTAGGGCAGTGGCAACATGGAGACATGGATTGATGGGCTTTCATCTGCTTCTGGACCTAGGCATAATGGAGCTCTGTCTGCCTCTTCTTCTCTCCCTCCAGGGCCACAGAAGTGGCAGTTGGAATGAAAGAAAGTCCTTTCGTCTGCTTCTGACCATTGGGTATGGTTTGGCCTAGTCAGAATTGTTTACAAGTGCTCCGGGAGAGTAAGATTTCAGGATATAGAACTTAGGCTTTTCAAAAACTTCTTATTATTGACCTGTAGAGATTCTCACATAATAGACACATACTTTTTTTTAAAAAAAAAAAAGGCAAAAAATACTGCATTTGGATTTTTCAAAATATTCTTCTAAAATTTTGCAGATTTTTCAAAATATTCTTCTAAAATTTTGCAGACAGTGTAGCCATGCCAATTTTACAAAATAATCTTTTCTGAAGTTTTAAAGATTTTCGAATGTGGATTTTATTGGTCCTTGTGGCATTTGTAGAGGGAAAAACATTTTTTATCTAGAGAGAAAAACATTTTTTATCAACATTGCTGCAAAAATTCATGTTTAGTTGGAGGTCAAGAAAAGATGAACATTTCTAGTCTCCACAATAGTAGTGGTGAATAGTTTATATATGTCTTGATATGAATCATGACAAGAAAACATTTTCCTGTTAGAATGGTAAGTTTAAGTAGCATGTGTGGTATCTTGCCTTTTCTTGCTTCAGCAAAGGAAACAGAAAGATGCAGCCACAGAAAGGTGACAAAGAGGTAATCACAGTCATTTTAGCATTGTTCAGGTTGTTGACTGTCCTTGTTGTAAACTGAAAGATGCAAATTGATGCTATAATAGAATGTGTGTGTGTCTGTGTGTGTGTCTGTGTGTTCATTTAGGAAACTGTGGTAGTTTTAAGTTTCAAGAGCATACAAAAAGCTTTACTTTTTTCATATTTCATTAAAGTTCAGTTTGGATGTGGTCAAAGTCTATTGTAGTGGTTCTCAACCTGTGGGTCCCCAGATGTTTGTGGACTTCAGTTCCCAGAAGCCCCAGCCACTATAGTCAATGCTCAGGGCTTCTGGGAGCTGAAGTCCACAAACATCTGGGGACCCACAGGTTGAGAACCACTGGTCTATTGGCTGTGTTTCAAAGGGACACACAGGGAAATTCTTAGGTGTAGTGAAGCTTAACACAGAAGTGTCTGGAATTATCCAAGCCTCCCTTTGGATCTTTGCATCGCCAAGTGCTGACCATCTGCCAATATAAAATAATTTGTCTTATAGGAATAATTACCATTCCCAATTTAATTGTAGAGAAAATTTCCTTTCCAAAAATTGGCATTCTAAAGGTCAGATTATTTTTCTTCAAAAGTTTGCACACTTTCAATTATGCATGGGTAGAAATTGGCTATCTTCAATTTATCACCCTGTTTTGAGCCCCCTTAACAGCCCAAAATAGTTTCAGGGGCAAGAGTTAATAGGATCTGCTTGGAAATCATCCACACTTGGTTTTCAGGTAGCTATTAGAGCAATGGGAAGAAGGGAGGAAAATTTAAAAGAAGTCCATGATGTATGCCAATATCACATTGGTTTAGTTGAAAGTCTGCTGGTTTTGGAGGTACAGCTGCAGTTGCAGAGCCTCTGGGAGCCAAAACATTGCCTCTGCATGGAGGTACCCTGAGGGACCTAAGTGGGAAGAGCAGATTCTTCCACTGTTGTTGCATTCTGCTGCTGCTTATTTGTTAATAAGTGTTGGAAAGTGTGAGCGTGTACTCAATCTCTCAAACAGACTAACCAAATTACCAAGGCAGAAGGTCAACAACAACCAGTTCCAAACCCATACTCACAGGGAATAGTTATGGAAGAGTAAATCTAGGTAACTATTTCATATTCACAATTGTTATTTTGTCATCATTGTGACACTATTGCCACAATCATGCACCCTCACACACACACGCATACTTTCTTTACTGGGCATTAATAGCATGAGGAGAAAGAGGTCCATTCTGCTGGCGATCAGAGCCTGGGCGAATAACATTTCCATCATGTTTCAGGGGGCTGGGCCATTAGGGGTTACTTAGTTAAGTGTACTCAAGTGATGTGGAATACTGGCCTATGTTTTATACACATTCATACTGATGCTGCAGCAAAATAATTATACGAACAGAGTACATTATGTAAATTCATCACAAGTACGTACGTACACTTCTCAGTTTGTATGATTTATCTAAAATATTAAGAAATGGGGAGGAGTAATGTGCTTTATACTGCACACTGAAACATGAAACCCCATTCTCTGGACAGTGGAAATTCTTCCTTTCATATTTCAAAAAGATGTGAAAGTGTCCCTTCAGTTAAGATAGGTGAGCAAACAAAAAGGCTTTGCATTAGAATACTCTTTATTCTATTGGTTATAAAAATGATGCCCTTTGAACTAATAATTTGAAATACAGTAACCATGAGTTATTTGATAAGTGTGAGAATGTGCCAAATTTACAACTAGTCTGATAGCATCTACAGAGGGTTAAAAGGTTCTGAAAATCAAAAGACTGACCCATTTTTGTTGTATTTTCAAAAAGGTATATCATATATTTCTGTCAAATTTGAGTGAAAATTACTAATGTACCCTATTCTAGCTTGTCAAGGTGGGTCATCCAAAAGACGAGTGACTCAGAGGTCCATCCATGGTGCCAGTGCCTCTGTGGAACAGTGAGGAATTAAAGCTCAAACAGGAAGGTTTGCAAAGGATGGTGGTGGTAACCTTACAGGATCTTTCCACCTTTGTATACTGGTATTGATGCAGTGACACCAGTTGGAGATTCAAAGAATGTTTTATTGGGGGGAAATCACAAATACATAGAAGATTCAAGCAGTGTCCCAACTATATGAAGCTAACCAAAGGAGAGGAGGGCAAACTGGATAGTTGAGGAGTTAAGATAAAGTCGGTGATATTTACCTGTCCCAAAGGGAATCATAGAATCATAGAAATGTAGAGTTGGAAAAGACCACATGGGCCATCCAGTCCGACCCCCTGCCATGCAGGAGCACCCTCAAAGCACTCCCGACAGATGGCCATCTAGCCTCTGCTTAAAAACCTCCAAGGAAGGAGACTCCACTACACTCCGAGGCAGCATATTCCACTGCCGGACAGCCCTGACTGTCAGGAAATTCTTCCTGAGGTTCAGGTGGAATCTCCTTTCCTGCAGCTTGAATCCATTGCTCCTTGTCCTGGTCTCTGGAGCAGCAGAAAACAAGTCTTCTCCTTCCTCTACATGGCATCCCTTCAAATATTTAAACATGGCTATCATGTCCCCTCTTAACCTTCTCTTCTGCAGACTAAACATACCCAGCTCTCTAAGTCTATCCTCATAGGGCATGGCTTCCAGGCCTCTCACCATTTTGGTCGCCCTCCTCTGGACTTGCTCCAGCTTGACCATGTCCTTCTTGAATTGGGGTGCCCAGAACTGGACAAAGTATTCAAGATGAGGTCTAACCAAAGCAGAGTAGAGTGGTACCAGTACCTCCCTCGATCTAGACACCATACTCCTATTGATACAGCCGAGAATTGCATTGGCTTTCTTGGCTGCCGCATCACACTGCTGACTCATGTTCAGCTTGTGGTCTATGAAGACTCCTACATCCCTTTCACACGTACTGCTATCCAGCCACATGTCCCCCATCCTATATTTCTGTATTCCATTTTTTCTACCTAAGTGTAGGACCTACACTTCTCTCTGTTGAATTTCATTTTGTTAGCCTTGGCCCAGCTCTCCAATCTATCCAGGTCATTTTGAATTTTGATCCTGTCCTCTGGAGTATTAGCAACCCATCCCAATTTGGTGTCATCTGCAAATTTGATGAGCATGCCTTCTATTCCTCCATCCAAGTCATTGATAAAAATATTGAACAGCACTGGGCCCAGGACAGAACCCGGCGGCACCCCGCTAGTCACTTCTCTCCAGGATGAAAAGCAGCCATGCGTGATCGCTCTTTGGGTTTGGTCGGTCAACCAATTACAAATCCAACTAACAGTAGCCCTGTGCAGCCTACATTTTACCAGCTTCATTGCAAGAATGTCATGGGGAACTTTGTCAAAGGCCTTACTGAAATCGAGATATGCTACATCCACAGCATTCCCTTCATCTATCAAGCTTGTAACTCTATCATAAAAAGAGATAAGATTAGTCTGGCATGACTTATTTTTGAGAAATCCATGTTGACTTCTTGTGATCACCACCTTGCTTTCTAAGTGATTAGAAACTGACTGCTTAATGATCTGCTCAAGGATCTTTCTGGGTACTGATGTCAGCCTGACTGGGCAATAATTATTTGGGTCCTCTTTTTTCCCTTCTTGAAGATGGGGACAACATTTGCTCTCTTCCAGTCTGCTGCAACTTCTCCTGTCCTCCAAGATTTCTCAAAGATTATAGCAAGCGGTTCTGAAATGACCTCTGCCAGCTCTTTTAACATCCTAGAATGCAATTCATCTGACCCTGGAAACTTGAATTCATCCAGTGTGGCCAGGTATTCCTGTACCACCCTTCTACCTATTACGTGCCTCATTTCCCCTGCTTCCTCACCTGCTCCCTAACCGCCAGGCTGAGTGCTTGTATCCTTCTGGGAAAAAACTGAGGCAAAGAAGGTGTTAAGTAGTTCTGCCTTTTCTCTTCCCCCTGTGAGTACTTCACCATCTTCTCTGTGCAGTGACCCTATCGTCTCCTTCCTTTTCCTTTTGCTGTGGATGTATTTAAAAAGCCCTTTTTATTGTTTTTAATGTCTCTCGCCAGCCTAAGTTCGTTCTGTGCTTTACCCTTTCTGATCTCCTCCCTACATCTCCTGGCTACTTGCTTAAATTCTTCTTTGGTGGTTTCCCTCTTCTTCCATTTCCTGTACATGTTTCTCTTAACACTTAGCTCAGCTGAGAGTTCTTTAGTCAACCATTCTGGTTTCTTCAGATGCCTTCCATTTTTTCTCCTTATTGGCACAGTTTTAGACTGTGCCTTTAGTATCTCCCTTTTAAGGAACTCCCATGCCTCCTGAACTCCTTTCCCTTTCACTATTCTTGACCACGGAATTCCAGCCAGCAGCTCCCTAAGTTTACAGAAGTCCGCTTTTTTAAAATCTAAGATGAGTGTCTGGCTACACTTATCTTCTCCTTCCTACTGAATGCCAAATTCCAATAGGGCATGGCCACTCCCCCCTAAAGGTCCAACCACTTCTACCTCATTAACAAGATCATCCCTGTTGGTCAGGATCAGATCTAGAATATTTGATCCCCTTGTGGCCTCTTCCACTTTCTGGACCATGAAGATGTCTGCAAGACAAGCAAGAAACTTGCTGGACCTTGCTGTCTTGGCAGAGTTTGACTGCCAGCATATATCTGGGTAATTGAAATCTCCTATTATTACTGTATCTCTCCTCCTTGAATGTGCAGTCATTTGGTTGAGGAAGGCGTCATCAAAGTCCTCAGTCTGGGTTGGAGGTCTGTAGTAAACCCCCACCAGAATATCCCTATTGTTTCTTGCTGCCTAAATTCTTACCCAAATGCTCTCAACCTGGCTTTCTAGGTTTAAGTCACAGATCTCTTCACAGGTGAAAACATCCTTGACATACAAGGCTACTCCTCCTCCTTTCTTGTTTGGTCTATTTTTACAAAATAGGCTATACCCTTCTATTCCTATATTCCAGTCATGAGACTCATCCCACCAGGTCTCAGTGATGCCTATCAAATCGTATTTATTTTGTTGTACTAGGAGTTCAAGTTCATCCTGCTTGTTTCCCATACTCCGTGCATTAGTGTAGAGACTCTTAAGTCCCAGGGCCCTTCCTGCAAGTCCTGTACTATTGTTTCTACTCCTCCTGCCATTGTCCGCTTGCACTACTTGTCCAGTATCATTTGGGCATTTTCCCCCTGCACTCGCCGAGTCCTTGCCCTGAATAATATTGTCTCCCTCCCCAGCGGAACTTAGTTTAAAAACCTCTTAATCCTCCTTGCGAGACTGTTTGCACAAACATTCCTGCCAAGTTTCATGAGGTGCAGCCCATCCCTCGCCAGAAGCCCACGTTCATGGAAATTCAGGTCATGTTCCAAAAACTGAAACCGTTGCCGGCAGCACCACGTGCAGAGCCAGTTGTTGACCTCTGCTATTGCCCTTTCCCTACGTGCGCCATATCCTTGAACAGGGAGGAGAGACGAAATTACCACCTGCACACCAAGGTCCTTCAGCTTCGTCCCCATAAGCTCGCAGTCCTTTGCGATATGGTAAAAGCTGCTCCTCGCAGTGTCATTGGTTCTGACATGAACCAAAATGAGGGGCTTATGGTCAGTGGGTTTGACTAGCCTGGTTAGCCTCTCCATTATGTGGTTGACCCAGCAGACCTCTCTATTGAGCTTGTCCGGTTTGCAAATTGCTGTTTCGGTTCCTCTGAGCAAAGAGTCCCCAACAACCAGAACTCGCCTCCTCTGAGGCTTGTCCTGGTCTCCTCGATGAGCATGTTCTACTAGGACTGCCTGGGCATTCTGTTGAGGTTGGGAGCATTGATCTAGTTCCTGTTGCCAAAGTTGGATTCCTTCTTGTTGACATTCTGTTCCCTCCACATGGCGCTCCTCATCATTCGCAAGGCCAAGAACTTTGAAGTGATTGTGTAGGTTAAGAGTCTCTGTTGCCTTCCTGGTCTTTCTACTCCTCCGTGTGACATTCGCCCAAGCCTCTGTTTCCTGGCACAGTGTGCTGACTTCCTGATGTGGCAGGGAAGAGAAGAAGCAATGTGGCTCAGGCTAGGGGTCTGAGGGTAGCACAAGAACGGGAATCTGAGCAGCAGAGTGATGGCCTATGTTCAGTATATATTCAGAGCCAGGGTTTAAATACCCTTTTTTGTGCCCTGAAGGGGAAGATGTTAATGTCTTGCTGGTAGAGCAAGCAACGGGATCTGGAATGGGCTAATGGTCTTAGCATTAGCAGACAAAGCATTGATGGGAATCATGATAGCTTCTTAATGTCTGAGCAGGTGCGGAAACAAAGAAGAGTTTTGGCAGGAAAAGGAAAAAAGTTGATGACCACTGGTTGCTCGCAGTGGTTCTCAACCTGTGGGTCCCCAGATGTTTTAGGACTTCAGCTCCCAGGAGCCCTGAGCATTGACCATAGTGGCTGGGGCTTCTGGGAGCTGAAGTCCACAAACATCTGGGGACCCACAGGTTGAGAACCACTGCATATGGAGATAATTTTGTATGCTATTATGTTTGAAGGCTGAGTGTTTTAGGGGATTATTGCAAGCTCATAAGAACTAGAACTTCCTGATTGATACAACCTGGCCATGCCTTGAGGTCTCTTATTACCTGTTTTACACATGTTTAGCCAGTCCTCTTTGCCAGCATGGCTGTTCAGCCACAATAATGTAGGATTTATATTTTGTGCCAATTAAATAATGTTCATTGCTAATCATATCATGGGGTGGGGATGTATGGCATGGTAACAAAGGAAGGCTGCCTTTGATCTGAAAGACCAAAACAAAGTCTGAATGGCTAATGCCAAGGAGGTAAATTTTGTGACATTGCACAAGATCATTCCTTATCACAGGACATTCTGCTAAGGCATCGGGCTTCACTTCTGAGTTCCTGGTTTTGCAAATCTTGGGTCACAATGAAATAGCTTTAACTCTGGTTTTCAAGTGACAGGATTTTTGAGTATTGAATATTTCTATCAGTCTTAAAGAGCTATGTCACTATTGACACTTATGGGAAGCTCCATTCATACGGGAGCTCCATGTATACATCATAGTTCACATGGAGTTTTAAGTCAGGGAGAATAACTTCATCATGAACATAAGTTAGATATGAACACTTCAGAGCAAAATTATTATGAATTAGATAATACTTGGTTATCAATAAAAAAATGAATAAGGAAAATAAATTGCAAGAACATATGAATAATTTACTGATACTTCAACACTCCTCAACTCTTCAGTGACAAGAGATATGGAATTGCATAATCTGATTTTTAAACAACACCAGGATTTAGATTTGCTTGTATATGTGTCAGCTGTCCCCAAAGACCCATAAAATAGTATTAAAGCTGTTATGCTTTTAAAGGGATATTAAAACATAATGGACTGTTCATTTATATTGCATCTTATTGATATTTTACCTCATTATGTTTTGGGCAGAGAGTCAAGATAACATTTATAGGGACAGCAAATAAAAATTAATTCAGCCTCATAAAGAATGCTGTTATAATATTTATTCTTCCAAGTGTTAAACATTTTATGAAGGTTATTTGATTGAAGCAGTGATTAAATTTAGAGAGGATAAAATCACTTTGTCTTGAGAAAAAGCCAATGAGATTTGGGGACATTTTTTGTCATATTAAATGTATATAAAAATAATTTCAACCTTCAAAGAAATAAACATATAGGACTATTTGGCATGGATATTTAAATTATAATTTCAGGTAGATTTCATCAGTAACTGTATTATTCCCAGATGAAAGGATTTCTATATACACATAAAGAAACAAGCAGAAGGAGTGATAAAGAAGGAATAGAAAGATGGAGCAGATTTTGTAGCATTATCTAGAGTACATCATTATATTAGTTAGTACTTTAACTGTCATGGCTCCATCCTATGGTATCCTGGAATTTGTAGTTTGATGAGGTATTTAGAATTCTTCTGAAATGCAGCAGTAAAAAAAATACTAAGTATCTCACAAAACACAAATCCCAGGATTCTGTAGGATAGAATGACATGTAGTCCAAAACTGCTTTAACTGTATAGTGTAGATGCTAGTCCAGAGGGCAAAACCAGTGCATGGGCATTGCAAACTTCATTGAAACGTTATGAAAATGTTCTAACAGTAAGAACTGTTCAACGTGGTGGGCTCTCCTTCACTTGAGATATTTAATTGGGGGATGGATGATCATCTCCCAGGAATGCTGGGAGATGTAGTTCTATCCTGTATTACAGTTTTTACACTGGGCAGAAGGTTGCAGTAGATTAACTCCAGAGTGTTGTGTATTTGTACCAACTCGTTAATAAGTCAGCCAAGAAGGTCTCAGGGCCTTGAAGAAGGAACAAAAAGGAATGCTTTCAGGGAAGCAAAGAGAGCATTTGGGGTCTTGATCACATTCTCAAAGGCCAGAACAGTTCTGAGTATAGTTAGTTGAGTTCTACATTTCTTAAAGTCAGAGGTTACTCTCTGTTCCACGACATTTCAGCAAATAACAGTTATCTGTAGACATCTCTGTGAGGTGCTGCTTCCTATATTTACAAAGTACATTCTAATTCTAAGAAGATTCTTCCAAATTTTCTTATTGTTTAAGACAAGGCTCACATGGTGTATGCATCACCAACTTACAGTCAATTAGCCAACCAGGCAGCCAGCCAACCCTACTCTGAGAGTTTAGAGGACTCTTGTGCTTGTGTGTCACCTCAGCTTTTAGATCAGGGTTTTTGTTTTGTTGGTGTGAATCCAAATGCACTGAACAATGGCTCCCTTCCCTTTGTTTCCTCACAAATGGGCTGTTCTAATAGTCTGACTTCCACAAACATACGATGAGGCAGCTGCAGCAGCACTTGTACCCCCTTTACCTGTGCACACAATGGTGTTGGTGGCTTCACTGCATCCTTCTGCCAAAGGCTAAAAGAGGAGAAGTCAAGAGGAGCCCCAAGCATGTGGGCATCCCCCATCCATATGGGCCTTTCGCCCTTCTTGTTCACTTACTCTTTCTCTATCTGCCTTTTCCTTCTTTCTGCGGCTCTCTTTCATTCTCCTCATCTGGAGACCCTTCTGCTCATGTTTTCCAAGAAGTTCACTTCATGCTCTGGGTCTGGTGAGTGGGAGGGGGGAAGGAGGCAGCTCAAAGATCAGATTTACAGAGAGAACAAAGACAGAGCTTTGCTTTGTTTTCTTCCTTATCTTTCTCCTCCTCCTTTGGGCTCTATTTAGCCTCTGGCATGGGATGCAGAGTGCTGGGTTTAGCCAGCCCAAGAGAGTAACCCATCTCGATGTCATGCTTGGCTGTGTGTGTGGGTGTTCAGCTTACAACCTTGCATAGTTCTGTCAAATGAGGCAACCACCTCACCAAGATGAATGGCAGGGCTAGCCTTGATTTCTCATTCTGCAAATCCTACTGCAGGAGCTTAACATTTTAGGACTGAGTTCTCATGGATTATTGCAATAGCTCTTAGGTAAGCGAAGACTGAGCTTAGTAATTTGTCCTAGATACTTGTTTCAGTTATCATGTAGTGGTACATTTTCATGACGTGCTTCCTGATACACACATTATCAGGATGCTGCTGAAACATGAGTTTGCCTCCATAAATGTTGAAATTGCACTGGGCTTTATTTTCTAAGATGTTGCTTACCAGCATGTGGGGAAAAAAGAGAAGGAAACCTCTTCTTAAAAATCTCCACAAACTCCTAGGCTCATCTTCCTTTAGCCTCTGTGGTGATTGTTATGACTGAATCATAGAACTCAGCAGGAATCTTCCCCACTCCAACAGAGCACAGGAAGGAGGTCTTTAAGAGGAACGAACCAGCTAGCCACTCTATTTCTGTGACAGTGTACTCTAATCTGTAGAAAACCATACACACACTGCTTTAATTTTACACCAAGCTGTTGGGCCAGTCCAAAGTATTTTGCTGATTGAGACAGAGTAGCAAATGTGTTTATTTATGTACCTCTTCCTCTCTAATGTGTTTACATTATTCAGGGCCTCTAATAGGAATTAAAAGCAGTAAAATGCAATAAAATTACAAAATAATGAAAAGATTATATAGAAATGCAAAATAGAGAAAGCGCCATAGCTCCCTAAGTAAAAGGGAGTATAATGACCAATGCAGCTATGTAAAGATTTCCACTACCAATATTAATAATAAGGAATTAATTTTTGAAGATATCCCACATTTCACAAATGAAATCAATATCTTAAGCTAACATTCTAAGCTCTGGTGGAGATGCACTGTGAGCCCTTGCTTCAGGAAGCCCAATATCAATTTACTTTATAATAAATAGAGAACAGAAAAATATCTTGTTTTAATATCTTCATGCCTAAACTCAGATTATATCTTAATGGAGCTTTCAGGATTTATTAATGATGTCCTTGACTGCCATTATTTAGACAGCAAGGCTGAAAAACACAAGGCATATTGTAATTCAGATCGTAAATAAATGCTTAGTATGAAGAAAATGGATCTGCTTTTTATTGAAAACTAGAATTTCATGATTTAACTCTATTCATTTCTCTTGAAAGAGATTTTTTTTAAAAAAAATAGAAAAACAACATAGGGAAGACAAACTGTCCAATAAAGAAACTGCCTGAGCTAATTAATTGATCACATTTACACTGTTAAAATGCCAAGCTTCACAAGCAAATTAATTCCATTTAGGGTGCTTGTCTCAACTGAAGACATATGAAGAGTGACATGTTCAACATTTAAAGGTCCAACTGTCAATAGGCATATCACACTGGCTGAATTTACAGCAGACTGCAGCATTGCTAAGAACGACTGTGTTATTTTTAAATCAGTGGACAAAGGGATGTTCAGGTATTCCTGTACCACTACAGAAAAGACTGTAAGAATTTTATTTTTTCTACACGCTCAACAAACCATAATTAAAAAAAACAAAACAGGAAGTTCCTCCTTTCCTGCAGTTCCTCTGTCCTTACAAAATGCTACCCCTGATGAGGCCTGTCAGGCCCTAGCATCACTTTTTTTTCAAAATCCAGAGGTAATACTTTTCTCTGTTCCCAGGAGTAGATGGCGATCTTTAAATATTGGGCTTTTTGATATCCGTATTAAGTTAAGGGGCAGGCAGGAAGTTTCATATTATATATTGAGTTTCATTTTTTTAAGCTTTCTGTATTTTAATTGTAAGATGCCTTCCCCCTCCTCCTCCTCAAGAGATGACAAACATTAGAGAGGGTGGCACTGATGTATAATACTTCAAGCAAGTGCAGATAGAACGCCCATGGTGTATCCTTACTACACAATTACAGCGTGTCAATACCACCTTAACTGACATGGCTGTACCTGATGGAATCTTGGAATCACTAGTTTGATGAGGGACTTAGCATTATCTGCTAGGAGGTTCTACTGCTGTAGTTCCAGGGAAGTGGAACAGAATTCTCCAGTAGAGAGCATTCCAAATGCTGCACCAAAGTACAATCCCTGGATTCCATAGGATGGAGCCAGATGATATTCATGAATTGTAACTATGAAGCATGAATACACATTGTGTCTCTCTGGTCTACACAAAAGAGATTGGGAACATGCCATGGATTTCATAGAATCACAGAACTGGTAGAGACTACAAGGGCCATCTCATTCAACCCTCCGCCACTCAGGAATACACAACTTAAACACTTCTGAGAGATGGTAGTGAAAGCTCTGCATAAAAACCTTCAAGGAAGGAAAATTCACAAACCTCCAAGGCAATCTGTTACACTGCTAAACAGCTCTTATTATCAGGAAGTTCTTCTTAATGTTTAGGTGGAATTTCTTTCCTAGTCTTTTGAATTCATTGCTTTCTTTCCTGTTTTCAGGAGCAGCAGAAAACAAGCTTGCTCCATCTTCCACATGGCATCCCTGCATATATTTATACATGGCTGTACAACACCTCTGAACCTTCTCTTCTGCAAGCTAAATATACCCAGCTCACTGAGCTGTCCCTCATAGGGTTTGGTTTCCAGATTTTTGCCACCCTTGATCACCCTTCTGTGAACATATTCCAGCTTTTCAATAGCCTTCTTGGACTATGGTGACCAGAACTTACCAAAGCAGCATGTTGTTGTATGCCTTCAAGTCATTTCTGACTTATGACTACTCTAAGGTGAACCTATCATGGTTTTTTGGGGGGCTGAGAGTGTGTGATGTGCCCAAAGTCACCAAGTTGGTTTCCATGGCTGAGTGGGGAGCCAAACCCTGGTCTCCAGGATAGTAATCCAACACTCAAACTACTACAC
Source organism: Iguana delicatissima (assembly GCA_948472985.1). Lineage (NCBI taxonomy): Eukaryota > Metazoa > Chordata > Lepidosauria > Squamata > Iguanidae > Iguana > Iguana delicatissima. The sequence goes on along the minus strand of CAOKZL010000251.1, from coordinate 2,105,880 downwards.
CAGATTGGCTCTCAGAGCAGAATAGAGTGATACTACTAGTACCTTTCATCTGGACACTATATTGCTGTTAATGCAGCCTACAACTACACTGGGGCCCTTTCTGAAGTAGCCTCCCATCCAGGCATGGGGACAGGAGAAGAGTGGAACCACTATGATGCTTCTGCAAGACATCATTGCAGCCCCGCTCCTCTTTTGTCGCCAGGTGGCATGATCATATATTAAATCATTGGTGGGTTTTCTCCGTCATTGACCCATGATTGCACCACCATCCCACACTTACCTGTCCTGCAAAAGGCTCGGAAGCACAATTGTGGTGCTTCCTGCCCCAGTACAGCCTGGAAAAGTATCTGGCTGCACTGCGGGAGGAAAAGGCATGTTCACTGATCTCCCTTGCACAGACAGCCAGTCTGGTGTGGAGGGGAGAACTCCCGTCACACTTCTTCCTGGAAGAGTTGCTGCTGGGATCACCATGGGAGGACCACGCAAGAAAGTAAGGTATGGAAAGGACCTGGCTTTTTTGGCTGTTGGTTAATCATACTGTTGTTTCAGTGTTCTTTGTTCCCAAACTCTTGAGGTGCATGTATTCTTTGTTCCCATACTCTTGAGTTTGTCCTGTCTAAATAAGTGGGAACCATGGCTATGTAACTTTAGTAAAAATTGTTGTACATGATGCTTCACCTCAGTTAGAAGACACTACAGAGATGGTAGTGGCTGGAAAGTCAAAAGAATTCCCACTCCTGGTCCTTTGGCACTATCTTCTTCATCTTTGTTAAGAAAGAACCAAATGTTATATTCCAGCAGGGCCTAAATGCCTTATGTAATTTTGTTTCATATAAGCTGTACAGTACTAACTAGAGTCAAGCACAACTGAGATTGTATCTGAGATACTCATTTTGATCTCAAAATAAATATTGCTTTGTGGAGATCTAATCTAATCTCTAACGATTGTGCTCCCAATAGAAGTAGATAGGAAAATAATAAATCTTCAGCTTTTACAAGACAGCAGCTGAAGAAATATTACTTTCTTATCACAGATATATTAGGGACATAATGGTATACACTGACTTTAAAGTACCTTACAGAGCAGTAAGTCCTGATAGGGGACAGGGAGGACTTAAATAGATTTTTAAAAATTAGTTTGATATCATTCCCGCTCTTTCCCTAGTCACAGTGCCTCAGCAACATGTTAATAAATTCTTCTGGCTAACTGAACTAATCTATAACCTGTTAATTGCATCTATCATTGTCTTGTTGAGTTTCATCTAGCAGTATGTTTACAGAGGCTGCCCGCCAGAAAACACAGCCAAGCAACCATTTTCATCCTGAACAATTCCTCTCCTATTTAGGCTGGTGGAAAACATCAGTTTTGTTTCAATTACTGATTGCAACATTTTGTTCTCTCCAGTAAGTATAGTGGTGAATGTAAATTTTCCTGTATCTGGAAGATGTAGGGTACTAGAGCAGTCTCTGTCAAACAGTGGGCACATATATGAATGACATGCTGGTTTCCACTCACTTCTATACATTAGCACTCATTCTTGATCATTTATACCAAGAGGGAGGTGAGCATGACACACTTCCACACATTGAATGTGTGAGTGGGATTTGTGCAGCCATACAGGCTTTTCCCACCCACTGTCATTGTTCTACAGCCACCACAATCCCCTGGCAAAAGTCTATTTGACTGCTTATAGATAGAAGCTCTCCATACACATCTCATTCGTACACACAGGGAACTTTGCATGCATATCAAATCCAGAGCTCCTTTGTAGTCAGGCAGTTGCTATCTTTTTAGCTTTCTGTAAAAACAAATAACATTCATTTATAATTCATTCTGATTCTTTGCCCTGCTCCTGAATGTGATTCAGACACATTTCACCCATTCAAAAGGCATTCTGATGGACTCCATTTGAACACTGCATTTCACTACGAGTCTTCTCAGGTATTTGATCTGAGAACTGAGCATGCCCATCACGACCTCTGCATCCTGCTTCACTTTGCAAGCACTTTTCCACATCCCCAGGCTTCTCCATAGTGCATGGTTATCTGATGCTTGGCCTTTCTTGAGAAGAGCACATTGTTTGGAGAGTGGCTGTTTTGGTGTGACTGAAGAACAGAGAAAGGGTCTTCCCTTCTTAGGCCCTTTCCGCACCTTACCATTTCACAGCGCTAGAGCATGGGGATGACGCAAGCAGCCTCTTGTGAAAGGCTCTCGCGTCCCCACTGTTTCACCTCCACAGTCACTGCCTGCTGCTCCTCTTCCTTCCGCAGCACAACCTGGAATTTTCCTAGGCTGCGCTAGGGCAGGAAGCACAAGCACCACAGCTCCAAAGGCTCCACATGCAAAATAAATGTGCATGGGGCTCTGGAGCAATGCGCAATTGCGCACCATTTTCGGCTACAAGTCAGAAATGAAATAGTGCATGATTGGCACCTGCCGGCCCCAGCAGTGTCACACAATTGCGAGGACATCATGTGGACTGCTCCTCGCAATTGCGCAATGCTCCAGAGGCCCTTTCGCATGCCGAATGCTGTGCGTAAAGGGCCTTACTCTCAGTTATACGTATATAGGTACTGCAGCAGAGGAGGGTCTGGTGCTTCAAGGAAGAATAGACAGTCTAGAAAACAGACAAGAATTAGCAACAGGGAGAACAACCTGTCATAGGCCATTTCCGTATGGGGCGAGGGAATCGCCCCAAGCTGCTACTTACTGGGTTTTATTGCTCCCCAATCCAGTCCAGGCTGCTCCAAAGCAGTGCGCGCTCGTCGCTCCGCACTTCTCCGACGTCGAAAATGGTGGCTACCGGTTGGGCAAGGGTCTTGACCAACCACTGAAGCTCGCCAGACTAAAGCCCACCCCCGGCAGATCGCAGGCTCGCATTGGTGCGAGCCTGCAAATCTGCACAAGGGAGCAGACTCGCACTGGCGCACTCCGTGCCTTTGAAAAACCGAAAGAAACAGGTTTTTCAAAAGCACGCTGGACGACCACTTGGGGTCATTCCGGAGCGGGCTGAGATGCAGATCTACGTTAAATAGTCTGTATCCAGTCCGCTCCCAGGTGCAGATGTCCTCCTGGAGGACAGACTGCACCGTTTCAAATACCCCATGCGGAAATGGCCATAGACCATCCTAGCCTTGTCTCCTGAAGGGGAGAAAGACCAGCCAAAAAGAAGGTTTGCAGTCCTATGCAACCAGGGCCCTTGCTGCCTCCCCCAAAGAACTTTTCACTGCCACCAGGTGGATGTCTTTATTTGGGAAGCTGTTTCCAGTAACACAGCACCAAATTTTTAATTGTACAAAGCAATCCTCTTTTTACAAGAGTGGTAAGGTTTTAGACATGGGGTGGACAACTAAATAACTGCAAGCCATAGCAATATTAACTTTTTAAAAGGTTTACCAATCTGATGTAAAGCAACAACAACTTTTCTTTGATTAGAGATCACAGTTAGATCCCAAAATGAATTAAATTGTTTCAGTTTACAGTAAGTCCCAATTGAGCAATAGAAAAACAAAGGCAGAATAAATAGATTTCTCTAAGCCTATCAAATCACACTTCCTGTGAGTAGTGTGTGCCTGCAGATCTTCTGGGGGCGGGCTTTAGGCTGGTGAGCCTCTCTGGTTGGTGGAGAGCCTCCACCAACCGGAAGCCGCCATTTTGGATGCTGGAGCAGTGCGGAGCGACGAGCTCGCACTGCTCCTCATCCCGATGGACTCAACCGGACGCCAAAGAAATCCGGTGAGTCCCGTTTTCACCCAATTCCTTTCCCACATGCGTAAAGGGCCTCAGGCTATTTCTCTGTTTTTGACTCCTTTCTTGAGTTATTTCTTGTTGGCCTACTTGTCTGTATACTCCACGTTCTTTCTCCTTCACTTCTTTATTTCAGTTGTTCTTCTACCTCTCTTTCCATAGCTTCAGCTCAGCTTCCACTTACCCCTTTCTTCTAGCTCTCACATTCAGCAACTTCCCTGTCCCTCCTGGGCCAACTCACTTAGGTACACAATTTTGTTTTCACTTTCCATTCTCTCTGAGCCACTTGTGTGATAATGGGGCTTCCCATTATCTAAGCTTAGCTAAAGGGGGATACTTCCCTCCTCAGGTAAACCAAGGATTAATGAGGTATTGGGATTACATCAAGGGTCACAAGGTGAGAATTGACCAACCACAAAGAAGGAGGTGGGCATCTTGGAGATGCTTCCAGATCCTTCCAAGGAGGAAATATAAAACTTCTGAGAGGCCATGTGGCCACAGGGAAGAGAGAAGAACCAAGAGAGAGATGAGATCTGGGCCAGTGAAAGACTGGAGGCCCCATGCCTCGTCTCCTGGCCCCTCCCATCTCCTTTAGACCATCTAAGCCTATAACCTAATTGTGAGTAACTAGAAATAAGTAGTTAGTCGCGTTAGGGCTGTTTATTATTTTGGAAGTTGGCTGATCTTAAGAATGTATCTGTGCTTTTATATCTGTTTTGTAACTTCTTGTAACTAAGCGTACCTGGGGGGGGGGAGCCTCTCAAGTGTGATATTGTCTTATTTATTTGCATGCCTTGATTAAATACTTCTGTAAAACCTCCGTTTCTCTCCATTCCCACGCCAACCTTTGGCACACGCTAGCTAGGACCTCTCTCACTCAGAAGGGGGGAGGTGGAAAGATCCTTAAGCTTAGAGATTGGACAGTGTCCCCCTGTACTGTTCAACTAATTCATAATTCATGGGGTGGTGGCAGCATACCTGATAACGCTGGGGAAATTGCCAGCCTTTGCAAAGGTGGGAGTCAGCCTTGAGGGGCTGGCAAGAATCCCAGTAGAACGCTGGAGGAATTTCCAATCTTTGAAGGGACTGGAAATAAACTCCAGTATCACAACTTGTATTTCAGAAGAAATTAAACTTCGGTAGCCAGCATGGTTACAGTAATCAAACAGTAGTTTGATTACTGGACTACAACTCTAGAGAACAGGGTTGAAATGCTACTTGGTCATAGAAAGCTACTGGACTAGTCACATTCTTCAGATATACCAATGCCAAACAAGGTAAATATACCAATGCAAAGCAACATAAAAGCACTATTAAACCCATACATATTAATAAAACAATATAAAACACTGTTCCTTCACTGAAATATACAAGGACTTCCATGGGGTTTGGGCAGCACTTTCACACTAAGATTTCTCCCCTTATGCTGATCTAGGGATGTGAATGAATAGTTTCAAATTTTCTTGAGACATAAAGGCATCCTATCAAGTGTCCTGTCCAGAAAGCCAGCCATGTAAGGCCCTGCTTTGAGGGTCTCTGATATCAGTATGGTTTGGACTGGAACCATATCTCATTGGCATCATATTTAATTGGCAGCACACTTTAATTGTCACTAATATCAAATTCAAGCCTGAGAGGTCAAACTAAGTGAGGGAAGAAATCTGACTGTAAATGCGAGGAACCTAAACATTCTCTAGATGAGATTAGGTCATTTGCCAGGCAGTAGCCATTGTTCCTGTGGATGATTGGCTTAAGTAGAAGTTGAATGTCTTCCCAGGCAATGCAATTGTGAGAAGCCCACCAGGATGTTACCCCAATGGCAGACCCCCTCTCCGGGGGGATATGAATTTGTTATCAAATATACCTGCCATGCCAGAGAGGTTGCCTAGGTGGGTATGTAGACAAATAGGTCAACAAACAAAACTAGGTCAAGGCCAGGAAAATCCCCAGTCATGTTTCCCCATGGAGACCTCAGGCTAAACACGTCTGCACAGACAAAGGGTCCTCAGCCACAAATAGCCAACTTGAGGAGATTACTGGGTTTTCCCCAGGTTGAGCAACTCCGGTTTGGAAAATCCTACTAGGTTAGGTCCATCTGCATGAACCAATCATGCAAACTATCAAGTTGCTATTGTGTGGCATTTTGGCCATTGTTCTTCCTGGGAGAGGGCCTGCCCTTGAGGTACGTTCTGCCCTATAAGTAGTCCCAGTTTAGGAAGGTCTCTTAGGAGAACTCCCCACCACGCTAGCAGACCAGCACTCTGTTAGTTGAGTGATCCCCTCAGCCGCCTCTCTTCGCTGAGCTCCGTACTTCTCACCATTTCCCGGACTGAAGACTTCAGGATAGGTGCAGTATCACTGCCTTTACACCCTCTCTGTTAAATCCCCTGACAATTTTCACCTCTTTTTCTTCTCAATAGGCCTTGTGTGCATGAGTAAGTGAGTGCATTGGTGCATGAGAACACAATTATTAATAAAAACCATTTATTAGTACGTTTGTCTGGCTTTTTGCTTGGCCTGACCCCGTAAACATTGGGTAAAAGATTCTGCTGGGTTACTCTACTGCTTTTTTCCCTATTGCCAGTGCTCCGGTAATTTCCCCAACCTTTGCTTTTCGGAGTGAATCAAGGTGTCCCACACAGGACCCCCAGAAGTCAGAGTAACGAGGACACTGACTGACAGATACCCATCCCTTGTGCATCTGGACTTCTTTCTTTTGCCTTGTAGCACCCACAATAGACAGCTATTAACAACATTATGTCCTAGTCACCCAAACACGGTGAACATTAGTGGGTTGATAGTCCATTGTCTGTGTTGCAACCCCCATTGTTCCACACCTGAAACTGCACATACCTTCCACTGCCACAAGCTATTTTTTGGGTATAAATACTCCTGATTTTAGGATGCCCAGTGCAGTCTCTGAAAAGTCTACTCATCACTCTGTCTGTCTGGGTCCTGAATGAGAACTGTCTTTATGTTCTACCTAAGTAAGCCATATTTCAACTTCTTCACTGCTCTTTTGGACTGCTAATTATAAACCCTAGCTCTCAGTCTCTCTATACATATTTTTTCCTCCCTTTTATCCTTCAGTTAGGTCTTGTGTGAATGTTTGATTGTGTATATCTTGTGTGCATGCATAAGTGAACTCCCCTCAATAAAACACATTTTTAGCTTACTTTTGAACCTCTGGCTGGTTCTTTTCCTGCATGAGCCCATAAACATTGGTAGAAAAGGTCTTGTTAAGTTACCCCCCCCCCGCAAGCCTCCTCTTTGAGCTAATTCATTCCCCACATCTGCTAGGAGGTATCGACATCATGGGGTGGCCCTTGTGGCACCTATGTTTTGGGGTAACATCCAGTAGAATCTTTAGTAGTAGCCACAGGAAAGGTTTACAAAAGCTTATCAGTTAGTTACCATTTTGTTTTTAGCAGTCCAAGTCAATAATAAATTCAGAGTGTCACTTCAAGGGAGTATCCAGCAACAACATCAGCACACAAATCAAGAGTCAAGGTTTTCCAGGAACACTAGCCAAGGATCAAAAGAAGAACACTTTGCTTCTACCAAAATGCCAGTTGTCTGCAATGGACTTCTCCCCACTTCATCCCTTGTATTTATTAGCCAGCAGCCTCTTCCAGCTGTTGTCTAATTAATATGCCTTCTCTATATAAATGCTCTGAGTCTTCTGGGCTCTCCCTTTCTTATTTATGCTGGGCTGCGGTAAGTATTGTCCTGTTCATGGCTGTGTGTTGTGGCTGTTGGGGAGGATCCTGTCTGTGTTTGTACCTGAGTGCTGGGGTTGGGACATGATATCAAGAAAAGGACCAACCATAGTCTTTAAAAAAATGTCATTGCTTTCCACCCCCAAAGTTTTTGTCCCCTAAACACTGTATTTTATGTAATACCATCATCTTTGTGCAAGATGGTGTATTTTACACATAGTACACTCTTTTCTGAAAAACAAGATTCAGGATTCCATAGAATGTTGCCATGGCAGTTAAAGTGGCACCATGGTGCTATAATTGTGTAGTGTGAAAGGGCTCCTAGTGCTGATGCTGGAATTCTCTAAATGAAGATAAGCTACTGATTGCGTTGCAGCAAACTAACTGCAGAGGGAACAGGAATGAACATTTTACATATCTTTTGTTGGATGTATGAAGATACAATTTTACAATGTATTCCTTCCCTCTCATGCTGTTAATAATGAAGATGAGAGCTTAAGTTACACCAACACCAATGGCAGCTCAGAAAGAATTAACCAAATATACTCAATAAGGATATTCTTGAGGCTCTCTAGGGGCTAGTGAGTAAGGACAGTGATGCCCTGAGCCCTGAAAGAAGACAATCTCTGAGCTGGTTTTATTAATCTTTCTAAAGTTTCACAACCCAAGCAGCCAAGAATATGAAGACTCCTTTGTTGGAGGCTCTTCTAACTGCTCTCTGTTTCCTTTAACTCTTAAGCATACAATCAGACAAAAACAAAGCAAAACAAAATCTTCCCAGATACGTCAGTGTTGAATGCCATCAATATAATGTCTACATAGAGCCAAAATAGTGAAATAGAAAATCAGCAAAATTTCTATATAGCAAAATACACTTTCAGATATTGGGAATGTTTAAGGTAGTTAGCAATGCTGTAGAATAGGAAAATAAAATTGACAGATTGAAACTGTGGGAACTGAGGAGATTAGAACTGTTTCCCCCCACTGATCTTAAGTTACTTTGTCACATCTCTGAATCATGACAATTTCAGTAAAGTAACTTTACCAAAGGAGGATGGCTATGCATTATATTTCTGGGGAAGTGTATCTTTTCTTGAAAGATTTAAATTACTGCTATGGAAAATATGTGATACTAAAAACAAGTCTTAAAGAACAGATCTGCATTTACATCAAGTTCATTGAATTAGGAGATTCTTGTGCCAGCCTTACATAGTAGGCGTGGGAAATGGTGCGTGAGAAGTATAATGCTTTCATTTGCGAGAAAATTTTAATTCGGCTCAGTCTGAAGGAATGACAAGTTATTCGTTTCTTTCAACCATCTCTGTGTCAAATAAAAGCTCTTCTAATCTGATTCAGAGAGAATGACAAAAAATATATTTCCAAGGGACCATGATTAGTATCTATGCTGATATTAGCATTGAAAAAGAAATAACTGAAGCTAATGTTTACGCCCTTCTGCTATCCATTTCCCCCAAAGACTCATCTAGAAATGTTTAAGATTTCTGAGAAAGCTGCCAAGTTTATTAGAATGAAGGAGTTTGAATATGTGTAAAAAGCTAGTTTAACATCAAGATGGCCTAAAGAGCATGCTAATGAAAAATGTAAAGCTTTATATTCTTCTCAATGCATCTAGAATATGTGCAATATTATCAGTTTTTAGCAATGGATTTTTTCATGAGTTGCCTTTGGGAAAAATGAACATTTCTCTTTATTGCAATATTGCTGACCAAATAACATGAATTCATATCCAGAAGAAACATGCTGGTGCTAGAATAGCCCATAGAGTTAAAGTGAATCACATTAATATTTTGAAAGATTTTCACTACTACTGTTTTTAAAGTTGATGTTAAAACAAGAGCATGCACTTTGGAGTGTAATGTTGCTCAGATATTCAGTTTTCATTGTTTTTTTAAAAGTTATTAACTCTACAGGAAAGATTTTGGTATTTTTCTTCCTCCTTTTTGTACAAATCATACAGCTAAAGAAAACTAGTCTGTGGTCTAAAATGCCTCCTGACCTTGTTATGTTATCCAGATTGTTTGATTGGTTTAACTTAACACCCACATTTCTGTTACAGCATTTGAAAGAGGCATGAGGTGTTTTGCTCTTTCTGTTGTCCTTCAACTGATTTAGGCCATCATCCAATGTGATTGCAATTTGTGCAAAAACTTGCTCAATTAGTGGGGGCTAGAGCAATCAAGATCCTATCAAGAATAGTCTGTGTATTGTACACTTATCCTTAAATTGTGCTTTCAAGCTGAAATTTATATTGTTTCATTATAGCCATCTGAAGTCTCTCAAGCTACAATTCACAGTTAACCATGATAAGGTTATATACATTCATGTGCTGTCACTTGTTGTTTCCTCCAATCCTGTACAATCATTGCAAGCTGCAGTAGTTTGGTCAACCTTTTTTTGATGTAAGAATCCAGTGAAACAATAGCAACAACTACATAGATTGCCTTTTAAAAAAGAAAGATAAAAAACCAAGTACATTACAGCAATCTTTTTTTTTTTTGATGGTGAGCATTCTCTAGATCATGAAACCCGAAGCTTCATGCTTGACAGTGGGGCTCCTTCAGATATAGAAAGTCTGAAGATTCTAAACCAGCCAAGACTGGGATCAGCAGGATGTCTGCTTGGGAATGGAGTGGCCACAGTGGATCCCAAGGCTGAGGAGGCAATCACGTGCATCAGTGAAGCCAGAGAGTGAATATTCTCCACACCCCCAAAAGGACATTACATTAACTCTCATCTGGACCTCTTGTGTTTGAATACTTTGATTTTTTTTTTTTATTAACATTTTAGCCTATGGAAGACAGGAAGCCCTTGATTGTAGCAGTAGAAACTATTTCCCTAGATGTTTAAGAATCTTCCCATCAGTTGAAGGATTTAAGGAGACATTTCCTCTTTTTGACTATAGGAATGAGAAGGTGAACAAGTTAAATAACTCAACCCTTGTTTTTTGTTTTCTTTTCTTTTCTACTTTGGGATTTACTCTTGGATTTTTTAAGGATATGATTACTAGTTTTATAGTTGTTTTTGTACCTGTGGACTTTGACTCTTAGGTCCTTTCTGGACCACCTTCCCAACCTGCCATGGGGACAGGAGGAGGACAGGACCATGATGACAGTTCTGTATGATGTTGTGGTCCCTTCCTTCTCCTGTTTCCATGTGGCACAATCACAGATTAAATCATTGATGAGTTTTCCCTGTCAATGATCCATGATTGCACTACCATCCTGGCTTTATCTGTCCTGTGGAAGGCCCAGAAGCATGATGGTGGTGCTTTCTGTCCCATCAGGAGCTGTGGGGCAGGGAAAAGGCTGAAAAAAGGACTGGCCAATGATGCTGTAGTGAGGAAGGAACACCGGTGGCAATAACATGACTTATCTGCTTAAGGTGAAAGGATCTTTTAGAGATCATTCCTAACCGACACCATCACTGAAGTGGCCATGCTGGGATTGTAACAGAACAATGCGCTATTGAGGTATGTGCGGAAAGAGCCTCTGTCCTTGACCACTTTTCTAGCCCAGCCTTCTGTTCTCTCTCTCCCAATCTTAATAAACCATGAAGGTCAAAGATCCAATAGGTAAATAATCTTTTCACAACCCAGTTGAAACACCTTGCACCATTCCAGGATAACTTGATTTCAGAAAGTGTTTTGTGCCATTCCAGGGTGAAATTCACCACAAGAAAAAATGCCTTAGAGCTCCCTGGGAGCGTCCAGATGCATTAGCTTCTGGAAGTGGTAACATTTTAAAAGATCTCCTGCCTTGCAAAGGGTGAAAGATCAGTAAAGGTCACTGTTAATTTCCTATTGGAGGCTACAAAAGGATTTTAAATGGATGGTGATTTCTTTAACTATCGTATAGCATTCAGGCAGCTGAAAAGTGTGCTATGAACTGACACACAATTAACATAGCAAAGCCCTTCTAGGATATGTGGCTAGAATTCTCTATTAGCTATATAACTATCTTAGTTACATAGTTGTGTCTCCCAAACAAACCCCACAATCAACAGGTATCTATTACTCTGTCAAGTGGTAAGCATTTGGCTGATATTTCCACTCCTTTCCCAAGCAATCTCTGTTGTTACAGGCAGGAGCTATTCCCATTACAGTTAGCTACTTTCTGATCAACAGGGGAATAGATTCCCATTGATTACACAATAAGTGGGGATTTCAGGGCTTTCCTGGTCCCTACATATTCCCTAAAGTAGTGAATACATAGGGATTGTGAATATGAACCAGCCATGAATGCATAACTCTAGATTGAGCATTTGTCACTACCTTAATTAATTCAGGCCACTGTTTGTATGAAGTGTTTATTATTCATTCAGCATGGATAACATAGTGTGGATAGGAGAAAAGAGAATACACTTAATAACTGTTGGAGCAACAGGCAAAATGGACATTTGACTGTAAGAATATATATTCAAGCTGAGAGGAGACATTGGCCATTTCCACATGGAGTTTTTAACACAGGGCAGAGCGTCGTCCAGGGAGGACGTCTGCACCTGGGTGCAGATTGGGTCGGACCTACTTAAAGTGGTCATCCAGTGTGCTTATGAAAGACTGCTAAAAACAGGTCTTTCAAAAGCATGGAGAACGTCACTGCGAGCCTGCTCCCTTATGCAGATTCGCCAGGGGTGGGCTTTAGGCTGGCAAGCTTCAGCGGTTGGTCGAGACCCTCGACCAACTGGAAGCTGCCATTTTCGTCCCTGGAGCAGCGTGGAGTGGTGGCCATGCACTGCTCCGGAGGAGCGTGGACCAGACCAGGGAGCCCAAAAGTCCAGTGAGTAGCGTCACGGGGTGATTCCCTCACCCCATGCGGAAATGGCCATTGTGTGACCCATGTGGGTATCACCCACCTCCCTACTTCCAATAGTCATTTCTATCTCTCCTTTCAAAAGATGGCAGCAGTGAACATGTAGGGGTGCTTGTTGTTCTTACCTTTGACTTACGGCGACCCTATGGATGAGAGACTTCCAAGTCACCTTATCAACTATCCTTCTCAGGTCTTGCAGATTCAGGGATGTGTCTTCCTTGTTTGAGTCTATCCATCCGGAATGTGGTCTTCCTCTTTTCCTATTACCTTTTAATTTACCAAGCATTATTGTCTTTTTTTTAGAGTCATGTCTGCTCATGATATGGCCAAAGTAGGACAGTTTCAGTCCATTTCCAAACTACACTGTTATAGTGCTACTATTCCACTTTCAACATCCTATGGAATCCTGGGTTTTGCAGTTTAGAATTTAAATTCTCAGCCAGAGAGCTCTTTGGCCTAAGTAAACTACAAACTCCAGAACTCCACAGGATGTTGAAAGTGGAATAACTGCACTATAACAGCATAGAGCAGAAATAGCCTCAGTTTAATCATCTTGACTTCTAGGGAGAGTTCAGTTTTGATTTGCTCTAGGACCCATTAATTTGTTTTTTTTAAGCAGTCCAGGGTATCTGTAGAAATCTTTTCCAGCACTACATTTCAGATGAGTTGATTTTCTTCCTGTCACCATTCTTCACTGTCCAGCTTTCACAACTGCAAATAAAAATTGGAAACATGATGGCATGGACAATCCTAACTTTAGTATTCAATGATATATCCTTACACTTGGGGATCTTGTCCAGTTCCTTAATAACTGCCCTTCCAAGTTCTAGTCTTCCTCTAATTTCTTAATTGTCATCAGCAGTCTGATTAATGACTGAGCCAAGTGTGGAAAATCTTTTTTTTTAAAATAATGATTTTTATTAAAATAAGACACCACAAAATACATTTCTACAAAATAAAAACTTGAAAGAGAAATCTAGATTATACACAACAAAAACTACGCAAAGCAAAACAATCAGAAAAGACCATTAGACCAATACATACTATGAAGAAACTAAACAAGACCACTCCTGAAGTATACAGCATTTAGTAAAATATCAGTAACACTTTTCAATGTATTCTAATATATATTGTTAGCAATTAATGTTTAATAATGGGAATTTAACCTAAAAAGGCAATACTATAGTAGCGACCAACCATTCATTTCTAGCCAAACTAATTAATATTATTCCTTTCCGCACCTTACCTATTGCCAGTGCGGGGGTGCGGGAATCATAAGAGCAGCCTCTTGTGAGAGGCTCTTGCATCCCTTCTGCTCCGTATCTGCAGCTGCTACCTGCTGGCCGGCAGGCAGCATGAGGGCTCCACCTCTTCCACAGCGTAGCGCAGCCGGGCATTTTCCCAGACTGCGCTGAGGGAGGAAGCGCAAGGGCCATGTCTCCAGAGGCTCTACATGCACAAAAGTGTGGGGCCTTGGAGTGACACGTGATCACGCACCATTTTCAGCTACAAGCCAAAAATGAAATAGTGCGCGATTGGCACCTGCTGGCCCCGACAGCGTCGCACGATTGCGAGGACGTCGTGTGGACCGCTCCTCACAATTGTGCGATGCTCTGCAGACCCTTTCGCGTGGCAAATGCCATGCGAAAAGGACCTAACATGCTCTAAAAAGAAAAAAGAAAGAAAAAGAAGATTATACATCTGCCATACTAATCTAAACTAACTCTTACTATTCTAAACTATCTCTTAGTATAATCTTTTAAATTTAAAATCTTAAATTTTAAGAATGTAAAAGAATGTGGAATCACTCAGAAATATTGAGAAAGGAAGTTATGTTCCATACTTTAAATTTAAAATCTTAAATTTTAAGTATGGAACATAACTTCCTTTCTCAATATTTCTGAGTGATTCCATATTCTTTTACATTCTTATACATTTCAAAGTTCCATCCAAGTATGGAAAATCTTAAACTATTTCAATTTCTTCATCATCTGCTGTCATTATTTTTTGTGTTCTTAATGTTCAGCTGTAAACCTGCCTTTGCTCTTTCTGCCTTGACTTTCTTCAGCAATTGTTCCAAATCTTTACTGTTTTCTGCTGGTAGCATGGTGTTATCCACATATTTTAAATTGTTGTTCCTTCCTCCAATTTTCACTCCTCCTTCCTCCAAATCTGATCCTTTTTGATATATGATATGTTCAGTATATCAGTACTTAGATCTAGTGAAAGAGTGAGACATGCGAGTTGTTGGTCATTCCAGACAATTGGTTAACCCAGTAATAAGGCCACCATCAGGAGCAGTTCGAACAGAAAAGCTGCTTGTCAGATGGCTGCAGTGTAGGAAGAATCGTAGGAAGAAGAAGTCCTCCTTTCATTCATACTCAGGAGTGACTTACAATAACAGAAAACAAAAAATATTTGGGGCACGCTAGGAAATGATAATTGTAGAAAAGCAGCACATGCTATTAAGCCTGCTGAACTAAGCAAATATGCAAAGATTCATACCTAAAATCTTATGTTTTAAAAGTCAATTTCATGTTTAAAGGCTTTCCCTGTGTTGCAGATAAGGTGCAGGCTGGAAGCATTTTAGCCATGTTGTATCTTGGACATAGTTTTAGCATAAATATAAAGCCATTTCAACCCTGAAGGATACCAGGAGCACAGATTCATTGGCTTCCTGCCATAAATGTCGATTTATCACATCTTTATCCTGGCACTTCATGAGATCTGGCATGGTGTCATGTCATAATTTCATTTTCTTCAAAGAGAAAAACTGAGCTACCTTGAAATTTTGCAGTAAATCTCCTAAAAGCTCCCTGGTTTGGCATTTACTGCACTGTGCTGCCTTTGATTTAGCAGGCTTGATCTCCTAATATTTCTTTTCTCCAAATACTTGCTCATCTCCAGTTTTAAAACAATTTATATGAGTGGTTTTTCTTTATTGCTCTTGGTAGCTTGGTGCATACATTGCAGTGTCACAGTTTGTGATGCTGTATTTAAGGATGTTTTAGGAATTTTGTCATAAAACACTGCTTCTATTCATTTATAGCTTAGGAAATATCACCCTGTGGGACTAACACAAAGATAGTAAACATTTTTTTTAGGCAGTGAGAACTATTTCCTCTTCAAATAGACCTTTGGGAAGAAATAAAAAAGACTAATGTTTATTAGTAATATAAACACCCAAATTATTTCTTTTGGAAACTTAACACTGCCACTCTTACTCAGACTGAACATGGGCCCTTTCGCATGGCATTTGCCATGCAAAAGGGCATCTGGAGCATTGCGCGATTGTGAGGAGCTATCTGCACAACGCACTCACAATCGCGCAATGCTCCACGGTCTGGCAGGCGCCACTCATGCACTTTTTCATTTTTGGCTTTCAACTGAAAATGGTGCGTGATCGCGCATTGCTCCAGGGCCCCACGTTCACTGGCCATGTGTGCGGAGCCTCTGGAGCCGCAGCGGTCATGCTTCCTGACCCAGCACAGCCTAGGAAACACCCAGGCTGTGCTGCAGAAGGAAGAGGTGGGGCTCTCACGCTACTTGCTCAAGAGCAGGCAGCTTGTGCAGGGCTGAAGCAGCGGGGATGCGAGAGCCTCTTGCTGGAGGCTGCTCACGCGATCCCCGCACCTCAGTGCTGAAAAAAGGTAAGGTGCGGAAAGGGGCACGGTTTGCTCTTCTCTAAAGCTAAAAATGAGACATCATGGTGCCAGTTTACTGTCTGACTTAATTATGGAATCATAGAGTTGGAAGAGACTACAACAGCCATTGAGTCCAGCCCCCTGCCATGCAGGAACACACAGTCAAAGCATTCCCAACAATAGGCCATCCAGCCTCTATTTAAAAATATTCAAAGATGGTGATTTCATTGGACTCTGAGGCAGCATATTCCATCATCGAAGGGCTCATACTGTTAGGAAGTTCTTCTTGATGTTTAGGTGAAATTTCTTTTCCTATAGTTCAAATCCATTGCTCCATGTCCTAGTCTCTGAAGCAGCAGAAAACAAGCTTGCTCCATCTTTAATATGATATCGCTTCAAATATTTAAACATAGCTATCATGTCACCTCTTAATCTTCTTTTCATCAGACTTGGAATGCTTTCCTTCCTTATACTGGGAGACTCTCTCTTACATAAGGAGACATAAGGGGAGGGCAACTTCATAGGGACTGAGACCAGGTTTTCATCCTCTGGAATCACTGCAGGCCACACCACTACCTCCAACAAATCTAAGAGTGTCCATAAGTTTACTTTAAGTTTTAAACTTTCTCCCATTTTTCTCTAAACAAAAACATGGCAGAGAGAGAGTGCATGCTATGGTTTAAAGGACAATCACATTTCCTAGAGTGAAATGTGAAATGCCCAATATTTTAACTTAATATTGTGAGTGGGGTTTTGAGGTACACAGTAACAAGTGAGGGCTGCATGCAGCCCATGGTCTACTAGTTGCCCACCTCACCTTTATAAACATCATATGAGTTATTTCCTTGTGATGCAGCCTTATATTGCCAAGACTTTTGTGTTAAATTAATCAACCTAACAGATGAGGCAAGTCACATAGCTCTTTTCTACCTGGTTAGCATTTAAAAAACCTGTAACTGCTCACTGTTGGGGGTTCATGAAGACAGTTTACCCCATTAGCCTCTGCATTAAATGGATACCAAACATCTAAGAAGATCTGTCTTTTTTTTTTGTCTTTTTTATGCTCCTTTCTGAGTTCTCAAGCAGACCAAATTTTGTTCAGTGAATTCTCAGTAGATCAATCATCAAGAGACTTCCAGCATCTGATTACTTCTTGTCTAGCTATAATCAGTGAAAAAGTGATTGATTCTTTGTGGAGTAAATTTGCATCTTTGTAAATAAATAGAGATAACAGGAACAATGTTTTACTGTAGTGTATACATTGATCTGCAATCTTGTTAAACATTTCCAAAACCTCATTCCAAAAATATGAAAAATTTGGTCAGTCATATACATAAATGATCCTTGCTACCCAGATCCACTGCAACCAAGTGGCATCATCATATAAACTTATGAGCTCAGTAGGATAAAGATGCTAGGGAGTACCGTTTTAAAGTTGTCCTCCCACCCCATTTTTATGGATTGAGTTCTAATATAAGGAGAAACCCAAAACTTACCCCATTGTGCTTGTGGAATAGATAGTTTAAGGTATGATTCTCAGGACAATTTAGGATCCATAGGGACTGAGACCAGTTTTTCATCCTCTACCAGCTAAACATAGATATGCAACATTTGGTCTCTGATATTAATTGCAAGAGTTACACCCATCTTCCACAAAGCTTGTAAGAGATCTAGGTGGATGTGTGTTCCTCATAAGAAATATTTTTTAAAAAAAAATAGGTAAAAATTGTAACCAAACAGAATGTGTGTTCCTGAACTTTTGATCATTACTCTAGAGGAACAAGTCTTCAATCTGAAATACCCTTTTGGCTCTGGAATTTTTTAAACTGTTTTATTTTCCCTGGGGACCAAAACAGAAGATGATGCTAAAACTGGAGTGTGTAAAAGTGCTGGGATGCCTTTCTTTGCCCATGGATGTCAGATTCAAATCAAGTCTAGAAGGAATGGGTTTATGGCCATTTCCATGCTAGACTGTTATAGCTCTATTATTCCACTTTCAACATCCCATGGAATCCTGGGGTTTGCAGTTTAGTGAGGGGCCTGAATTCTGGCATTTGTAGTTTATTGAGGCCAAAGAGCTCTCTGGCTAATAATTCTAAATGCCTCTCCCTAAACTGCAAATCCCAGGATTCCATAGGATGTTGAAAGTAGAATAATAGCACGATGGCCTATGTTAGCACTAGTCATATAAACTAAAAAGACAGATCACACGATTCAAGGTTTAAAACAGCAGGTTCTCTGTGTTTAACTGAATTTTGTTACTGTAAGGTATTTCAAGGCTGGAACTGAGATACTTAGGAAATTGACCCTTGTTTTCTGTAGCACTGAGGATGCTGAAAACGTATCTATGTATTTATGTACGAATGAATGTTTAAAGGTCACAGAGTTTGTAAGAAATTAGCTACACTGGCCCTCCACATACACTAGAGTTAGGAGCACAGGACCCCCATAAAAGTGGGAAAAATGCAAATATCAAAATGTATGTGGCAGGGGAAGAAAGCCAAGGCATGGTGGGGAGAGCAGGCACCCAGGGTGTAAACCAGGGTGCTTTCCACAGCTTACCTTTTTGCAGAGCTAGGGTGTGGGGATTGCACCAGCAGCCTCTTGTGAGAGGCTCTCACGTCCCCATTGCTTCAGCTCCGCAGCTGCTGCCTGCTCGTGAGCAAGCAGCGTAAGAGCCCCTCCTCTTCCTTCCACAGTGCAGCCTGGGATTTTCCCAGGTTGCGCTGGGGCAGGAAGCATGAGCACCATGGCTCCAGAGCTCCACACATATGGTAAGTGTGTGTAGGGCTCTGGAGCGATACGCGATTGCGCACCATTTTCAGCTTAAAGCTGAAAATGAAATAGTGCGCGATCAGCACCTGCCAGCCCCTGGAGCATCACGCGATTGCAAATCCATCACGTGGACTGCTCCTTGCAATCGCACAATGCTCCAGGGGCCCTTTTCTCATGGCATGGCAAATGCCGTGTGAAAAGGCCCCAGGTCAGGGAAAGGAGAAGGAAAGGGGTGGATTGACATGATGATCCAATGCTTCCTTTCTCTTGCCCATCTTGTTCCTTGGGTATGCGAGGGACTTTGGGTTTGTGATGCTGAGAAATTGGGCTGTGAGCTGTCCCCAGTTGGCCAGTGAGTGGCTGATGCTGGTGGTAGTGGTGGAGGAGGAGGAGGAAGAGGAGGAGGTGGAGGACCAGAGGCAGATTTTTAAAGGGCTGCATGGCCTGATTGGAGTTACTGAGAGGGAAGTTTCCCCCACAGCAGAGACTGGAGAAACTCACAAATACTCAAACCTGCAAGTGTGGGAGGCTGACAGTAGAAATAATGACTAATTTTTTATCAATTCCTTTTTGTGGTAACCAACGAATAACGTGGGCCCTTTCCGCATCTTACTTTTTTGCGGAGGTGGGGGGTGGCATTCGCGAGAGCAGCGTCTTGTGCGAGGCGCTCACTTCGTTTCTCCATCCTTACTGCAGCTGGCTTGCCGGTCACTTGAGCACCACTCGAATGCCCTGCCCCTTCCTACTGCAGTGCAACCTGGGAATTGCAGGCTAGTGCTGAGGCAGGAAGTACGACCAGCCCGGCTCCCAACGTACTGCAGCGCAGATAAGTGTGGGCAGTCCCTGGGAGCCTTGCATTTCTCTATGATCTCTTCATCCTCCTTTCTTCTCTTTAAGCACTATTGTTATACACCTGTCTAAAGTACTCGCTAGTCAATTTTTTTTTCTGCTTGTGATGTATGCAAAGAATTTCTTAATTATCAATCTTAATTTTAAATAAGAAATTTACATTTTGTACTTATTACAGACAAATATGAATAGTTATATTGTGCACGATTATTCCTTAGTTAGGAAAATCCATAAGGCTGGCAGGATTCTGTGCCAGAATTTGTTGGTAGTGCTAACTTGATGCACATTTAGAAGGCAATCCTGTGCCGCTGCAGAGGGTTGCTGAGCAATAGAACTCACTGGGGACACTCTTTTCTGCAGGTAGAGAGGGAGGTTTATAGATTGGCGGAAAGCCCTGCCACTATGGATGGCTCAACTGAAGTGTTCAATGGACTGCATATTGGCAAGGTCAACAATCTGTTGGCAAGGTCAAGATGAAACACTGAACTGCAATATCCAAGGCTACCTCATTTCCTCAGCTCTCTCATCTTTAACAGAGGTTGTGACTATGCCAGTCCTGGAGCTGGCAAAAATAATTCCCTCCCATTGACTTGTAAAGAATGGAAAGTTGCTTTCTTTTAAAGTGAATTCAAAAAGGGCACACACAACTCTTTTGCCACAGCTGCTGCAGTTTGAAAACACTGTGCACTTTGCTGAGGATCACAGTATAGCTGTCTTATCTACTCATATATTGATTATTCTTCAAATAATGGCATATTAAAAAATAATTCTTGATAATGAATATATACAAAAAGTAGAAAGAATTATGTTTTGAAAACTTGGAAGGCAAATGTAATTTGTGGAAAACAAATGCAATATACACATATTAAAGTCTTATTGCATTGTTTAAAAAGTATTCTTGTTGGGAGCAGAAACTCC
The DNA here is from genome assembly GCA_948472985.1 of Iguana delicatissima. Classification (NCBI taxonomy): domain Eukaryota; kingdom Metazoa; phylum Chordata; class Lepidosauria; order Squamata; family Iguanidae; genus Iguana; species Iguana delicatissima. The sequence continues at coordinate 2,085,398 of CAOKZL010000251.1, read as the reverse complement.
AGATTGCATAAAATTCACCCCATCTTCATATGCCATCATTCCTCCTAGAGAAGGCAAGTGTAATTTCTTTCACCTTTTAGAGAAAATTAGATCTCTGAGTGCTTGTAAAATTTTCCCACTTTAGATTGTAGTTTTTGCAATTATATAATCTAGTTTTTATAATAAGTATGACTGAAAATATCTCACTGCAAATTAGATTTTGTGTATATGACTTGACAAACTGCTCTGTACAGCATATGTTATAACAAAACAATTCCTCTCATTATTTTAACACAAAAATTGGGGGTGGGGACTGTAGTCTCCTCACATGAATAAGTTATCATTTCAACCACCTACTTCCCTTGCATTATTCTCTAATAGATTCATTTTAAAATATTCTATTCTACTATGCCATTTGTGTACAATAAAATAGCATTATAGTTATGTTTTATTTTGCCATATATCTGAAATGCCTTTTTTTAAAAAAAAAAAAACAACAACACTCACCTCATTTCTTTGGAATAGCAACCAGAAAATGTGAGATTTACCTGGGGAGAAATTTGAGGGCTGCAGCAACTGATGTTGCAGAATACACAGTCACTATTTTCCTTCCCCAGGATGTTGTCTTCTTCCCAAGAGCCTCTGTGCGGTTTTTCAGACTCAAAGGGAATTAACCAATTAGCAGACAGAGGGCTGGACAAAGCCCATGTCGGCACTAGCCTGTTCTAGCACTACGATTCCACTTTCAACATCCTATGGAATCCTGGGGTTTGCAGCTTCGGGAGGGGCCGGCCGGCCCCTCCCGAAGCTGCAAACCCCAGGATTCCATAGGATGTTGAAAGTGGAATGTAGTGCTAGAACAGGCTAGAGCGGAAATGGGCAAAGTCTTTCCAATGGCTGGTATGAAGTTGGTGGTTTTCCTGCTGGTCTACTCCAGAGGTTTACATTACCCTGCTTCAGGTTTCAACAGGCCTTTGGGCTTGAACTGTCTTTCCGGTCACCCTTTGTTATCAGCTGATTATATTCTTTGTTTTGCTGTCACAATTTAAAGACAGTGTGGCAAGGAACAAGATCCAGTGTCAGGGGACAACAGTCTATGAGTGGACCCATCAGGATACTCAGGGAGTAGAGAAATGCAGGTTATGCCCAACTTGGGACCAGGGAGCTGTCTCACTTCTGGTGTCAGGGAACGACACAGAGGCAGTGGGACCACATGACTTTCTCATCTACCATCTCGTGGTTACCTCTTCACATCAGGTAGGAGGTTGGTTTCAGTCAAATGGCAGGTGGGTCATTCAGTCTGATAATTCTTCACTGGATCTGTGCTTTATGTCTGGCCAACCTGCATAGCTATAAAATAACAAACATTGTGGCCTTTTTTACTTCCATTTCCTCACTTGTGTGTGTTTTGTCTAGCTCTCCCTTTCACGCGGGAGACTGTCTTCTTGATACTAGTACTTCAACCAGCACTCTCACTCCACCTGCATATGTCACTGAGAAAAATTAGTACAAATCAGATCAGAGTTTTGGTCGTAACCAGTTAGAAATAATGAGTGAGTTTTGATTAATTTATTTCTACAATAACAATGATATTAACTAGGTTACATTGTGATTGTAATGTAGCAAGTGATATAACTGTGGCCCTTTCTGCACTTTACCTAGTTGCGGAGACATTCTGGTGTGGATCCCAGTGTTGGCTCTGCTGGAAGGGGAGCATGACAGAAGCACTCCTCTCTGCACTGACTGCCTTTGTGTTCCAGGAAGTGCGATGGCCATGCCTCTTCCTGCTGCAGTGCAGCTGCATAGGCCCTTTCCTCATGGGGGGGGGCGAAACGGGGCCGCGCACGCAGGGGCAGAGCTTACCTGCGAGTGGGTTGCTCTGTCCCTGCGGAGAGCGCGGATCCGCTGTTCTAAACGCCTCCGAATTTCAGCGGCGCTTGGTGGCGTTTGGTGGCGCTTGGCGGCGCCCAAAATGGCGGCTGGTGGCTTCTGGCGGCGCTCCGCCAATCAGGACAGCGCACCAGCCGGAAGCCCGCCCCTGGGCAGATCTGCAGGGACGTGTTACCGTGTCTCTGCAGTTCTTCACCGGGGGCTGCCACGGGGCAGTGCGGGTGAGTTTTGTAAAAACCACTTGCGAAGGTGGTTTTTATAAAATTCGCAGTGCCACCCCCGTGACTGCGCTAGAGCAGTTTGAGGTCTAGAGCCTCACTTTTTTAAACTGTGCTAGCACACCCCGCGGTGAAGAAGACCTCCAAGAGAGGTCGCCCTAGCGTGGGCAATGTGCCCGTGTGGAAATGGCCATAGTTTCCCAGGCTGCGCTGGGGCAAGAAGTGCAGCCATTGCACTTCCAGGGCCTCTGCAGACAACGTAAGTCCATGATGGTGCTGCAATCACCAGTTATTGATGGGGAAAACCCATCAATGATTTGCAGTGCAATTGTGCTATCTGGGGACGGGAGAAGGATGGGACTGCAGTGATGTTGTGCATAAGTGTCGTTGCGGTCCCTCCCTCATCCCTATGGCAGGTTGGGATAGTGGAGTGGAAAGGGACTCTAACTCTCAAGTTTCACACCTTTACAGGGGGAGTGCAACCTCACTACTTGGATATGTCTTGCCCTATACACCAGGGTCTTGTAGCAGTTTGACTTTTTAAAAAAGTAACCAAATAATGATTTCAGTTACATTTTAATAACTAGAAGACAACTGGCTAATTTTAGAAAAATGTAACTTTAATAGGAAGTAATTAGCTTTAGAAGGGGACATTAGACCTGTAATGCTTCCTTCTAAGTTTTAATGTTCCAAGTCCCAGCTAAGTTATGGGAAACTACCTTTTAGTGATACTGTTGTGAACTGAATTCACACACAGAAATAGAACAGTGCATAAACACTATTTATTAGGAGCGTGATACATTGTGCAGGACTTCAGTGAGTGAACTGGAGGCACTTAGCAAAATACAAAACATAAAAGGCAAAGAGTTCATCTTCCCGCCCTCAAGAGACCTTGAAGTTCTGGTGCAGCCTGGCTGTGCTTATCAGTACATTCCTAGCTTTTTGTTTATCTAACGGTCTCTGGTTCCCATACCTTATTACAAGCAAGCTACTACTTAACTCCTGCTACATATCCCATTACTAAAATATGGAGGGCTACCCGACAGATACAATTTTCTATGGTGTTACGTATCACTATCTCAACTTCCATTTTTAAGAAAGATGGAAAAGTCCAATGAGCAGATAGATGATTGTGTTGTGTTGTGTTGTTCTAATTCTGATTAACTAACTGAATTGAGACTTTATTGATGGCTGAGATAAAACAGTGGATATGTTGGGAATTTGACAATTATACACAAGTTTCTCACTTCTTTTATTTTACCACTTCTAGCTGCTCCCTCCCTTCTCTTTAATACATTTTGAAACAAATGGACAATGATGGACAGAGCTTCCCTTGTATACAGCCTTTACAGTGAGTTTTAGCTGGTCCACATCAGGAGGGATTGATTTATATCAAGGCAATTGAAATTATTGATCTAATTAATAATTAATAATTAATAATTAGTAATTAGTAATTAATAATTAATTTTTACATGTGTTTGGAATGATGGTACAAATATGATTATAACAGAGCCATTTTTAAATTTTAGGAAGGCAACAAATAACTTTTTTTATTAATTTAGCAAATCATATATAATGTACTCATTGCCTTTGTCAAAACGCAGATGATAGTGGCTGCAGTAGGGAGCCAAAGAGATACCTGGGGTTGTGGACCTTTAACAAAGCACCCAGAGCTCAAGTTTCTTGATTAGCTCACTCTTCTGCTTATGTTTCTAGAAAATTAAACTTGTTTCTTTTTTTGTCTCAACAACAAATAAATGTATATTTTCCCCAAAACAACTACAACTGGAACTCATCATCCACATTATCATTTCTGTTCATTCACTGCAGTAGAAATGCAGCTTTTCTATTCTTTTTTGTTCAATTGTAGGTAACTCAGTGTATAAGTGTAACAAAACCTTTAATTCATTTTATAAGACTATAAATATGTATTTAGCTAGCATGTTTGTGAGTTAGTTTTAACATATTTTTATATGGGAATCAAAAGAAATTTATTTTTTATGATATCTTAAAACTATATGGGTTAAATAAGATGATTATCTTAATATCATGAATCTGATTTATTTTTAAGTCATCCCTTTGTAGCCACCTTGGATCCATGATCCTTTTTTACCATTTGGTTTTCTCTGATTGTTCTTGGGCAGATCTGTGCGTGCGGAAAGCATTCTGGTTGTGGCAAGGATTCCTGGAGAACTGAATGTATAGAAATCAAAGGGTTCCCTGTCAGCACATAGATGTATGATATGACTGCCACCTGTCACGATATACCCTTCAGTCACATTCACGTATACTGAGCTTGGTTTTCCTTCAATTCTTTAAATATGTCGCTTGTCTGGGAATTTTGGCAAAACAAAATGATGGAGACAAGAAGACTGTCTTGACAGTTAGAAAAAGAAAGCCACTGCTTTACCATAAGGTAATATAAGCCTCTTCCTTGAAAATCTTTGAGCTCCTACCTCCAAGAAAAGGACCCCTCTAAAATTTCTAGTCAGACCTATTTCACAACCACCCACTTCGTATGATTGTTGTATGTTAGTCCACTTATTGCTGTGGACACAGACACTGTGTTCCCATCGCCTTTGACATGCCATATGCATCATGAAGTGGTTTTATTCCTCTGAGGTAACAGCGAAGCTCACAATCATACTATGTGTTCACAAGTTTACACCTATTTCTGTTTTTGCAGTTGCAGAATCAGGCCTATTTTGGATTTAGAGTCTTAGACATTCTAAATATAAGAAAATCAGTTTTCCATGCCTATCTTTCAGATGTATTCTCTTGCTCATAAATACTGAAACTTTATTATAGTGTCAAAAGGAGATTTGGAACACCATTTCTGTATGTTCAAAGATCTTAATGAATTCTAAGCATCTGTTTTATTTATCTATTTACCTTTTACTTGGAGAGAATAAGCTCATTTAGGTAAACATCTCATTTGCAACAGAAGCCTGGAGTAATACATAATGACAGACAGCTATTAAAATGTTGTACTCCCTGTGTTTGATATTCACAACACAATCATTCAGGAAATTCTGATTCAGTATGTGATTATATTCATGTTAGTTGTTTTGGATTATGCACCTTCTAAAATATATTCAAAATGTTTTGCTTGGCTAATCATCTCAAGTTAAAATTAGTCAGGCTTCACGCAGAATTTGCTGTGAGGCACAGCTCAAAAGCTTTTATTTGCAGGATGGAATATTATAATAATGCAATTTATTTATTTTTCCTCAGCTCCTTGAGTGCATCATTGCCACAAGCATCCAACTGAAGCTTTCCTCATCATGAGAGACAGTGAACAGTAGCCAAATATATTAAAATGTATTAATTGTCCTAGCCAGTTATCTGTGACAAGAGAATACAAAGTCACAATAGCATTGTGACAAGATAATACAAAAGTTGCATGCCAAGTCACTTGAGCATTAAGCCATTGCTCAGTGGTAGAACACTTCCTTTTTACATAGAAGTCCTTTGGTTCTGTTCCTGTTGTATCTAACATAAGACTCGGAAAGAATATCAAGATCTATGCCAACAGCAGACTAGGCAAGACAGACCAAATCATCTAACAAGGTCATATTAGACAAACAAACCCACAATCTGTCCTAGCCTTCTGTTCTAGTTGAGAAGTGTGATCAAGTGGGCATTTCAAAGATTAATAACAGAAAGTAGGGATAAACAGATCAAAATACTGCATATCCATTAGAATGAAGATCTTGTGAAAGATACTTCTGGTAGAACTGTGCTTGAATTCTAGAGTTTGGGGGAGAAGTGGACCAGTTCCCTCACCTTTGTCAAAGCCCACATAGTGACTCTTCTTAGAAGACAATGGGGGAAAGATTTAGCTAGAATGAAGGGAATTTCAAATGTTGCTCAAGAATTTAATTAGTAACACCCTACTCATCATACCAGCACTGTGGAGGAATCATTGTAATGACACTGGGAAATTGGGAAAGGCTTTGTTCTCCAGTGATCATGTCATTTCAGGTGGCAGGTGAGGGCTCATACTCAATACCTGTATGATCCTCAAGGCACAGAAATGATAAATCCCTCCATATGCTGGAAACGTACCCTGTCAGAGAAAGGGTAAGGAGATTGAAAATTCCTTTGTCCAATAATGGAATGTTTTGCACTGTGTCATACAAGTTCAGCTGTACTTCAGATTGGTACTGGCCATATACCACAGTTTACCACCATCTTCTGAACTAAAGTTGTTGTTTGTCATAAGTTGTCTTTGATTTATGGCAACTGTATGTATGACAGACCTCTGTGAGTCCTAGTCATTAATTTTGGTTTTGCAGGATCAAGACTGAGGCTTTCTTTATGGAATCAATCCATCCGTAAAGTGATCTTTTCTTTCTGCCTTCCACATTAGAGACCACTGTTGCCTTTTTCTAATAAGTCACATTTTTTCATCATATGTTAAAAGTAAAATAACCTTAGTTTAATCACCTTGGCTCCTAGGTGGCATCTACTCTTCTGGGACCTGTATGGTCTGTGTTATCCACAGGACTCTCCTCCAGTGCCACATTTCAAATGAGTTGATTCTTTTCCTGTCAGCTTTCACTATCCCCTTATCATATTCATACATAGATATCATAAATGATATGGTGTGGATTGTACCGACTTTGGTATTTAATGATGTATTTCTACATTTGATGATTTTATCTAGTTCTTCATAGCTGCCTTTCAAATTCTTTGTGTTCTTCTGATTTCTTGAATCAAAAATACTGTGCAAAATAAAGCAAGCATTAACTCTGGAGGCATGCTAAAAATTGTACCATCCCCATTTCATCAGATTTGTGTCAACTGTAGTTTGCTGAAGCCAAAGAGCTCTCTGGCTGAGAATTCTAAATGCCCCTCCCTAAACTGCAAACCCCAGGATGCAACAGGATGTTGAAAGTGGAATAATTGCAACATAACAGTGTAGTGCAGAAAGGCCTTGTGGTCCCAGAATGGATAACCGAATGTGTGAGAAGCTCACAAGTAGAATACTGAGTACAATAATATGCTCTCAACAACTGCTCCAGTTCCTCCAGTATTGGAGGCAACAGATAGCAGCCATGACCCTGCTGCCCCATTCCCCATGAGAGAAAATGGATACACCAGAATTATTTTCCAAGCATTTTAAATAATCATCAGGGCTTTTACATGGTCAATTTCATCAGTTTAATTTAAAGTACCCTTATGCCAATACACAAGATGACTAGATGGGAACCATTTAACTTCATAATATACTCCAAGTCTGAGGAAGCATCAAATTGTTTTATGTAGCATCAAGTTACTCCAACAGACTATAAGATGTCCAGTTTTCATGAACCATGAAAAGGAGAATTGAACTTGCTCTTAACTCGCTGCTGCTTTGTGTAAGGTGAGAAAAACAGAGCAGTAGTGAGGATCCTTTGCACTTGGTGAAGTTGTTTTGGAACTTATCAGTGGTGTACCAAGGGGGGGCAGGGGGTGAGGCACCCCGGGATGCATGTTTTTTGGGGTGGCGCTGGGCCACCCTCCACACTCTTGCAGATGTCCAGTGACTAGATGGGCACTGAAGCCTCTTAGAGAGGTCTGCTGGAGGGGTGTGCCACTCTGGGAAAGGGGGCTGTACTTTTCCCCCTCCTCCCCTGCCCTCCCTCTCTCCCTCCCAATCTGGAGTCAAACCTGTTTCCAGCCAAAGCAGTAGCACCAACACCAGCAGACCTCCAGGTTGGGCAGAGAAGGAGGGAGGGAGAAAAGGAGGAGAGGAGAGGAGAGGAGAGGAGAGGAGAGGTGCCTGCCTTTCCCCCCACCCCACTTCTGAGACTGGGGGTGAGCCCAGCCCAGCTGACCCTCTGAGGAGGAAGGGGGAGAGAGAGACAGAGGGCGCTCATCACCAAAGGAATGCTGGAGTGTCTCTGACCATATGCAGAGCACCCCCCTCTGAGAGCAAACGCCCAGAACCCATTCACCCAATGCCAATTGAGCAGTTTTCATTTGGAATTTTGGATAGGTCTTCCCTCCCCTGAGAGGGGCAGCAAACTCAGGGACGACTTAGGAGGCAAACTCAGGGACTGCCCCCGGACGGCAAAAGCTCTAGCTACACCACTGGAACTTATGCTTTGCCAAATACCATTTTTCCCTTTATATGTATTTATTGGAGTGATGAACAGACACAGAAAAGATATTCCTGAAGTTAATACAAAATACTCGGCAAAAAATGTACTTGAGTTGTCTGTGCAAAAACCTACACATGTGTGTATGTTGGGGCAGGGTTACACTAAATGTATACTTTAAAGAGAGCTGCTGTTTTCTGCATAAAACTTGTGGATTTTGGACATATATATATTTCTCTGCATAATAATTCTTCCAAACACTTCACAAGGTTTAAATAACTCTTGAGAATGGCAGAAAAATCTTTGTTTTTTCCTACAGCAGAAAAAATATTATGGGTATCTTTTTGTTTGTGTGTGTGTGCGTGCACGTGCATGTCAAGATGAAAAATGTGAAGATTTAAATCCCTGTTCTTTTGTCCTCTGCACAGCAAAGCACTTCAGCCCCTATCAAAGTTGACTTTAACAGTGTTGATCACCTCTTAAGGACAGGCTTCTGCCAAGACCCTTTCTCACTTAATAGGTAATCTAATCAGCACATTCCAAGCTGAGTCATACTCATCATCTGCTTGGCAGAGGAACTGTTCCTATGAGAATCAAATGAATTATTTCATTTGCTTTGTATTTTGTCTGAGAGCTTGGAAAGTTACTTACTAAAGGTTATTTGTTGCAGTTGCTGATTCAAGCCTCTGCCTGAAGTTGGTAACTCTTATAGAATTTGGAAAGTAACTATGTGCTGTCTTGCTATGTGCTCTTGCTATTTTAGTTACTTTAAAAAAAACTATCAAAATCTGACAAGACATTAGGCTATGGTACAAAACACACCCAAGCAGTCAAGCCATCATCCTCTGTAATTATTAAACTAAAACAATTATGAAGGGATCTTGTAATACCTTTGAGACTAAGGGCCTTTACGCACTACTCCGCACTACACTGTTATATGCTACTATTCCACTTTTGTGCAATTCTGCGGTTTGTAGTTTACTGAGACAAAGAGCTCTCTGACTGAGAATTCTAAATGTCCCTCCCTAAATTGCAAACCCCAGGATTCTACAGACTGTTGAAAGTGGAATAATGGCACTATAACAATATTGTACAGAAAGGCCCTGATTGAAAGAAGCTTGTAGCATAAGCTTTCATAGACTCAGTTTAGTTCATCAGTTGCAGCTTTCCTAGAATCAGGCTATGAATTTCTTTCAGTGGGTCCCAAAGGTGCTATGAGATGCCTTTACATAACGACACAGACTAACATGGTTATTTCTTTGTATAAAACAATTATGGTTACATTGCAAAAGGAATTAAGTTATCCTTGCCCTGTTATAATCATAGCATGACTTAATTATTGCAAAGAAGGATTAGTTATACAGAATTTGTTGTTTGTAAATAGTTATTTCTAAGCTCTGATTTATCTCAAAACACTTCCCCTTACAAGGCAGTAGTCTAATTTTTCTGTTTTGTCCCCATACTGAATCTGGTGGTGGGGGAGATGGCCAGTAACACTTGTTTTCATCAGCTCTTTTTTTTGTTAGTAAGTACCACCCCTTTCCCTTAAGTTCTGTCATATTTTCAGACATTCCTGTTTGTATAATTGACTTCTATTTCTCTCATGCACTTACAGGATGAATATAGTTCCTTCTGAGCCAGTATCACCATGTAGAATCCTTTCATTCCTTGAGGCACCAAACGTCTGGTAGCAATTTTTCTGATAATAACTTTATAGTGTCAGGAGACAGAGCTTGGCAGATTCCGTGACCTCCTTTCAGAAAAAGATTTCTCAAGCAAAGTGGCCTGATAGGCAAGATCTATTTATAGCAAATCTCATTAGGGAGCCACTTGGACTAGGCATTTCTATACCAATTCATGTCTCACAAGATCCTGGTGAGAAATTTCCTAAGGCAAGATTTAGCAGTGTGAAGTATAATCAGCTACAACATATCCTTATATTATCTCTTATTTGACAGAATCTCAGTTAGTACAAGAGACTGGTCTTATTAATTTATGAAAATATTTATGTCCACCACTTCTATCAGGCAGCTGTGTTAGCCAGAGGAATAAACTATAAATGAATCACTGAAAAACAGTAGAAAACAATGATTTAAAAACCCTTTAAAAAAGCAATAGTCACAAGGACAAATATGTCATTTTGTTGTTTTGTTCTTTTGTTTTAGCTTTTTTTTATGTGATTTGTTTTGTGCATGTATGTGCCTTTAGGTCTCCTGATGACTTATGGCCATCTCCCATAAATTGTATAGGGATTCCTTAGGTAGGGAGATGTGGTATGCTGTTTGCATCTTCTGAAACATAGGCTCTTTTCGCACCTTACCTTTTCGCGCTGCTGGGTTGGGGTTCTCGCACGAGAAGGCTTGGGAGGAACACTCCTGCTTCCCTGCTGCTTCAGGTCCACAGCTCCTTCCTCCTCACATGAGTGCCCTGCCTTTTCCATTCACAGTGCAGCCTGGGACCTCCTAGGCTGCACTGAGGATGCGCGACCAGCCCATCTCCCAAGGCACCGCATGCCAGGTAAGTGCATGTGAGGCCCCAGAGCAATGCGTGACTGCGCAGCATTTTCAGCTTTGAGCCGAAAATGAAAAGGTGCATGCGCAGTCCATGTCAGGCCCTTGAGCATCACGTAAATGTGAATGCGTCATGCAGACCACTCCTCACATTTACGCAATGCTCAAGGGGCCTTTTCGCTTCAAAAACGCTGTGCGAAAAGGGCCATACCTACAGCACCTGTTGATTGTTCCTTGGCAGTCTCTTGGCAGTTCCTTGGCAGTTGGTTGTTCCTTGGCACCTGTTCCTTGGCAGTCTCCTGTCCAAGCAGTAACCCAAGATCAGATTTGTTCCAGTGCCTTTCAGAGTATTGAGGCCTTTGACAAGATTTGTTCAAAGGAGGTTGTACCTTGCCTTCTCTGAGGCTGAGAAAGTGGGTTTCCATGGCCAAGAGCATTTGGACCCTGGGCAAGAAGGTTTTGAACCCTGACTTCTAATCCAGTACTCAAGTCACTACACCACACTGGCTTTGTCATAGTAAAATTGGTTTTATTATGACATAATTAAATTTTTAATTGCTCCAAGAGGGAGCCTAAGCAAATGCCAACCATCTGTTTTAATATGCAGCTCCATTAATTGGGCAGGGAAGAAATAGCTCCAGAAGTTTTAAACTGTAAGATGTCACCACTAAAAAGGACAACCCCATGTTATAAGGCACAATATCAGAAGATAATCACCAGAGTCTGGAGACGTAGACTAGATAATCTGCTATGAGAATGTTGTGTAAGACCATCACCAAGGACTCATTTCCAGAAATCCCAAGGAGACAAGGGAGGTCATCCTAAAACTTGAAGTTCTGTTGAGCCAAAGCCTACTGACTGAGTTTTTCTTTTTTCTGGAACATAACAAGGCCTTTTCCACAGCACCCTCCCATCCTGCCATGGGGACAGAAGAAGGATGGGACCATGATGATGCTTCTGCATGATGTTGTCACAGTCCCGTCCTTCTCCTATTCGCATGTGGTATGATTGTGGGTTAAATCATTGATGGTTTTCCCCATCAATGACTCACAATCATGGCACCATCCTGCACTTCCCTGTCCTGTGGAACCTCCAGAAGGATAATAGCTGAGCTTCCTGCCTCAGAACAGCCTGGGAAAGTACCTGGCTTCACGGAGGAAGGAAACAACATGTCCATCATGTTCCCTTCTGCAGGGAGTCGGTCCCATGTGGAGGGGGGCGCTGTCATTGTGCTCCTTTCTTGATAGATCCACTGCCAGGATCCCCACTGGATGCTGCCACAAGAAGACAAGCTGCAGAAAGGGCCAGAGTGTAGCCTTTTCTGCTTTATTTGGCATCAAGAGACAGAGTTGCCTCAGAACAGTGAATATCATATGGGGCCAAAAAGCAAAAGCTCTGCAAGTACCATGTTGAGGAGAAATATGCTTTCTAATTTGCTGTGTGACAAGGATGAAAGAAATCAGGCTTCACTTTCCTAGACCCATCACTGGGCCTTCTTTGTGGAAATCTTTTCTTTGTGATGGTGCTTAACTATAGTCACTTTCCATGCTTTCTGACTTGTTCGCCTGCTACCATTACTGCTTCTTCCATCTGCAGGAAAATTTAGCAGCTGTGCCATTTATTCTTGGCAAGAGGATCAGACCTGCCACATTCCCTTTTCTCCTGCTTGCTGTACATTGAGGTAAAAACAAAGATGTTTTATAGAGAGCCAGGTAATTAGATCCTGTTTGAATTTTTGTAACACACATTACTTAGCCTGCCTTTGGAAACAGCAGGCCCAAAGTGCTGTTGTCAAACTTCAGACCAGGGACCCTTTCACACATGCAAATGTAGCACTGTAATTCCACATTAAATGCCATGCAACATTCATTTGCAATTTAGGGGAGGTATTTATAAATGTCAGCCAGAGAGCTCTAGTAGTTCACTGCAGTACATACCCCAGGATTCCATAGGATGCAGTCATGACAGTTAAAGTGGAAAAATCACAGCACTACAACTGTGTAGTGTGAAAAGTCCCAGGGCTGGTTACAGGGAACAAATTGTATGGACTACAAATCTTGTTTCCATGCAAAATTCAAAATGCTAGTTATGACCTAAATATGAACTATGCATTTTACTATCTGAAAGCCTGTCTCCTTACATGGTCCTGCTCAGATCTGAAGTTTTTTGAGTAGAAGGTTTTCTGTTGGTTCCATCACAATCACAGGTGAATTTAGTGATTGCAGAAGCAAGAACGGTGGGGAATACAGATGTTATACAACCAAGAATATATTGGTCTTTAAAAAACAATATATGTTAAATTAAAAGACTAATTGCATTCCAGAACTAGATATAGCACTGCTTTACTCTGTAATCTGTTAGAATCACACTTCAAAGTATTTTGCAGACTTCTGGTCCATGCATTCTTTCTGTTGACAGAATACTCAACAAGGATAACAATCTGGTACTTGTGACAGAAGACTATTTACTACTTACGTCACTATGTTTGAAATGATTTTAAACTAGGATTACTTATTTGCTTTTAGCTGTACCTTGTTTTGAAGTATGTTGTACGCTGCTGTGGGTCCCATTTTTGGAGAAAGTTGTGACATAAATTAAATAAATAATAATAATAATAATAATTGGCCATATAGCTCAATACAGCCTAGTATATTACTAATAGTGGCAATGACTGAATTTGCAACTATTCTCATGCAAAATGTGTTCTGCCGCTGAGGTATAGACCTTCACTTGGAGAGGTAAAGTGCTTCTCTCATTTAAGAGACACTTTGTTCCCATCTCACACTTGACTGTGGGCCATAGATGGGTTCAGACAGGGGAGGTGTTTTGTTTTGTTTTACTTCCAAATAACCCTCAGAGTGCTCAGAGGAACCAGAACTTTGAATGCCACATATTCAGGGCATACACGGAGGCAGGTTGTTACTCATGCTCTTTGCTGCTCATCTGGTAGGCTTCATGGAAGCATTTGGCTGACTATTGCTGGAAAGAGAAGGGATAGCAGATAGGGCGCGGGAGTGATTCAGCACACCTATTCTGGACTTCTACAAAAAGAATAGAAAGATGAGTGGGAAACATGTCAGGTGAGTGTAGATGTACTTCACGTATGGGGAACCTGTGACATCCCAGCACCCAAAATATGTGTTTCTGGCTTGTTGGAGTTTAAATTCAGTAACATCTGTGCTTGAACCTTGAGAGGTCAGATCTGCACCCAACTGCTCCCACTCCTTGAGAAGTCAGATCTGGCTATAGTGGTGTTCCCTCCCAAAGAAAGCTGGGCTGGCCCTCTCTCTGCTTTCTTTTCATCAGTACGCAAAACCTTTTTATTCAAACAATGTTTAATGATTTATTGATTATAGAACACCTTTTTATGGGGTGTGTATGCTATATTTTTAATGTTATTGTTGTGTTATTAAATGATTTTATACTTTTAAACATTAATATTGCTTTAATTGTGTTTTAAGTTTTTCATTGGTTCTGTAGCTTATCTTGTTTACCAGTTTGTAAGTGTCTTTGGTCCAATGTTGGGAGAAGGGCAGCACATTAAATACATACATATATATATATACATAAAATCTCCAGGGACACAAGTTCCCTACTCCTGATGTTTTTAGCTGATAAGTATATATGAACACATGGACTTGATGGCCTGATCCCAACTGGTTAGTCTCAATCTGTGTCAGATTGGCTTTGCTCTCCCTGTCATGCACTGCTTTGATCTTTGATGTCATGTAATGCCGTGCCATATAATGTTTTGAAGAAAGTTGGATGGGGATGATGGAATTGAGTGAGAAAAGAATGTATAGGGAATGAAGGAATGTTGTTTTAATGAACTTTGATAAAAAAGAACAAACATAGGTACACGGTCAGGCCATTGGCAGGTGGGATGTAAACCAGATAGAAGAATTGTTTTAACTATTAAATGGAATGGTTCTTGTGGGTTTTTCCGGCTTTGAGACTGTGTTCTGGTTGTATTTTCTCCTGAACAGGTATTCAATACACACAGTAGGACTATTATGCTAATTGCTCCCTCCCCTCTGGAGGAGGAGACTGGCATATATATTCTCCACTCCACTTCCAAGTCACCATTCCTCTGAAAATGCCAGCCACAGATGCAAGAGAAAATATAACCAGAACACAGTCTCAAAGCCCGAAAAACCCACAAGAACCAATGGATTCTGGCCATGAAAGCCTTCGACTCTAATATAGAATGCTTGTGCATACAAATTTATAGAATATGGAATGCTTGTGCATACAAATTTATAATGTTACTGCTTATAAAGCACTATAAATCCAATAGTTCTTTAGTCTTGACAATTGCTAGAATGTGCTGCTGTTTCTTTGTGGTTCTGAATAAAGCTTTTGTACCCACTAAGCCTGTTCTCTGAACTCAAAGGTAATCAGTACATGAAAATCTGAGCAGATCCATTGACTCAATTATGGAATGGTGAGATAACACTTTGATAAATCCCATAGATTTAATGGGGCTATGACAGAAGAGGCCAACAACATGATTCAGGCCTAAAGTGAATTATAAGAGAAAAGAAATTATAAGAAAAAAGTAGCCTCCAGATGTATTTGAACTACATACCCTCCAAAATTTCACAGATGAAAACTAGGACAGGTGTGACCAAGGAGTGAGGTCAAGATGGCAAGGTTATTAATAAGGAAAAAACACAAGTTAAAACAGGCTGCATCAATTTGCTTCTGCCTGATCCTACTGGCAATGACAAGATTCTTCGCCCTTATCTCCCCACCACTGAGTTAACTGAGCACAAGCTACTTTTGCACTTTGAACTCAGTTTGCACCAAACTGAAGTAAGCAGAGGAGCAAGAGGGAAAGTAGAATGAGGATAAAGAAACTAGGTCATTTTAACACAGCTTAAAGAGTAAGATGACAGAGGATAAAACAGGATTGCCCTTACCAAATTGGGACAATTGGAAGGTATGAAACTGCAGTTCCTCAAATCCTACACATGTGGCTGTACTGGGTAAGATTAAAGGGAATTGTAGGCCAAAACCTACCAGGACGACGTTTGCCCATCACAATTAAGTTCTCTCTAGTCTAGCATTGTGTACTCTAAATTCAAAGCCCTAAATGGCTTGGGACCTTGAGACTTGAAGTAGTGCATCTCCTTATATATGGCTGCCCATCCCTTGAAAACCCTATTGGTGTCAGTGCTGATTTCTTCACTAGGTCAAGACATGGTATGACAAAGACTCTGGGGCCTAATTTAAGCATGTACATGATTTTTTTTAAAAAAAACCCTTCACCATTTTTGAGTTGTTTTAAATTAATATGTTTTTATCTTTCTTAAAATATGTGTTAATTTTATTCTGGAATAGTTGAAATCATTTATGTTGGCTGGCATCCTGGTCAACTGTCATGAAATCATGAGATGGACATATGATATTGTAACTGCTGGGGAATTCTTGTTTATGGTCATGAGCATCTGAAAATGATGCCCCCAAACCCAGTTTTGCAATCTGGCAGTGCCTCAGCAGCCTTCCAAGCTTCTGAAGACCAAAACACTAAGAAATGACCTCTGCAGCCTCTCCTCCTGGCACCTTGAGACTGGAAGAGGACTGCAGGCATCATTTCCCTTCATCCTGGTCTCCAGTGCCTTTGAAACACTTTGGATGGGATTCTGGAGACTGAAAAATATGGTTGGGAGTGGCATTGTCCGACATGGCTATCATGATGGAGGTTCATCATCATGTTTACATTGAAGATGGAGGATCTCAGCCATCATTTTATCTGTTTGCTACTCTGATACCTTGTGCTGAAAGGGCAGAAGAAAAATAGTTTCAACAAAGAAGGAAAGGAGGGAGGGAGGGAGGTGGTTCTTCAAGGTTTCAAGGGGCTTTCCTGCCCACAAGACCGTACTCTTTATCTGAAGAAACCAGGGTGGACTTGGGATTGTCTGCCTGCAAAGCATGTGCTTTACTACTGAGCTACAACTGCCACTATCAACTGCATATCCTGCCAAATCAGTCACAGGATTTCTGCTATGTCCTTAAATTAGTGACACCCAAATGATTTTTACTGTTTGGGAAATCTTTTTCTTTAACAAATGCATGAAATCATTTAGACAAATAGACAATAGACAAAGAACGTACTAAATGAAAAGGAAAAGCTGCGTAGAGAGTGGAATAAATGCTGAATGCATGTTAATTCACTCATCATTTATTTATCATGTCAGATACGACTCAGTGGGTTGTTACTGCAAACTAAAACTGTCCTGATGCTTAGGAACCATAGCTCCCTGTTCCTTTATGCTTATATGCTTTCATCACAAGATGTTTTACTGTATTTCATAAGGTAACTGCATTGGGCTGTGAAAAAGGGAGGAGAAGAAAGAGAGAGAAAAAAACAGTCAAATATCCTGTAGCACTTTAAAGAACACATTTATTGTACCATAAGCTTTCATGAGTTAGAGACTACTATGTCAGATTCATGAAGTGTTTCGGAAAGGCAGGAAATGTTTATATATGCACAGATTAGGAATATAACAGCAGTGGGGCTAACCAGAAAAGAAAATTAAAGAGTCAGCATAAGACAGCCAGAACATATTGGTGGGTATATGCTCTATTAATGGCAAATATGTCCCTCTAACACTTGAAGATATGAAGGAAGCCACATAGCCATTATTGCTAGGAAGACAGTCAACTGCGTCCAAAGCACTTCCCTTAGAAAGTGAATTTCGCCTTCCTCTCCCCACCTCACAGATTTTGGATGTAAATCTCAAATGTAAGAAAACTAGAGTGAACTCTGTTCAGTGCAATGCTCCCTCCAAAAGAGGGGATTCAGATGACTCCCATTGCAAGTGCAGAAAGGATGCTTGCTTGAGAAGCCAACTGGGAGTCCCAGGGCAGTGAGGAGAAGACTAGTTGGGAATTTTCCTTGCATAAGCATTTTTTTTTTTTTTTTTTGAGTTTCAGGTATCCCCTTGCCAACTTTGAGGGGAATCAGAATTACATAGCCTAACTTTTCCCCCCTGCTGTTGATACATACAGTGTAACCAGCCTGTTAAGATGCTCAACATGTGTACTGAAGCACATCTATACAGTTAACTCCATGCAAGCCACTCTGCATGTACTTGCATAGTATACATACACAGAGCCCTTTCACTCACTGGCAGTTCAGGGCATGGCAGCATTGGAGTCTGAGGTAGCCAACATGTCCCTGCATCTCTCCATGGGTTCTTTCAATGTATGTCAGCTTTACTGAATCACACCAAGAGTACTTACACAAGCGGAATTCCCCACAAGCTCCTCCTACTTCAGCCTCTCCTACAAAAGTATCCTTTTCTACACAAGGTGACTGGCTAAACAGGGGTGGGAAAACTGTGATCTGTGGGCCACTTGCAGGCTCCAAGACCATATTTGTTGCCCTTAAGCCCTTGTACCCCACTTACTGCCCTCTACCAAAAACACTCTTGAAAAAAACTGTATCATTCCTTGAAGCCTCCAAGGAAATACAACTGGAAATCTGGGCCATTTTCAGGTTTTGGTTTCTGAGAGCCTTTTGGAAAGCCTAGGTTCACTTTCATTTACAGAATAAAAGTAAATATAAGGCCATCTATGAGCCTAAAAGAGGCTGAGGAAATAGTCCAATTTTGGGGAAATTTGGTAGAAGGAAGGAAGGAAGGAAGGAAGGAAGGAGGGAAGGAGGGAAGGAGGGAAGGCAGGCAGGCAGGCAGGCAGACAAGCTAAGGTGGGAGAGAATGGAGATTATGGGGTGGGTGCCCAAGCTGACCACTCTGTGAACTACAGCCTGATATTTATACACTTCAGATTGGACAAATATTTCTTAAAAAGCTAAATATTTGATTTTGTCACAATAAAGTATGATGGTGCTTTGAGTTTCTCTGTCAAAGTCTTTAATAAAAAGGCATCTAATAAAAGAATCCATCCTCTGTCTGTTTACCATTCTGCGTCTGTCACTTATACCATAGTCCTATATCTTTGCAAAACATTTGTGAACTGGAAAATTACTTCTTATAGCTAGAAAGCCATGCCCAATTCTTGTTAAGTCCATGTCCAACAGTATCTCATTTCTTAATCAGTTTTAATTCTGCAGCTTCATGGCCATACATACGATGAGATTAAGAGTGGCTAAATAATATGGGGTGAATCTGAGTGAGTTCTTCCCCACTGCCGTTATTGCTGTTGTTTCTGTTGTAGCTGTTGTTATGATAGCATTTTAACAGTCTAGTATATGCCCATTTTTTTCTTTTATGAACAGGCTAATCTGTTTAATGTGTTAAATACCCAAAAGGTGATGTCAAGTATGCCTTGCTATAGGATATTTAGACCAATGATTTTTTTGAAAATGAAACTATTATTGTTGAGTCCCGTAATAGTTAATTTTAATTTTAACAGCTGGGGATATTACACCATGATTTGTGACAGATCTTGGACCAATTCCGCACTAGCCTGTTATAGCGTGATGATTCCACTTTCAACATCCTCTGGAATCCTGGGGTTTGCAGTTTTGGGAGAGGCCGGCTGGCCTCTCCCAAAACTGCAAACCCCAGGATTCCAGAGGATGTTGAAAGTGGAATCATCGCGCTATAACAAGCTAGTGTGGAAATGGCCTTGGCTTGGGAACTGTTGGTAATCAGGGGGTGAGGCCAGTCCCACCACAATCTACAGCTATGCTTGCATCATACTACCAGGATTGGGAAACTACAAAGGGGGCATGAACCATTTTTCCCCATGCCCTCCCAGCAGACCACATTTGAGTACTTCAGAAGTGAAGTAACGTCTCTTCCTCCACTATTTTTGGTCAATTTTGACCATTGAGGCAACTTTGTGTAGTGGGGGAAGGTACACTGCTACATTTGGGGCCAAATAGGCTTTTTATACACTCTATGAAGAAAAACAAATAACAAAAAAAATCAGCATTTAAAATTTAATGGGAGGTCTGGGGGGCTTTGGGGATGGGTGGGCTAAAGGGTCAAACTTTGGGATCTAAAGTTGGCATTTGGCCCACAGACTTCACTTACCTGTGCTATACACTGACAGTGTTAGCTCTACTGAATCAGGCTAACAAATTATTGTTACCCCTATTCAGGCCATTATTAACATGGGTTCATATCAACGCATGCCAACCCAAACCCCTTTGGCCTCTCTCTCCGTGAGCAGAGAGCAATGTTCAGAAGAGGACTGGGTTCTCTACACATAAAGCCTCTCTACAGAGACGAAAATTCTGATTTTCCAGGCTTCTCCTGGAAGGCTCTTCCAGTCAGACTATCACTCTTCATATGACCAAAGCCACGATGGAGCAATGGACTACTGTGCTCATCTCCCTATGTGCTGACTTTAAGCCCTATTGTGTATGCTGAAATATGTGATCCATGTGTAGATAAAATCCTGATACTCATGTGGTTAAATAGCAGTTCTTATGTAGCTAAATGACACTCTCCACATGCAAGAGGTAGGAATTTGCAGGCTTGGGGAAACACTTAGGTATGCAGAATAACAATAAATATGGCTGGGCAATGCTGGTTGATTGTTAAGAGGACGACTGGAAAATAGAGACAGGAGTAGAATAAAGAATCTTAGAAATGGGCTTGATGAGCTCATTGGACTTCTGAATAGGGCCAGTCCACTCTAGGGCCCTTTAAACAGCTTACCTGGGTCCAAAGTTGCCCAGAGTCATCCCGGCAGTGGCTTTGCCAGAATGAGAGTGCGGACGCCAGTGCTCCTCTCCACGCTGGCTCGCTTGTTGCAGAAGGAAGCATTATGATGGCTTCGCCTCTTCCTGCCCAGTGCATCTGGGTCCTGGACTGGGGCAGGAAGTGCAGCTTTTGAGCTTCCAGAGGCTCCACAGCTAAGGCCCTTTTCACACGGCATTTTGGAAGTGAGAGGGCCCCTTGAGCGTCGTGTAAATGTGAAGAACGGACTGCATGACGCACTCGCATTTACGCGACACTCAAGGGCCGGACGCAGAGCGGGCACGCACCTTTCATTTTCAGCTTAAAGCTGAAAATGGTGAGCCATCGTGCAATGCTCCCAGGCCCTGTTACCTGGTATGCGGTACCTCCGGAGACAGGCCGGTCGCGCGTCCTCTCCTCAGTGCATCCTGAGAGGTCCCAGCCTGCTCTGTGAACAGAAGAGGCAGGGCACTCACGCGAGGAGGAAGGAGCTGCGGACCCAAAGCAGCAGGGAAGCAGTAGGGAAGCGGCAGCTTTCCTTCCAAGGCTTCTCGCACAAGGACCCCAACCCAGCAGCGCAAACAGGTAATGTGTGAAAAGGGCCTAAAGTAAGTGGGGGCACATGGCAGGATGGCAGTGCAATCACTGGTCATGATGGGGAAAGCCTAACAATGATTTGCAGCATGATCGCATGGGAGAAAGACAGGACCACAACAACATTGTGCATAAACGTCATTGTGGTCCCATCCTTCTTCCATCCCAGTGGTGGGTTGGGAGAGTGGCGAGGAAAAAGCCTAAGGCATTTTTGCATGCATGTTCAACAAATACTTGTAAAGGGAACATCTCATATACAGATGTCCTGGCCTCCAACATGTCTGAACAGAAAGGGAAGGAATGAGATCCTGCATTTTGGGAGAAACCTCTGAGGATTTTTTTAAAAAGAAATCACTCACATCTTTCAGATCATCTGTAACTGACTGCTATGGAACTCTGCAAGCAGAGAGCAGCATAGAGTGCGCTTTTAGCTGGCTAAGCCTAAGAATTAGGGTTGAGGGACACAAGCAGCCTGCCAAAGGCTTCCTTCATCCAGGACTCTTCAAAGAGTAGCTTGTGTGTAGAAGAAATCCCTCCTCACCACTGAAAAACCACAGAGTAGAAATGGAAATGATACTTTTCCATTATTAATTTCTGGCCTGGAAAAACAAAAAGGGTTTTCACAACCACTGGAAAACCCATTTCAGAAGAATAATAAAGTGATGAGAACTTTGCACATGGCTGGAAACTGGATTTTTTTTTTTTTTTTTTTTAGGAATCCCCCCTCTGCCAAATTCTCACATAAAATCTATGTGTATTTCTGCATACAATAATTTCTCAAAAAACTTTACTAAAACCATACAGATATTTTCATTTCTTTTGCAGCAGGGAGAAAACTGAGAAGACAAAATAGTTCAATATTAACATCTCTACATGCACAGAAAGAACCGGCTACACATAATATGTTTCCTCAGGTTTCTACATACGATGAAAACTATCTATATAGTCTTACCTTCAAATGCAAACAGACAACATATACTGTAAAATGAGTACATAAGAATGGGTACTCAAAATTTATAAGGACAGTAGCCAGTGTTAATATTTGTTGTTGTAAATTCACAAGCCATTGCCATTGAGCTGGGAGTAAATACAGTGAAAATTAATGAGCATGTAAAGGGAATCTCCAGATCATGGACTGGATATAGCCTACTGGCGTTCCATATCCAGTCCACTATCTTCTCCAGGCCCTAGCTATCCACTTGGCTTCATCTGCCCCCACCCCCAGGTGCCATCATAATTTCCCATGCCTTCCCAGATTTTTTAAAAAATGTGAATAAACCTTCCTTGGGTCCTTTACAGCCTGTGAGGGGTAATTTCTCCAATTGTTGTGGGCTCAGTTTTAGATCCAGGAAAATCCTTTTTTCCAAAATAGGAAGCCACTACCAACTGCGTGAAAAATCCTACCTCAGCTTAAAATAGACCACCCTGTTAAATATAACAACCTCCAGTCCATGTCTAAAGAGAGCATGGGAAGGCTTTCATCATTTAAACAAAATCCAAAAAAAGGAAAAGCCCTGGAAGCTGTATTTGGCTTCCACACCCTCATGCTGAATGAATGTCTGAATGTCAGCTAACCAGGGATAATCTGTTCTTCCAAGCAAGGAAAATGCCACCTCCAGCCATAAAGGGCCCTAACACTTGATGTGTATAGCATCAATATGTACTGAGTAATGTTTCATGTATGCTATAAATGACATACAACCTTCTTCTTTTTAACACATGCAATATTCCTGTTGTCTTCAGTTGTTTTGAACTTAATGCTAGAGTTTTGAGTAAATTATCAGTAGCAGAAGCCAATTATGTTAAATAGTAATAGATTGGAAGCATGCAAAATGGCATGTCTCTGAACTCATATGTTACTGACCCCATGTCCAAAATAATGTACTTTAAACATAACATTATTGTTTGGGTAGTGTGTGGTGTAGTGATTTTAGCATTGGACTAAGACTCTGGAGACAAGGGTTCAAATCCACTTGGCCATGAAAACCCCCTGGGCAAATCACATTCTCTCAATACTCTCTCTCAGGGATCAGAGGGAGGCAAAGGCAAACTCCCCACTGAACAAATCTTGCCAAGAAAACCCTGTGATAGATTTGCTTTAGGGCAACCATAAGTTGGGCCCTTTTCGCACAGCATTTTCCATGCGAAAGGGCCCCTCAAACGTTGCACAAATGTGAGGAGCGGTCCACACAACACACATTTGTGTGATGCTCCAGGGCCTGTGTAAATACGACCATCAGCTCTCTCTCTCCTAGGGTCTACAATTTATTAATTTATCACATCAAATTGATATCTTCACATGGCTAATATTAGAAATCATTCCATGTGTCTGACAGGGTCACTGAAAGTGCACGCAGGCAGGAAGTTAAAACTTTGGTCAAGTCAAAAGGTGACTCAGACTGAATCTGTCACGTGGGCCAGGGATTCCTGGAAGACATTAGGACCATAAAACAGACAAAAGGGCCCTTTTGCACTGATATGGCAGCTCAATAGAATCACAATCAGCCTGCTGAATGTAGGCAATTTCACTCTACCTGGGCCTTTTGTCACATTTGGTCAGTGTCATTCACAAAGGACTGAGAAAAACATTTAGCCGGAGATGTTGGTCATTAAAGGCTTTTGATCTAGCCTCCTGTACTATTGTTCTCCCAGGGAGAGAACTAGCCCTCCAGGTATATTTTTTCTATAAAAACCCCATGTTTTTATCTGTTCGTGGGTTCATTCACATTTTCCTCCTGAATCCCTGTCAGTTTGTTTTGCCTCACCCCCCCTTCCCCCATTTTTTGAGTTTCATCGCTTTGAATCTCCAGTTTTTCAACATTGGCTCCCTTGGGCATTAAATCAAGGTAAAGTATTGCCTCTGAACAGCCCAAACAAAATCCCTATCAATTTTCCTTACTTTCTTTTTCTTTAGCTCTTGAATGAATGTGTGAGGGTGTTTGTTGTTGTTTGCTTTAATTACTGAGGGTTTAATAAAATCTTTAAACTGAACAACCTGCCTGGTTTTTTTGGTGTGATCTGACTCTGTAAAATCTGGGTTACAAGGTCCTGCAAAGTTACCCTGCCTCTCGTATAGCTAAAACAGTGCTCTGAGCTGATTTTCCCCACAATTTTGACAGATTTTGGGAATCCCTTAAGGGAGCCCCTTAGCAAGCAGGGTAACACCTGGCAAGCACCACTCACACACTTTTTCATTTTCAGCTTTAAGCCGAAAATGTTGCGCAGTCGCGCATCGCTCCGGGGTCCTGCGCACACTTACCTTGCGTGCAGATCCTTGGGAGCCGGGCCGGTCATGCTTCCTGTCTCAATGCAGCCTGGGAAGGTCCCAGGCTGCACTGAGAAAGGAAGAGGCAGGGCTCTTGCCCAAGCAGGAAGCTCATGAGTTGCTGAAGAAACTTGGATGCAAGGGCCTCTCACAAGAGGCTGCTCGCGTGAGCACCACACCCCAGCACTGAGAAAAGGTAGGATGCGGAAAGGGCTTTGGAAATGACTTGAAGGCACACAACAACAAATTGCTCAGGCATATAAATCAGTTGAGTTGAGTGCAAATCCATTCCCCACCCAAACCTTACTGGATCAAACTAACAGCATGGCATTTCTTATGGAACTGTGTAGCATTTGAAAAAAACAGATATCTTCTTGCCTTCTACTGCTTATAGCAAGCTCTCTTGCCTTCATAAAGCTGAATCTAGTCTGCTGTCTGCTGAGAACAAAATTAGCTAACACTATTTTGAAAATGTGTTGAAAAAAACAATTGCATTAAAGTTTAGATATGTGTGTGGTTTTACTCTGGAATTATCATATTTGGTGAAATAATCTATTAAGAGGCAATTGAAACTAGGGAATTATTTGATACTTGCTTGATTAGTGCAGCTGTACTTGAAGAAACCAAAATCAGAGGCCTCCTTGCAGTTCATGAACAAGCTGGTATCTGGATAATTACACTGAAGCTAATTGAACACATTTTTGAATGCTGTCCAAATGATTTTTCTGAAGAAAACTATTCTTTAATGTATTGTGCTTAAGGAGGCAGAATAACAGCATGGCTTGAAAAGGACAAAACAAACACCATTGACATCTTTGATTTAGTGAATATGCCATTGTCTTAAATCAAGCTAATTATTTTGCATTGTTGGTTAAAAGTGAAAGGTAATCATACACCAGCACTCTAAACTGCTATTTAGCTGGAAAAGCCCACAGAAAGGTAATTGAAGAAATCCATCTTATATAGATCTAGAAAAATCTGACAACTTTGGTTCCATTCATTTTCGCCTTTCTCCTATGTAAATTTATCTTTTATCTGATGTTTTATCTGATGGAACAGAGGGCATGCTTATCATTTATTTGCAAATGACACCAAATTAGGAGGGGCTTAGGAGCTAATACCCCAGAGGACACGATCAAAATTCCGATGAACTTAAGTGTTTAGACAGGTGAGCCAAAACTAACAAAATGAAATTCAACAGGGAGAAATGGAAGGAGCTACACTTAGGCAGAAAAAAATGAAGTGTACCGATGTAAGATGGTTGACACCTGGCTTGACCACAGTATATATGAAACGGATCTAGGAGTCTTAGAAGATCACAAGCTGAGTGTGAGTCTATAGTGTGATGCACCACTAAAACGCCAGTTCAATTCTTGTCTGCATCAATAGGAGGATAATGTCTAGGTCAAGAGAAGTAATAGTATCTTCTATTCTGTTTTGGTCAGATCTCGGCTCGAACACCACGTCCAGTTCTGGGCACCACAATTCAAGAAAGATATTGACAAGTTGGAAAGTGTTCAGATGAAGGCAATCAAAATAGTAAAAGGCCTGGAAACCACACCCTACAAGGATTGGCTTAAGAAACTGTGTATGCTTAGTCTGGAGAAGAGAAGGTTAAGAAGTTATAGGATAGCCATGTTTAAGTATCTGAAGGACTGTCGTATGGAAGATAGGGCAAGCTTGTTTTCTGCTGCTCCAGAATCTATGACATAGAACAATAGACTCAAATTAGAGGAAAAGAAATTCCACTTAAACATTAGGAAGAGCTTCCCGATGCTCAGAGCTGTTCGGCAGTGGAATATACTGCCTGGGAATGTGGTGGAGTCTCCTTCTTTAGAGGTTTTTAAACAGAGGCTGGATGGCTGTCTGTTGGGAATGCTTTGATTGTGTATTCCCATATGGTAGAGGTTTGGACTGGATGGCCTTTGTGTTCTCTTCCAATTCAATTATTCTGTGGATCTGTTTTATGATTCTTCCCACATTATTCTACAAACTCTACTTTTAAATCACCACCTGCGAATTCATATATTTTTGGGGCATACTTTTCCTATTATGGGGGGGGGGGCTTTTCTCCAAGTATATATATTTTTCTAATTAGGCTTTTTTACAACTTATTTCTGCTATAATACTTACTACAAATTTACTGTGCATTATTTTCACTGAGCAAACTTTTTTGCACAGCTTTCCTAAGCATATTCATTTTTATGAGCACTTTTCCTTAGTATGCCCAATTTTAGATCAGTGTTGCCTCAGAGTAGCAAGACAAATAATTTGATGTGTTGTTTCAGGATGGAAGAATGATCCAAAACTCATGTTCAGTTGGTTTAGTGCCATAGCATGAAACAAAAAGGAGAAAATTGGGGAGCGAGGAGGCAACTTTCTGCTAGTGGTTCTCAACCTGTGGGTCCCCAGATGTTTGTGGACTTCAGCTCCCAGAAGCCCCAGCCACTATGGTCAATGCTCAGGGCTTCTGGGAGCTGAAGTCCAAAAACATCTGAGGACCCACAGGTTGAGAACCACTGGGAACTTCAGGAACGTTCTTTCTTTCCCCTTCTCCTCTACATCTTCTGAAACCATATCCAAGGGATCTGTTAGCTCCACAGAGCTGGTTTTGTGAGTCTATGCAAGTGTAGTGGGTGAAGGTCATTCTCCTCCTTCCAATCCCACTGGAATTCATTGTTATATTAGAGAGTGTCCACCATGAGATTCTGCCCCTTGAAGAAATCTGCTACCTAATATGTCATCATTTTTTTCAATTCATTCTTTTCTTTTCTCAAGTTTTGTATGAACTTTCTGTAATTTCTGTAATATTGTCAGAGATCCTTTCAGTGCAGGAGGAAGAATAACCTCAAGGATATACTACTATGGTCTTACCATGTACCAGATTGTAGGCACATTAGACATACATCAGGAAGCCCATCCTTGGAGGAGGAAGAAGAATGGTGGTAGGTAAGAAAAGCATATGCTCATTCAGAAGGTAGGTTGCCTTGGTGTAAGAATATTTACAGAAAAGGCACCTAAGTGCTGCTGCTCAAGACCGTTGCCCACTGCTTGCCTTCCTAAATAAGAACTGATTAGCTTTGCAGGAAGGATATCCAAACCACCATCCAAATCTATGATTACCCCCTTGTGACTATAAAACTTCATATATTTCATAATGTATATGTTAGACTATAGCACAGATATGTGTCCTATGTTCAGCACATTCCACCTAGTGGTGACATTGCTATGCATTTTTCACCTGTTTGGACAATGCAAGAGAAAAGGAGAGTTAACACCCTGCCTTGCCCATTCATTCATCCAAAGGGTGAATGATGTGATAAAACAAATCTTAGAGTCAGTTCACATCCAGTCCTCCAACATTCTACAACTGGAATCCAACATCCCTCAGCATAGTAGAAATATCAACATATAGAGATATGCTACAGAGTGCTGTGCAACCCCATTCAGAATATTTGATTTCTTTTCTTTCAATAGCAACATTGTACAACACTTGACAATGACCACATTGTGCAGTGCACAATACATGATGCACAATCTCAATGCAAAGTATAAGATGCACAATTATAATACATAAGGTATAGTGTACAACTTGCAAAGACAAGATGTAGATGAATGTGCTGTCTGTGCAACTCCACTTCCACCACTATAAGCAGATTGTGTCTGTTGTGCAATGTTGACTTTTTTTGCCCCACATGTGTAGTATGAGTTACACATACCCATGCCCCTAAGACAATTCTGCCCATTATGATTTAAAATGATCACCTGAGAATTAACTGATAATCAAATGTACGCCAATTTGCTCTTACCTTTGGGGCACGTTACTTTGATGAAACAAAAGAATCCTCTTAAATATCATTTTCTACCTGTATAGCTTTTGGTGACCTATAGTTTGAGACATGAATAATCAAAATGTAAAACAAGCAATTCCATCATATTTTACCCTTGACAACTACTTTTCTTATCAGTGTTTGCCTTGTGGATATAATTTGAAAGGAAAAATTTCATTAACATTTAGGTTGGGAGAGCTCCTGGAGGAATGCAGCATGTTTCACCAGATAGTCTCACTTTTCTATTTCATTTATCTTGGATTTTTGAAACTTCCATCAGCTTGAACTTCAGTATCAAAATGAGAAACCAGGAATAGAGGTGAATATTGGTGGGGGTTTTTTCCTATTTTAAAATTATTAAAAAGGTTACCAGTTAAACACATCAAAGCAAAAAAATATTTGGCTTTAACAAAGGAAATAGCTTCTTGATGTTGTGACATTGTAACTCAGACTTTTGGAATGTGTCTGCTGTGTTTCTGAAAGAGAATGGTGGCATTCCATATGCTAATAAGAAGTAAGAACCGGGTTAGATGGTATGCTCCCAAATGATGAAGCAAAACAGAGTGTGATGTCCTCCAGCCCCTAAGAGTAAGACACACTTTCTCTCCATGGGTGTTCACCTGGCCTGAGGTACCATCGGATATCTGTAGGGTGATAAAACTTTGCTTATTCCATTGAAGAAAAGGAATCAAATGTTTTCTCCCCATTGGCTGAGTTTACAAGAATTTTTGTGCATTTTTATGTTTTTATGGGCAATTATCATACTTACCTTTACCCTAGCATAAATATATGACGGGGGCTATACAGCAGACTCCAGCAGCTACACAATTGGCACTACAGCCTTGAGGTCCCTTTTTTGCAGAGTGGTTGAGGAGCTTCCCACCAAGTCAAAGGTGTGTGAAGGGGCTGCACATGTGCTTGGAGAACATTGGGCGGTACTAGGAACTTCGTTTACACAACCTTTGAGAAAGTGCAACTGTTTGCACAATGAGTTTTCCACTGGCCCCAACAGGAAAAAGGCCTTTGCAGGTCACAACCATTTTTGTGAAAAATTCACAAAGGCTTCCTTTTTTCACAAAACAGTGTTTTTGTGAAATATAGCATTTCTCCATGATGTATATTTTTATAATATTTTTATTAAAATAGAAAGAGATAAAATTCAACATATCAGTATACATGTCATATAGATATCCATTCTGCTGTCTTTAAGCTTTTTATACATGTATTATCCATATAGTTACTACTTTTATTATAACTGTTGTATTATTCACCTATTAATAAAAAACACTAAATATAAGTATTAATAAATGAAAACGAAATGAAAACTTCTGTGATTTTTTTGTGAATGTTTTTCCATTTTTTTAATTTTTATTTTATTTTATTTTTTTACTTGTGTATATTTCCACCATAGATGGAAAAAAAAGCCCCTACTTAGTCACATTTCCAGCAAATCTTGCTTCAGTTACTAGTTATTTTAGATATTAATACTGGAGATAAGTGCCATCTGTAATACATTCTGTAAAAATTTTCTCTTAGATGAGAGAGCTTTATAAATTTATTTGTTATATTCCAGGTCTTTGTACATTCTTCCCATGTAATTGGCTTACCTATATCCTAGGCCCATTTAATCATGTTTTCTTACACAATTTCATCTTCCATCTCTATCTTTAATATTTTATAAATTTTTCCCATTACATGTACTGCCTCTGTTTTTAGTCATTTGTCAAATTCTTTTTCAGTGGATTCCATTCCATTCCATTCAGTGTCTATCTTAAATTTTTCTGATATTTGTCTGAGCAGCAGCCAATGGATCATGAATCCAGTTTCAATGGATTGACATCAAAAGAAGAAAAAGAGATTTCTAGATAAATGAACTTTTCAATAGCTAAAAAAGTCAGATATTTGGGGATCATGATCACTACAAAACAATACTGACTTATTTAGTAACAATTATAATAAGATTTGACAAGAAATTAAAAAAGAACTCATAAAGTATATTTTTATGCTCACACATACATGTTTTGCAAATTTTTCACCCACCCTGGCTAGTTACTTCTACAGGTAGTACAGTAAGACATTTTTTTCTCTTCAGAGATGCAAATAGTGGCAAATATTCTATATATCCCTAATGAAAATCAGTAAAGTATGAATAGAGCACAGGTACATAACATCTAACACATCTAACACATTTTGATTCTCTGCACATGGATAAATATTCGTAATATTGGAGGAAAAGTTGATGTGCCAGTACAGGCAAGAATGGAAAGTACATTGTTTCTTCTCATCATTTAAGGGGAAGGTAAGGGCTGATCTGGTCTATACCTTCTATGAACTGGAATAGTTGTCAGACTGCAAATGGGCAAGGGCTCATGTTGCCTTACTATTTAGTACATCCTCAATCTGCTGTCCACATTCATTCTCACTTTTTAGCTAATCCAAATCTCACCCCTAACATGCCTATTTACTGGCTGTAGGAAAACACAATATAATCCTCTTGGACTTCCTGAGAACCCCCCTAGAGGTCTGAAAATGCCTGTTGTAGTGCATCCAGCTGCAGGAATGGAGTGGGACACTTCTCCGCTGCCCCCCCTTCCAATGGTACTTTGCAGTAAATCTTCCTGATTGAGGATTGGCAAAATACTAAAGCAACAGGAGCCCTGATCTGTATTGAACCTGGCAACCTGAGATTAAACTCCATTAGAGACAACTAATAATTCAAATATCTTTTACTGGGTCAGCATCTATCAGGAGGGTGGAAGAGTTTGAGCTATATGCAGCTTTTCAATAAAAAGAGAAGGAGTTAATAGGAAAGGATGAAATAGAAGAAATATGACTAATAAATTTATGAAATCTGAAGGCTCACATACATACACACAATACTCATGTCTGCACACACGTAGGGTGAGAAGAAGTGGAAACAATATGCACTAAGTAGAAGGGCAGTGCAGATTTCACTGGGTTAGAGTTGGGTTGCCACCACTTTCCTATCCTGATACTATTATACATATAACTGATATATATGTTACCCTGTCTGCTTGGGGTCCTTTAGGGGGAATCCCAAAGCTTTTCAAAATGTTTACATTAGGAAATTAGCCAGCACTGCTTGGCAAATGAAACGCAGGGTAAATTTTAGCAGGATCTTTTAAACCCAACGTTTTACAGAGTCAGATCACAGAGAACTAGGCTAGCTATTCAACTTTCAGTATTTTATTAGAAAAGGTGTCAAAATCCACACAAGCACATTTTTGCATTCACTTACACAAGCATACAAGGCCTTTGGAAACTTAAAAAGAGGTGAAAATTAAGAGAGGCATAGGGGTTTTTGGGAATACTACCTGACGAAAAATCCTGAAGACAGAAGTTGAAACCTACTCAGTGCAACAACTGAGGGGAGTCTTCAGAAAAATGGACAGCATGGGGATCTCTCTCTCTGGGGGCTCCAAAGAGCGATACAAAAAAGGGGGTCTAGTTATAGTGAAAAGTATGTGAGGGGGGCAGACCCTTTCCTGGGAAAGACCAGATGGCTAGATTTTATGAAGATGGATTTCAGCTTTGTAGTCTAAAGAAAATACAGCCAGGCATCTTTGTGGTTCCTGCAAGATTGATATCTCGTCCTTGGAGGCATCAAAGGCATCAAAGCTGTAACATTCCTGGCTCTTTAGAATGTTAATTTGATCCCAGAGACCTCTTGTTTTCTGTTGGCGCTATTACTGCTGAAAGCCCATTTAAATGGCCTGTGTGAACCATTCTGAGATTCACCTAGGATATGTGAGAGGAACCAGTGTTCAGCTGCCTATGTGCCCTTCCAGTAGACCTCTATGGCTCACTATGTTTAATATAAAGAATTATGCTCCTCAGGGCAAGGTCTACAAGGTGGGATAATATATATCTTCTGTATCTGAGGATGAATGTGGAAAACTGAGAGCACTCTCTTAAATTAATGCAAAATACAAAATTTCTTGCAAGTAGCACTGGGTTTCCATTTACTGCCATGAAGCAATTCTAATTTTAGCTGGAGCTCTATTTTCTATTCCTTTCCCTAAGGTGTATTTGGCAGTTGGTTAGCTTTGTTTTACTTTATTCTCTCACTTTCTAGCCATGGCTCTAGTGTGTACACTAGGGATATTAGGACATAATTCTTCACTAATTGTATTCTCAAGGGAAACAATCAGCAACTTTAGCAATTTTCTTGCCCCCAAGAGAATGTCTTCGAAAATTGCAGAAAACATTTTCTGTGCAAAAATAGCACATGCAGATTTTGCACAGAATATACCTTGAACTGTAAAGATGCTCATCAGCCCAGGATTATTCTCACCATGGCTATCCAGTGCTTGAGAAACACTCTTTTTTGACAATTTTTCCAAATATTTTGAATATTTTTTTCAGTCCCCAAAAGATATGTTTCATTCTTGCAAAATTCCAAAATATTTCTTCCCAGTGGGTGAACTTCTGAGAATTTTGGACATTCCATTTCAGGACTTTTCTCACCCAAAATGACAAAAACCTCACACAATGTTTGCCACATAGGCCGTTTCCACACTACAATGTTATAGTGCTATTCTTCCACTTTCAACATCCTATGAAATCCTGGGGTTTGCAGTTTAGGGAAGGGCATTTAGAATTTTCAGCGAGATAAGTCCTCCATTTGGAAGACTTTGGCCTCAGTAAACTACAACCCCAGAATTCTACAGGATGTTGAAAGTGGAATAGCAGCACTATATCAATATAGTGCAGAAATGGCCATAGAATATTAAAAATTCTGCTATGAATTCTAAACAATGTATTTTTGAACAAATGATTTTTTTCAGAAAAAGGTGCCAAGTTTTCTTGTTGTGATTTTCTTGACAAAGTGTCTTGATGTGGTGGGACATCCCTTCTCAATGGGGACAAGAAAAACTTTAATCTGAACATTAGATTAAAAGAGAACTATTACAAAATGCTATACTGTTGCTATATGATGCCTAGTAGACTATCTCAAATATATAAGATAAAAGAAAGAAATTGTTGGAAATGTAAAGAAAGTAGAGACACCTTTTGTCACATGAGGTTGCTTTTTCCTGTTGCCAAAAAAATATTGGAGACAATTACGTACATTGATTTCAGACATTCTTGGAATAAAATTCAAATCTAAGCCAGAACTATATTTGTTGAATAAGCTAGGTGATCATCCCATACTGAAAAAATATTCAGAGTTAATCTTATATATGGTTGCATCAACTAGAATTGTCTATGCACAAAAATGGAAGCTGGAAGAAAAACTTTTAATGGACAACTGAATATTAAAACTACTAGAAATGATGGAAATTGGAAAAATTGACAACATTACTGAAAGAAACTTCTATCAAAGTTTTGAGAAGGAATGAGAATTGATTTTAGAATATATTAAAAATATGATGGAAAATAAGATATTAATATTAATATAATTTTTAAAAGGTGTTTAAAATATCAGATGTAATAGGCTATAATATGTTTTATATTATGCATTAGAAATTTGGTGACATTGATATTAAGTTTCATTTGGAGGAACAAACAAAATTCAAAATAGTAACAATTCCCTGTGAAAAGTGGAAAGATGGAAGATAGATGAGGATAAGGTTGAATTCAGGTGGGGTGGTAAGGAATAATATACATTGTTATATGAGAATAATTGTGAAAAAGATGAAATGAAAGAATATATGTTGATATATTCTTTGGGGTACCTATTTTTTTAATAAAAATATAATTTAAAAAAATTAAGTATTCTATACCCACCTAGTGTACATACATGCACCTTTCTCATCTTTAATATAAGCAAGGCGCATGAAAATGAAGGTTTAGCAATAATGGAATGAGTCAATAATATTGCCTGGAAGAAAATGCTGATTATATACCATGGCATACAGCCACCAGGAAAGGTGAAAAGAAATCATTGTATAGCAAACAGATGGCTTATCATTATGCACCCTATTGCTCTGTGCCCGGTAGCAGAATATGTCCCCAAACTATATAACGTGAAGGATTCATTAATTAAGAAGTAAGCCACTATTTCTCCATTCTGTGTTCTAAAAAAAAATGTGCACCCCTGGAATGGCAAACAAATTAGGCATCGGCAGGATCAAGGGCACTATGTGGTCTAGGACAAATAGAAAACTTGTTTGAAGAGGATGCAAAAATGTGTTTTGATTGCTCAGTAACTGGTACTTTCTTTGCAAACGGCATGTTTCTGTTCAAAGCAAGTGATACTGTGATGAATAGATACTCAGGTTATCAGAAAGTGCCAGACCAAGACAGCAGAGAAAGGAACAGAGTGGACTGATTTATGGTTAGATAAAATTGTCCTGGGGGAGATTCAGTGGATTACAAAATTGTTCAATCTTACAAACAGAATTTGCTATTGCCCTACCTGTTTGGAGTCTATCAAAGTCTGTGTGACAGCAGACATAAACAGTGTTACTTTTTGAAATCTGTGGAAGAATCTTTCCCGCTCCCCCCACCACCATAGCATAGCTCCCTGAGCAAAATTAGGACCACAGGCTCTTGAGAATACAGGTCAGCTCTAGCTGCTTTCCTTTCCTGTTTCACCTGCAAGTGTTTTTTCATTTTTAAAATGAAATAAGAAAGCTGCAAAGAGCAGACCCTAGTTTACAGTGGGGTGAGCTGAGAACTACCAGCAACCTCTTGGTACATATGGATCTCCAGAACTGCCCTGCTTTGATTCTTTAGTATTGTGGAGCAGAGAACAGCATCTGCAGCTTAATGCAAAGCGAGCTGCTGTTTCTGTTTGCTTGGTGTGCAGCTGTCTCCTACTTTAAATTCATTGGAAGAGATTCTATGTTGGAAACACGCTCAGTGTGTTAGCAGCCTGTCTTGAACTGTTGGTGAGAGCTTTGGCATTTAGCCTTGGTTCCTTTGCCAAGCTGTGTGTGTGTGTAGCGCTGGCACCTTCAATATTATGCCAGTATGAAGTGGGACAGGGAGATGATCTCAGAATGTGTTTTTGTTTGTTTCACTTGGAAGTTTTAAACCTTATGCTATTTACTGGAAAATTAAATGAGATCTGTATTTCAGATGTATTGAGAGATTTGGGGTTTTTTAGCATGAAATTCTCTTGGCTCTAGAATATTTATTGTTGTTCATTAAAATTGGTTTTTGATTGGCCTAATATGTAAATGAGTTTTAAATTATTTTAACTCCAGGTTAGATTGGTTTTTTTCAAAAGTCAATTAACAGAATGCCTTCCAAAGCTTTTCCGGTGGGGAACTTAATTGGAAAACCCACCTATTCAGGCTAGTGTATTTCTCTTTTGGCAGGATTAGCATTTACTTTGTAATATCCATGTGCTGATCCAGCTTGTCTTGGCTGATTGTTTCACCATGTAAGTGTCTGATGTATTCCTCCTCCCTTGCTTGCTGGATTAAACCACTCAGTGTATGTGGGGTTCGCCAGCTAGAAGACTAAAGGTAACATTCAAAATCATGCACAAGATGCAAGCAAACAGATTCTCCACATAAATAGATGACTCTGTGCATTACTGGCTGTCAACCCTTTTCCCTAAGTGTTTTGATAAAATGCAACATAACCTCACAACATGTAGCAGAAGATGATTTAGCCTATTTTTGTACAATCAAAATTAGAGTCTTTATTAATAATGTTTAAACTAGAAAGCATGGGAGACCTAGAGGCCAACAAGTTTTCTTAAAAATAAAAAATAAAAATCAGTGTCCTAGTCTTGTACCTTAGTTAGTTTCAGTATGTTCTAAAATCACAAAAACAGTAATCAATGTTTGTCATCCCATCCAGTTTTCCAGGTGTTGTCTCAATTTCTCATATAAAACAAAACATATGCATATAATTTATAGGTGTAGTGTGCTAGAGATATTTTAGTTGTTATTGTTCCCACAGGGAGAATAAATAATTTATTCAATTTGATGTGAACGTCTTTAAAAACTGTTCAGTTTTGAAGATCTTTCCATAGCAGGAAGAAAAAGGTTTGCAAACTATTACAATACATCTTCCTGTGCTATGCAGTGGTCAGGGGAAGATGGAGGTACCTGGGAATTGTCTGGCTATGTTCTGATAGTCAGAATCACAACAATGCAGCCATCACCAAAGAGCTGCTGAAGTCCTTCAGGAGGACCTAGAAGATGATGCTGTCTGGCTATCAGAATGTAGCTGATAGTTAAGCTTATAGTTATGCTACATTTCATTGATGCAGTATGTCTGGACCAGAACTTCTCATCAGTGTCTGAGCTTTGGCCAGGATCCTCCTCATTTGAGTTTCCCAACAAAACAAGAAGCTTTTTTTTTTTTTTGGAGGGGGTATCTCCCAAGTCTTC
Organism: Iguana delicatissima; assembly: GCA_948472985.1. Taxonomy (NCBI): domain Eukaryota; kingdom Metazoa; phylum Chordata; class Lepidosauria; order Squamata; family Iguanidae; genus Iguana; species Iguana delicatissima. The sequence goes on along the minus strand of CAOKZL010000251.1, from coordinate 2,049,052 downwards.
AGATATTCTTCTGATCCCTATTATACCCTATCTGATAAAGAGGAAAAACAGAGGATAGAAGATAAAAACCTGCCTTATATCAATTAAAGCTCTTAATCTAGCCTGACATTGCCAACAGTCTCTGACAGTATCTCTCCAGACATCTTTCCACACCCACTTGAAGATCCTGAAGATTGTATTTTGGATCAAGGCATATTCTGTACAAGTGAGCTACAGTCCTACCCTGATACCGCTGAGCAGAAAACATGATATGTAGGAACATAGGAAGCTACCTTGCATTGAGTCAGACCATTGGTCCATCTAGCACAGTATGACATAACACAGACTTTCAGTGGCTCTTCAGAGTTTCAGGCAGGATACTTTCCTCACCCTAGCTGGATATCCATGGTATTTCCTGGTGATCTCCAGTCCCAGTACTAACAAGGCCCAGCCATGCTTATCTTCTGAAATCAGATGAGACTAGATGTGCTCATGGGAAGGATGCTAAGATAGATGCAGAGAATTTAAATCAATAATCACAGTATATTTATTGCTAGGATTGCAGAATATTTCAGATTCAAAGCACAAAAAGAGAAAAAGAATGTGGTATTAAAGAGCCGATTAAATTAAGTGTTCCCTGTGCTCATATGAAAGCAAGCTTAAGTGTCTCAGGAAATGTGTTGCTGGCAAAGTACTGGTAAAGGCTTAGGAATAGATTCCCAGGGTTAGACCTTTTTCTGGGAAAGATGAAGACTTATTCAATTAAGAATCAGTTTCCTTCAGGAGAGTATGTTCTTTTCTCTGTTGCATCCCTCTGAGGCTAGTTTCAGCAGAGTAAAGCAAAGAGGTAGTATGGAAATTAATTAACTAAATTAGTTAACTAAAACTTCACTACCTACATCAAAATGTACAACACATCTACCTACATTACCTAAGCACTGGCTAACTAGAGGAAAGTTTCAAGCAAAGGAGCAGTTCAGAATTGCTGGCAGTCACCATCTTTGAAGGAGGGAGGATGAGAAAGAGGAGTCTTTATATAGCCATACACAAACCTGGAAGGTTCTGTAGTCCCATGGTCTGATTGCTTAGACACATTGATAAACATACATTAATTGTTTGTAATTCAGCAAACGGAGGAGAGTTCTAGAGATACAGTATATATAAGATAGTGGCCTACAGGAGACCCCTATTCTACCTAAAGCCTCTTTTCCCTAATAGCAAATGGGTGAAGATGGTGAAGAGATAATGCTCCACTTAGCAGCATTTTACAATAGCAATTTAAAAAGCTGCAAGTTATACCATCAGAGGGTTTGTTTTACTTCAGTGTACTACGTGTATTTAATCTTTGCAGGACCTAAATGGACCATGGCCTCCAGATCACTGCACCATTACAAACTGTGTGAGAAATTACCTGGGGAGATGTCTACATTGTAGAGCAACTGTAGCTGCACCACTTATTTGTTTTGTAGCTATATAACAAAATGAATCAGGTAGATGAAGGAAAGTATCAGAAGCATCATACCTCTCTACATCAGTTTCAGGTGATCAAGAGATGGTTTATGTAGCTTCATTCATGTCATGTTTGTGCTTCCCATGGAGTTGGCCATTGTAAGAAGAGAGTACTGAACAGAACTGGATAAGCTTTGGGCCCGTTCTGCATCTTACCTTTCCATGGCACTGGGGCACAGGGATCGCGCAAGCAGCCTCTTGCAAGAGGCTCTCGAGTCCCCGCTGCTTTGCCTCTGCAGCTGCTGCCTGCTGCTGAGCAGGCAGCATGAGGGCTCCTTCTCTTCCTTCCGCAGCACAGCCTGGGATTTTCCCAGGCTGCGCTGGGAGAGGAAGCATGGGCACCACAGCTTCGGAGGCTCTGCATGCACGGTAAGAAGCTTTTGAATTGTATTTACTCTGCGGATATAAAAAGTAAGAGGTTTCAGTCAACACTATTTTTCCATATATTCAAGTGAAGCAGCAAGAGGGGTTTTCAGCTATTCTCTCCTACATTGTTTTATCCTGCTGCTTAGGAGAAGGCACTCCCAAAAGTATAAGAGAGGGAGACTTGTATTTATGCCAAATGCATTTTTTTTTCAGTGAAAAATTTTCTGAATGTAAGAACACCCCAAAATGTGACTTATGACCAAATCACTTTGCCTTCTTTTTGTCTTGATTTAACTTCATTTGATCCTGTTATACGTAATTTTTAATGCTTAGTATCTTGGTTGTAGCCTCTCACAGATATCACAAAAAATACAGCTCCAAATGCATTTTGTGATTATGTGACTGGCATTACCATTGCCTCCCTTGCTTCAAGTCTTGATAATAATTTTTCCATTTGTATCCAACAATTAGACATTCTAGCAAAGTGAATGAGTCCCCTAAATCATGCAGATTAGCTTAATTAGTAGCTTCTATTGTATAAAGAACTCAAAATGGCACAGCACAAAGATTTAATAGGTTTTAAAGGTTTTGATTTAATAAGTTGGTAGAGTGCCCAAAAGTCACCTGGTGAGTTACTTTTTTCCCACTTGCAATGCTCTCTTTCCAAATTCTGAGATGGCTGCAACAAATAAATGTAAATTAAAATCCATTTCAGCAGATATTTTGTCCCAAGGGATATATCCACTACAGTAAAATTGCAAAAAGAAGAGCCTATGAAAATAATTGAAGATTTGCTTGAGAGTTTGCATTTAATGATCCATGCTTGTGAATATACGAAACAAGCAAAAAAAAATTATATCTATAAAGTCTATGAAATATAGACTTCAAAATGAACTGCAATCAAAAATCCCACTTCATTCTACAAATAAATCTATCAGAATGGGATGCCGTTCAAAACTGCAGAAATGGCATGTGGTCCCACAAGCCCTGGAATGTATTCAGTCAGAATATAGATGGAAGAAAGAGTGGGGAACTTTTCACTTGGTGGATTCTTCAAGGTTGGGATCTTCTAACCTACAGTCTGGCTTTTTACCATGTGCTTTTTTTGTACATGTAACAGCCCCACATTCTGATAAACTGTCCAATTGTAGAAAGAATGTCAAGGAAAAAAACAACTACTATTCTCCCTGAGTGTTAGCCTTTTCATGAAAGGACTTTATTTTATGTGAAGGATCTTTCCAAATCTGCTGTTTCAAATAGTATGCTGACCAGCCCTAATATATTTCTGTCACGGTAGCCTTTTCAGTAAAGCGTGTCTGTGTGTGTGTGTTGCAGTAAGGAGGGGAGAAGGAGATCACTTGTTTGATTCAATTATATCATTTATGTGATATGCTTCAGGACTCTTCCTTTATTCACTTTATACTAATGGGTTTTCTTGGGAGAAATGACTGACTGTAAATGCCATTCTTTCTGCACGTGTAAGGTGCAATATTTCATCATCCAAATATCCACTTGAGATGCTTTCAAATGCTAGATCTTGTAAACATCTATTGAAAAAGAATATTGGTAAGCTGCTGGCTATCAGTACAACAACTGGCAGGATAAGCCCCTGGCCTGTCCTAGTCAAAGGCCTGTCCTAGCTTGTTCTCTCAAGCATGACATCAACTCTCAAGAACAACCATGCTGGATCAGACCAAAGGCCTATCTATTCCAGCTGGATCAGACTACATTTCTGTCTCCTCCAGCTACAATGCTCAACCAGATACTTATAGGAAATCTACAACTGGACATAAATGTAACGGCATCTTCCTACTTGTGTATCCTAGTATTTTCTGACCCTCATTTAGGAGGTAATATGTAGTCATCAAGGTTAACAGCTAGTAAAAGTCTTGTTCTCTGTGTCTTGTCAGATTTCCTTATTAGGCCATCCATTTTTACAGTCATCTCTATATGTAGTGGTGATAATTTTCACAGCTTATTAATATCCTTCTTGTTGGTTCTACTATGATTTACTCACAGGTGAAGTTTTTTTGGGATCTAGAAAACATACCTTTTGGTTGCAGATGGAAGAGGCATTTAGCCAGCCAATGTCAGGGTTGTTGAAACTGGCCATTACTATAACTGTTACAGTATAATATTCCTTCTTTAGGAATTCCAAAAGAAGTATTCTCAGCCTAAGAAAACCATATGAAAAAGTCATGGGGTCACCATAAGTTGATAGGCAACTTGAAAGCACATACATACACACACACACACACAGAAGATGTACAGAAGTTTAAAGCCTAGAATGTCCCCTGATTAGTGCACAGTTGATGCAGTAGGAAGTATGGTGTGTTTGTCTTCTTATATTTCTATATGTTTTGTGCATTTTGTTTGGCAAAAGTTTTCATTTCCAAAGCACTGCATGACTTCCTTGGCTTCCTTTCCTCTAGTCATCCATCACTGGGTTTGTTTTTCTGTCTTTTCACTGTGGCACCACAACACACATGATCCCTCCCTCTCTTCTGGGATTTCACAGCTCACCAAATTTATTGTAGTCTGGGAAAATAATTAAATGCTTTTTGAAATATCCAAACAAAAGGAAGCAAAATAAAACAGAACAGGCCCACAGCTGTGATCTATAGTGTTTCCTTTGCTGAGTGGCTATTTTTGTATATTTTGTCATTGTAAACATTTTATTTTTTAGTTTTAATAATTCAAACACAGAGAATAAAACTAAGTGAATAAATATACAGATGCAGCATTTTTTTTTCCTGGTGATTCTTTACATTTCATACAAAGAATTAAGTGAATAACCACACATACATGATTTTAAATTTTTCCCATATTAAAGGCTTCCACTTCCAGGCAGAGGGATAGTCCTCTCTTGATAGAATCATAGAGACAGAAGCAGAACTTTGTATGAAATAAATAGCATAGTTAGCATACTAATCAGCAATCAGACGAACCTTCAGTAACTGCCACACAATATCCCCCTGATGAACACTTTCAGAATAATTCATAGAGCAATTTGAAACTTTTAAAATGGCAGATGCTGTACTCTGAGCATGAGATAAAGGGCTTGCTGAATGCACTGTGTGTTGTGTAAGTGTGCATACCCACATTGGTATTTCTTTCACTCCCATTATACTGTATTTCATCTGGCAGTGAAAGTCATGTTTTATACAAAATTGAGAGCATGCTTATATGTGTCTTTCACGTGTTCTTCTGTGCCTTCAGACTTAGATCAATTGTAAGGTAAACCTGTGATGGCAGAATCTGTTCAGAGGGAGTTTGCCCTTGCCTTGCCCAAGATCACCCAGTAGGTTTCCACGGCTGAAGAGGAGATTCAAACGCTGGTCACTCAGTACTCAAGTCTAATGTTCAAACCACTGCACCACACTGTCAGTCTGTATCTTTCAACATAACAGATAAAAAATACCTGCCCATCTTAATATACCCAGCAACATTTCACAAACTGGAAGTCTCTCTGCATTACACTGTTATAGTGCTATGATTCCACTTTCAACATCCTGTGGAATTCTTGGGTTTGGTGTTTACTGAGGCGAAATAGCTCTGGCTGAGAATTCTAAATGCTTCTCCCTAAACTGCAAATCCCAGAATTCCATAAGATGTTGTAAGTGGAATAATAGCACTGTGACAGTGTAGGCCAAATTGATTCTGTGGCCAATCAACATCAGTGTGATCAAAAAGGCAGACTCAGGACCAGCTGAAATAAGACAATTTTGAGCACCTCCTAGAACTTCAACACTGGTGAGCTCAGCCTGATTTCTCTTGGTAAGGAGTTCCTCAGAAGTGCTGTCACATGTCCTCACCAAACTAACCTTCAGGTGCTTTAGATTATGGCGTTAGATTATGAAGTGGATGCCTTCCTTTTAAGAAAAAAATAATCAAATAATAAAAACAGCCATAATAATTAGCAATGATATAGTGCTGGAAACATTTCACATACATTTAAGTTGCTCTAATTTAACAACAGCTCTGTAAAAATTGACCACTGAGATGGATCAATAATATTATTCGCCTATTGTAGGTGAAGATGGTAAGACTGAGAATGTTTGGTGGGCTAAGATCATCTACTGTGTTCATAGCTGAGATCAGAAACATCTCACTTTACTCTTTTTGCTACCACATTACACCGACATTCTGAACGACTGCTATAAGGAAGGGTGAAGCACATATGGCCCTCCAGAGATACTAGCAGAAAAAAAGAATACTAGGGCCATTTCCGGACGAGTCTGTTATAGCACGATGATTCCACTTTCAACCTCCTATGGAATCCTGGGATTTGCAGTTTCGGGAAGGGCCATCTCATGCGGAAATGGCCTAGGCTCCACGTGCTTATAGATGGTCCAAGTTTATTCTTTAAAAAGCCAATGCATTTCAGCCAGTTTGTAAGTTAATTGGCCTTCTTCAGGGGCTATGTTAAAAAACTAACATAACATGACATAACTAACATTAATACATATATCTATTTTATAAAGAACAACACACATATATAAAATATATAATATTTCCAAATTCATACAGTGAAGTATAGTATTCAAATAAAAAGCTCTATACATACCATAAATCCAAACTACAACAGAAATTTCTGGAGTTGCTGCTCCCCTCTCTTTATGAACCAGGCTGATGTGCAATAAAAAAACCAAACTACACATTGTGTGTGTGTGTTTTATACAATTCCTCAGATGGTCAGAAGCAGGAATAGCCTAAAGAAAGTGGTGTGACCAGTTACAAGTATAGTACAGCAACTACAGTAAGCTTCTAATACCCTGTGCTGCACAACCACTGCCAGCTGAATGATACTATATATTGCACAAAAATTAGAAAGTACAGTCTTCCTCCCACAATCATGGGTTTGCCTTTTATGAATTTGATTATTTGCTAGGTGCCTACTTGCCTCTTCCATTCCCTGGCCTTTTGCCCAGGCACAGGGCAAAACTCCCCGCCCATCACCCAATGGGTGCACTGGCAGCAGCCAGCAGGAGGGTACAGGGAGAAAGAGCTTTGCTCCCCTGCACTCTCCTGCCTGCTGCCCATGTGGGCACACTGACAGTGTTGGGCAGGCAAGTGTAGTGGGAAGGATCTTTGCGCTCTGACACTCTCCTGGCTGTCACCTGCGTGCAAAAAGGAAGGGCACACAGGCGGCAGGCAGGAAAGTGCAGGGGAAAAAAACCTCCTTTCTCTTTCAGTCTCTTGTCGCCTATGCAGGCGTGCAAAAACAAGGCAGGACACAGAGACAACAGGCAGGAGACTGGAGGGGAGAAGGTTTCTCCCAAGCCTGCAGCAGGCAGAAAGAATGACAGAAGAAGAGTACTCACTGAGGGAGAGTTATTCGCAATTTTTTAATTTTTTTATTGATTTATTTTACTTTCACAAGGGTTCTGTGCCCGTAACCCTCGTAAATCATAGAATCATAGAATCATAGAATCATAGAAATGTAGAGTTGGAAGAGACCACAAGGGCCATCCAGTCTAACCCCCTGCCATGCAGGAAAACCCTCAAAGCACTCCCGACAAGTGGCCATCCAGCCTCCGCTTAAAAACCTCCAAAGAAGGAGACTCCACCACACTCTGTGGCAGCACATTCCACTGTCGGACAGCCCTGACTGTCAGGAAATTCCTCTTGAGGTTCAGGCGGAATCTACCCTCCTGCAGCTTGCATCCATTGCTCCTTGTCCTGGTCTCAAGAGCAGGAGAAACAAGCCCACTCCCTCCTCGACATGACACCCCTTCAAATATTTAAACATGGCTATCATGTCCCCTCTCAACCTTCTCTTCTGCAGACTAAACATACCCAGCTCTCTAAGTCTGTCCTCATAGGGCATGGCTTCCAGGCCCCTCACCATTTTGGTTGCCCTTCTCTGGACCTGCTCCAGCTTATCCATATCCTTCTTGAATTGGGGTGCCCAGAACTGGACGCAGTATTCAAGATGAGGTCTAACCAATGCAGAATAAAGTGGTACCAATACCTCCCTCGATCTAGACACCATACTCCTATTGATGCAACCAAGAATTGCGTTGGCCCTCTTGGCTGCCGCATCACACTGCTGACTCATGTTCAGCTTATGGTCTATGAAGACTCCTAAATCCCTTTCACACGTACTGTTAGCCAGCCACATGTCCCCCATCCTATATTTCTGCATACCATTTTTTCTGCCTAAGTGTAGGACCCTAATTTCTCTCTGTTGAAATTCATTTTGTTAGCCTTGGCCCAGCTCTCCAATCTGTCCAGGTCCTTTTGAATTTTGATCCTGTCATCAGGTGTATTAGCAACCCCTCCCAATTTGGTGTCATCTGCAAATTTGATCAGCGTGCACTCTATTCCTTCATCCAAGTCATTAATGAAGATATTGAACAGCACCGGGCCCAGGACAGAACCCTGTGGCACCCTGCTAGTCACTTCTCTCCAGGATGAGAATCTGCCATTGGAGACCACCCTTTGGGTACGGTCAGTCAACCAGTTACAAATCCACCTGACAGTAGCCCTGTCCAGTCCATATCTTACTAGCTTCTTTGCAAGAATGTCATGGGGAACTTTGTCAAAGGCCTTACTGAAATCAAGATATACTATGTCCACAGCATTCCCTTCATCTATCAAGCAAGTAACTCTATCATAAAAAGAGATAAGATTAGTCTGGCATGACCTATTTTTGAGAAATCCATGTTGACTTTTCGTAATTACGGCATTGTTTTCTAAGTAATTAGAAACTGACTGTTTGATGATCTGCTCCAGGATCTTTCCAGGTACTGATGTCAGGCTGACTGGGCGATAATTATTTGGGTCCTCTTTTTTTCCCTTCTTGAAGATGGGGACAACATTTGCCCTCCTCCAGTCTGCCGGAACTTCTCCTGTCCGCCAAGAGTTTTCAAAGATTATAGCAAGAGGTTCCGCAATGACCTCTGCTAGTTCTTTTAAAATCCTAGGATGCAATTCATCTGGCCCTGGAGACTTGAATTCATCCAGTGTGGCCAGGTATTCTTGTACTACTTCTCTACCTATTCTGTGCTGCATTTCCCCCACTTCCTCACCTGCTCCCCAACCGCCAGGTTGAGTGTTTTATCCTTTTGGGAAAAAACTGAGGCGAAGAAGGTGTTGAGGAGTTCTGCCTTTTTCTTCCTCCTGTTATTAATTCACCATCTTCCTTGCGCAGTGACCCTATCGTCTCCTTCTTTTTCCTTTTGCTGCGGACGTATTTAAAAAAGCCCTTTTTATTGTTTTTAATGTCTCTGGCCAGCCTAAGTTCGTTCTGTGCTTTAGCCTTTCTGACCTTCTCCCTACATCTCCTGGCTACTTGCTTATAATCTTCTTTGGTGATTTCCCCCTTCTTCCATTTCCTGTACATGTTTTTCTTAATACTTAGCTCAGCTGAGAGCTCTTTAGTCAACCATTCCGGTTTGTTCAGATGCCTTCCAGTTTTCCTCCTTAATGGCACAGTTTTAGCCTGTGCCTTCAGTACCTCCCTTTAAAGAACTCCCATGCATCCTGAACTCCTTTCTCATTGACTATTCTTGACCACGGGATTTCAGCCAGCAGCTCCTTCAGTTTACAGAAGTCTGCTTTTTTAAAATCTAAGACGAATGCCTGGCTACACTTGCCTTCTCTTCCCCACTGAATACAAAATTCTAATAGGGCATGGTCACTCTCTCCTAAAGATCCAACCAGTTCTACGTCATTAACAAGGTCTTCCCTGTTGGTCAGGATCAGATCCAGAATATTTGATCCCCTTGTCGCCTCTTCCACCTTCTGGACCATGAAATTGTCTGCAAGACAAGCAAGAAACTTGCTGGACCTTGCCGCCTTTGCAGAGTTTGACTGCCAACATATATCCAGGTAGTTGAAATCTCCCATTATTACTGTATCTCTCCTTTTTGAATGTGCAGTCATTTGGTCTACGAAAGCGCCATCGAGATCCTCCGTCTGGCTTGGAGGTCTGTAGTAAACCCCCACTATAATATCCCTATTGTTTCTTGCTCCCTTAATTCTTACCCAGATGCTCTCGACCTGGCTTCCGGTGTTCAAGTCATGGATCTCTTCACAAGTGAAAACATCCTTGACATATAAGGCTACTCCTCCTCCTTTCTTATTTGGTCTGTTTCTACAAAATAGGCTATACCCCTCTATTCCTATATTCCAATCGTGAGACTCATCCCACCAGGTCTCAGTGATGCCTATCAAATCATATTTATTTTGCTGTACTAGGAGTTCAAATTCATCTTGTTTGTTTCCCATACTCCGTGCATTAGTGTAGAGGAGGGCCTACTATATAAACAGAATTATTAACATATAAATATACAGACATGGTACTAAATAAATAACAACTGTTTGTACATGAGTATGTATTGTATGTATTGTCTCAAAAGTTTAATTCCAACAACATGATATGAAAAGATATCAAAGCATTAAAAATCACATATAAAAGGACAATTAGATGCTACTAATAATGAATTCAGGCTTTACAAACACCTAACAGAGACAATTCACACTTACAAACACACAACAGAATTAGAAGCATAACAATTGTTCACAGGTGTATGCATGTATATCAAAATGTTCAGTTTCAAAACAATATGTTACAAGGATACACTTTCTGATAAAGATACAACCACTGTAGGAAGCCTGTCAACACTACATACAATTTTTGTTCAATATATAGTGTCATTCACCTGGCAGTAGGTGACTAGTTACAAGGGCATCTCATGTAATCTGGCTGCATGATTGCCTCATTTTTTTTCCAGTTGTGTATAATGGAATTGCTTTATAGTAATGAAAGGAGGGCTAGATCTTCAGTAAGACCTCCTGGGATCAAAGATTACAGTTTCAAAATCCAACTAAATAGAGATGTGGCATATTGACTCAAAGAAGTATAACCTCATGTGTAAGAGAATAAACACATGCATAAAACATCAATAAGACACCACCCAATCTGTCTCACCAGAGTGGGAAAGACTGGTAGCCAGGTAACCTCTGCATCTTCTCTTTTTCTGTCCAAAGCTAATCATTGATGGATAGCTTCAAGGACCTGTTTCTCTTCTGACGATTTTGTATTTTTAATACTTAAACTACATAGGCTCCAAATAGAAAACTCTTTCAAACAATTGTGTGCTGACAGCCCTTCAAGTAATGGGCTGTCGTCTGTCATCCTAAAGCCTCACCATTTATATAGCATATATTTTTGGATTAGTCAAATATATGCTTATCACTATGAAGAAAGTGGTAGATAGAATACATGTTATTCAGCTCAGGCAGAATGGAGAATGCACACGTTAAGGAGCTGGGGTGGTTTCTAGAAACCACTCCAGATTTTACCACTCCTCCTCCCACAGCTTCTCTTAGTTGACCCGGAACACGGATGCATTTTATCACCTATCTGTTTAATGCATATGCTGAATGCACAGTAAAGCTGAATTAGACTCATAGGAAGGAGGTGTGAAAATTGGAGGAAGGAAAAACAACTATTTAAGATATGCAGATCTTGCATACTTGAGAGACAATTGGGAGAAAACTTCAGGTTTTGGGTTTTGAAGATTAGCAGCTTTTGCTAATAAGTAGAAGTATATTTTAGTTATATAATACTGAAGAAATAGATTTCATATTTTCTCTTACAACCATCAGCTGTGGAGCTGGAAGTCTTGTGTCTACCGTTCCAGTCCCGTTTAGTTCGTCCTTCCTTCCTTCCTTTCTGGGTTTTTTTTTTTTTTTTTGGAGGGGGTTTTGTTACCCCACTGGCATACCCTTTCCCAGGGACTATAAATTTGATATCAAATATGCCCACCATGCCAGAGAGTTTGCCTGGATGGACACATAAGCAAAGAGGTCGAACAACTGAAAACAGGTCAACACCAGAAAAATCCCTAGTCACGTAGCCCAAGGAAACCTCAAGCAATACATATCTACATAGACAAACAGTCCTCAGCCAAGAGTAGCCAACTTGAGGGGATTAGCATGTTTTCCCTAGGTTGAGCAACTGTGCTTCTGGAAAAATCCTACAAGGTGAGGTCCATCTACATAAACTTACACTGCCACCCTTTCCAACAGCAACCCTGAATACTTGCAACCCAGCATAAACCAATCATACAAATGACCAAGTTGCCATTTTTGGCATTCCTTCCTTTGTTGTGACCATTGTTCTTCCCGGGAGAGGGCTTGCCCTCAAGGTATGTTCTGCCCTATAAGTAGTCCTAGTTTTTGAGGGTCTCTTCAGAGAACTCCCCACCATGCTAGCAGACTGGCACTCTGTTAGTTGAGTGATCCCCTCAGCTGTCTCTTTGCTGAGCTCCGTTCTTCTCACCACTTCCCAGACTGAAGACTTCAGGATAGGTGCGGTATCATTACCTCTACATTCCCTTTGCTATATCCCCTATCCATTTTTCACCTCTTTTCCTGCTCAATAGTCCTTGTGTGCGTGAGTGCGTGACACTACATTCATTTAATAAAATTCATTTATTTGGTACATTTGTCTGGCTTTTGCTTGACCTGACCCTGTAAAATTGGGTAAAAGATCCTGTTGGGTTACCCTGCCCCTCGTTTTGCTAATGCCAGTGCTCCGCTAATTTCCCCAACCTTTATAACTTGGAACAAATCAAGGTGTCCCCCATGGGACCCCCAGAAGTCAGGGTAACAGTTTTAAATTATTTTTGTATTATTTAGTTTAGGTTGTTGTTCTCTGCATTGTTTCTCTTGTTTTTTGTGTTTTTTTATTCCCTTATGTCAGAACTTTCCAAACTTTTCAAGTTGGTGACACAGTTTTTAGACATACATCATTTTGCAATACAGTAATTCAGTTTTACTAGCAAACTGGAGGTTAAATAGTGAGAAGGCAGGGGAAAAGAAAGCCTCCTTCCACCCAGTCCTGGCTCCCTGCCATTGTTCTTACCAGGGAAAGGCTCCAACGAGAGCGATGGCAGTGGACCAAGCTTGGGGGGGTTCTTTCTCAGCCAGGGAGGCAACACACTAACACACTACAAGTGACACTAATATGTCATGACACACTGTCTCTTTTCACACCTTACCTTGATCGTGCTACAAACTAGAGCCCTCACGATATTGCCAATATTGCAAGAGGCCCAGTAGAGAGCCCCTTGCAGTCTGCATATGGTAGAGCATTCGTGAGAGAGCACCAGTCCCACATGCCTTGTCCGCATGTCGACGTCCTGGACCACCCCCAGGTCCCACCCTGTCCCCGCCCCACCGCCCCTGATTGGTCAGTGGTTTTTCTTTTTCTTTTTAATTGTTTCGTCAACTATCGTGCTAACGTTAGCACGATAGATCCTGCCAACAGGCTGCTTCATACTACGTTAGTAATGTGCTAACGTGCTAACAATAGCGCCGGGTTTTTTATAAAACAAACACAGTTGGCCGGACCCCGAGGACTACTGTTGTCTCGAGTGTGAGTGGCGACACAGCCCTGGGGTGGCGTCTTGCAGCGACGTGTCATGCAGTGTTCCCTGCTACAATGGGGGCAGCGGCCGGCCTGCTGCTGGGCGGAGCGTCCCCTGGGAGTTGCTCTGTGAGGGACAGGCAGCAGGGACAGCCCACACCCCGTCCACTCCCGGGTCCTTTTCGGAAGCATACCGGACAACGGCTCCGCAGGCCCTCTGGTCGCACGACCGATGTGTGAAAGGGAGGTTATTTTTGTCTTTCAGGCAAAAATAAGAAAACACGCTATCAGCACTATCCATGGCTGTGACAGCACCTGGTTCGCCAGAACACCATGCAGTATGGCGGCTCATGAAGGGGGGAGGGAGTGTGCCTAGTACGCTTTAAAAACATCATGCGAAAAGGGCCCTTGTTTGGAAAGCCCTGCCTTATGTGTTATTATATGTATTTAAATTCTGTGTTTAAAAAAAAAAATTAAAAATTATTTAAGATATTCAGATAATACTGTACCACTAGCAGAAGATAAATAAGACTTGGGATTACTGTGGAACAAAGTGGAAAGGTAGGATCACAGTTGAACATTAAGAAAACAAAAATAATGACCAGAAAATATTTGTACAACTTTAAAGCAGTGAAGATATTGAAATAGCTAGAGATTTCCTATATCTTGGCCCTGTTATTAATCAAAATATAGAAAGAAATCAAAGACAACTAAGACTGGAAAGGATGTCTATGAAGGGACTAGATGGGAACCTCAATGTGGAAAGATGTATTCATTTACTTATCTTTTTGGACAGCCAAAAAGATAAGTAAATGAATGGTAGAGCAAATCAAGCCTCCCTATAAGCCAAGCTGATCAAAATGAGATTGTCATACTCCAGATACATCTTAAGAAGCTATGAATCACTGGAAAAGACAACAATGTTTGGTAAGGTAGAAGACAGTAGGAAAAGAGGAAGACCACATTACAGTCCCTCCAAGCATTCCCACTTTTCCTTCCTGAAAAGATAAAAATATGTAAATAAAATCTTAAATTAGCTTGGGAGTGAATGGAGCCCAAACTTTTACTTTTGTGGTAACAAGAAACTTATCAAAACCAACATTCCAACCAGTACTGTTAAATTCTGAGCACAGAATTTCTCATGACCTTCCATTTTACTCCCTTGGAGTAGAATGCATAGGTCTGCAGTCTGTTAATCTCTAACTTCTCTAACTTCTATGACTGCTCTAGGTAGAGTTCCTGCATTGACCAGGAGGTTGGATTGGAACGCATATGGAGACTGAACCCCAGTTCAGCAGGAAAAAAAAAAAACTTAAAAGGCATCCGCTCACGTAAAATCCATGAGCATGCTTATCTCAGTGTTGGATCACAACGGCACCTCTTTCAGCACAATATTATGCATGACGTCTCAAAAATAAACCCTATAAACCTTTGACAATATCGTTCTCTATGAGCCTCCCCTAGTTTTGAGATCCTTGCGGGAGAACTTTCTTTTAGTCCTCCACTTTCAGAAGAATATCTGGTGAGGACATATTGGAAGGTCTTCTTGGTGGCAGCTCACAGTCCGTAGAATTCTTTCGCACAAGTGTATAGGCTCAGTGGTGTAGCTTGGAGTGTGTAGAGGAGGGGCGGGGGCAAGTGGAGGGATGGGGAGCAGGGTTATGGTGCATGGGAGTGTGGCAATGGCACATGGGGGTAGGGCTACAGTGCATGGAGGAGGGCAAGCAAGGAGCTGTGGCACCCCCAAAAAATTGCTTTCAGGGGCACACTGCCTGCATCACCTCCATGTCCCTACGCTTGCCCCCAGTCAGCAGACAGAGACCTTTCGATTTAGACAGAATTTTGGCTATTACTAGTAGCCACAAGAAGGTCTTTTAATGAGTGGACTGTACTTTTATTTTCATTATTGCATTTAAATGCTTTTAAACTGGTTTAAATTAGTACTGCTTTTAACAGAATAGTTTGTTTCAATGTTTTAAACTTTTTTCCTCTGTATTTTGTTTTATAATTATGTTGTAAGTTGTTTGAGTTTCATAGCGAGAGAAAAGCAAGCAAGCAAAGAAATAAAAAAAATATGCAGGCCCTTTTAGTTCTACATTCTTTCCTGCCGCCTTGGTCTGTTCGTATTTATGCAGAAATTTAGGCACATCGTAATTTGGCAATCCTAGATAGATGCGTCAGTCAGAAAGGACAGAAAGACACAATCTTGTTTAGTAAATCAGAACAGGAAACCTTTTTAATTCATCTGTCTGCAATTTCATCCCCTATTTAATGCTTATCATGCCTCCAGATTTCATCAAGCCATGTGAAGAAACAGGAATTTTACTGTTGTTTGTGTTTCCCAGTGGAAGAGAAGGTAAGGAGCAGTGATCTAGTGCCCTCATCCAGATGATCTGGTTCTAGGCTCTAGATTGGGATTTGGATTGAGGCATGATCTCAGTTGTCAATAGCCCCAAATTAGACTCAGAGCCCATGAACACATCTTGGTGATGCTGCTGCTGCTGCTGATGATGTTAGTGGAATCCATCATTTTTCAGAGAAGTATCTCTGCTTAGACATTTTTCTACAGTGTAATCCTACCCAACATTAAATTCCATTGAATTCATTGGGTAGACATATAGGATTGCTATCAAAATGTCGAGCAATCTACTTTATTATTGTAAAAGTTACAAAGTACTGAAAATACATTGACATTAATTTAATTAGATAATAAAACCAACATCTATTGGCCTATGAAGTTCAAATATATTTTCGTGTTTGGATAGAGAGAAAAATCATCCAGCAAAACAAAGTTGTTATAAGCATTAAAGAAACACTCCCTATCCTAGTAATGAACATGTTGATTCCTGGTTTATATTTTCTTTGTTAGACTTTGAGCATCAGAGTGCCTGAGATAGTCTCTGCCATTTATCTTGGTTGATATAATAAATAAATGTCACAGCATGCCAAAGCACTGAGTGCAATCTGATCTGCTTAACAGGAGATACAATAAACACTGATTGACAATATAGTTTCAGAGCCATGGATTAACCCAAATAATACTGTGCCACTGTAGGGTCACTTCATTGATCAGTTACATTGGTTAAATCCTACTGAAGAAGATGGAATTGTGTCAAGCTAAGTGATGTGTGTCAACAGCCTCCCTGAAAAATGTGTTGTTGCATACATTTATGGTCTGGTGGTGACAAAAGATGTAATACAGCTTCAAGAAACTCAGAGGTACTTAACCATTGACTTCGATGGATGAGAAGCTGCTCCCACTATCAAAACAAGGTTTAAATACCATGTTGATAAGTTAGATCTTAATGAAACTCGGTGTTTTTTGTTTTGTTTTGTTTTTTTTTCTCAGTTATCTACCATGGGCTGCACTACTCTCAAAAATGCATGTCTCAAAAAACTTTTTAAAAAATGGCCAGATGTCTACCTTCAGTTTTGATTTTTGGAACTTCAGTGGGTTGGCCTGAGTTTGAACCTATGATGTATGTAAAGGTCTCCTGGAGGACTCCAGGAAGGGGGAAATGGCAGATTTTTTTCTTTTTGCAAGGAGTCATCAAAGGGGTACAAAAACAGCCTTAGGGAGCCGCATGAACCCACTGCACTTTGTCAACCCACAAGTTAAGATTTTATACTACATTTGTAATGTTTTTATATGGTCCTATGTGATGCTTCACAAAGATTCTCACCCAAAGTGTTTTTTTTTAAATTTAGACTATATCACAACTAACTAACTAACTAACTAACTAACTAAATAGGGCTTGCATGGGTCAATATTTGTGAGTCATACCAGCTTCCTTGGCCATTCATCCTCCTCAATGAATTGGAGAGAGGAGAGATGGAGCAGAGAAGGTCCCTTACTGTATATTAAGATTTTTAGAACACTGTTTCTTTAAAAAAAGAAGAAGAAGGCCCTTTCTGCATGCGGTTATTAAGGCGGGCCAATGTGTCTTGCCACAGAGGTCTTCTGCACGTCGGAGAGGACTAGGTTCAGTTTATTTACCTTCGTTCTGCATGTAATTCCGACTAAATGCACCCCCATGTGGTGGTAAAGTGCGCTATTTGAAAACTGGAAGAAATCGGTTTTCCAATTTTCCAGATTGATCCGATTCATACTTTCACAGTGGTGCAGACACGTACCTTTGCACCAATGCAAATTGGTGGTCAGGGAAGGGCTCATGGGAAGGGCCAGGGGTTAGTACGGACTTTTGCATGTACGCATGTACACAATGATGTGCTAAACCATGCAAAAAGGGGGGGGCAATCACAGCCAACTGGTTGGAGTGAGGGGAGTAGTGAGAGTGGCCACGGCAGAGGCAGTGTGGATTCATGAACTCACACTCCTCTGAATCAGAATGGAACATACGCAAATGAGGGAAATGAGGGAAAGTCCGCCTTGTTTCGAGCCCAGAAAATCCAGTAAGAAACAGCATGAACCGATTCACCAGCTTCGTGTGGAAAGGGCCAGAAGAAGAAGAAGAAGAAGAAGAAGAAGAAGAAGAAGAAGAAGAAGAAGAAGAAGGGGAAGAAGATATGTCCATACAGGTCTCACAATATCCAGAACCAACAGTGAGCAAACAATCTGAATGATATTGACCAAATAATGTAGAATGTCATGCAACTTTCTTCACCCTCTCCCTCTCCTTACCAACCTGTATAGGGATTGGAGAGGCTCTGATTGGATGCTAAAAGAGCAACAAGAGATACCAACCCAGTAACAAGAGAAACTCTCTGTTGTGAGGTTTCCTTCCACTAGGCTGGAATAGTCCAAATTCAGTAGCAATTCTAAGATAAACACTGGACAGTTTCAAAATTTTCAGGAATCCAGGATCCTAGAATTTCTTACTATCTAAAACCACAATGTGGTGTAGACTTCCCAAGAAAAGTTACTTCCTCTAGCTAAAAGAAAAGCTCTCTTTTCTCCTCACCTATCTCAATTAGTATAATCCATCAGATAACCATATGCATTTTATTGCAGATGCAATCCAGCTTTTTATGAGTGATCGTATAAGAAAGTAGAGAAATGGAGTGAGCTTGTTTCTGCTTCTCCAGAGGGGAGGATCCAAACTAATGTATTCAAACTACAAGAAAGAAGATTCCACCTAAACATTAGGATAAAATTAGGGATGGGATGAATCCAGAATTTTTTGAATCTGAATTCGGATCCGAATCCCTGGAAAGTTCTGGGAATCCATCTCAAATCTTTTGAATCCTTTTTTATAAAAGGGTTTAAAAAGCAAGGGAAAGAAAACACTTACTGAAAAAATGTTTTTGAAGCAGAATTTGACATCTTTGTTTAATGAAAAACAAATTAAATAATAGTTTTCTCTTTCAGGAAAACATACCCATACTTCTTATTAAGAAGATACAAATGCAATTGACATGTTCATCTACTACATGAAGTACATAACTCCTGAGTCTCTGATTCTTTCCACACAATTAAGAACAATCAAAAACACGTTACTTTTAAACTTGTTGGAGTCCTATTTCAGAGCAACATAAACAAACAAAAAAACATAGCTGAAACCTTTAATGCAGATTTTGGCTCAAAAACACCAGCATTCTAACTCACTCTGGATCTAACCTGCTGAGTTTTTTTATCAGCTACAACACTTGATGTGCTGATGTGTGTGACAGGCACAAGAAGATCAGTCGCTCCTAAGAAAACAATTACAAAACAAAACAAAAAGCAAGGATAATCTTGGGCAAGACACACTCCCTCAGCTTAGCAAAAGCCTAGGCAAAGGCAAACCTCCCTCTGAAGAAATCTGGCCAGGACAATTGTCATAGTTTTGCCTCAGGATCTCCTCAGATTGAAAATGACATGAAGGCCCTTTCTTCATAAGTAGGAAAATGTGGGTTAATCTCACATTTTCCTGCCTGTGTAAACAGGGCCACATACTACAGTAAAGAGATAATGCAAGTCAAAACTAAATTTTCTTTGCATAGTTCCTTATGGCATCCTGGAGTTTGTAGTTTGATGATGCGCCAGTACACTTTGGCAGAGAAGGCAGTGACACCTTGTAAAACTACAAACCCCAGAATTGTATATGAAAGAGCTTTGCTAGGAAGCTATGCAAAGGAATCTTTCAGCTGTCCTTGAAAATTCAAGAAGACTGTACCTTCCAGTTGCAGGAATACCTATGAGGTATTTCAAGTCAAGCATCAAGTCCAGTCTCAGTTCTGCACCCTGCAGTCTCCAGTCAAGTCTCAAGTCCTGCAATAAGGCACTTTTTTAAAAAAAGCCCCTAGTCCAGTCTCAATCCTCTACCCTCAAGTCCAGTCTCAAGTCCTTCAAGGGACTTTAAAGTCAAGTCTCTACTCCAGTCTCAATAATTCCCAATCTCTACCCTCCAGTTTCAAGTCAAAAGATTAATTATATTACTTTGCAGAGGGAGGAAGCCACAGGCACAGGCAGCCCCAGCAGGCACAGGCAGTATGAGTGGGCACAGGCAGCCTTCGGCATGCGTGCATGGCTTTATGCCACAATTTTCACATGCCCAGGTGCCCACCGGCCAATCAGGCTTTTGGCAGGCCCCAGAGGCCCCAGTTTTTAAAAGTTAAAAACAAATTTGGTTGGTGGATTTGGAAGATTCGGTTTGCCATTTTGGCGTGGGGATTCAGATTCACAAATCCCCAAGGACTCAAGGGTTTGGTGGGCCCATCCCTAGATAAAATGTTCTGATGGTGAGAGCTGTTTGACAGTAGAATAGGCTCCCACAGAAGGTAGTGGACTCAATTTCATCAGAGGTTCTTAGACAGAGGTTGGAGGCTACCTCTCAGGGTACAGTAGCAGTGGATTCCTCACTGGCAGGGTTTGGATCCAGATGGCCCTTGAGATCCCTTCCATATCTACAGTCCATGATTCTGTGCTATTTGTCTACCTACTTGAGTAGAGCATATGGATACTGGGCAAAGAAATCTGTTTTTGCATTTCATATTTTGTTTTCAAAAATATGAAGGTTGCTCCATATGTATATGTATGACATCAGGATCATGATATTTCAGAAGGGGTTGGTTAAGTTTCTCTGTCCCTGGCACTGTGATAACAACCAAGAATATTTTATTCAATCTGAAAGTCATTCTGATATCTAGTTTGGAGAGAACCAAAGGTGGCTGGTAGCTGCTATAGCAACGGGTGGTGAATGCACTCATGGGTTGAATCTGAATTTAAGGAGCAGTCCGAGATACCAGAGTGCTCCATTATAACATGGAAGCTACCAGTTGCTCCAACCACCACTGGAAGAAAGATGCCACTAAAGTTAGCAGCAGCTTTCCTTGCAGGGTGATTTTTTGGGGGAGAAAAGCAAGGGGTGGCAGGAGTTAAACACATCCTTCCTATACACCATAGCCATGATCCTGATCCGCTTCATATTTACTATTTCTTCTTAAAAGCAAGATAAGTATTACTGTAGCAGCAAACCTCCAACATGACCAATGGGCTGGTCTGTATAAGCTTTGAGGTCCCTTCCAACTGTATGATTCCATGAAATATTCCTTGGGATAACTAGTTTGGCCCATCTCAAAATTATCTCAAGCACATCATAAACCTGGAAATGGCTTTCCAAAGCTTTTAGCAAGCCCCAAACATGTGTTCACTTTTTCCGTGTTACCATTGCCTTTCCTTAATGTTCTGGTACCATGGACAACTGGACCACCATAAATAAAGATGTGTCTGAATGTTTCCCATGCTCCTTACCTCAGTTTTTAGCTGTGAAGGAAAGAGAGCTGTCCTGGTGCAGCAGGAATGATCTGGCTAAAGAGAAACACAGGATATTATTCCTCTTCCTTTTGTATACTGAGAACTCATTTCTGGTTTTCCCCCCTTCTATGCCAAGCAGAATTGGCTGTGAACATGTGCTGCATGGCTAAGGGAGATTGGACATTTTTCCACAGTAGTAATTCATGCAGCTGCTGCTATATTCAAAGGCCTTCACCCTTTCTCCAATAGCAAGTAACCTGTGATATCAATGCTAGTCTGCTTGGCAGGCTGCAAAATTCTACATATAGCTTGTTGCTTGGTATGAAGTATGCCATCCTGGGGAGCCATTTATAGCTAGGAGAGGAGATCCAGAAGAGAAATCTGTGTGTGCAAAGAGACTTTTGTGCATGGTTATCCTTTGTTGGATTCAGACACCTGCATACAAAGACACAAATGTTTCAAGGACCAGAAAGCAGCTGATAAGAGTGCTCTGACCAAGAAAACTGGATGCAAACATTACCCTATTTATTTTCAGGGTTTTAAAAAAGGAAATCCAGCAGTGTTGTTTTTTTTTAAAGGAAGATATTTTCAACAGCCTCCAGAGAGACTGCTTTATACTTTGCTACCACGGAGACAATATATAGTTCTGTCCCTTGATGAAAGGTAAGAATGTGACAGATGAACTGGCAGAAATAATTAGATAAAATACTACATGCCAGTGGAGCTGCTGGAACTCTAATTAAAAGGCAGAAAAAGATATGCTCACTAATGCTGCTCCATGCTTAGTTTCAAAACAATGTCTTATCTTCTCTTTGTTATCTTTCCACAGCACAAGGATTGGATTCAGGTTTCTAAAGCAAATCTGAAATACCTCTAATATGGAAGCAATTGGAGCAATGCTTGATAATCTAGTGTATATAGGGATCAAATAAATCTGTGTTGTGCATATAGTCACCAAGAGTCAAGGAATATACTAGCCTGACCACTGAGAGGGCTTCTCTTTCCCCTTACCAATTGCCAGATGGGGCAAGTGAAGACCTTTTCCTCAAATCAATTTTTCCAGTTCATTTTTAAGAACATTATTTTGAACACACATCCATTAGCTACTTCTCAGGGTGTGTGTGTGGACCACACAGATGCAGGCTTAGTTTTCTTCATAAAACACATACAAAGTAGCTTTACTTACAAACACTAACAATTTCATAACAGGGTAAAGGACCCTGTAACATGTTCTCTTCAAATGTGAAGGGGAGAGAAATCTGCGGACTACAAAATGGAGGACAAACAAACTTGGACTGCAGATTAAGTGATACAGGAAGAGAAAGGGTGCAGCTAAGACCAAAAAAAGTAAAATCACATGTGTGCATGCTATACCTAAACACTTAGGACTTTATCACACAATAGGTTTGTTACATGATTCAACTGACTCAGTTCCATGTTTGATCTTTCTTTATCATATGACTCCATGACTTTCCTGTTGTTGCAGTCCATTTCCATCATTATCAGATTGCATCTTAAAAAAAAACAAAAAACAGCATGTGCTACATAGCATTGGCATGAGTAGGAAGGTGGGGTCAGCAAAGCAGTGCAGAAGATTGATTGCGGGAATGTGCGTTACCAAGCAGCACCACAATGTTATTGCAGAGAAGATGTGAAAGTGATTGTTTCCATGTTGGTTATGTTTCCAACTGCTTGAAAACATGATTGCTGTCAGGCAACAGGCTGGTGAGATAAAGCACTTAGAAAGACTGGCAAACTAGCAGCTACTGAGTGTAAGCAGGCTATAGTTTGTATCTCTGACACTCAGGATGTGAAGAAATTGCTCTGAAAAACTCATGGGCAATAATAAACTGAGAGGAGGGAAAGAAGCAAGATTTAGCTCTCCTCACATAGCAGGGAGATCTCTCTACTTTTTGCATAAGGCATAGAAACTGTGCAGTCCTCCTGAGGTTGTTGAACTGCATGTCCCAGCATTACTAATCAGCACAGCAAATAGTGAGGAATGCTGGGAACTGCAGTTCAACAATATCTGGGGAGTCCCACATGTCCCATGCATTTTATGCAAAGAGAGATATGTGAATACAGTACATAGAATTTTTAAAGACAACATAAGACTTCCATGAGAGAGAGAGAGAAAAGAGTTGATTTCCCAGGGGAAAGTCCTATAATAATGTGTTGAAATCCCTTTCAGATTAAGGGTATCTCTTTTTGTATGCGAGAGAGCTCCTTCAGTGGATCAAGCCTAATACTTTCCTCAGTAATGGAGATGAAACTTTGAACCTCCTTTAGATATATTGTTATTCCAAGAATGCATAGCTTCATAATTGTTCCTGCAATTATAAAACAGAGCTAGGCTAGTGAATTTTCCTGCTATCAGGTACTAACAACATGTGGATAAGAAGAACAGCAATCAGTCAAGGATTAGTAAAACACAATGATGGCTCCTTCAGTCCCTAGCATCCTTGATAGAACCTCATGCCACAACCACATTAATTAGCAGTGATTTTTCATATCTTCTCATGCCAGACAAGATACAGTCTTCAGGGCTGATGCAAAATCCATGTATAATGTCTCGGGGGGGAGAAGAAAAGAAAAACATACCTTCGTATTTTCTTAATGTAATCATGAAGGCCTCTATTCAGGTACGAATAAAGCAAAGGAATGAGTTAGGGGAGGCATGCCTCAGTTACAGAAGACCCAGTTCATTTCATGATGAAGAACAGGGAATATGACTTTGAATAAAATAAGGATGAGAAATACTCATTAGAAAGAACCCTGAACTGAAAGGCTCTGTAATTTTTATGCTAAATAGGGGTGGGTAAAATATGGCCCGTGGGCAGCAGGCAGCTCACCCTCGCAGGTCCCTGGTGCAGCCCTGCACCACCACGGCCCAGCCCTAGGGTCCCCAGCTTTCAGAGTTTGGCCGCCCTCACTCCCTTTCAACCTTACACCGTTCTCAAGACTTGTCCACCTTTCTCCAATCCTCAGGAGAAGTGGGGAGGAGACCTCAGGGTGAGAGTATTGCCTTGAATTGAATCAGTCTTTATTGTACTGTCACAGACCCTTAAAACACAAAATATCCATCATATAGAACAGAATAGAAAAGCTAAACAATATAAAACAAACAGGAGTAATAGCTATTCAAGATTTGTTTAAATATTTTAAAAACATAATAGGCTTAATATCATTTTATACAATTTAAAATGCAATATCAATTCAAGACTTATTTCAAAATTTAAAAAACATAACGGGCTTAATATCATTTGATGTAATTTAAAAAGGAGAGAAGTAGTACATATGTGTCTCAATCACAGTTTTATGAGTCCTGGCAGCAGAAAAAAGGAACTTTGCAACTGTTTCTGTTACACAGATAAAGAGGGTCTTCCAGGGAATTTAAGTAAGAGAGGTGTAATTAATCTCAATCTCTCGTCTCTGTAAAAATTACAAAAGAAAAATACATGGGATAGAAACTCTACTAATCCATCTCCCTCTGGACAAACACATTATTGGTAGGGAATTCCCTGGAAATGACCATCCAGCATAGCAGAAGGAATGACATTAAGTCTAGCTTTAGAAAAAAAAAAAAGGTATTTAGATATGCTCAAATTTGTCTTTAAAATTACATTTGTTTGCTCACACACACATGCTCTCCCCCTCCCCATAAACATTCTTGATAAGGCTTAGTCCCCTGCTGCTAAAGGCTGCCTTGGAATGCCTAATCTAGACTGCCGTTATTAAAAGCAGTGCTTGCAAATGGATTGAAAACGGAGCTGGGAAAAGATGTGCCACTGCCCCCCATTCAAGAAAGAGCTTAGAAAAACCTCATTTCCAAATGAAGAAATATTTTATCATTTGCTAGATTGGGTGTTTATTATTTGTATCAAACACTTTGTGCAACTGTATTTGATAACAACACGGGGAGTTTCTAGCTCTACAGTTTTATTGTTAAAATCTCATGGTTTGTGATGCTCCTGACCTGGCAACCCTACTCACCCTATTTTTTAAAAAAAAAATACTAGAAAAGGTCCCCCATATCCTCTAGGGTGCATGGGGGAAATTTCACTATTTTTTTTTTAAAAAAACTCTCCTGAGCTCAGGGGTTTATCTACAGGGGGCAAAATGAGGGTACCGCTCTCCCAAATAGGAATTCTTCCTTCCATGAAATTTTCCATGAACTCCCAAATTTCTAGCATTGTAGTAACTTAAAACTTTAGCTGAGCTTTTAATAATAAAGTTGAGGTATTCCAAGAAAAGGAACAGGTAAAATTACTGAGGAAATGTTAACACAACAGATAGAAGAGTTCAAGGTGTGAGTGATTTTCAGTATCTCACTGTCTCCAATGTTAACAATCTGGGGACAGAAGGGAATTTTTGTTACTAACAACGGCTTCCTTTTGCCTTCCTCCTTTGCCACTGCCCTATCTGAATTAATTTAGGCTGAAGATAACTTTTTTTCAAAACCAGAAGTAATTTCTAGACACTTTCAGTTTCTGGGGGAAAAGGGCCCCTTCTTGGCCTAAATCACAAGGGGTAGAGAGAAATTGAAGGACCCAAGTGGCCTTTTTCAATTCTTTAGTATATTGAGAAGGAAGCATGGGGCAAGGTACAGCCTTCCAAGTTCAAGAAGGGGAAAAGATTACCCCTAAAGCTCTGGAAGTTGCCCACTCTTGACTCTAAGGAAATAATGTCATTTCCACACTACACCGTTATAGTGCTATTATTCCACTTTCAACATCCTGTGGAATTCTGGGATTTGTAGTTTACTGAGGCCAAAGATTTCTCTGGCTGAGAATTTGCAGTGCCTCTCCCTAAACTGCAAACCCCAGGATTCTATAGGATATTGAAAGTGGAATAATAGCACTATAATAGTATAGTGCAGAAATGGCCACATGTCTTCATACATAGGTAAACATACATGTAATTTTGTATATGAGCATATGCAAATTTGGGTGTTTAAAGCAGTGTTACTAAATTTTCAAAAACCTTTTCTTGAAGGAACTCTTTGCCTGTACTCTCAGGAAGGTACACATCCATTTTCTCTGACATCTGCCACAAAAACGTACAGATCTCTTTTTTGCAACTGTGGAACAGTCCCATTACAAATTGCGCTTATTATCTTGCCCTGCCCTTTGCCCAATCAATTAGGTTTCAGGATGGAAATCACACTTGGGGTAATTTGTAATGCTTCTAGCCTAGATTCCTAGCACTTTTCAACTGTAGTGCAGACTGTATCAAGAATCCAAGTGTGTCTGCAATATCTCCCTTGATAATAATATACAGCCTGTATTGGCTGAAAGATAAAGAGCAAATTCACTTACTTAATTACTTAAAATATTTATGTTCTGCCCAATATCCAAGAATCTTAAGGTGGCATCCAATAAAATCTATTTAAATAGTTTCAGACAGTAATATAGTAATAACACTTTATTTGGACTAAAAGCATATTAAACAATGTGACGAGTTAAAACAGTTTAAAATCAGTTAAAACACTGTAAGGCAATTTAAAATGACGTACACGTTCAGATGTAAATTATATCAGTTTGGTCCCAAAGGTTTCAGTAAAAAGCCATGTTTTTACTTCACTCCAAAATAACATCCACATTGGTGTCAATCAGGACTTTAAGGAGAAGACAACTGGGATGCCAGAATGGTGAAAGCTCACTCTCCCACACTGTATTGCCCCCACTGGTGGGACACAGGAGAGGACCTCTCCATGAGACCTCATTGCACAGGAAGGCATACACAGAGGGAGGCAGTTCCTCAAGTGTCAAGGTGCCAAGCAGTTTAGGGCCTCAAAAGTTCCCTAGCATCTTGAATGCAGTCCAGAAGCAGATTGGCAGCCAGTGAAATTCCTTTGTTGACTCCTGTATAGAATTCTGATCAATAGTCTATCTGCTGCGTTTTCCACTAGCTGCAGCCATCATCAGGAGCAGCCCCATGAGTACGTTACAGGAAGTTCATGGAGTATTTTGGCTAAGCTATCCCCGTACAGCAAAGGCCATAGCTGGCAGAATAATTAAAGTTGATCTCAGATATCCCAAGGTTTGGGATCCACCTGCACCTCCAATAACAGAGATGGATCTACATATACTCCCAAGCTACATACATTCTCCCTCAGATCAGAACCTCATTCAGGACAGGATTTTTGCCCAAATCCTATGCTGGAGAACTACTGATCAGCAGATTCTTAAGATTAGGTTTCAGTGTATTCTTCCTTAGCTCATTACAACAGCTACTGGTCCAGCACCAGCAGAACCTCAGCCACCTTGAGGACAAGGAGGAATAGAGGTGAATATCATCAGCATACCCACTGCACCTTGCCCCAAAACTCCATATCAGCCCCCTTTGATCTAAGAGGCATGGAGTTATAAATGCATCCAACACCACTGTTTCAAGAATAAACATGTTAAGTACATTCCTTTTCATGTGCTCAAAACAGTCCATCCTGTCTTGTTTCTTCAAGGAATTTTTACCATGAAAATCAGGGGACGAATCTTCATGATTTAACAGAACCACATGAGGAGTGCATAAAGCACATGGAGAATATATAAATATAGCAGCTTTCCCATTTGGAGATAGGCTTGTGGCAAAATTCAATCTTGTTCTCTCGTTACCATTTAGGAATACAGTACAGTTCCTGCCATTGTCTACTGACAGAGGCCCTTTCCTCACGGGGGGGCCCCGAAACGGGGCCGCGCACGCAGGGGTGGAGCTTACCCGCGAGCGGGTTGCTCTGTCCCTCCAAAGAGTGCGCATCCGCCGTTCCAAACACCGCCAAATTTCGGCGGCGCTTGGCGGCGCCCAGTGGTGCCCAAAATGGCGGCTGGCGGCTTCCAGTAGCGCTCCACCAATTAGGACAGCGCGCCAGCCGGAAGCCCGCCCCCGGGCAGATCTGCAGGGATGCGCTACCGCGTCTCTGCAGTTCTTGACCGGAGGCTGCTATGGGCAGCGCGAGTAAGTTTTATAAAAACCACTTTTGAAGGTGGGTTTTATAAAACTCACAGCGCTACCTCCGGGGCTGCGCTAGAGCAGTTTGAGGTCTAGAACCTCACTTTTTTTAACTGCTCTAGCGCAGACCCCGGTGAAGAAGACCTCTTGGAGAGGTCGCCCTAGCGTGGGCAATATGCCCATGTGGAAATGGCCAGAGTTCCCAAGTAGGGCACATGTGCTGAACCCCAAGATTTGGTGGTGGTTCTGTCAGGATCCATTATCACAGAACTTCACTTTCAGATATCCCTAATCCATAAAAGAGAGAGGTAACAGACAACAGAGAAGGTTTCTTTTTTGGAACCTGAAGAATGACTGCCAACCACAATAGAAAATACTGGGCTAGATACTCTCACCTAGTTATTGGAAACATTGCATTCTGCCAGTTGTCTTAGGGTGATGGTAGATAAAAGGACGTGAACAAGTCTGAAATAATTTAAACTGTACTCGCTCTTAAGACATCCAAAGCTTTCTTCATGAGATAAAACTCTCCTGATTTATATGAAAATCATTCAGGCATTCCTTCAATGACCATGTAAACAAAATTCTTTACATTTAAACACGTACAACAAACTTTACTGGTACCTCTGTCTGAAATATTTAAGATCCTGATTGAATATATCCTTCCCTTTCCCCCTTGTGAAAAGTAACCTAAGACCTCAAAAAAGAAGAGGCTTTAAGTAGCAGAGTTCCTGGAAATATGATTCATGTGTATGACACTCATTGATGAAAACCAGGCAAATTGCATTAGTCTCTGATACACCCAATAAAAGGAGCTACCCCCTCCAATCCCATTCAAGCTGTCACTTTGGCAGCCATGTTGTCTCTGATTAATTAAGTCTATTACCCAAAGAAATCAGTCAATTGTTCCTTCAATTGAGTGTAAAAGAAATTTCAAACAATTCCTATAGAAAAAAAGGGCTTTAATCTGATATGTAAATACAAATGCTTTGATTACATTCATTACGGCCTGGGAATTATTTCATATAGAACATGATAAAATCAAAAGCATTGCTTTATAAAAGAAAATTAATATGTTTATAATAAGACTCCAAATCATTATTTTTAGAAAACAATAAGAAGCGTTTTAACTGCAAGTGATTATTCTCCAGGTGATTATCAGTATTGTTCTCACACATGCGATTTACCAGAAGTCAAATATGAGTGGAGTTCTTCATAAGAAAAGAACTAGAAAATTTAATCCTCAACATTGAATACAGAAGCTCTCTGATGGTTTTCAAAAGTCCCCTGGATCTCAGAAAATACTAAACATTTCAAGACAAACCGTGAGATGGGATGATGGTAGGTGCGTTATCAAAATATTTCTTCTTCAGTGCTGAATTCAAGTGGAATATTCTATATTCTAAATTACTCATAATATTCTATATTCTAAATTACTCATAAATAAAGACAACAACAAACAATGTTGAAATGAAAGAAGTGGTTATTGGCTTAGCTCAATGACCTATTCCATCAGTTCCCATTGTAGCCAATTTATGGGATTATTGAAGAACTCAGCAAAGACCCTGCTGTCCACGCTCCCCAGCAATTTGTGTTCATATGCATATTGGCACTGATACTGGTGATAAGATATACCATTATAACTAGCAGCCATTGATATAGCATTGTTCTCCATTAACACATCTAACCCCTTTTGAAAACTAGCCCAGTTGGTGGACTTCTTCATAGTTCAGCAACGTGTTCTGTCAACATGTTCTTCCTTTTTCTGTCCTGAATCTCCCACCATTCAGCCCCATTGTTTGATATTGGTTTCTAATATTCTAATATTTCTAATATCTAATACAGCATGCATAATTGTAACAATTTTATTGTGTTCCACTCTTATCTTGCTCTTCATCTGAGCTAAGAAGTCCCAAACATTGCATTCTTTCCACCCAGGAAAATTTTTCAGTCCCTCTGACCATTTTAGTTACACTTTGATCAGAATTGTACACAGTATTTCTAATGCTGTCACATAATAACTTCATGATATTGGCAGTTTTATTTTTGTTTCCTTTCCTAATGATCCCTGTGGGAAAGCCACATTACATTCAGAATTCATTCCTTTGCCAACTATCAGAAAATTATAGCCAAATTGGAGACCTAAAACCAGTTTAATCCCACCAGAGTCAATCCCACAGAACAATTGAATAATTAGGTGCCTTGATTTGATTCAGACTTATGTATATGTAGAGAAGGAGCAGGTTGCTATGCATTCTATACATAGAAGCCTCTTTCTTGATGAAAGCTTCTTAGACACATAAAATGATGCTTTTGTGGAGTGGAAAAAATCAAATTGATATTCACTACTAATGGCTACACATGAGGCTGCTGGATCAGTTTTGACAATTCTGATTACTATTCTGGAGAAGGTGGTGAGACTGAATAAAGGCTTCCCTACTTATCTGTGGCCAAGACATGATTATCACTCTTGAAGTGTTTACTAGCTGTAAGCAAGTATCCTTGTGAACATCTTTCTGGATAGCAGCATCTGCTTAATTTCCTTCTACAATGTAGAAGATGTAATATAGCAAGATTGTCCTGATCATACATGCCCAGGAGTGTAACTTTAATCCAGGAAAACAAACAATGAAAAACCATGCCAGTTGAGTAATACACAGGCCTGTAAGAGCAGAAACATGGTTATAGAAGTCTAGGATCTAGGCATGAAAACAATCTGAATGGGATCAAATGCCAGTCAGAGAGCTACCAAAACGAAGAGTCTGAGGAGGAAGATGAAATTCAGAAAAGGTAAGAGCACAGACTGTTGCACAATGCCAAATGGAGGTTGTGGAGTAGTTGTTTGCAGCACAAAAATATCCTTGATTGTTCCAATTGATAGACAGATGTAACTCAGCACAAGGGACCTAATTATTCCAACACTGACCATGCTCTTCCCTGTGCTTTTATTTTACTCTATGACATTCCAAGGGATGAAAGAGCTCAGCCTCCAGCTGTTTCTCTTCAAGGTCTAGCTATGATGATCTAGAGTCTGCTTTCAAGTCAGGCCTGCTGTCTCTAAGACATAGCTACCAGCTTCTCCTGGATATGATTGCATCCTGTTATTTAGACTCACCTGTTACCTCAATACATATGGGACTTCTGAAAGGTCCTCTATTCATATCTGCAATTGAACGTAAAAATGGAAATGAATGAATTGCAAAATATAAGCTAACAAGAGGTGGGTAACTTAGTGAGAACCTCCACCAGTGTCTACAGGAGCACTGCTAAGGAGGCCAGCTGGAAGACTCCAAGTTCCATTTAAATGTGTTTTATTGTGGGAAAATAGACATGTACGCACACAAAAATCATCACACATGCACACAACCAAACAAGGTTAACTAAAAAGGAAGGAAGGAAAATGGATAGCATAGATAGAAGAGGTCAGGTGATAATTACCAACCATAGAGAAGCGTAGAAGGATGAAATGGCTTGGGCTTGTTCCCAAGGACAGTACCAGTCAAAAGTCAGAGCAACAAAGTGGGTCCTTGAAATTGAAGTACTGCCAGGAGGTACAGTACTTCAGTACAGAGTCTCTTATACCCAAAAACCTGCCCCAAAGACATGAGGTGCTGATGACTTTCGTTTATGCTGCAAACTCCATTGTCTACCCAGTCTACCTGGGCAGACAATGGAGTTTGTGGAGTAAACAAAAATGGCCAGAATGGGTTGATGGTTTTAATCTGTGAAGGAAATATGTTGATGATACTGGCATGCAGGTGACAAAGGCTTTGATGACTGTCTGTTTGAGGACAAGATAAAGAGGTGGAAGATGTTTACTAAGGAAGAAAGACAGGAGAGTTTCCATAGGAAATGCACACAGCAGGGGTCTTGCCTCTGCCTCTGAATTTGCCTATTGTTTTCATTGAGAGGATTAGCTTAGAGTCATTAAGTCAGGCTGTAAGACCTGGCCATACTAGGGTTACCTTTTGGCCTGCTATCCAGCCAGTTTCCCTTTTCCACATGGCCTTTCAGCCATAAATGTGTATAATTTATATTTTATGCCTATTAAACATATTTGCCAATTAATATATTTGGCCAATTATACCATATCAAAGCATGGAAGTGTGCAGCTGCTAACACACTCCTTCCTCTTCCTTGTATGAGCTCTCCTTCAGGTAGGGCACAACAAAGATAGCTAATCACACCCAGTGGCAATAAACAGCTTCCACATCAGAAGCATAGGGAATCCATTTTTGATTTTATATATACTTTAAAAGAGCTGTCCAAGGTATTGAACCTATTAAGGGGAACCTAACCCCTTTGGTTCCCTTTATTATGCATGCCAGGGTTCAAATGTCTTGCTGTCATAGTATTGGTTCTGTGGGTCTGAGAGCCTGAGAACATTTTCTTTTATTATAAGTATAGAAATAAGTATTGTACCTCAAGGTCAGTTCTACTGAGATGTCTCTTGGACAGCTTTCCAGCCAAGAAACAGCAAATCTACCGCAAAAGTTCCTTGACATGGAATTCTGGAGCAATCTTAGGTCATGAGAAACATTCTGGGGATTTTTGTCAACCTCAAAAAACTCATTTATCCTTCCAGGAAGAAAAAAAGGTGTGTATTTTGAGCTAAGCAGGAACCCTCAACATCACCCTCAGTTACCTCATTGAAGTCACCTCCAATCCTCAATTTTGCTTTAAGATGACAACTTGGTCATAAATTAAAATTAATCTATGTTTAAGTATACCACTTCATGGGTGATATTTCTGGACTATTCTATTTGGGATAATTGCATGAAAAGATTAATATTATTATTGCTTTGATCAAAGCAATATGTTCATCATATGTCCTTGAGAAAGGGTTGGAGAGATGGCTGAGACAGACATGCCTTTCCACTATATATATCAGTATACTGCTTATTATTATTTTTTCCATCACTGAGATTAACCATTCCATCCCCTATGAATAAATATAATACTTGAATTATAGGGATGTAATTAGCAAGGACATATTTGTGTGCATGCTCCCTACAGCAAGCTTGCCCATCTCTTTTATTAGACTTCAACTTGCCCACAGCAAATTCTGTGAAGAGCTACATCTCTTCCGTGTGTTGTGAGAGCTGCTCCTGGGTTCCTGCAAAGTTCACTCATCCCCTTATGATGTACCAATCAAATTAATGTGGTTATTGTGTTCCAGGGTGGTTTCTTTACTGCACAGAAATAATCAGATACAGATTGTGCAGGTATCTGGCATAAATCCAGGAAGATAATGTTCATGGTGATAAAACAACTGGCAAAAATTGAATCAATAGCCGTTAAGACAGAAGCACTTCATTTTCATTAGTTACAATATCTTTAACACTATCGATAAATATGCTAGTTGTATAGAGATATGATATACCATATCATTTCTTTATAAAAAAGAAAAGGGAAGAATATATATTTAAATATGCATAACTCTGCCAGTAAAGCTGCTCTAGCTACAGATTTACCAAGCAGGCAAATATTATCCAAGTGTGGTTGTTGTGGTAGATTATGGACAATTGTTTGGATCTATTTGGAAACAGTATACAAGGACAACTCTGCATCCTGTTTTTCAGCAAATGTGCAAAGCTTCCAGTCCTAATGTGGTGACCTTGTTACCGCGGTGGATTAGCCCTCTCCCGAGGTCTACAATTTATTAATATCAAATATTAAAACTATTTCTATGTGCCTGAGAGGGTCCCCCGGACGAGCACGCAGGCAGGCATGGCCGAATGGCCGCAATCAGGAAAAACCTGGTCTGCCCAGTAAACAATCTGTCACATAGCCCCAGGAGCCCTCCAGAAATGCACACATTAGAACAGACAAAGGGTCCTCTGCCCTGAGAAGCCAGCTTGACAGGATTAGCGATCCTGACAAACAGCCTGTCAAGCAAGAGCAGTTTGTGTACTGCTGCAGTTTTTGACTGCCCAGGCAGAAACCAATCAAACTAAGAACCTTGATCTTTTGGAGCTTTATTCTCCTAATCATGCACATTTTGGAGCTTTGTTTTAGCTCCTCAACTCATTGTTCTCCCCGGGAAAGGATTAGGCCTGCAGGTACATTTTCCCCTATAAAAAGACCCGATTTTCGAGCAGTTCCTCAGATCGCTCTGGTTTCCTCTAGGCTCCATGTCACTCCGTCCGGCAATCCCCTCAACCCTCCAAGTGCTGAGTCTCTTCTCTCACTCCGCTGCTGTCTCCGACTTCAGTCTTCAGGACCAGGTTCAGTATACCCCGATAATACCTCTCCAAAATCCCCTATCAATTTTCCTCTCTTTTATTTCTAATTAGCTCTGAGTGAATGAGTGTGTAAGTGCAAACATACACAAGGACTTATTTTTAAATAAAAATAAGTTAATTAGCAATTTGGTGTGGTTTTTGGCTCAGCCTGACCCTGTAATAATTGGGTTTAAAGATCTCGCTAGGTTGCCCTGCCTCTTGTGTTGCTATAGCTTGTGCTCGAGCTAGTTCTCATTCCCCATTTATCGAAGCACATTAAGGTGTCCCCCACAGGACCCCCAGAAATCAGGGTAACAACCTCCTGGTCTGTAGGATTACAACTCCTATCACCCCCAGTATGGTCAAGTGAATGGCACTGAGTTGGGGGGAAATGAGGTAAAGAAAAAGGAGAAGACACAGAAAATAGAAGTTTGAGATCTTAATTGCATGGGGTCAGAAATTACCCATAGCACACTGTAAGAAAAAATAACAAAAATATAACCCTAACAAAAAGTACATGAACAAATAGGTGCAAAGCCAATATCAAAAACTGAAACAAATTTTTGAAGTTCTTACAAAGGGCTGGGATGCATTCAGATCTCATTTTACACTATAATTCAGCGAGACATGCCATGGGAATAAGTATCACTCCTGAGTCCCACATGCTCGCCAGCCATGAGGAGTTCAGAAGCTTTTACTTCTGCCTTTAGTTAACAGTGGCTTCCCATGTTGTGGTTAATATTTTTTCATGGCTAGTCTTCAAAAGTCTAGCTTCAGAAATTACAGTTTGAAGTCATCTTGTTTTAAACTGTGTGTGGGTAATTTCACAAGGCAGGGAACACCTTGCATCCCCAAACCCTTCACCCTGCTGTACTATGCTCACAAATCTGCAGATTGCTGCTGAATTTCCCACCATGCTGCCAACAGCATGCCATTTGAGAACAATGAGCATGGGGAGTGCTTTTAAAGCAAAATAAAAAAAAAACAATCTGTTTTAAAAGAGGATGCACATCTCTTGTGCTCCTTGTTTTTATTGGAAATTCCAGGGAGTTTGCCCATATTCCTGCACTGCTGACATTTAGCAGTATGGAAGTAAATTAATTAATAAGTATGTGTTTACAAAAAAGAGGTACACAGGGTAAAATAGGCACCCTTGACTATGTGGTAGGAAGGGGAAGGTGGAAACTTACAAACCTGGGAGTTGCTCAGGAGTCTAGGCTTATTAGTATCTTTCAAGCCATACTTCAGTATGATGACCAAACTTGATCTGAGGAGAGAACTGAGGTCATTATAGGATGTTTGACCAGCTCAGTATAACAGGCATTGTGCTGAGTTTAGGACCTCTTTAATAAGCTAGTGCTTTTGTATGCAGAACCTTAGAGCATTAATTAGGAACCAGGAGTGAAATGGAGAACTAATTAGAGACAAGACTGAAGATAAGATACTTACTACATCAGCTAAAAATGTAAGTTCTGCTCATATTCGACAGACAAGCATGAAAGTTCTGTTTTAACTATATGGAATTTTTAGCAGTTTCCTATATTTGAAATCATATAAATAGATGCAGCTTTTGTTAATTATTCATTTAAATGCCTAGCCTGCCGCATACCAAGGGCTCAGAAAGAAAGGACAGAAATAATATCCTAAGAATACTCTGTTAATAACAATAGTATTAGTCAGATAATGCAAACAGGCAGCGAATGACTAATACAAGCCCAGAGAAGGCTTCTTTTTTCAGTGCATGATACATTATATGCATTTTTTAAAAAAATGAATTTTCCCCACTCTTGTGAATATAATACAATATGCCAAACAGCTGCTTCTTCCCCTCCGTTCCTCCCACTCACCCCCACATCTTATTTAGTGAGCCTAAATATATGGCATTCATTGTGGGCCCATGTGTTATCTTTATTGTTCCAAATATATACTCTACTAAAAAGATTTTTGATGAAGTGGTAGTTTAAATCAAGAGTTCTTAAGAGTAATATAGACAAATTTCTTCACATTTAATTTTTTTCCTCTTGCTAAATCTGACTTTGTTAACATTTCTGATAATGTTATGGACCATCTTTTATCTAGCCATATTTATATAAAAATACCTTTGAAAGTTCTCCATATATTATACTATTTCTAATCTTGCAAAATTATCATAAGGTCTTTGGTAATTTTTCATATCCATTTTCAAATTTGGATGTTAATAGTAATGCCCCCTATATTATACTGTGTGGTCTAGCATTTGGCTTATCTATTTTAATATTTTCTCCTGGAAACTATTTTGGTTCAGGTTGGCCATATATGTTGTCATTCTCCTGTTTCAGGACAAACTTTCCAGCACATATGTGACACATCTTTGTTAATTTTATGCAATTTTGTGATGCATGACTGCATTAACTTCCTGGTAGGTGCATAATAAGTATGGCTGAATTGGCTGAGCTGGAAACACCTCGCAGAGAACTTTCTCCTCAGGAAGATGAGACAGATTAGGGATGAGGAAAAAAGTGTTATTCTTAGGTCAAAAAATGGATTTCCTGACAGTTAGGAAACCCTGTCAGGAAGAATAACAGACAAATGAGAATCTTATGCAATTTTCTCCCCATATTCGAATGTCCTGAAGTGTGGCAGAAGAATTATTCTGATGATGGGGGGGGGAGGTTACATTTAAAACTTGTTTCCTGTGCACAAAAAGAGATTTCTGGACCAGCCCTATCCAGTCTTTCTGCCCAGAAATGCCCAGAAATTATGGGCAACAAGCACCAAGTGCACTTCAGGAAATGGTATCTATGGCAGAGATCTTTAGATTTTCCTTTTCCAGGTTTTTTGGAGGACAGAGAGCTTAACCACCACCCCACTGGAAGGAAAAATTTCTTGAATATGGGATTTAAAAAAAAAAAAAAACAGGCCAGAAAACCAGCTCATTTGATACATGTTATTGGATGAGAGTTCTACAGAAATGGACTGCCAAAAAGACAAATCAGTTCCTCCTGGAGCAAATCAAGCCTCAATTTCCCCTAAATGCCATTGTACTTTGGCTATATCATGATATGACATGATCCGTTAGAGAATACAAAAATGGTTGGTAAAGTAGGAGTCAATAGGAAAAGAAGAAGAGTGCATTGAAGGTGAATAGATTCAATCAAGGAAGCCGCAGCTCTGAGTCTGCAAGATCTGAGCAGAGCTGCTTACAGCAGGGTAATTTGAAGATCTTTCATTCTTAGTGTGGCCTCAGAAGGAGAGAAGAAAAGGCAGACACAGCTCTGTCACAGTTAGGTCCAGAAGCAGATGAAAAGCCTCCCTCTATTCCAATTGCCACTTGTGTGGATTCAGAGGGAGAGAAGAAGAGGCAGTCAAAGCTCCACCATGCCTAGACCCTGAAAGAAGAAGGAGGAGCAGGAGGAGAAGGAGGAGGAGTCAAAACTGATTTGACTGTTAACAAACTGCAATTGTCTTGGAGGGGAGAATCCAAACCCCAATAAGTTATCCTGGAACTAAAAGAGTCCTCCTGCTCTTTTCATTGTCTGGGCAGACTCCCCACATTCCAAAGAGAATGAAGCTATTCTTCCATTTATTTGAATGTAGAAAGGGGACCCTGCCCTTCTCAAAAATGTCTGGGCCACAAGAGTCTTTTAACTGTTATTGCCATGTTTTTGACATTACTACTGAGAGCTCATAGATTGTAGGAGTGCAACCTCTCACTCACCCACAGGAATCCAAGGTGGGTGATTTGACTGCCCTCATCACCTTGTGAAAGTGAATTGGAGTTACTTGTGAATTAACACAGCAGAGAGCAACAAATCACATACTTATTTGCAGTACAGACATTTATTTATTCATTATTTTTATTTATTTAATTTCTGTCCTGCCTTTCTCCTGACATAAGACTGAAAGTAGTCCACAAGGTTACAACAAAATACAAGTAAAACCTAATGACACAAAAGTTTTAAAAAAGGTAAATAAGCTATTATATTGAAACAGCCACTAATTTATAACAGTGCAAAATAATTTAAAAACATGGCAATCAAAACAAAAAGAACAGCAAATCCTCCCACTAAAAGGCCCTTTCCACACCTTACCTTTTTCCGGCACTGGGGTGCAGGGATCGCACAAACAGCCTCTGATGAGAGGCTCTTGCGTCCCTGTTGCTTCAGCTCCCCACAAGCTGCCTGCTCACGCGAGAGCCCCACCTCTTCCTTCTGCAGTGCAGCCTGGGAGTTTCCCAGGCTGCGCTGGGGCAGCAAGCATGACCGGCGTGGCTCCAGAGGCTCCGCATGCCAGGTAAGTGCGCACGGGGCCCAGGAGGAATGCGCGATCG
The DNA here is from genome assembly GCA_948472985.1 of Iguana delicatissima. Classification (NCBI taxonomy): domain Eukaryota; kingdom Metazoa; phylum Chordata; class Lepidosauria; order Squamata; family Iguanidae; genus Iguana; species Iguana delicatissima. Next base: position 2,010,638 of record CAOKZL010000251.1, on the reverse strand, counting down.
CACACCATTTTTGGCCTCCAGTCAAAAATGAAAAGGTGCGTGATCAGCCCCTGCCGGCCCCTGCAGTGTCGCATGATTGTGAATGCATCATGCAGATCGCTCCTCACAATTGCGCGATGCTCCAGGCGCCCTTTCGCATAGCAAATGCCATGCAGAAAGGGCCATAGTCATCAGATGCCTATTTAAATAAAAACATCTTTACCTGCCAGTGGAAGTAGACCAGAGCAGGACCCATCCTAACCTCCCATGAGAGGGAACTCAACAGAGAGAGAGCAGACAATAAGAGACAATGGTGGGGCAGACAGAAAGCCCTCCTCTGAGGATCTTAAGACCTGTGCAGGCTCAGATAAGGCAAGACATCCCTTCAGAGAGTCTATATAGATACCTATTTACAATGCAGTACCAGATACTTATTTACCCTGCAGTATCAGATATGGTGAGAGCCAGTGTGGTGTAGTGGTTTGAGCATTAGATAATAACTCTGGAGACGAGGGTTCAGTTCCCCATTCAGCCATGGAAACCCACTGGGTGACCTTGGACATCTGGTACATTCTTAGCCCCAGAAAACCTTGTGATAGGTTTGCCTTAGGGTCACTATAAGTCAGAAATGGCTTGAAGGCACACAGTAACATCAGAGATGGAGCACATTCTCTCTCTCTTGCATAAAGAAAAAAGGTATCAAAGATTTTCAAGCTTGTAAGATAAGCACATCTTATCTAAATGAACTCTACTTTGGAAATATTTGCTCCCTGCAGATTCCAAAGCTTAACAGATTTTAAAATAACTTGACAAATTTTGTTAAAGTAGAAAGGACAAAAGCTGTTTCTACAGGGTCTCATTCTTCTTCTTCAGTGATACTTAACCACTGCCATTAAAAGCTGCTAATTACAATATGTTACTCCATCAGCATATTTCAGCATAATCTTAAGAAGAAGAAAAAAAACCACCTAAACCCTTATGTACCAATTTTATGGGTTCATAACAACTTCTAATATTCCAGAATGATCAAGACTAGCAGTATATGGAAAGTACTGAGGAATAAAGTGTTGATGATGTTTGACACATTGGAAAGGAAAAAGATTCACCCCTTTCACAAATGAAAAGATCTGCTATATTGCAAGTGGAGGGGATAGAAGGAAGGAAGCTGCAGATGGGGCACAACCTACAGTGCTGCAGTTATTAAAGCTAATAAGAGTCTCCAGCTGTTTGTGTCTATGCTCTTTTCATACAGTGACGAATTGTCTTGGAAGAGAGCATGAGATAGTGAAAGCACCAATGGCCCAGGAATAATACATACACCAGTGGGAAGAGGCAGGGATTCAGCGTAGAGACTGATTGCCAAATATGTTACCTAAAATGGCTTACTTACTTAGGAAAAAAAAGAAGACCATTTTGAAATTGTAACTGTTACCAGTGAAATGTGCTTATAAGGGTAATGTCCAGCAGTGCCCCCACTTAGTCCAGCAGAATATGACTTGTCTCCTTTCAGCCTTATGTTGCAGGAAGTCCCATGAAATTCAAGGGGACCTGCAGAACTGCACATTTTGCAGCTTTAATTATATTGATGTTTGTTGCTAAAATGGACATTATTTCAGAGCTTTAAAGGAATGTTTCTGGGACAAGGGAGGGGATAGTTCTAAGTATCTTGGCTTTGTTGTCCCTCTCTCTGAGTCTCTCTAATATACTTAGAAAACAAAAGGAAAAAATTTAAATCTCATATTTCCCACTTTGGCTGTTAACTTAGACAGACTGGTTGTATAGGAGATTAGAAAGAGCTACTTGGGATGATTAGGAAAAGATAACCTAATATGTGATATATAGTTGACCGTGTAGGCTATTGACTTCGAAGCCGGGATATGCAGAATCTGCTCTGGATTGCAGTCTGAACATAAGGGAGCTATCCAAGCTACTGAACACTCTCTGGTTCAGAACTTTAGATAGCTTCTTTAACATTTCATCTCAAACTTGACATGGATTCACTACTTCAGTGACATGAGAGGAACCAGCTGGTACTAGGGTGTGATGTGACAAAAACAGCATTGAAGATTTTTTATATATATAGTTATCTTTGCTGTGAATTTAGCTTCAATTGCTTCATCTTCATTTTTATAAGATGTTTGGAGATAAATATTTTCAATCAATTGATTGATGAATCAATCAAAGTAGATGACATTGAGAAAAAAAGAATAGAATGAGGATTTGAAAATCTGTCACTCGTTTTTGTTCCCTTTTTCAACATCTCACTGACATTCACTGTATGAGCTCCAATAGGTTTTTCCTTCCTTATTGCCCATGTACATTTTTATGCATATCTTTTCAAAGAGCTTAGCCATGTACATTTACCAAATGTAAGCATGGTCTGGTGTGTATTTCCACTGTTTGAAATGCGTTACAAGCTTTGCAGATATCCAAGGCAAGATGTACTGTGTTTCACTGCCAGCCTGAGGAGATACAGGAACATTTTAAGTAGTAATATAAAAATATGTCACAATTAATGAAATATTTGAATATACATGGATGAAACTGTGTTCATTGTGTCTAAATTGGAATGAATTTCACCTCATGAAATTTGATTCATTCTTATGAAAAGGCCTCACATTATAAGATTAACAACATTTAAAAAAACACTAAAGAAAGAAATGTTAGAATTTGTTTTAACAAACATGGAAAACTGGAATATTTCATAATTATAAGATGTACAATACGAAGTGCTATAAATGAGAAAATTAAAGATGACTTGAATTTCTGACAAACATAGGAAACCTATTTGAGCTTAATTGCAACCCTATAGAAAGAGATATTAAAGCAGTCTTGAATAGCAATAATTTATTTTGATTTTTAGAGTCAGATGTTAAATTTCTGTGCTCTTGCTTTTACTAATGAACTATGTGTAACCTAAATGAAGGAAACAAATGTGAAGAGATCATTTGGATTAAGAAGCATCAAAGACATTAGGTCAAATCAGGATGTGGCTACAGAGGGGGAAAAAATGAAAGTATAGATCTGCCCCCCAAAATATTCTGTTCCCCTAATAAAATGTTTCCAGCATTTCTAGAATTGCAATAACTTGCAACTTTGATTCAGTATTCAGAAATGGAGTTAAGGAATCCAAAATCTAAATTTGCCAAGGGAATGTGAACACAGAAAATATATGAGTTGTAGATATAAACATTGGGAAGGGGAAGGCAGAATTCTCGTAATGTTCTCATTTCCCCTCACATAAATACACACCTGGTTCAAATTGTAAGATAAGTTCATGGAAGGCCAAATTTACTGTTTCCTTATCCACCTTGCAACCAGCTACATTCCTTACAAGCCAAGATCAGTTTCTGCAGACCCTTGGAGGTCCTTCTGAAAATGTGAGATAAGATATAAGGAGATGGAGAAATTTACTTAAGTCAGTCTGGAGCCAATTCTCCCATCTTCCAGAAGTCCTCGAACCTATAATACAGTGTTGTGGGCCCTGCAGAAAAGTTTTCCTATGGGCACAGCTGGCCTCAGATGTAAGGAAGGTGAATGAGCCTATTCTTCCATGAACCTCCTAATAGCAGAAATACAAGACATTTTTATCTCAGAGTGACCTATAGTGAGGTTTACTTTTGTGTAGATGTTTACTGTTCGTTAACCTATCTTAGGACCCAACTGACCCTTTTTTCTACTAAAGTTGCAGAAGAATTTCATTAAACCTACTGGCCAGCAGTGGCCATGTAGTGCGTAGGAGTAGTAGTTTTTGTTTATGCCACCCCAACCTGGTGGAAAAGTTTGTTAGGAGGCAGTTATCTTAATGAACACATGGCCTATGGAAGATATATGGTCACTGAAAACTTTCAGCATGGCCCACATGTACACCCAGAAGCCATCTCCAAGTTCCCCCACACTATCTCCTCCCCCAAATTCACCAGTAAATCATACTTCCCCAAGCCCACTGGTTCATCAGCTGGCAGAGAAGGGCAATTTTCCTGGGAAGAGCACCACATTTGAATGAACCTCCCTGTTTGTTATCCTACCACTGTAAATCACTCTTTTCTCTCCACAGTCAGACTCATTTAGTCAAGTGGGGGAAATATGACTGTGATAGGGAGAATGATATATAAAGAAAGTTACTCTTACATACCACATTCTCCCTGAACATTATGCTCCCAAGAGTGAAAACACTTCACAAAATATTATATTTTCTTATTAGCGGAATAAAAATATTTCAGGATAACTGAATGGAAATAATAGCAAAACATATACTTGAAGCATACAAAGGCTCCAATCCTGTCCACGTTTATTTGGGAGTATGTCCTTTGAACTCAGCAAGATTTAATTCTGAGCTTGCTTCTAGCAGTACACAAGGCCGAGCTGTTTACATCCTTTTACTAGTAAGTAATCCTCATTGAAAATTAAATGAAGAAGCCTTATGCAAAGCCATGTTTCCTTTGGCATATTAAGGAGGAAAGAAAATCACTTGAAAGTTTAAACATCTTGCACTGAAGTTCCTTTTGGTCTTGAGCGACTACCAGAGGAAACTGTTTTTGCGCAAAGAAAACAGAAATGTGTGTGTCCCAGACAGTGATCTGAAAAGTGAGAGGTGTTGCTTCAAACAATAGCCCTTGTTAGTGCTATTCACATAGATGTTGTGTTAGATAAGGGTTAAGTGAGACAGCAGCATTGCTGGTGCTTCCCCAGACATGATGTGCAGCATCGGACCTTCTGACAGGGAGAATTCTATGCGTGATTTTGGTAAAAATAGCTGTGAATGTTTGGTTCACTTTTTTCCTTTACAAAATTCCAACCTTTTCAGAATGGGATGAATGTAAGATATTTCTTTTAAAAATGAATGAAACCAAAATTGACAGATTTGTCCATCAAGATACAAAGCTTTCAGTACTTTATTTTGAGTTTGAATCCCTGTGTATCCAATTCTGATTGGTGCTGAATTAAGGTTGTAACCTCTCTCTCTCTTTTTCAAGAAGCTTCTCATTTTTAATAACTACAGGGCAGGCAAAATAATAACGTGAGCTGCAATCCTACATAGAGTATGAATGTTAAAAATCTCTGTTTGTGATATGCCTCCTTTCTGCTGAACACCAACGTTGTGCAACTGATTATGTATAAGTGAATTCCACTTCCTGTTTTTGCAATCACAGTGAATCAACTAAAGACACACTGAAGACAGTGAGGAGTAGCTGTATTACAACATCCTATGGTATCCTGAGTTTGCATTTATATTCACAGAACTCCATGTATGAAACTGCAAATTGCAAACAGACATTAAACCATGACCAAAGAAGTACAGCTGCATGCATAAAGGCACTTACCTGTGCTTAAAGCAGTATCTGGATACCATGAGTTAGTCAGAAGACTGTCCAATTTTTGAGTTCTTAGCTTTTGTTCTGGATACTTTGTAATTAAAAGCAATTTTACAATTATGTATCACAAAAATCAACATTACTTCTTTTGTGTACCATTGGTAATTGTGAAATTTAGTCCAACATAAATAAGATCTGATTTTAGAGAAAATGAGAAAAGAAAAGAAACAGATAAATCAATATGTAACATTGTAGCAGTAATGAAATGAAAACAGATGAACAACTTTGCAGTTGAGTTTTCATTATGCCTGGTTTTGTCTCTTGGTGTATGCTTTAGATAAATGGATGCACGTTGAGCACCACGTTGTATTTCAAAGAGATAAACAGCATGCTGTTCATTGTTAGTTGGATCCTGGATAGGAGGCTATGGGGAAAAGTAGTAGTAGCACTCCTTCCTTATTTTGCTATTTTTCTCCTGGGCCATTTCCACACTAGACTGTCATAGCACTATTATTCCACTTTCAACATCCTATGGAATTCTGGGATTTGCAGTTTAGAAAGAGGCCCTTCTATCCTAATCCTACTCAAAATGGGGGTTCCAAGACAGGGGCATGTCCTTGAGCCTCTGTTTGCTGGTCTCAGACAAGTTTTCATGAATAGAAGCCTATCCAAAGGACAAAAATTTAATACTGCTCCCTGGCATATTGCAAAATAATAATTGCTAGTCTTCCACATCAAATAGCACAAGAAGCACTATTCTGAGCCACATGAATAAATCACAGAGTCATAGAATCATACAGTTGGAAGAGACCACAGGGCCATCCAGTCCAACCCCCTGCCATGCAGGAACCCACATCAAAACACTCCCAACAGATGGCCATCCAGCCTCTGCTTAAAAACCTCCAAAGAAACAGCCCTCACCACACTCCAAGGCAGCATATTCCACTGCTTGAACAGCTCTGACCATCAGGAAGCTCTTCCTGAGGCCTAGGTGGAATCTCTTTTCCCGTAGTTTGAATCCATTGCTCCTTGTCCTGGTCTCTGGAGCAGTGGAAAACAAGCACGTTCCCTCATCAAATGATATCTCTTCAACTATTTAAACATGGCTATCATGTTCCCTCTTAGCCTTTTCTTCTGCTGACTTAACATACCCAGCTTCCTAAGACGCTCCTCATAGGACATGGCTTCCAGACCCTTCACCATTTTGGTCACCCTCTTCTGGATATGTTCCAACTTGTCAATATCCTTCTTGAAATGAAGTGCCCAAAACTGGACACAGTATTCCAGATGAGGTGTTACCAAAGCAGAATAGAGTGGTACTATTACCTCCCTTGATCTAGATACTATATTCCTATTGTTCTTGGCTGTTGCATCACACTGATGACTCATGTTCAGCTTGTGGTCCACCAAGACTCCTAGATCCCTTTCACGTGTACTGTTATAGACATGACATTACTTATAAATTAGATTAGAATTGTTCACATAGAATAGTGCTTCATTCCTAGATTTTTCTTAAGACTTCCATTTTTGTTTTTCTCCTTTGCTTTTCTCTCACATTGCTAGCATCTGGCAGGCTCTCTAGCCAGCAAATCTGTATTAAACCATTATTCTTGTCTACCAGGAGATGAGAAGTATCCTTCTACTTCTTGCCTTTTCTTCTCCTTCCTCTGAAACTGATTTGTTTTAAAAAATATGATTTCTGTTAAAGTGTATCTGCTGGTGTGATGTGTTAATGAGAATAGCTAAGAATAATTAAGGGAACTCAGACCCTATAAAATGTCACTTTAGCCATTGGCAGCTGCTGGCTCCCATCTCACTTGATCAGTGAATCCGATCAATTTAAATGAGCTATCTAGAATGGTATACAAGTTTTGAGCAGAGTGTCCAGCACTTTGGGTAGCCAACTGACCTGGATTCACTTGCCAACTGACCTGGAAGCTAATATATGTCACTGCCCACAGAACCCCCCAAGAAAATTATTCTCTTTCTAATTTGTGCCTCAATAAATCTCAAACTGTTTCATTAAGTAATGTTGATATACATATTGAGCCTTTATTAGTAGGTGTGGAAAACACACATCACTACACAGTATTTGTACATGGAGATGCAGTGTGTAAGCTCCACACTTGTACACAGAGGAGTTCTACTGCAACAGAAGGAGGGTCAGAGTGACAGTTTTTAGACGACTGGGAAACTTTCCTGTCCTGTCCTCCAGCAGGAAGCCTCTGTTGGATCCTGGTTCTCTCAGCGAATGGAGAGTGTTATTATACTTATGCTAGCAGTGTAAGGCCTCATTTGTCTTGTTCTTGCCTTACTCTTTGATACAAATCTTGTTCTTGAACAGAACAGAAAACCACATTCCTCCCCTCTTGTCTATGTGAAAGAGGTGGATATTTTCTGCAGGTCTTGAAAGAGGCTTCATATTTGTGTAGAAGATTTATTTCTGGAACTTGTACAAGTTGCAAAGCTGAACTTTCCTGGATTTTTTAAAATTAGAACCATTGAATTGGTTCTTTGCATTTTTTTAATCTGTCAGGAATTTCTGTGATTGCTGGGAGGGGGTACTTTTCCTCCCAAAGACGCTAGTTTTGCACAGAGACATTCTATGTGAATTGTGGAAACCTTGGCTGGAAAAAAAAAAAAAGGAACAATCTTGTTCTTACACTGGAAGAGAGAAATCGCTCAGAGATTTTTTTTAAATCACAGTTTTTTCTCTTCTCTAATCAAGAATGTATTGGACTAAGTTTTGGCCTGCTACAATATGTCTCTTCCTTTGCTCTGATGAATGAATCCTTCAGTTTATGGAGTGGAAAGTCTGGATGCAACCCAGTGGTTTTAAATGCACAAAAAGGATGGGTGAAGCTAATTTTCCTTTCCTTTGTCCATAAAATCCTCCTAGTTATGCAGTGCAACAGCCCTACTATAAGGGATAGATTTTAATTTCTGTTAAAATCTAAATTATTTTCTGGTGATATTAATGTAAGGTAGCAAGTTATACTAAAATGTTTCATGAGCTGGATTGGAGGAAAGTTTTCTTTAAAACATGCACACGCAGCTTAGTATCTTTTTTTTTCTTAAAAAAAAGTATGATTTTGAAAGAGCAGTGATTAAGCATGAATTTAGAAGAGATGGGGCTCCCTCAAAATTTGCCTGCTCAAAGTCCTAGTGCATACTCTCAAAAATGATAGATTTGATTGATGTAATTACCATGAGATTTTCAATCATTTTCTAAGGAACATGGAAAATTGGTTCCTTAGGTTTATGTTAAACAATCTATCCAGGCTTATTATAGAGTTATAATAATGACAATTTAAACTGTTTGTATCTTTAATGTTTTCTCATGTGTAATGCTGAGGGGAAATGAAAAATGTAAAAGTAAGGCAAAATCTCTGAAATAGTGAGTCTCTGCAATTCACCAATATTGAATTATAACTGGAACGCCCTTAAATTGTCATTATTTTTTTCTATTGTGGGTGTGACTACTTCTTTTGTAGTGGGTGGGATATTTAGATTTCTGCAAAACACCTTTAATTTTTATTCAGGTTCAGAGTTTGTGCTTCAGGTTGAATTTTGCAGAATCAAACTGGCAGGGACCCCTCGGCATCTTAAAATAATTATTCATTTGTTCTGCAGAACATCCAAATTCAAGACAATCACCATATGACACTTTAGGAATTATGTATGGATGTATGTATATTAGATTTATATTGAAGATGGGTAAACTGTGACCCTAGGGCGGCCAGTGGCCCCCAAGTTTCTTTTGTGGCCCTTGACCACTCCTAACACCCCAGATTGTCATTTTTCTGGTCAATCATAGGTATTCACCCACATTCATGCCCTGGAATTCTGGGTCTCCACAGCAATATCCTCATGGTTGCTAGCAATTTTTCTTCCCCAATAAACACAAAAAAGTGGGTTAGATCCCGATTTAGATGTGTAGTTGGACTAGCAGAAGCAGATTTCCTTGACTTCTCTTTCCCACTACAGCCCTTGCAGCTTGCTGCATATCCTACATAAATGTAAAACACCAAAATGTTCAAATGCAGAGTAATTTCACAGAGACATCAAGTGGGTACGGTGCTCTGATTGACCACAATTTCAAATTTGCAAAGAATATCATTCTGTCCATCACACCTAACAATGAAAATAATCCTTGAAGATTCAATCTAATGAAAATAATACTTGAAGATTCAATCTCCTTTATAGCACGAAACTCCTGCTCTAATTCTTATGGTAACAAATGCCATAGATTAATACTGTTGCACAAAACCTGCCTTTTGGTTACTAAGCATGAACCCTTTCAGGCCACATTCATGGGATAACTCTTCTTTCAACTATACACCGGAGGTCACAGATTAATGTTGACGTGAACAATAACTTAGAAAAGGCAGATCTATTGGGGACTCTAAAACGCTTCGATTTGCAATTACTCTTGTTTGTCAAGTTGAAACTTAAAGAAGTTCATCCAATAAGGGCAGAACTGTGTCAGGAGATTGCTTTCAGTGTACATTCTTTGTTCAGTAATAGGAGAGGGGTTGTACAGAAAAGCTGCTATATGAAGAACTAATGCTCTTCTGAAACAGCCCACTGCTTTCATTCTACCAAACCTGCTCTTTCTGGACACTGCACTTTTGTTATTTTGCAAAGTTGTTGTGATTTCCTTTGTAAGACATGAAATATTGCCTGCCTATATTTGTCAGCAACCAGAAAATCCTTTCAGGTGTACTCAAGCATGTGAGCAAACACACATTATTGGGTAAACTCCCCCAAAATGATTAAGACAAAAATCTCTAACAGACTGGGATGTAAATGTATAAAGACAGGCTAGTATTTGTTTCTTTCTAGAAATATTACTGAGATATCTCAAGCATACTAGAAAGTAATAACAAAAAGGGGACAAAAACTACCTAGTTCTAGTGTTCGTGCAACCCCGTGCTTCCATTTAACAGATTTCTTCCAGCGTAGGAATTTTGCTTCCTCTTTAGATATGGCAAAAGGGAAAGTATTTTGCCTACCTTGTACTGATTCTCCATTGTAACATGGGACAACTGGTTTTTGGGTGGTACCTTTAAATAATTTGATTAGATTCATTAAATATCTCTAATACTTATTACAGCACATGTTATTTATATGTTAAATTGACATGTAAAAATAATTAGCATATTGGTCACTTTTGTCAAGTGAGTTGGAAAGAGTGGATCCTTGGGCAATTATTGGTAAGCACCTATAGGCACATTTTGGGAAAGTGAGTTGTCCAGAATTGCCTTTTGGGTCCCGGGACTCCGGGATAGGAATGAGAACAACTTTTAAGACTGGACTTGGCCGCCTTTCTCCTTTAAGTTAAGGGCTTGAGGAGGCTGTCACCATGTTCAGATTCCCTAAAATGGACCAGCCAAAGAAAAACGACATTTATCGGTTTGTCTCTGGGGTCTGGGATTGCTCACTCTTGAAATGCTCAAAAGGAAGTAAACATACATCTGCTTCAACGTGCGCCACATCATGCTGCAGATCAGTTTAAATAATTAATAATGTGTTCCTTATATTTACACATACATTTCTGTGACTGTCTCTTTCTTCAAAGAATGTATTTCTCTCTGTGTGCATTTCCAGCACAGCTTCAAAAGTGTGAAAGCTAATTAGCTGAACCTCGCATAGATGCTAAGGTGACTTTGGGAGTGTACATCTCAGAGACATTTTATTTTCAACCTAGAATAGTGAATTTTAGTTAATTGAAATCTATCTGTGGTCTGTAGTTACCATGCTTAGATTCTAGGTTTCTCTAATGAAGCTTCTCTCAAGAAGCACGCCTGGGAGTTTAATTTCTTCACAGGATTTCTAGATCATGTGTTGTCTTCTTCTGCAGGATCTAGTACACTTCAAATTGTTAAAGGACAGAGAGAAAATATCTGTGCCTGTCACCTTCAGGGAGGAGAGTGAGGAGTGGAAAAAGGTCTTCTGACTCACTAAAGATAGAAAATATTACATGCAAACTGTTTCTTATTTGTAGTGGAACTGTTCTTTTCAACCAAAGAGCTAAAGCCAATCTGCTATAATTATGGGTGTGCCAAGAGTAGGATATCCAGTGATCACAAACAAGGTCTACCATGAGGCATGGGGATGCATTTACTCTGGGCAGCAGATGATAAGTGTAACAGATAGCAAAGCAGTTGTGGCCTTCTGATCATTCTACTTAGTTGGAAGACAGAGCTCTGCCTCCCAAGTACGCTGCTCTGCTTCCTATAAGCAGTGCTAGTGGATGCCATTCCATCACCAATAACTGGAATAAGAATCAATTGCCAATTTGACTAACGTCTGTAGCTGGGATGTAGGGGCTATCTTTTCCTTCATCTCAGGCAACAAAATGTCTTGGGCCAGTCCTTTCACAATTTCCTTACAGCTTGGGCTTCCAAGAATTCCAAGAATTCAATCTAGGAGTACTTCTAAGCTGAAAACTTCGTCTTTCAGGAGACATAGAACTCCATTCACAACAGACCAGACCTCACCCAAAACAATGGATGACATTCATTGGATATATGCATCTAAAATATAAATATGATACATTTAGGTCCAGTTAATCCTCAGATGTCCTCCCTGTTCCCAATAGGGGTATGAATTGTGTGATCTGAATTCACGCATATTGTATTTATATTAATATACTTTTCCTAAACTTATGTTGTGCATGGATGCCTAGTCTTATTGAAGTCTGCACAAATCTAAAAAGAGTAATGTTTGCAAGCTCTGAGCCAGTACCATGCATAGTGGAATAATCCACATGAGAGTATTGTCTGGTGCCTCCCTTGTTGCCTGCTTTTTTCTAACACTGAGTGTCTTTGCCAAACATGTCTTCTCTATCAACCTCATTCTTCTGCTATGTAGCTTTATGTTTGCAAAAGGCCTTGTTACAGTAAATAAGCCTGACCAGACCAATCAAGGCCTGTTACTGTGCAGAATTAGCCATGGTTCATTAAAAACATTGTACTCTACTCTTCACTGAACCAGGCTGTTCAAAGCATTGAAGACCCATTGCTTTTCATGGAAGACCCCAGCATGTGCTTTTATATCTCACTCAGAAAGTGCTTGAAGTTGCTTGAACCATGCCCTTTGCCATTAAAGAAGAGTAAACAAAATGTAGTCTTCCAAATGTTGTTGGACTGCCAGCATTCCGTGCCACAGGCTATTCCAGCTCAGACTGATGAGCACTGCAGTCCAATAACAGCTGGAGGACCACATTTTGCCCACCCAAGTTCAAACTGATGTTTTTGTCCCTCACTTTTGCAACAAGCTGCCTATTTTATGTTGTTCCCCCAATCCAAACCTGTGCTGTAACCAATCAGAAACTATCTTCCTTTGGGATATTCCCTACTTTCATCATTAATAGTATGGATACTTCCACATGTTCTTGAAACAGCAGTGCAGAAATTTCGCAACAGCAGAATCTAAGCACTTTGGCATTATTTTGATGCTCTAGTATTGATGAGAACCTAGATCTAGTTCCAAGAGAAGGCCTTCTATAGAGGTCTGTAGACACTGATCTACAGGAGAAGGTGGATTGTAACATTTAGGTATATATAGCTTGGAAAGTAACTTTTTTTGGACAACAACTGGCTGGCCAATTTTGTGGCAATGTCTGCACAACCACATTTCTGTGTTCTGATTTAGGCGGTAATCTTATACTCTTACGCAAGAGTAAGTCCCATAGAACTCATTAGGACTCATATCTAAACAGGTATCCGTGGATTGTGCTGTAAATAGGCACGATGGCTTTTCCAAAGTGTCTTTTAAATAAGTCAGAGGTAGCTCCTGTTAAATGAATCGAAGTGGTATTTGATATCTCTGCAAGCTAGGCATAACAGATGTTAATATTTTCTTTTTGAGAGAAAGCTGGCATAATTTGAACATTTATTCTGTGGTTGATCATAACTCAATAACATCTGCCCAGAGCTTTCTGAAATTTTCATAAATAACACCCAAACATATCCACAAATTTCAGGAACTATTGTCAGAACAATGATATCTAACCATATTTGCAGTGCTAAAAGATGAAGATGATGATGGGCGGCATCAGAGTACCTTTTTCACTATAATGTGAATATATTTATTTTCTGTGATGTAATGGCTGAGAGACTGCTCATGCACGTGACGTTTTTAAAGCTTCTGAAACCCTTGCTACTTTTTTGATTGCCCATTTTTAGTTATATATACACAAAACTATTCCTCTGCCTTTTCATAAATAGTCCTCAAGGTAATTTGGAACATCAATAAAAATGATGTAATAAGCAAGTAACACAACAAAGCTAGAAAAGAAATAAAAGCAACCTCAGCAAAGGTCTTCAATAATACCATTCAAATCTTTGGAAGTATAACAGACTTGACTTGACATCAACAAAGTTAACAATAATGTCTAAGATCCTATTCAGTTCTGATGGAGGATAACATTCAACTACCAGATGTACAGTGGATCATCAAAGTGCATTTGCCAACAAAAACCACTTCTTTCCTCAGTGCCTCAAAGCCAAGTCAATATGTCAGGGAAGGCTTGGGAATGGCCTGTGCTTTTTTGGCAAGGAATTTCCCAAGTCATCTATCCCCATCCCAGAAACTGCTTTGCCTCCAAAGATGTTGCATAGCCATGCATTGAGAAAAGAAGCATAGATACAACTAGCCTGTCTTTGGAAGTGTGTACCATTCTTGCAGCTTCCTCCTCAAGATTAGAACAGGAGGCCAGGGCCACTGACTACAATTTGTTGCCATTGCTACTGTTCATTGTTGCTCTTCTGCTTACATGAGGAGGTATATCTTGGATACCATCCTTGCACAAGAAATGGAAAAGTCAACCACCCACAGCATTATCCATTTTGGCTATGATTTATCCATAGTTGTTTGAAGACATCATTACAGGTTGGAAAGGTTGGGTACCATTAGCATCCAATGACTCAACTTCTTCTTGTCATAGGATTCAGCGCTTCTTATTATTATTGTAGGAGGCAGTAGGGGCTGCACAGGGGCTGTACCAGTGCCTTGATGCTGCAGCGGGCTGGATGAAGGCTAATAAATTGGAGCTGAATCCCAGTAAGATTACCTGGGGCATTGGTGGTTCCCAGATTTGGGTAAACAACCTGCCCTAGATGGGAATGCACTCCCCTTGAGATAACAAAAGAATAAGTTGGAAGTTCTTGTGGACCCATATCTGTTACTAGAGGCCCAAGTAGACTGTACAACTTGGAGTGGCTAAGGCCAGCTTTGACTGGTGCACCAGAATGTCCTCTCACAGAAATCCATAGCTTACTATAGCAGTTCATGTGCTGGAACCTTTCCAGTTAGTTGCTGCTCTTTAAAATGACCCAGAAACAGCAGCTAGCGCAAAACACACCAATTAGATTGCAACTAGAACATCACATAGGAACCATATAACACTAGTTTTAAAAAAATTGCTATGGTTGCCAATACAATTCTGGTCTCAATCTCAGGCACTAGTGATAGCATTCAAAGTCCTAAATTGTTTGGCACCGTGATACTTGAGGGACTCCCTCTCCCTACACATGCCTTCCTGAAGAATGAGTTCCAGTGGAGAGGCTATCCCCTATGTCCCACTGATGATGGCAGTAGACTAGGTAAGGAGTTGCCTCTTCCCTATTGAGACCTGACTGGCACTGATGTTGACTTCATTTGGGCACCTAGCAAAAATGTGGCTTTTGCAACAAAATACGACTTTGAATCTGGCCATTTCCTGGTCTGTGAATAACACAGGGAGCAGCAGACAAGCTTCCAGCTATTCTTCTTTAGCTGAACTGAGAGCAATGTCATCAGTTGCAGGACCTCTAGAGGACTCCAGAAATCCTTGTGGATGCCTGTTACTAGGCATACAGATATAGGAAAACAGCTGCTTGCCTGCTGTTCCTCCCCCACTCTCTACCACAGGAAATGCCCAGGTTTAGTGGGCTACAGACAGTGATGTATTTAAGTATTTTACTCCAAGGCTCAAGTCAAGTCTCAGTCTCTACCTTCAAGTCTCAATTCGAGTCTCAAGTCCTTGAAGATACTTTCAAGTCAAGTCTCAAGTCTGGGAGCCAACTTTATACCCCAATCTATATTCTAGACAGAGTCGAATAAAGTCACTTTTAACAATTTAAGTAGAGTCAGCCCTACACATTTGCAATTTTGCCATCTGCAGCTTCAGAAGTGGGGAATAGGATCTCTCTTACTCCTCCTTCCCATAGCTGGAAGTTTTTGTGCCAATGGACATAAAATAATCTGCAGCTTTGGAAATGGACAGTGGGATCCTTCTTACTTCCCATTTCTGAAGCTGTGGGATTTTTCAGAAGTGGGGAATAGGAAGCTTCTTACTGTCCATTACTGAAGCTTCAAAAATCTTGAGAAGGAATAATTCTTCCTCCTAAAGCCTGTTGTCTAACACATTTGCTTTTCCCCTCTGACGAATGTGCCCTGAACTCTGGGAGTAGGGAGTGCCCTGAACTCTAGGAGTAGAGTCTTGTCTTCTGTTCTTAGGAAAAGTTTTAGAAGGCTCCCCTGATATGCAACAGAGACAGGCTGCTGAGCAAACCTGAAGCCCACCTCAAGCCCATTGCCTAACCTGTTTTCTGTTCCCCTCTGAGAAATATGCCCACACTTTGGACTTGAAACAGATTGTCAAGTGACCAGTAGGCAGAGATAGAAGTGTTGTTCAAAGTCATAAGGTTTCTGTATTAATGTATTATGTGACTGAAACAAGGGCAGCAAGTCAGTCACAAAAATATACAAGTCTCAAGTCATGTCAAGTCAGTACATCATTTATTGCTGAGTCAAGTCCAAGTTCAGTCATTGAAGCGACTTAAGTCTGACTTGGGACGAGTCAGTAGATTTGAGTCTACATTGCTGGCTACAGAAAAGGTGGGTTGGGAGGTTGGAAAAGAGTTATGTAGAACTTCAATGGTAACTGTTCAATTTAATTTAAACTATTTACAAGATGAGCCCCTGTTGATTGCATACCATGTAACAGAAAAAAATCCACCTGCTTTTTGAAATGTTGGGAAGTTTTGCAATGAGACTGTGATGTTGCCTTGGGTACAGATGCTCAGTGAGAGAGAGATGAAGGAAAGAATAACTCTCTGTTATGGCCAGTGTAAACACTGCCAGTAATACAAATAGACACTTAGAGTCAGATTCAGATTATTTCTGCCAGCAGAAGCATTCACCAAGTTACATTCTACTTAGAATGCTCCTGCCAGCAGAAAACATGTTGGAGAATAGAACTTTGCCTATTTTCTCTCTGTTTCCAGCCCTCAGTGCCAGTTCCTCTTCCGTTTCTGGAGGGTCTCATAAATCCACAGCAGACTGGGGTAACAACATAGGATATTGCAAGGGGAGAGTGAATTGACAAATAATGCCTCCTTCCGCTAGATTCTTCCATTGGATCAAAACTTTCTGACAGGTGGAAAGACCCCTCTCTCAACCGTCTGTCTACTGAGACTTATGCAGGGTTGAAACCATTATTTCCGATTAAGACAAGAAAAGATGCTCCTTGTTTGAAGTTGGATTTATAGGAAACAGGAAAGAAATGGGGGAAGCTGGACAAATATAACCTGGCATTTAATTTCCTTTTGCCTTCTTGAAGACCAGCTCAGTGCGATATTCTGCCTAATGAGATATCTCACCAATTTCAAATTTATCTTGCATCTTCTTAAACGAAAAACGTAAAACTAGCAGGTTGAAAATGACATCGGCAACAGCAAGATTTCCAATCAATTCCCTCCGAACACCTCACTTTTGATTTTGCTCTCAGACACTTTTCAATGCCTACTTGACAAATGGTGTGAACAGATGGGAATTTTTTAATGACTGCCTTCAAAAGCATCATCTTAGATATAATAAAAAAAAATGTAATATGATTATCAGTGTTCTCCCATTCCAGTTACACCTGTTTCTATCACTTATATCAGTATCACAGGATTTTATGCAAGTGATTTTATGAGAAAGACTAGCAGAGAATTCCCATCAATCTGCATTAGTCATAATGTTTTGTACTTTTTTTTCCATGAAGGATGTAAATGAAACAATTATCTAGAGCAATCCTGTTGGAGTACATTATGCAAGATTACAACAAAAACTGTTTCACTGACACTGCATTCTGATGAAATACTTCTGCATAAAGATATGCACTTCCCCAGCAGGCGTTACGAATTTACTTATCAATTTGTAGACAGTTGGAGAAACAGCTTCCTGATCTACAAAGCACATGGCAAGAAAAAAAAAGTGCCAAGATAGAATGGAAAGTAATTCCATAAAATATTGATATATGTAAACATTTAGCTTGTGGTGCTGTGCATTTCTCCTCTACTCAAGTACAAATGGTCATGGACAAAACAGACTATTCCCAGTCTGTGTCACTGTTCCATCTGTTCATTCCTAAGTCTCTCTGATACTGTTCCTGCATTCATCTGCAAACTGTCTTTTCCAGAAAATTAGTCTGCACAAAATTTCTTACTTAAATATTTATTAAAGTAAAATTTTAAAGCAGGACTTGGCCCACTCCATAGCCCAGAGGGCTACACCCCCTTATCTTTGTCCCCTCTGGAATTCCAGAAGGATGCAGCACACTGTTATGACTGCCATTTTGGGTGACAGGAAGTGGCCTTGTGTCACTCTCGGTTGCCTTTCTATTTCACAGTGAGAGACTTCTTTGAATAGGATTTTAAAATGTTCTGAGTGTTTATCTGGCAGAAGAAAGGATCCTGCAGAGCAGAAGCAGCGGAGATGCAAGAGCCTCACGGAAGAAGCTGCTTGCATGATGCCCGCGTGACCGTGCCAGACGCAGGTACGTTGTGGAAAGGGCCTAGGATTTGGAAGGGCAGCTATGAAGGAACCACACAAAATTCTGAAGTGTCAAGATATGTCATGGAATACTAAAGTTAGGATTGTTCATGCCACCATATTTCTAATTTCTGTGTATGGTTGTGAAAGCTGGACACTGAAGAAAGCAGATAGGAAAAAAATTAACTCACTTAATTTTCAATTTCTGCAGCAGCTGCTTTTTTTAAAAAAAATATTTCCTCTTCTTCCCAACTTTCAAGAATGCGGGAATCCTGCCTTCAGCTGTTTCTTTCAAGTTGCCACTGTATTCTGTGAGGAGGGCTCCTTTGTCCTTGGTTGCATCAACTTCCATAGAGTGGAGGTTCTTCAACTGTAGGATTTCATATCTCTCCTTGCATAGGACAGAAAGAAGGACTACTATATAGTGGTGTTGAATTTTTGGCTCTGTGGATGTTAGACTGCAACTCCCATCAGCCCCTAGTCCATCTTGAGGGGTGATGGAAGTAGCAATATTTGGAGGGCCACATGTTCACCACTACTACTCTGTAGTCTTATTTTGCTCGTTCTCCCTCCCCCACAATTTAGAATCTTTTGAAGGGAAGAATAGCCTTAAATACCCTAAAGGCACCAGATCCCATCTGAACTTGGAGCTCAGCAGTGTCAGCACAGATTAGTATTTGGATGGGAAACTGCTAATGAATACCAGGTGGTATAGGCTACTTTTCTGAGGAAGGAACTGGCAAAATAACCTGTGAGCATTCCTTGCCTTAGAAAATCCTTTGAAATTCATGGGGTTGACATAAGTTAACAGGCAACTTGAAGGCACATAAACACAAAGAGAAGAACGGAGCTAAGTCCATGGGCCATGTTCTTTTTTACCATGACTTGCCACAGTTAATTTAGGAAGATTAACCTACCATTCCACTAGCATATTAATATCACTTTAAAGGTGATCAATGACAGTAAAACAATGTGAAATATGAAAGATAGGCCAGCATTAATGAAAAGTATTCTAAAATATCCAAGAATAAAAGGGCCATTTTAAAATGGTCAAGGGAGCAGCCTTTACTAGGGATGGAATCTGTGTTATGATATTGTCTCTTCATTACGTGATCCTTGGTTGGCTGAGACCAAATGGCAGTGAAGTTCTGGGAAACAATGGCTGTGAATGGGTGTGAAGATAAAATGGAGAAAATGTTGAGAGTAGAGTGTTGGGTCAGATCTGATTAGTTCTTGGATGGGAGACCACCAATGAATACCAGGTACTGTAGGCTATTTTTCAGAGGAAGGAACTGCCAAAACCACCTCTGAGTGTTCCTTGCCTAAGAAATGCACGGGGACATCACAGGGTGATGATAGGCACATAGCCACACACGAACAGGCCTGATTGTTATTTGCAGGCATTCTGCAAGGATATCTGTATACACAGCAGAAGCTGATCCAACAGTAACATGAAAACCTGCTTCAATGCATAGATCTTCCACTCCCTATTAGAAAAAATTAATTAACAATAAAAGGAGAGAATTAATAAAGCTTGATATAATAAAATGGGCCCAAAAGCTCACCTAGAAACTGTTCTGACTTTTATTATGATAGAAGACATTATAGTTCACTATTCTTTTGGGTCAGTAGAAAGTCAGACTCTGAAAGCTGTTAATGTAGAACATTACCGAAATGTTTTCCAATACTTCCAAAAAGATTATAGAATTGAAATATGCTAATTTGCATGAAAATGTTGATGCAATCAATAGGAGCAAATTTGTATCCCTAAATAAAGAGCTAATGGCTTCTGGAATGCATACCAATAATAACAGAAGAATGTTTCTTTTTCTGAAATTTGCAGAACAAAATATCATGGGTAATTTATAATCCTGCTTAATTGAACTAATCAAGCTGCACTTTAAAACGTACTTAAATTTAATTAGGAAACTAGCACTCCTTGACACTTTAGTAGTTAAAAGGCCAAATGTTGTTGCAGGGTAAAAAAAAATAAGACAAAAACATAATGAAAAAGAAGCATTAGGATCTGCTTTCTTGGGAAATAAATATAACAGCAACTCTGTTCACATGTTACTCACGTGAAGAGCATCACTTCTCAAGACCAGTTTAGTGGAAAACATGTATTTATTAAGGAAATCACTTAACTGATTGATACCACTGAATGGAGTCTGCTGTTGCAGTTAAATGTCTACAAATGGTCTACAAATGGTGAAGGGGAAAAGGTAAGAGGAAGTCAAGTCAGACCTAAGAATATGAGTCTGTTAGTAAGGAAGCACCCAATCAGACAGGACAAGGAGAAAACATATATGTGACTCAGCTACTACAACTGCTTCCTATTGACATGTGCTTCTACACACATTTCCGCACTACACTCTTATAGCACGATTATTTCACTTTCAACATCCTATGGTATCCTGGGGTTTGCAGTTGAGGGAGGGGCATTTAGAATTCTCAACCAGAGAGCTCTTTGGCCTTAGTAAACTACAAACCCCAGAATTCTACAAGATGTTGAAAGTAGAATAATAGTACTATAACAGTATAGTGCGGAAATGGCTTAAGTTTCATTTCAACTCCAGGTTTTACTTTTGCCTCCTTAGGGAATTATCCTAGCTGCTGAAGCCTGGACCCAAAATTGCTTCAACATCATGGATAGTATGTTTAAAATTCAGACTGAAACCTAGAGTGCATTCACTGTCCCACTGATATGGAAGCCACCATGGAGCAGCTCACATGGACAGTTGTTCTCTTATCTGTTTCTAGCGATCTATATATTCAACATGATGATTCTCAAACGATTATCAAGGTACAAATATTCTCAAAAGATCCTTAGGGATACAAGTAGATGTTCAAGTGAAAGAGATTCCTTGGAACAGGATGCCTTTACAATCAGATAACCAAATTGATCAAAGCCTCTACATACCAGAAGCTGCTTCTGCATTGAGGCTTTTTTTTTTTTTTGCAAACAACTATGCCGAACATATAGATGTATGAACACAGCCACACAGGGTTTCTTAAAGACTTTAGGCTCTAACTGATTTCTTCTTAAATGTACGTAATGTATAAGTATATATTAACCTAAAAAAATTCTTTTTCCCCTTCTGTTTAAATTATTTTTGATTGTTTTAAACTTTAGCCTCTTTCAAAGTATTCATTTTATTTGTACACTATCTTGAGATCATGTGATATAGGGTAGGATATAAGTGTAATAACAGCAACAATAATAGCAATTTTGTTTGTAGAACTAGAGGTACCACCTTCCTCCACGTTCCCTCTCTTAACCTCCTTCATATGACCAAAAGCATGGATGGGTGAGGATGAAATTAGAACAGTTCAGCTGGGAAATTTTCAGTGGCACTGATTTTAAAATGAATCTTAACTTTGAACTAAAGATTGCCTTTGCTTAATTTCAATCAAAATCACTTGTACTTCAGTCCTGTGTTAAGTGTGTGTGTACTCACTGTATTGTGTTTACATTTTAATAGCATACCATTCATAAACCAAGACTCATATTCCACATCACCTACTTAGTTATGAATTTTTCACTGTTTCCTGACCTGACCCCTCAAAACCAGGCAGCAGCCTCACTGAGAAACAGAGGTCCGTTCAAATGAGAATTAGGTCACAAAAGATTTCCACCACCACCTCACTTCTATGAACAATCAAGGCAGTGACAATCAGAAGCGAAATGCCTGTTGCAATTCCTTGGCATGGCCACTGATGTAGACTTGCGTTGATTAACTAGGGCCATTTCTGCACTAGATGTCATTAGCATGATATACCATTACAATCCCAGCATTGCCATTTGTGCAATGGTAGCAGATTAGCAATGCTATTTTCTGCACCCTTCCATCTTAAGTAGACAACTAGTGGTATTGCCACTAAAGTTCCTTCTGCAATACACTGTCCTTGGTCACTCCATGTACCTGCCTTCACCCTGCCCCACCACTCCTGGTTGGTCAATTTTTTCCCTTTGGAAGCTGTACTAAACACACCAGTACACTTTTGCATGATCATGCTATAATGCCCAAAAATATGTTTAAAAAAATTAAAAGTTTTAACTCTAAGAAAAACCTTTAATAAACACAGAAAGGAGATAGCTTATGAAGTTACCATGTCTGGGAGTCACTGAGGGAGAGACAAGCTGGGCACACCCACAGCCACCCACCACAGGATCTACAATGATAGGAAGTGCTATCAAGCACTATTACAGTTCTGCAGTGAGTTGGCTGATGGGATTGAAGTGCTAAAGGAGGCGTTTAATGTTTTTTTCTGGAAATAGTATAAGGTGGTTTTGCAACACTTGGGGATGAGATAGCAACTGGAAAGTGACAACATCATGGAGTAGCATGGCTTCTGAACCAGAAACAACTCACTTTTATTGCGGGATAGCAAGGTCGTGTGGAAATGGCCAAGGACTCAAGTCAGACTTAGTCACTTCAGTGACTTGACTTGACATTAAATGACACAATGACTCGACTCGACTTGTGGCTTTTATGTTTTTAATGACCAACTTTCTGCCTTTGGTCCAGCAACACAACACATGCATCTAGAAACCTTACAATTTTAAACAATGCTTCTTTCTCTTTTTGCCTACTGGTCACATGACAATCTGTCTCAAGTGTGGACACTTTTCTCAGAAAAGAACAGCAAACAGGTTAGGCAATAGGCTTGAGGAAGGGTTGAGGATTGCTCAGCAGCCTGTCCCTGCTGCATATTGGAGGAGCCTTCTAAAACTTTTCCTAAGTGCAAAAGGCAAGACTCGCCCCCAGAGTGCATGGCACATTTCTCAGAAAATGTGTTAGGCAATGACCTTGAGGAGGAAGGATCTTTCCTTCTAAAGCTTTTGAAGCTTCAGTAATGGGGAGTAAGAAGGATCCTATTCCTCACTTCAGAAGTTCTTACCTAAATTAACAATTAGATATTAGGTTAAGTCCAGACTTAGTCAGACCCAATGAAATCAATAGGATATAATTAGTTGTAACTAAGGCCCTTTCTGCACAGCATTTTCCATGCGAAAGGGCGCCTGGAGTGTCACGCGATTGTGAGGAGTGATCTGCATGATGCACTCACAATCGCACGATGCTCCAGGGGCTGGCAGGTGCCAATCACGCACCTTTTCATTTTCGGCTAGAAGCCAAAAGTGGTGCATGATCGCACATTGCTCCCGGGCCCCGTGTGCGCCTATCTGGCACGTGGAGCCTCCGGAGCTGCACCGGTCGTGCTTCCTGACCCAGTGCAGCCTGGGAAGGTCGAGGCAGGGCTCTCGCGTGAGCAGGCAGCTCATGCAGAGCCGAAGGACCCCGGACACAAGAGCCTCTTGCCAGGGGCTGCTCGCGCGATCCCCACACCCCAGCACCAGAAGAGGGTAAGGTGAGGAAAGGGCCTAACTTAAGTCCCACTAATTTCTATGGGCCTATCATTTTCATCTGGATCGAACATAGGCTGAATCCATCATAAGCTGAATCTACATGGAGGTCTCTATCCCAGTTCCACTACATAGTATTCCTGACCTAGCTTGATCTTTATTGCCACACACACCCACTTTAATCCAAACTGGAATCAATTTGAAAAGCAGCACAAGATCCTAGTATGTAGTCACATCTGTGACAGGGGCTATTTTTACTATGAGCACATGTTTGTCATATCCATTTATATCTGGCCGCATGACTGCAGCAGCTACAGGGTGTTCGTTTTATTCTTGCAACACATGCACATATTCATATATTCACTTAATCAAATATCCTTTCTTTCCCTTTTATTCTGATTGCTCACTTGTGCCTCTGTAAAGTAAATCTGGTAGAGAAGAGGGAGGTGAAATGCTGACCTGCAAATGTATACTGTGAAGCTGGTAGAGAAGATAGAGGCAAAATGCTAACCTGAAAATATGAACATGCAAACACCAACCCACCCACCCACCCACCCATGCAACACCACCTCTTCTGGATGCTGAGACAAGCAAAGGTGCGACTCTTCTGTGGCAGGAATGATCAGGTGACATAGGTGATTACCTGACCTAGGTGACTGGCCACCAACCTGCCCCCAAGCCCCACCCCCCACCCCCAATTCCAATGCAATCCCAATTTGGGGATTTCATACATGTGAAAAAAAACCAAAACAGTTCTTCCCCAAAACAGCTGAGTAAACTGAAAGTTTTCTAAAATCACCTTAACACCCTCAGGCATTGAGAAGAAATGTTTTTACATCAGAAGAGGAACATCATGTGTTCCAGCGGGAGTGGGATTGAAGAAAGGATGCATTATTTTGTCTGTGTAGATTTAGCCATTAGCACATTGTTGGCCAGGGGACTGAATTCTAGTTTGGGAGGGACAGCGGGCAGAATTAACTACAGAGAGAAAGGCCAAAGCAAAATGTGGGGGGTCCGGATGTAATTCTGTCCACTTCAGATTTTCCCACCAACTATAAGCTAAGCTCATTTCTATGGGAAGCTGCTCAAGAATAAATGCAATGCAAGAGCTTCCTGTTCTGCAAAAAGCTTAGCTCCATGCATCAGATTCCTTGCCTTTAAATGGCCTCTTGTCTGCAATCACTGATGGCAACCAAAATGTGATTGATTTGTCTACCTTTAATGACCTGTAAGCTTCCCCTTTTTTTATTTTCTGTAATGCATGACAGCTCTGTGGCCCTGGGCTGCATTACTGAAACCTTTGGAAATGGCTTTCTCCAAGTCATCAACTATAATATAGGAATCCTCTGAATAAATGCTGTAATTATACATGTAAATAAAATAAAAATACACAAGAATATGACAAAACAAAACAGAACAAAACAAAAACTATCCCAGTCTTTAAAAGACTTTCTTAAGAACTGCCAAAACAGAAATAAACCAGAATTCACTGAGCATGGTCCCAGGAGTTAAATTCCCTTTCACAGACCACTTCAAAAAGAAATTGCTTTCATATATACCTATCAAGACATTTTACTCTTCTTCTCTCAATTGTAGAGTGATATCTCTTCCATTGGCTGCTCTGATACCTATTCTACTACAGCCATAACATAAAGAGTATAAGTAAAATCTTATCTCAGCCTTCCCAAGTAAAGAACTCAATGTCTTTGTTCTTTAGTGTATGACTCTCATTGCTGAAGGAATGGCCAACTTCTTATGTCATTGCTAATTGGGGGTGGAGTGTGTCATTCTGACATAGGAACAGTTTTTCCAATGTCTTCTAAAATACTTGAATCTGTGTGTGTGTGTGTGTGTGTGTGTGTGTGTGTGTGTGTGTGTTTGTTCGTTCCACCCAAATTGGAAAGAAAAGGTTTCCAGATTGGAGAGATGGGGACAGCTTAGAAAACAAATGAAATCTGAAGAGGAGAAGAGATATAGAAGAAAATGGAGTTATGAATTACAGAAGAAAATCAACATTACTTTAAAAGGATGTATACTGCTAAATTTTGCCAAGATTTGGCAGATAGTGGGGTTTATATTAACTGGATGTTGAAGTAAAGACAATGCAGCCAGTGCAATGCTACAGAGCAATTGAAGGTTAAGCTTGCTCTGTTACTTGGTTGGCTGGATTTTATTTAGATTCTAGGCTTGCACTTGGTGCTTATCTGAACCCTCAGCTCATCCAGTTTCCACATTTCTAATTTTTTTTAAAAGCAAGTATCTAATCCTTATAAGAATAGAGTTATGGGACAAAATATGTGGTCAATATTCTGTCCAATTGTTTTGTGACAAACAAGTCTACCCTGACTTTGAGTGTGTTTAGACAACAATAAGCTGGTCCTAGGCTGTGGAAGTTCTCAGGTGACTAGATTGGTAGCCCTCTTCTTGTTCTTCCATTGACAAGGAGTATTTTTTGGGGAAAATATTCTTACAAATTTTGTGGAAAGAATTGTTGTTTAAAAAAAAAAGACTGCTATTGACTTTTTTTAATAAAATGGATGTGTTGGGTTGTTTTTAATGTTATAGACAGTAAATTCACATTCTAAAGAAAAACTTTTTTAATGTTTTTATATGTTCATTTTGATTGTATAAAGTGCCCTGACACTCAATTCTGAGAGTGAAACCTTTGTTTTTATTTTCACCCAGTTGCCTTCAACTTATAGTGACCCTATGAATGAGAAACCATCACAGACTCTGGTAATCAGCAGCCCTGTTCAGGTCATCTAAGTGCCCAGTGCCTCAGATTCCTTTATTAAATCAATCCATCTCTAATGCGGTCTTTCTCTGTCCCTACTACCTTTCCCTTTACCAATTAGTGTTGTCTTTTCTAATGGTAATTGGAATGGAAAGGCAGAATACAAATACAGAGGGAGACACAAACTGAATCAAGGGTTTTAGTAATGGACAAAAAATCACAATGAATTTGAGGATCAGAAAAAAATCCTACCACCCACCTGGGTGATTTTTAAAACTCCAAAGGAAAATGACCATCTCTGACCTAGCCCTCATATCTCATAAAGGCTTCCACTAGGATGCTGGCTTCAGCAATGCATGTAATCAGGGGACCAAAAGGTGGTGTATGCCAAGGGGGATGGTTGGTGCAGGAGGCTGTGAAGATCAGCCTAGACAGAGCACTCCAAAATCTAGAACTGGGTCCATTCAACAAACATACAAAAAGGTCTTTCTTTCTTTCTTTCTTTCTTTCTTTCTTTCTTTCTTTCTTTCTTTCTTTCTTTCTTTCTTCTTTCCTTCCTTCCTTCCTTCCTTCCTTCCTTCCTTCCTTCCTTCCCTCCCTCCTTCCTCTCTCTCTCTCTGTCTTGCTTATAAATATTTATTAAATTGTTTGTTTCCATTTGTTTTATACTCAGGTAAAACAAAAAGGATTAAAATCTTTCTATTTAGAACCAGGAAAGGTATTAAGGAAATAATTTGCAAAGTATATCCCATAAGTCATTGTTATTAATAGATAAAATTGAATGATACAGAAAGACAGTCCAGGGTTATCAGGAAATTAGGGCAGGATTCACTTTGAATACAATATGCTGAATATTTTGGAGAAGACAGGCTCTGAATTACAATCTTGATAAACAATCTTTTTTCAAAAAAAATCTGCTATGTTCTTACAATTTTCTGTCAATATCTGCCAGAGAAAAGCACTTACTTTATCTCTGATATTTGTTAAAGTTGTTAGGAGATCAGTGTGTCACTTGCTGTTTGGAAAAGTAGTTTGCATTGTGACATTCAAGCTTTGAGACAGATGTTGACATTCAATCTGGGTGGTGGTGATGGAGGAGGAAATGCCTTATACTCCATCAAGGAGGACAGTGTCAGAAAGTGCACATGCTTTCATAAGGGTAATGAAAGATGCCCCGTGCCCTTTGCTTTATCTTCTTTCAAGTTTCAATTTCATCCCCTAACCCCTGGAACACCAGTCTTGTGCACAATAGCATCAATCAGTGGTCAGATTTCTAAAATCCACTTTCCAGGGATGGTTCTGTCTTGTGCTGTTCTGGCATCAGGACAGATACTAGAGTCCTACTGCACTATTTGTTTTTTGAAATTCAATAGGCTATGGATACAGGTTTTAGGGAACACCACTGCATGAGCAAAACTAGCAATTGCTCCAGTGGTGAATTAGTATGTCTGCTAAGTTCAAGCACATTTGTTCTGCTTAGACAGGGAGGGAGGAGATTTGGAGAGGAAAGAGATTTCCATTTTCAAATAAGACATATGGCATGTGCAAAAGTCATTGTCCCTCTTTTATTAGCACCACATTAAATGAGTAGAGCTGTGATATATCAGACCAAAGGGCAATCATTATTCAAAGTCAACTGTTTACCTTCTCTGGACCATGCTACTTCCATCAGAATCAGTAATCCTGCAACACCTGTCCATCCCACATACTCACACCCTAAAAACTTGCTGAAAACCCTCTGGAAGTTTACTGATGCTACAGGTTTATTAATACCATAGATGCACAGAGAGTTGCAGCAGGAAGGGAAGAACATCAGAATTCTGTTTACATAAGATATAGAAACACACCATTGCGTCTTGGGTGTTCCACAGTGACCAGTGACCTTAGAGAGCCTGCTAATAGCATATGAGTGCAATAATCTTCTTCCACTCATTTGTCCAAGCAACTGGAATTGAATGGCATACTGCCTCTGTTAGTAGAGATAATACGTAGCTACTATGACCAACAGTCACTGATCCTCTGTGATATAATCTAATCTCCTTTTAAATTGGTGGCCATCTTTATATCTTGGGAGAGCAAATTCCATAGTTTGACTATGCTCTGCAAGGAGAACTGCTTACCGATCTAAACCTCCTGTCTCCACCATTGACCTTTTGGGATGACCCCAAGTTCTAGTATTATAACAGAGACAGAACAATATTATTACGATAGACCAACTCTCCTCAGCTTAGTTCAGAAATGGGTAGCCACTTAACAAGTACATTACTGTATTTAAATGTGTAGGAAGACCCTCATTCTGTGAGCTGTAGGAGAACAATGAACAGAAAATATTTCCAGTTCAGACTTCAGTGCACACCTGTACATTATAGGGGAAGCATTATGAAGCATTATGAAACAGGTTGTTATGAATATTGCACCATTACATAGAATTCAGAACTTGGAAAAGTTATTATTGTGCTATAACTCCAAGTCCTCCAGCCAAGTGTTATGTTTGCTGTGGGGTCCTAGGAATCTTAACCCTCCCATCCCCAGCTATGTAATAATGGAGACAGTCATTTTTTATTCCATACAATGTTGCTACCAGGGGCAGCATGCCATCCCACTTAGCCATTCAAAAGAGCATTTCTGAACACATTTTCAAATTACATGGCAGCATTCATGCTTTTTAGCTACTTCAGATGACTATAACCAGTACAAAAGGGAAGGAGGGAAGGAAGGAAGGAAGGAAGGAAGGAAGGAAGGAAGGAAGGAAGGAAGGAAGGAAAAGAAAAATGAAAAAAAAAGAAAAAAATTATGGTGATGAACAGATGTTTCTATTCATGTCTTTTGTTGTTTTCCTACTATTTTCAAAGGAACTGTATGTGGGAAAGTGCAATCTACTACTCTAAATCCCCAGTTTTGACAACCAAGGAGGATCCATCATTTCAGGAACCAGAATCATACCAAAAAGAGAAACTGGTCATGCTGACACAATCAAGAATGTCAAGAATACTCCTAGCTAAATACCGAATACAACAGATTCGGTATTTAGCTAGGCTGCTGTCCATGAGGGAAGCACATTTGGATGATGAATCACTTTACACAAGCATTGTTCCTAAAGAAAAATTGAGAGCTATATTGAACATTACCCCAGACAACACTGCCATAGAGCTAACACTGTTTGTACTTACTCATAATTGCTTCACAGTTATGGATCACTTAAATCTACCCACCAGTGGCCAGAAGAAGGGTATCCATGAGAGAACAAAATAAGGGCTTTTGAAAGAACATTCGGTCTCCTAGACCAAATTTCTAAAACTAAGAGGAATGCTTTAGACATATACACACAAAGACACCTGCTTCCCGTTCCAAAATAGCCACCTAGCACCACCACCATCTTGCTGGTTCAGTCTATTAGTTTGTGGCTACCTATTGTGTTTGGGTTTCCTTCACACCCGTTTTGACAGGGCTGCATGCATCTTTAGTTCATCCTTTTTTCTTTGGCTTCTCTCATTCTGTACTGAAGTGAACAAATTCAAAACATGCCAGGCACAGCTGCCAGATGTCTAGCAAATAATATTTGACAACAAAATAAGTGTCATGGCTCCCCAAACCCTCTTGTATTGAAGAGGCTCCTTTAGTCTTTTCTTGTCACTGGAGAGGCAAGTAATACATCTGGAAAAATGTTCTACTGAGATTCTTTGCTAATCAGTTTCTTTTGAAAAGCATAGGTAGCTGTGTTGGCTGTAAGGAATATTTCAAAATCTTTATTACTGTAACACTTTTATTAGGCCAATTAAAAGGACACAAATAGTTCATTTTAAGTTTCCCATGCCTCTAAAAACCTGCGCCGGAATCCTATATTACCTTTTACTCCACATAACTTTGTGTATACTTAGCTTTGTAGCAGAGGCACTAATAAACCCTGCTAATGAATTGTGAATCTGTACCAGGACACTGGCAAGACTGTTTGATGTACATTGGGCATTTGTCAGTTCTGCTACATTAGTAATGTAACAACAGCCCTTTACTGGATACAGACTTGACAAAACTGACCAATTCTAATTCCCACATAGGTTATGCCCAGTTACAAAAATATAACTCTCATACAATTTTAAAGCCATGGTTTAATGTTAAAATTGAACAGCAATAAGTTTCTGGGATAAGAGGACAATATCTGGTGATAACACTAGAGAATCATGTAGCAGATAGAGACACATGTAAATTATGGGTGTACACAGATCAAAATATTTGGTTTGGATATCAGTTCAATTATTTGAACAACAGACCCACTTAGCTTGGATCAGTCTAAAGGCTGCCTGATTCACCTTGAGTCTAAATCAGAATCTCAGTTCAGAAATCCAGATCTTCCCACTCTTCCTTTTAACTGGAAACAACAAAAGGCTATTACTTTTTCTGTCTCTGGATGAACTTTGCACACATATTGTATCCTTGGGAGAGAATAATGTTTTCCAAACTACAAACAAATGGATGCAGGCTTTTTTGCACTATGATACCTTTAAGGTTGTAGTTCTTGGACCTCTCTAGGTATCTGATGAAACCTATAGATCATTTTTCCAAAAAAACAAAAAAACAAAAAAAAAGGCACATGAACACAATTTTCAAAGTCACATGAAGGAGGAAAAAAATCTTTGGGGGATGGTTCACAGACCCCCAATGCTTATCCATGGAGCATCTACTTTAAAATTCATTTTAAAAAAAATCTACTGCCCCCCCCATTTTAGGAGAAAGAAATTTACAACAGTTGAGCCTTCTGTGGGGATCAAGCCTGACAATTTTCAGAAGAATACATGCAGAGAGATTGTGCAAAAAAAAGCCTTTACATTTTGGGGGTTTCAAAATAAAATAAAAATGATACTCAAACCCTAACATTTTTGTGTACAAATTGTTGTGAAAATAACATACAGAATAGAAGTGGTCTATTCTGTTTCTAATTAGGAAACCATCAAAATATAGAAGGAGAGATGGACTAGGTTTTCATGGAAGGTGAGTATTCAAACTTCGGGGTGGAGAGAATCTTCATCATATCAGCTTGACTGGTGTTTGTTTTTGAGGGGACAGTTTTCAAGAAAATGGCACAACTTATGGATGTGTTCCTAGGTAAAAGATCTGGAAAGCCCAAAATAGGATACAATGAGAAATATGACAGGAGCTAGTGAGTTAGATCGAATGAAAAGCAGTTCAATCTTTATTTAATTTATATTCAGATTCTTTTGAGTTTCCCAAGTCTCTACAAACATATTTCATAAAACTAAAATTTGGTAGCAAACTGTCATGTACTTCTTGAGGTTCTGAGTTTTCTGGGAAGAGAGGACAGCACTGGGCATACAAATGAATTCAGCGCTAAAGCCGTGGGAACGTATTGCAGGCAGAGGCAATTTTTCTGCTCAGTTAACAGAAAGTCACAGAAAGTGCAATAGGATAGGGGTGAGTGAAGAGTTCTGAGTACACTGTGCCAGAGGCAGAAGGAGAGTGACTATCTAGCAGAAGAACTTAGACCATTTTCCAAATGAGACACAATGCTACCTGCTGCCAGATCTTGCTGACCATGAAAAAACCTTTTTTCTTGCTCTTGGGAGAGATGACCAGCAAAAAGCGCTGAACACTTATTCAGTCCTCAAATACACTGCTTCAGTGTTCCTCTCCCAAGAGCACTGAGACTGGACAGAGACACCATTCAGCATGATTTGAAGCTAGAGCTGCTACTCACAGCAGCAGCACCTTTTCCTTTTCAGCTACCAGCCTGGAGTTCTCCTTATACAGGAAGCTTGGGAAAATCTTGAATTCTGAGGATGCAGCATTCATATCTCTGTGTCCTTTCAGGTCTAAATTACTAACTAATCTTCAGGAGTATTCAGATTCAGATACAGCCTTTTCAGAGAAGTCCCACTCATATTTGAACACCTTATGAATCTGTCTGAATCCACCTGATTCATTTCTGGGTTTGGGATTTGCCTGAGTGTAGCAGTAGGCTCTGCAGAAGCATTATGAAAGGATAGAGAGAGTGAATTAGCAACATACACTGTATACCACATTGATGGATAATGTTCCACGGTTCAGTCTGAAGACTGATCATAAGTGAGTTCTGTATTAAAAACAATAAATCAAGTCAGTTTCCTCAGCTGCAATGTAGGTTCCCCAGAAAGAAATACAAATGCCCCATACTGATGCTTTGCTTTGAATCTAAAATCATACTACTACGGCTAGCATCTTATTAGCAACATATTCAAGCATATGTCCAATTTATCCCTGTGTGTCTTTGCAAGGCTGTTATTATTATTACTATTATGTTTATGTCTATTTGTATCCCAGTTTTTTTCCAAAATTGAACCTCAAAGCAGCTCATACTTTAAAACAGTGGTTCTCAACCTGTGGGTCCCCAGATGTTTGTGGACTTCAGCTCCCAGAAGCCCCAGCCACTATGGTCAATGCTCAGGGCTTCTAGGAGCTGAAGTCCAAAAACATCTGGGGACCCACAGGTTGAGAACCACTGCTTTAAAACAATACAATTTAAAAACAAATAAATAAAGTGTTAGGGAATTAAAACAGCTTATAAAGACATTGAAAGATAACAAAATTAAAACAATGCAGTACCCGCCTCACATATTTCTTTTAAAATATTCTATATTAAAAACCTCCATGAATAAAAATTTTTTAGCCTGCTGCCAGAAGGACAACAAGGAGGGAGGCCTTCTGGCCTCCCTGGGAAGGGAGTTCCAGAGTCTAGAGGCAGCCACTGAAGAAGTCATTTCTTGTGACCCCACCAACCATGTCTTTGGTGATGGGGGGATGGAGAGACGAGCATCTCCTGATGACTGCAGAGCCTGGGCTGGCTCATGCAGGGAAACACAGTCTGCCAAATAGGCTAGACCTGAGCCATATGGGGCTTTATATGTTATAACCAGCACTTTGAATTGTGCCTGGAAACAAACTGGCAACCAGTCATTGTGGAGGCTGGAATTCTCTTCCTCCCTTGAGCAATGACCAAAACTT
Organism: Iguana delicatissima; assembly: GCA_948472985.1. NCBI lineage: Eukaryota > Metazoa > Chordata > Lepidosauria > Squamata > Iguanidae > Iguana > Iguana delicatissima. The sequence continues at coordinate 1,977,445 of CAOKZL010000251.1, read as the reverse complement.
CCCCTTAAACCTGACTTTTTCATGCTACGTTCCCCTACACACCAACATAGTCATTTACTGGCCAGTGGGGGGTGGAAGAGCAGTGGGGAAGCCTATAGTCCAATTAACAACAATGGGGCATGATCCAAGATTTCCCAGTGATCCTCTGGAGATCCTGAGGGTTCACATCATTGCTCTGCTTGAAGCAACAGGGACATAGCTGACACATTCCTCCTCTGCCTTCCTCCAGAGAGAAAATGGCCTTACTGAGGGTATGTGTGAAGGGGAAACTTATCCCCTTTCCTACTTGAGTTCAATTAGAGAGACGCTGAAGTGAAGCCAGAAGTTTGTTTAACAACACAATGTTGATCCAGATATATTTTTCAACTACCTGTCCCCATACGCCTTACCATGTAGGGCAGTTTTGAAACATCTATCTAGCAACAGCTTATAGTACATGTGGCAAGTCATAAGAGGATACTGTAAATCAGTGGTTCTCAACCTGTGGGTCCCCAGATGTTTGTGGACTTCAGCTCCCAGAAGCCCCAGCCACTATGGTCAATGCTCAGGGCTTCTGGGAGCTGAAGTCTAGAAACATCTGGGGACCCACAGGTTGAGAACCACTGCTGTAAATACATTAGCCAATCAACAAAAAGCATTAAGCCCAAATGGAAAATTACTAAGCAAGGACTTAGTAAAAACTAATCATAATAATATGTACCTTTGCCTTACATCTCAAATTGTTATTGTTATTAGCAAATAATACCAGTTAGCCAAAGATGATATGAGTCATATTGCTCTGTAAGACTAAATATGTTTTTTTCCTTGGGATTCCTAAGAGCTTAATAGAGCTATTTTTTCCTTAATTTAGAATACATTTTCTTTAATGTGGATCCATCTTATTTAGGTCCCATGGTCACTTTCTGGTTTTCCCTTTCATTGTAGCATCCAGAAAATAGGTTTTTGTGGGGTAAGTGAGGAGATGAAGTGTAGTCTGGACAGAACTATCTGTCCCATCTCCTTATGCAAGATCTCACCAACAGCTGTAAATATAGAATTATATCATGATAGTCTCACATATCCATCAGTTTGCCTTCTTTCATTCCATAACTGGCAAAAAATAGATGGACACCCAGTGTGTGTGCAAACATGGAAATAGGGGGAAATTTCATTTTGAAAGGTATGGGTGTCATTTTGAAAGGCATAGGTTTTTCTATGGCCATTTCTGCATGAGAGGGCTTTTGAGAGTCAACCCGTCACAGTTTCTGCAGGGAAGGGAGTGCGACAAGAACATTTCCCTCCACACAGGACTCAGTCCCTGTGGAAGGGAGCACGATGGCCACACCTCTTCCTTCCACAGTGCAGCCAAGCACTTTTCCAAGCTTAGCTGGGAAAGGAAACATCACCATCGTGCTTCCTGCCCTCCTGCAAGACAGGTAGCTACGGGAGCATTGTGCGATCACAGTCGCTAACCAAATATCCCATGAGCATGATGTATGGGGATGGGTTGGCAGCAGGCTGGCAATGGCACTGTGGAGAAGCATGACCAGTCGACCGCTGCCATCCTGTCCCCATAGAGGGAAAGCCCTGTCATGCGGAAATGGCCTATGTGTTTGTGTGCCTGTACATGTGTGCAAACATGCTGAATATTTATGAAATAGTTACACAATCAGCCTTAATGTCTTCCCTCTAAATAAGTAAACTAATAATTTTTGTGTGGTTTTATTTAATGTAACTTGTCATAACTTTTTGATAACTTCTCAGTACCTCTGGTTATTTTGTCATCCCAAACATCGCCTACAGGAACAACAACAAATTTTTATTTATAGTTATGTTTGACCATACTGCCATTAATAGCTGTATATTTCCTATGAGGAAAACTCATGCATCAGCTATCATATCCTATTGTTCCCAGCACACAACATGTCTTACCCCAAAGTCCTGCTTTCTGACTTTAGAAAATAGCTTCATTGGAACAGAAATGAAAAATAATTCATAATATATTCTGAAGAAACATAGGTTCTTTCTGCACCTTACCTTTTTCCGGCACTGGGGTGTGGGGATCATGCAAGCGGCCTCTGGTGAGAGGCTCTCGCATCCCTGCTGCTTCAGCTCCACACAAGCTGCCAGCTCACACGAGAGCCACACCTCTTCCTTTCACAGCACAGCCTGGGAGTTTCCCAGGCTGCGCTGGGGCAGGAAGCGCGACTGGTGTGGCTTCAGAGGCTCCACATGCCAGGTAAGTGTGTGCAGGGCCTGGGAGCAATGCGCGATCACCCACCATTCTCGGCTTCCAGCCGAAAATGAAAAGGTGAGTGATCAGTGCCTGCCAGCCCCTGGAGTATCACACAATTGTGAGTGCGTCATGCAGATCGCTCCTCACAATCTCGTGACGCTCCAGGCACCCTTTTACATGACAAATGCCATGAAGAAAGAGCCATAGTGGTGCATTTATAGAGATGCCTTTTTTTCCTCTGTGCTTTCTCTAAAGTAGGAATATAATCCACATTTTCTACACATATGCTTGCACTGCCTTAGATTGGCCCATGACTCAAGATACCATCGTTTGCATAATAACATTTTACCTTTTAGCTTGTATTGCCCATTTTACAAGACTCTCCCCATGAAGCCATATGTCACAATGCATGAAATGTCACTAAGCAACCCTTTTCAATTAATATTTCCCTTACTATTTTCTCCTCATTATTTTAGCCTGGGTCTAGTCACTGCTGGCTACGATAATTAAGGCAAGCTGCTTCTCCATAATTAAACTCCTGTAATGGTAGCTCACACAATCTGGAATGTCAGATGATAATGTGGTGCTCAAACCCCTCTTCCAAAATGCCTCCAACTGTCTTGGGAGCTATTCGACATAATGGGCTCCTGTTTGCTTGATATTCTATTTGCTATGTCTACAGAAAAGCAAGAAATGAGCTTCAGGGCACAGTGTTGCCTATACTGTAATCAATTTTCTGATGTTGGCTTAGCTTGTTGAATAAGACTCACACAAGTCTGTATTTGAGACTGATGCTTCTTTTACCCTTTAAGCCACAGGAAAGTGAGTAATGGGAGGGCCTCTTGTATTGCCCATAGCTGTTATTGACAAATGCACATAAGTGCTTTTCTGCTCGCCTTCTATAATGAGTTGCAAAACTAACCTTTTATTGAGTAACTACAGGGAGTTTAAAAACTATGTAGGAAACTGGCAATAACACTAACAATCATTCGACCATGTTTGGAATTTTTTTCTGCATTCCCAAACTGTGTGGTACTAGAGCCAGGGAGGAATGAAGATTTGTATGATAATTAGAGATGGTTGACAATTTTTTTTCAGTCAACGTTTTCTACGGATTTACCAAAATCCAAAAATGTCTTCATATTCAGGAGGGATAGAACTTTTTTTTCTTTAAAAAATATAAATGTGAGAAAAACCAAAACTCACAGATTTAATCATTCAAGTTCAGAGATATATAAGTGCCTGACTCTTGAAGTCTGTCTGAACACTGAAGCATTCAATCACAGGGATGGAAATAATATTCAAAATATTTGAAAAATATTTGAAAACCTTGATTAAAATAATCCTAGAGTGATGAGAATCATCACAGTTCAGGACTTTTCCTGTGCAGAAAACGTGCAATTGGAATATTTCACACAAAATTTGTATGTGGTTGACTTCCACTGAAAACAACATTTTCCTTGCAGAAAAGTTTTTTTACACAGCAAATCATATTTTGACCTTTCCTCATAGAAATATTGTTTTCTGTGCAAAACAACTACATGGAAATTTTGTGCAGAATAAGTCATGAAATGCAAATAGGCTTTGAAAACTGCAGTTTCTGAAGCCTTTCTCAGAGTGGGAAGAAAATTGCTAAGATTTCCCACTGATTCTCTCAAGTAAAAAAGCAGAGAAAAATTACACTCTTGTTCAACCAAATTAGTAGCATATTCATATTGCTGGTTTCTGAGATGCTCCTCATCTCTAAGAGCTATACAGCAAGCAATAGTAGTATAATTTGCTACTTGCTGGAAATAAATGTATTTCTAAAAATTGCTAGTGCAAACTCTGAGAATTTCATTTTAGTTCATTTTTGAAGAATTTGCCAAAAGGAGCAAACTTTAAATGTGAGATGGAATGCATTTGATATTTATTTATTTTAAAAGATGAATGCAAGATAAAATGAAAGTGAGAAATTTCTCCATCACTATTCCTAATTATCTTTTCCATTCCTGGCTATTCTTTTAGGTTCCTACCCATAAGAAGTGGTTACCATTTTCTCTGTAGCCCAGCTTATTTTTTGTAGAAGTGAAACCATTATTGCACAGCAATTAATTTAATAAGGGAATGGGTACTGATTCAGTGTACATAACTGTCCCTCTGTTTCTTCTCATTAGATTGAGGGATCACCTTCCTAAAGTCTGAAAGATGTACAGATTAAGGAGAAAGGATTCACAGCAATTAGTCAAAAGACACTGATGTTCTTTTGTTAAATCTCTCTTCTAAGTGGGGCAGCACTTCTGGCAAAGTCATAGTGACAAACCATTCACAGCAATCAAGGTGCCTGAACAGACGTGTTTTTAAATTTCACTGATGAGAATGGGAATCATGCATTGTTGACATTCTTAAGAATTAATGATATTTACTTTCACATAACCAGCATAAAGCTTTCTAGTTTAATGCTATGCAGGTTTACTCAGAAGAAAGCTGCACTGAGTTTAATTTGATTTTATCTCAGGGAAGTGGATGTATGATTGCAGCCCTAGTAGAAATTATTATTATCCTCTTAATCAAAGTCACCATAGTCTACTTGTTTCTTAACTTTTTTGTAATGAAGCGTGGAGAACCACCGCCCGTCAGTGCCGAGTGTGAAAGGCGCAGCCAAGCCTCGCACTCAAGACCTGCCCAGCCTGACACCTCTTTGTGATCAGACTTGAACAGCCAGGGAGATCTCTGAATCAAGCCAGGGCCAGGACAAGTGCGTCTGCCTCAGTTCTCCCTCTCTGAGAATGCAGTCCCTTCCTCACTCTTGTCCCCCCTTGGCTTCTTCCTTTCAGGGCTCTCCCCCTTTACTGCCTTCCCTAAATCCCTAAATCTCCCAGATGTAAGGATAAGCAGTGATTTATATTTTCCAAGACTGTGGTATTGTTGGCACTAAGGTCAAGATGTTATTATTGGTATCGTATACATCTCAGGATTCAAAATAACACTCTGTGACACTGTTTTAAGGAACACAGAACTTCAAACATTTATTGTAACACTGTTGCTTTAAATGTCTCTGGTATCTAAATGTTTATAAGGAGCATACCTCTCTTCTCTCTCTCTCTCTCTCTTTCAATTCATTCACTATCTCTCGTACACCCAGTTTCTCAGTTCTCCCTCCCACAGAGCTCTTCAAATCTCCAACCTCTCCCAAACACACCACAAATCACACTCCTCTTCAAACACACACCAGACAGTTAAAATCCGTTATTTTCCTCTTCCCACCAGCCCCTCCCCTGGGCTATCCAAGGTTCCATTTCACCAGCCAATCAGCTTAAACACTCTCGATTGCCAGGGAGGCTCTGTTGTCAGGCCCCCTCCCATCAGGTTCATCACATTTTTCAATATGTAATTTTTCACCAGATTAGATATTTAGCTTTCTAACTGGCATCATTTCTTAACCTTGTGTTGTTCTTTAAAACACAACAAAATGATAAACAAACAGCCAATTCCTTTCCATGACTGTGACGTAAGCCTTAACCAGTTGGCCATGCACTTCCAGCCCTTGGGCTTCTGTCACTTACCTTGACTTTTTACCTTTAAGATCCTTACCTCTTTTTACAGACAAGCCTCTAGTCTGTATCTTTTTTCCCACATAGCACCCCCAACAGAATTCCCTGATCTCTGATTGGCCGACTCTAACCAGGCCTGCCCAGCTTTTCTCTTCACAATGATAGTTTGATTTTTTGTATCTCAGTCCATAGTTTCCTGACTATGCTATCCATGCTATTAAAATGAATGCAGCTATAATTAATGGCTGGAATCCTGTTGGTATCTTCTGCATGCACAGTTTCCTTATAGAACCAGTTGGACATTTTCCTCTGATGAGGAACATCTGTATTCAGTTCAAGCCATTGCTGCTGTTATGCATGCAGATCTGCCTACACATGTCCATGTCCATATAGGTGTGTGCATTTCTGCTTGTGCACATTTGCTTCTTCAGTATTACTATTCAACACAAGGGTGGCATAACAATGAATCAAGCGTCACTCCAGGTAAGAAGATTTACATAAGGCCACCCAAGGATCTAACAGCTTGTACATCAAGCTGATGACACAAACATTTCCAGAAACGTTGGTATAGTATCAGAAATTGTAATGTTTTGAAATAATTGGAAAAGAAGTTATAACAGATAGTTCACACCAGCTCAGTTAACCCAAAACCTGCTTTTGGTGTAAAAGCAATGCAACATAGTAGAATTGCAACACCTATCCTAAAGCAAACACTTATGAGGAGTGAAGGGAAATTCAGACGTATATTAGACTCCTATGATTCTAAGCCTGCACCCACTGGTTTAGAATCTGAGGCCCTTTCTGTGCCACCCTCCCAACCCGCCATAGAGATGGCAGAAGGACGGAACCATGGCGACAGTTACACATGACGTCATCACAGTCCCATCCTTCTTCCACCCCAGGTGGCAAGCATGGAGTAAATCATTGATGGGCTTTCCTTGTCTATGACCTGTGATCATGCCACCATCATGCAATTACCTGGCCTGTGGAGGGCTTCAAAGCACAATGGCCGTGCGTCCTGCTCCAGCACAGCCTGGGAAAGTACCTGGCTGTGCTGCAGAAAGAGGAGGTGGGGCCATTACACTTCCTTCATTCGTGGAGGCAGCCAGGGAGTGCTCCTGTTGTGCTCCTCTCCTGGCAGAGCCACTGCTGGTATCCCCACGGGAGGACATCAGAAGAAGGCAGGGTACGGAAAGGGGCTTAGACAAATACTTTGAACAGCCACAAGGGAGGAGTTGGATTTATGTATGAGGAATGAGGGGAGGAACATCCGTATAAAGCCAGAATAAAATTTGTAAAATATATTAAAATGGGGGGGGAGTGTAGCCAAATATATGAATCCACCTCACAAGACTGAATCTTGTACTACAAGAATCAGTATATAGTGCAAGATGAAGAAGAGGAAGACAATCTGTGTTACAGACAAAGAATGAGGTAATAAGGAAGGGGCAAAAGTTACTTTTATAACCATAACTAACAGCGACCATGATGGTCTCAGTTAGTCAGTCAAGGAGCCTAAAGCCCAAAATATTTGAGTTCTTAGTCTCTATGCTAATTCACATAGAAAGTCCACAGAAAAAACTGCTCCCAACTAGTCAATTTGATCATGGCCTTTTCCAACCCAAATAAGACCTTTGAGGGGGAAGTGATAATTAGGCAGATATTTACAGGCTGTCTAAGAATTAAAATGTGCAAAAGAAATCTAACTTTCATAACAGAAGCAGACACAACATGGTGAGCTGCCATCATCCAATTCTTGAGGGTGGCCCCTCCCTCCCTCACCTGGCAACAGATGGGATGGTCAGGCGCCATCTTTCTTGTTTTGAGGGGATGGGAGAACAATTCTAAAGTGAAAGGCAAGGAGGTAAGGAAGGGTAATAAGAGGGACAGGTCAGCAAAGACTATGCCAGCCCACAAGAAAAACGGAATACAACCCTGAGTAGAATCAGTTCCAGAATAAGACACTTCCGTTTATTTGGGCAACTGAATTCAATTATTACAGCGTGCTTTTTATTCTTCTCTCCTAATACTGTCCTTAGTGTTTCATATTTTCTAGACTGTAAAAATGAAAACCTGTACTAGTGCTGCCAGAGTGAAAACTGAATAAGGTTGTGCCAAAGGGGAATTTCAGCACATGTTGCCTGTGTCAGGACCCTGGAACTCCAGGACACCAGCTCTGAGTCTGAGCCAGAGTCCCTGGAGCCTGCTGCACCAGCATAGCCCACTCCCGAGGCTGCCGCAGGCACAGAGCCCTTGGCCCCAGTAGTCCCAGCAGCAGAGCCAGGGGCTGCCCCAGACCCAGCCCAGCCAGAGGAGTCGGATGGTGAGTTTCAAGAGCAGGTGCCTACTTACCAGCAGCATCGGGAGCAAAAGAGTGCTCTCAGGAGGTCAGAACGTTTAAATAGAAAATGCCAGGCAATCAGGGCCCAGCTGCGATAACACCTGGAGGAGTGATCTGCCTATAAAAGCAATCACTCAGCCTTGGGTCTTTTGTCGGCTCACAACTGACCATTCTGGGCGAAGCGCTTGTTGTGGATCTCAGCTTGGCCTCCTGAAACGCTGCCCGACCTGCTGGAACGTCGCCACCTCTTGATCCCGGACCAGCTCTGGTAACTTTTTTTGTTCGAACAGACTTTGACTGTGTGCTCGCCTGGCTGTGACGTAACAGCCAGGGAGTCTCCCTGCTGCCGGCATTTACTGCTATTTTTCCTGTTCTGTTCTGCTGAAGTAAAGCCCTTTAATTTATTCCCTGCCTTATCTGCAAGAGACCTGTAGCCGGCTCCCTTGGCTGCTTGCCAGGCCTTGGCGTTGACAGCCTGTTACGTGGTTGTGTGACAAACAAATACCTGCTGAAATTCCCTTTTTAACATAGGCCCTTTCTGCACCTTACCTTCTTCCAATGCTGGGGTGCAGGGATTGTGCGAGCAGCCTCTGGCGAGAGGTTCTCGTGTCCGGGGTCCTTCAGCTCTGCACGAGCTGCCTGCTCATGTGAGAGCCCCACCTCTTCCTTCAGCAGTGCAGCCTGGGACCTTCCCAGGCTGTGCTGGGGCAGGAAGCACAACTAGAACAGCTCCGGAGGCTCCTCATGCCAGGTAAGTGTGCACGGGGCCCGGAAGCAATGCTCAATTGCGCACCATGTTTGGCTTCTAGCAGAAAATGAAAAGATGCTTGATCGGCGCCTTCCAGCCCCTTGGAGCATCACGCAATGACACGCAATGGCATCGCGTGACACTCCAGGTGCCCTTTCGCATGGAAAATGCCATGCGAAAAGGGCCATAGCCATTAAAGGAACAGAAGCCTTCTCCAGTTTTCACTCTGACAACTCTGCGCAAGTACTGATTTCTGTAAACTGCTCTGGATGTTTTGTTTTTCATTGATGAATAGGGTAGAAATTCTGTAAATAATAATGAAATCGTGTTTATATTAGAGTAAGTGCTAGCACTGAGTAAGCATAAGAAATGGATTAGCTGAAGAACATGGTCCTGATTTTGAAACAGCAAATATGTTCTTGTAGTGAGTTTTCAAGAACAGTAAATGAAATCACTAGAGTTGACTTGGGGCTGGACTATATATTCCATTTCTTGTTTACTTACAAGTGTGTGGAGATCCAATCCAGATTAGGACACATGGCTAGGGGACATTTAAATCACCGTTGACTGCTCTTTTCTCATCCTTACAGGCAGAAACAAATATTAAAAGAGAAGTTATATGCGTACCAATAGACTTTTCTTCCTTTTTTCTACTCCCTCCGCCCTCCACACACACACACACTGCATGAATGGAATTTTAAACTTAAGCAGTTATGGAGAGATGAAGATAGAAACCTCTCTGACAATTGTTCTGGTATGAATTAGTATCTCACATTATTACTTGTACATTGAAAAATTGTGGCGGTGGTGGTTTCTCAGCTGCAAGCTATATGTTTATCATCACATGTAGTTTAACACAAGTGAAATATTCTACCGGTTTCATATTGAATTCAGTGAACTGAAATACTTTGGTATTCTTGTACTATCCTGTTCCCCTTTTCTCCCTTCTTTCTGTATCAGTGGCTATAAACAAAAAAGGCCAACTGGCTCAATTCCTCTCTTATCTTCCATCTTCACAGTCAAGTTAACAAGCTTTGTATTGTTTGATACAGTTGTTCCAGAGGGCTTGCTTATAAACTCCCTCACAATTCCCACACACATACACATCTGCTGTAGCCACATAAATGTCAATTTACTTCAAGTCAGCCAGACCTCAAAAATCAATACCAAGGATCATTGTCTCAGCTAGTAAATTTTACAGTTTTCACAAATAAATGATTAGTTACAGAAAAAGTTTAATCAACAGAATACAACTTTCTATACTAATAATCTCAACATTATTTTAAAAAATCTTGCATTGCTTTTATCAAAGGGAGAAAGAACGCTATCAAATTATTGTTCCTTGTTCTATATACATGCCTATATTAATCTATCTACAGTGAAGAAATTACATTGGTTATTGTCATTTAAATGTTTTGATCGATTTGCACTTTAGGATGAGTTATCAACATTAGATTTATTTGTGTATTCTTTCTATCACATTCACTGCCATGAAAGCTCTCCTGTCCCAAGATGTGATTTACATTACTTAGGCTACCACATGGCATTGGCATTCATGGAGTGATCTCTGTGCCCATATTTTTGGTGTGTACCCATGCAATATGTAACCCTGGTAGAGCAGGGCTCTGGAAAGCATGAGGGATACACTGCACATGCACAGAATACCTTTGTTCTAGAGGCATTCATTTCATTTGCACAAAAACCATGGTGTGGCTTATGTAATGTGCACAACTGTAGGGATTAGGGCTGCCAACAGGTTCCATTGCTTGCATTTTGGTAAAAACAATAAAAAGAAAACCCAATAGGGTTCAGGAAGCCATACTAATATACATATAATTACTGTTTTTATGCGCAACTTGCTTCTCTTGAAAGACCACTGCAGACTTATGCAGACTTTCTAATGTTTGCTTTATTTAGAAATTACAAACTTACAAATTAGCTAAAATATCCAGCTTCACCCAGGTATAAAAAAAATGGGAAAGGGGAGGAATGAGAGTGCTGATAAGTTTCTGAGAAATACAACATGAAAAGGATTGGTAGACTGTCGAATTCCCTCCTTTGGGAAGCAGACTATTCTCAGAGAGCTATTTGAGAAGGATCTATCCCAAGCTGAACCCCAAGTTTAATCTAACTCCAGTTCCCCTTTTTTACTCCAGCTATTTCTCACATTAATCATACACTGCTATGGCTGTATGGCCAAGCTGGATAAGAGGAAAAGGCTGGCTGAACACATGTACTGCGAATTAGGTCAGAAGACACCTCCAAGCATGGCCAGGTCATAGTAAAGAAATCACCAGGAAACTTCTGAGATAATGGGCTTGCAGTTAGCTTTAACTACTCAGTCTTTTAGACAATAGCATCTTGATGATTCCCACAAGATATCTCATTGTCTTAACTCCTTTTCTGCTGAGCAAGCAAACCTCTCCTTTGTCCTCAAACCTGTTCAACAAGTACCAAGCTATTAGGATGGCCATTAACCATTTGTCACCTAATACTAAGATCATCAGCCCATTCAGGACCTCATTGTCCACTCTGCAAACTCCATTGTTTACTCAGATGGAAAGCCAGTAACATCCTAGCCCTGCAGGCAGAAATCAGATATTTAAACCCCTACTTTAGCCAGTCAATGGTGACTGATTGCTGGTCACCATTCTGCTGCTCTGATTCCTGTTTGTATACTGTCCTTAGACTTGTGTCTAAGCCGCATCACCTTCTTTGCTACTCTTCTGGATTGGGAAATATCACCCATTTTACCCTGATATCTCGCTATCCAAAACTTTCTTCCATTTTCTTTCAGTTAGGCTAGTGTGGTTGAGTGACTGCTTGGATCTTGTATATGTGATTAATTCCCCCAATAAAACACAATTAAGCTTACTTTTGAACCTCTGGCTAGTTCTTCCTGCAGAAATACTGCAGAAGATCTTGTTAGGTTACTCCTCCCTCACAGGCCTCCTAATTTGAGCTAATAATTCCCTACTGTTTGATGGAGGTACCAGCATCACAAGGAAACCCCTGAGTCATTCACGTTTTAGAGTAACACACTGGCTCAATATTTCATGTATTGTGAGTTCTGCAAGTATCCATACACTTTAAAGGATCATTCAAGTTCTGTTAAATCCCAGTTTTGGAACAGATATCATACACAAAGCCATTCAGATAATAGTTAAAAATGGCAAAGTTCTTCCATATTTGTTATTTTGTGTTCCAGTACACAAATCAGGAAATTAACAATTAATTTAATTGTAAAAATGCAGAAACAGAACATTAGAATTATATGAGAGCTGCTTAGACTGCAAAAGAACAAAACAGTTTTGAAAGTTTAGCAATTTCAAACTATAGTTATCACAGAGTACTGAAGGAATGAGATGTTTGGGTTTCAGGCTGATATTAAAAGATGCATTCTCTGTGTTCTTCTTGTCCATTTCTCCCCCTTTTGATAGCAGCTGAGGCTGTTCTAACCTTGCAGTTCAGCTCTGAAGCCTGCAGCTTTATATAAGTTTCTGTTAACTTGCTTCATTCTGTTTGGCTCAGAACTGGCTTATACATATTTCTTTGCTTTCTTTATTCCTAGTTATTATTCCTACTCCTCTCTTTCATCTTCCATGTCTATAAGCTTTTCTCATCCCTGTGAGCCACGGTAAATGAAATGGAGAAGAAGCCTATTTCAGATTAGAACTCAGCTGTGCAAGATTCTATTTTCCAGTGCATGTCAACGTACGTCGATATTGGGGGGCATCTACCATACTGTAAATAGAGACAGTCAAATCTAACTTCTGGTATTCTGGGCACAGAAAGACTTTTGAAAAAGACACACACACACACACACACACACACACACACACACACACACAGAGGAAGACTGAGGGAAAGAAAGAGAGGGAGAGAGAGAAAATAAAAGTCAAAGATATTGAGTAACATGGAACTTTTAAAATGCCTAAACATTTGTTTTGCTTCAATACATACCTCCCTAATGGCATTAACATGCTTAAGGCATAATGCAACATGCAAAGAATTCCCTCAGTGAACAGAAGGTTGGCAGTGCCAGAGGAAACACCCTGATGGAATGGGTAGAAGGCAGAGACAGGCTGATGCCTTGAACCATTTCACCTGGATTCAAACTCCCAAAGCATGGGTAAATGTTGAGATTAACAACCATCAATTTAACATAAATTTTCAGATGCTAGACTCATTCTCTCTCTCTCTTCTAAACTACATTTTATCTTTCATAGTCACAACCATCCTGTTGTTATGGCTGAGGGTTCATGCACACACAGGAGAAGAAAATGTCACAAATAATCTAAATGTACACAACAATATCTCTACGATTATTTGCATTTTGCTTATTTTAAACATTTAGAAACTGCCCTTTATACACAAAGATTTTGAGACAGTATAGGCAGCAATAAAATCCCCATAAAATTACAGTTTTTTGCAGGAAGATATGAAGGCTTTTACTACATCCATGGTGATGAAAAGGCTTTGGCATATTCTCAGAGCAGGAGGAGAAAGAGGAAGGGGTGGCAATATGTCTTGAAACGTGAGCCTGTGAGAGGTAAACCAAATCACCTTCACATCCCAGGTAGCTTCCTGAGGACGCTAACTATGGTACTTGAGAGTGGAGAACATGGAGGTAAGTAGCCCTCAAACAAGGAGAGCACTCCCCAGTTGCCCCTCAATGGTATCTGTCACTACTTGGGGGAAAAAAACATATATGCAAGTGCATTCTTATATTACCATCTATGCGTCTTTTCCATAGTTCAGTTGAAGGTCTTGTGTCAACAGATTTTGCAATTACTGACAAAGTCTTCAAGGTAAGGATGGCAAGAATGTTTGCAATTATTCATATTCAGATCATTAAAGGGTTCCTCACACATAGAAAACTGTGTTAGGAATAATAACACAACAGTGAGAATTTTGGACATTTTTCTCCTCAAAATGTGGTGGAGAAAATAGTCTTCAGAGAGAAATGCATGGCTTTTTTGCTGAAGGAAAAACAAAAACAAAAAACTTAACCTGTTTTCTGCACAGAAAATGGGCTTCATACACAGCAAGCACCATTTCCTGAGAGGGGGGTACTTGTTTTTTTGCTCAGGAAACAGTATGTGTGTGTGTGCATGCATGTATTTGTGTGTGTGTGTGTGCACATGTGTACACATACAAAAAAAACACAGAATTTTTCTCTACAGTGCAAAACTTTGGTTGAATATATGTAGAATGCTGTGGAATAATGTTATTTCTTAGTTGGCTTCTCATGAGTGATGGTAATGAGTCATTGCTCTATTGGTCATACTACCTCCAGAACCGAGAGTTGCATTTCAGCTGCCCACATTTCTCGGCTCAGTGGATGGACTGCCAACACTGATTTTCAAATGTGAGCAAGCTTTTGAACTTGGCAGCTTATTTTGTATCCTGCTTGTAGAACAGACTTTCCCACCTCCACAAGGCAAGGCATGGCAAGGTAAGGTCAAAGAGAGTGAGTATGCACTATGCCATGTAAGCAGCCCTCTGCTCATATGGAGTTGCCCTTTTCCTTCAGTTTCTGTATGCTTAATGTATATATCCTTCTGGATATAGGCATGAAGAGTACTAGAGAACTCAAAGCATTCCCTGTCTAACAATGGAGGAACAAAAGAAGCAGTGGAAACAAAATGAATGAATTTAGCCTTTTGGAGTGGACAGCATGACAACATACTGTTTTAAGTGCTTGGAGACAGGTTCTTTTAATCCCAATCTTTCAGTCTCTGCTACCTATCAAGTATAATCCTGCTATGCATGTTTATTATGCAGAGGCAGGAAGGGGTGCCTGGAATTATAGCCTGAGATGTTAGGCTGAATGTTTCCTGGAGTGAGATGTAGCCTAATCCCATACATAAACAAGAAATTGTAAATCTGATTTTTCATTGCATGTGCCTTAATGTATTGTGGCTTTGCTTGAGAAATGTGAGCATAAAGGGGGCATAAAGAGCTCCCTTTGTACTTGAACATGTGTCACTACATCAAAAGGCTACTCCCCTGCCTTCTAAAGATGGTGATGGGAGATCTCTTTCAAGGGGCAGCTAACTCCTTCCCTCTCCCACATCTTTATAGCAGGAGATAGGACACCAACTCTTTTAAATGCAGATTGCATATTGACTGATAGTTTTGAGACTGCTAATGGGTTTTGAATTGAGGCATAATCCGTCTAGGATAGAAGAGGCATGGTGGGGATTACTTTGCTTGTGATTTTAGCAGATATACAGAAAAAAAAAAGATTGATGCAAAAGTTTGATGTTAATGCAATTTTTTTCCCTACGTGTACCATTTAATGTCTTTTTAAAAAAGGACCATCTTACTATTTTGTCACATATTAAAAGGACAATGTGATACAGTACTGAGAGACCTGAGGCTATATCTATACTCAGCAACAACACTCCCTCCAATATTTCACAGTTGAAAACTGGGACACACATGGTCAAGCAATATCAAAGTGTAGTTAAGATGCCAAAAAATTATTGATGAGGAAGAATACACAAACTAGGGGAGGCTACAGCAGTTGGCTTTTGCTTGATCCTAGTGGGAAAGGAAAGATTCCACTTCCTTTTCTCTCTCCACTGAGTGCAAACTACCTTTACACTCTGAACTTAGTTTGCAGGAACTGAAGTAAGCTGAGGGATAAATGAAAGGACAGAGAAAGTGGGACATTTTAAAGCAGTTGAAAAGTGGGATGGCAGAAGATTAATTGGGATTGTCCCTGACAAATTCGGGCAATTGAAAGGTATGCAACAATATGTTCAAAGGGATCTTGCCCAGCTACCAGCTCTCAGCATAGCCTATCTTGGGAAGTTGTTGCTGTGTGGAAATCTGACCTCTTTTGAAAAAGAGTGATTTAAAAGTGGAATAAAACAAAAGAGATTTCAATTAGTCTCAACTTCTTTTAGGAGCTAACAGTGGTCCCTGGTTATGGACAGCAGCATACAGGACTCAGAGGGAGAAGAGAGAGAAGGCTACTAAAGAAGGCTCAAGGTGAAAGAAACAGAATCAACTGACAAAGACATCTGGAGGTGGAGAGAGCTGGTATCTTCTGAACAGAAGGTGAGAGGGAGGACTGCAAGAGCTTTGACCAAAGGGAAAAAAGTCAAGTCTGGAGAAAAAGAAAAGAGAGTGCGCCCCTCTGCACTGGCTGCCGCCATGATCCAGGAAACATGATGGCCTCATCTCTTCCTGCCAAAGTGCAGCCAGGTATTTTCTCAGGCTGCTCTGGGGCAGGAAGTGCAATCATTGTGCCTCTGGACCCTCTCTACAACAGGTAATCGTGGGATGGTGGTACAATCATGAATCATTAATGGGGAAAAGCTATCAATGATTTAGTCTTTGATTGCTCTGCCTGGAGATGGGAGAAGAATGGGACCACAACAACATCATGTGTGACTGTTGTTGCAGCCTTGTCCTTCTCTCATCCCCATTGCAGGATGACAACATCCTATGAGCCCTGGTGGCACAGTGGTTAAATACCAGTACTGCAACCACAAGGTTGTGAGTTCAATCCTGCCAGGCTCCAAGGTTGGATCAGCCTTCCATCCTTTCGTAGGTCGGTAAAATGAGTACCCAGCTTGTTGGGGGCAATTAGCTAAAAATACATTGTAAACTGCTTAGATAACACTAGTTGATAGGTGGTATAGAAATAAATGCTATTGCTATTGCTATTGCTATGAAAAGAGTCCAAGTGTTGAACTATTACTGTGGAAGACCAGAACTTGGATTCCTGCTCAATCATAGAGCCTTTCCGCACCTTACCTTCTCATGTCATCCTTTGGTCGTGATCCCAGTAGCACCTCTGCCAGAGGTGGAGCACAACAGCATCCACATCAGAACAGCTCCCTGGGGAAGGGAGAGTGGTGGACATGCCTCTTCCTTCCACGGCACAGCTGAGCACTTTCCCATGCTGCACTGATGCAGGAAGCACCTCCATAATGCTTCCAAGCCTTCCACAGGGCAGGTAAGTGTGGGACCATCGTGCAACCAGGGGTCATTGATGGGGAAAACCTGTTAATGTTTACATCTGCTATCATGCAAGTTGGTGACAGGAGAAATATGACATCTTGCAAAAGCATCATTGCCATCCCACTCCTCTCCCGTCCCTATGCCAGGATGAGACCCTCCTATGGAAAGGGCCATAGAAAGCCACTGGGTGACCTTGGACCAGTCATGATCTCTCACTCTAAAATGGCAAACTTCCTCTGAATCAATCGTGCCCCCCTCCTCATCCCAAAATCCAAAGATAAAGTCAGCATAAGTTGGAATCAACCTGAAGGCATACCACAGCAGCAACTCCTCCATTCCTTCTCAGGGAGTGACAATCTAATCAGCCAGAGATAGCTGTTTGGACAAAACACAATGAGCATTGTGTTTTTTGGGTGTACAGGCCTAAGGTCTTCCATTGCTTTTCTTTCCTTACAGTGACAAGCTACATTCTCAGTTCTCCCTCCACTGGTTTCAACTATTTTCTAAAGAAAGTGTACTGACTAATTTTTATATCAAGGAAATGTTGTGACTCTAAGTGCTTTAAAGCCTTTTTATCTACCGTATTTTAAATCCAGTTAATACATAACTCGTAAAAATATTACCTAAATTAACATGGCTTTTTTCAGAGGAAAAAGAATTGTTTTGGAATGGCAGTTGCAGCTTGAAATACCGTATTTTCCGGCGTATAAGACGACTGGGCATATAAGACGACCCCCAACTTTTCCAGTTAAAATATAGAGTTTGGGATATACTCACCGTATAAGACTACCCCTCTTCCAAAGCACACCAAATAAAAAATAAAAAAAACATCAGATTTGATTTCAATATGGTAATTTTAATTCAAATGCTTATGACATGCAGGTACTTAGCAGGAAAACTGTCACTTATAAACATAAGGCTGTTTGTCATCAAACATGTAAACATAAAATAGTGCAAGTGGATTAAACTTTTCCTAATTCACTCTAAAGCTGAAAGGAAGGATAAGACAATAAACCCATGGGAGCTGCCATGCTGTTTGTTTTCTAAGCTGTCAACCAAACTGGAACTGATGATGATAGGAGGAAGATAACAAACTATAGAGAGAGAGCAAGTGCTGGGCAAGTCCCTGGCCAGTTAGCAAGCTACAGTATTTTTACAGGTTTTGCTGGCACGACAGCTTCCCTTTAAAAGCCTTCAAAATCCTCCTGTTCGTCATCTGATGTCATAAGTACATCAATGACATCTTGTGATACATTTGTAAGGCAGTCATCGTATGGATCAAATTCCGTATCAGATGGTGTGGTCTCAGCTTCGGCTTCCTCTTCATCTTGCCACAAGTAGTCGTCCTCCATACCATCTAATGAATTTGATATGCCACACTTCTTGAAAGACTTGATTACTTTTTCTGCATCAATATCATTCCAGGCTTTTATGACAAACTTGCACAAAACATCCAACTGTGGAGCACGCATGTTTCCTCCTTTTGTGAATGACTTTTCACCGCTAACCATCCATTCATTCCACTGTTCTCGAATGTGATCTTTAAATGGCTTGTTTAGGCACACATCCAGTGGCTGTACCAACGATGTCAATCCTGCAGGAATAACTGCCGCATCTGTGTTTAGTCTTGCAAGCCTTTGCTTGGTGCTGGGAGTTAAATGAGCCCTGAACATATCCCACACCAGTAGACTGCGTTTTTGAATAAGTCCACCTGGTCGCCTGCTCCATACATTATCAAGCCATAGCTTTACCCCTTCTTCATCCATCCAGCCTTTTTCATTCACATGTACAAAACAACCAACAGGAAACTTGAGTTTTGGCATTGTTTTTCTTTTAAAAATAATCATTGGTCTCAGTTTGGCACCATCAGCTGTGCAGCCTAGTACCACTGTAAAACTGGACTTCTCATGTCCTGTTGTTTTAAGTAAAATTGTTTTTTCACCTTTTTGATGGACAGTTTTATTTCCAACCATGTCAAAATTCATTGGAGTTTCATCCATATTTCCGATACTACTTAACGCATAGCCATGTTTAGTGCGCTGTTTTATTACGTATCGATGGAAACTATTTAGTTTGTTATCAAGATCTGCAGGTAATTTTTGGGCAATTTTTGTCTTTTGCCTCAGTACCATATTATGCCTTGCCATGAATCTAGTACACCAGGATACAGTGGCCTTAAATTTGTTGCTGTGATCTGGGTTAGATTTGGCCCACTGAAGTGCAAACAAACGTATTTGATTTCGTGTCACTACATAACCATTTTGGCGATGCTCATTCACCATGTCTGCCACATGTTTTTCGAGTTCTGGCCAATGTGGGGTGCCTCTTCTTAATGCACACTTACCCCTTGGCATACTCTTTAATGCTTTTTCATTTGCTTTCCAGTACCGAACCATCTTTTCTGTTACTCCATATTGTCTTGCAGCAGCGCAGTTATTATGTTCCATGGCAAAGCTTACAACTTTAAGTTTGAAACTGGCTTCATATTTCTTTCTTCTTGCTGGTGGAGCCATGATGGGGTTTTGACTGTTGGACATTTGTATACTGTACTGTATGTACTGGTGCTACACTGTATGAACAGGTGATGATACTGGTGCTGTAGTGTATGTGGTACCCAGTATACAACAACCAGCCCGATGTACCTTACTGGCAATTGGCTGGTTGTTGTATACAAAGCCTGCTTGGACTGGTCAGCCCTCCCTGCCTGCCCAGCCCTCTCTGTCTCCAAGACTATCAAAGTGATAGATCTCCCTCTTGAGGACTGCAGTGAATCTGAGAGGCAGAGAAGGAGGTACGGTAATAGGATATAAGGGCGGGCCAGGTGGGTGAAAGAGGCGTGTTTTTCTGGGCACAGCGCTGCTCTATGGCCCTTTTCGCAGCGCTGGCTCCACCCCCGTCGTCCTCTCCTCCTCCTCCTTCCCGGCGGTCCTCTGCCTAGCAACAGGAGCAACTCTGGCCAGCCTCCCTCCCTCCGCGGCTGCTGATAGGCTCGCCCGATCCAGGAAACTCGGATGCCCCAGTCACTGCAAATGAGTTGTCCAGAGGGAGGGAAAGTGGAGCCGGCGCCCTGGAATGCCTCTTGGTGGGATTTAAAATATATGTGTGTGTATATATATATATATATATTATTGCGCATCTTTCATTAGGAATTCCTAAAATGAGCACATGGCAGCACAAGCCACTACTCTATGCCTGTCTCTGGGTGGTAGACCCCCAAGGGTCTGGGGAAAAACAAGCAGATCTTACAAAGCCTGACGTCTCTCCATCTGCTTTAGGCAATGTTAATCAACAATCATTACCCTTCGGCTACAGAGAGAGGTATTAAGTAAATGCAAATGGCTAGAAAGGTCAGACTTTCCAAACCAGCCGTGTTCCAGCTGAAACTCTACATGTTTATCTTACAAGAGCCTGGCGAACGAGGAAGCGGTGGAGGAACCAGAAAGGCTGCCCGGCTCTCATTCTCGGGGGGGGGGCGTGCCGCTGAGAGCCTCTCCTCTCCTCCTCCCTCGCCGTCGCTCCGGAGGAGCCAGCAGCCAAGCACCGGGCTCACATCCTTGCAAAAAGGGGCAGCCTCGCCAGCCCCAGGCGCTTCCTGCCAGCCCCGCTGGACTTTTGAGCAAACTTGAGCTGCTCCCTCCCTCTCTCCCTCCCCCCTTTTAATATCCCTCCTCCTCCTTTCCTGGGAGGATGTCCTCTGGGCAGCGCTGGGAGGCAGCAGCAGCTGCAGCACACTAGCCGAGCGAGTGAGCGAGCGAAGTTTCAGCGACACCCGGTGTATAAGACGACCCCGACTTTTGAGAAGATTTTCTTGGGTTAAAAAGTCGTCTTATACGCCGGAAAATACGGTATACTGTTTTTCTTTCTTTCTTTCAAAGATCTCAACACAGTGGGGCACAGCTTTTGTTTTGCCCCTTCTATCCCACCACCACCACCCCAAAAAATTTTATCAAAAGTATTCTTTTTGAGCTTTTTTCAGCTTCTGGCTGGCTGATGCTAGGATGCTGGGATACATCAGTCTTGGTCTGATTCTGACAAGCTCCAAATAGAGAGGTATTGTACCAGATGCTTGGAGGTACACAACTGGAGCAGGAAATCATAAATAGTAGAGGGCGAGTCCCCACTTCATGACCACTGAAATCTCTGGGTGGCCCTTCTCAGTCCTTTATGAGTTCCTACAACATCTGCTTGCCCTACTCACAATTCTTCCTGGTTCTTTGTTTTTCTCGGTACAAATAGCTGTACTTTGCCACAGAAAGGAAAATTCTTTTAAGAAGGTACACAATGGAGGAATGTAGAAACAAAGAAGGAAGCTGAAAAGGCAGCAGGAAATGAATTTTAATTAATCTCTCTTTTTAAAATTTTGAGTAGAAATCAAAATTTCAAATGAGCCTGGAGGCATGGGAGACTCAAATCCTCTTGTTTACTTAAAACAGCATAGTAACAGGCATACATAATGCATGCATCTCCAAAGCTGCTTCTCCAAGTTCCATCTCTTCTGCCAAGTACTGTCCATTTGTTTCACAAGAACTGCTAGCTGCCTTTTTCTGAGAATCCACATTTGGGGGGACATTTTTAATAGAGAGACAAAACCACTACAGCCTAGTTCCGATTGCTGATACACTGTACTCAAGGATTAAACTTGCATTTTGCAACATCTTACTTTCATGAAGCAAAGTATATGATACTTTTACTATCACAAAGTAGTCCTATTTCAGTTCTTCTTTTTATGCTTCTTTTTACTTACAGATGCTGTGGCCTGTGATAAGCCAAAGAAACTTAATTTCATTCCTATTTTAGCTTGTGCTTTTTGTTTCATAAAGGGAATTTCTATTTAGGATATTGACGTGGGATATTATGCTGTGTAACCAGGTTTCCAATAAGACTTTGCACTGTAAGCTTTAGCAACACTATTTGTTGCAGCATAGCAACTATGTCCTCCTTTGAAACGCCATTCTCTTAAAAACTCCTGTCTTTTGACTCCATATTTTAAAAAAAGAAAGAAAGAACTCTGAGTGGAAAACATGTACTCTGTTCTTCAGCCTGGCAAGGCATTAACAACTGGGTGATGCATTCAAAATATCCCAAAAACAGCTTCCCTCCCTCCCTCCCTTCTTTCCTTTCCTTTCCTTTTTTGATTTTACTTTTTTTCCCCCTAATCCTACTTGCATTCAGACTTAAAGATCAGTAGTTTGGCTTGGTACTTCAAACTTACTGCCTCTGCAGCTTTCTGGTCTATTTCTCTTCTTAATATCTCCCAACCCAAAGAAAGAAAGTAGATTGCTTTGATCCCAAGTTTGTCACCTCAAAATGTGGTGAACTCAGGGGTCCACCCACAATCCCAGTTCAAAGGTGGGGAATTATTAGTTCAAAATTAGGGGGCCTGTAAGGGGGGGGGTAACCTAGCAAGATCTTCCCACCAGTATTATCAGGGTCTTTGCAGGGAAGAACCAGCAGGAGATTCAAAAGTACGTTCAAATGTGTTTTATTGGGGGAATCAACTACAAGTACAGCTCTCATCTTCAGGGCAGGGAAGATTCCATCAGTCTAGTATAGTATAAAATATCTGTGAATATTCACAGCTACAAGCATATATTTATATCACAACATCATTTTAAATAGTGTTAACCTCAAAGTATATTACTATAATGATTTTTAATCTGTTTCTATTGATCTGGCAAGCCATACTTATCCTTAGGGTAAATATTAGCATGCATTACCCAGCAAAGATATTCTTTATCTAAATTAAAGGATTTGCAAGCTTTCATGCTTCCTTTCTTTACTCCATGAAACTGAAACAGTTCCTTCAAAAACAGTTTTGCTCATCACTAGAAGGGTATCAGTAGTCAAGCAGAAGAAATACTGTGCAGGCTTTTTATTATTGTTACTAACTGTGCTGATATTCTCAAAGACAAACTGAGCACAACTGAAAGTACGGATGGGCAACTACCCAGGCCCAGATTCAGGATATAAATCTTGATCTCGTTCATCCTCACATGTAAGAATCTCTTTGATCTTCATGTGTAGTCCCCCCATCCCCAGGAAAGAGAAATAATGAAGAAAATGAGTACTTTTGTTCCATTTTTACCCAGTTTTTGCACATTCAATAGAATTCGGTGAAATTATTTTCCACAGAAATACACATAAGTTTCTTGCCACAAAAATGCTGGTGTTTGTACAAAAAGCATATTTTTCACACACAAAAGCAGATTTTCAGAAACACACATTGGAGGGCTGAAACACTGCAGGACATTTGAATACTGGGGAAAAGTGCACAAAATTCTCAGTTCTGTGTTGTTTCCTGAATGTCAGAAAATAAATCACAGCAAGTATTCTTTCCATTTGTAATGCAAGATGCCACATATGCTGCTCACCATCCCCCCTCCTCAAAGCCTCATCATTATTTTTTTTCACTTTAAAAACAGTACTCAGAATGTTCTCCACCCTCATGTGAGAAGCAATTTCACCATTCCCTCTCACCACTCATATTGCTGTTTTAGCCCCAAGAAAGAGATGTCTCAAACCAGGTATTAATTCTGATTTTGAATCCTGTCTTCAAACACAAAGTAGCCCTGGGGCCAGAAAAACATGACAAAAATGATCCCCTACAACCAATAAGGGGCATAAGGGTCATTTGAGGGGGGGGGGGTTAAAAATTTTTCCCCCCAAAACAAATATTGGTAGTGAAGGCCCCTCGTGGTCCATGGGTCTTAGGCTCTTTCCACACAACTTTACTGTCCTACTTCTGCCACAGGATGGCAGCAGTCGGCAGGTCGTGCTTCCACATGACATCATTGCCATCCCACTGCCATCCTGTTGCAAAGCGTTGCATTCGCATAGCATGTGTAAAACAGAAAACATCCATTTTGCGCTTCCAATCACGCAATACTTCTGTACTTACCATTGTGCAGAAGCCATGGCTGCGCGTTTGTGATGCTTCCTTCCCCAGTGCAGCAATGGCAAATGCCTAGCTGTGCTGTGAAGGGAAAGGGCAGGGCTATCCCACTCCCTTCCTCAGGGAATGAACAGATACAGAGGGAAGCATTGCTGATGCACTCCCTTCTAATCCAGATTTGCAGCACCATTACACAGAAGAGTGTCGTCATGCGTAAAGGGCCTCAGTTTGAAGCAAAGCAGTTTCTTTAGTCAGAGAAGCAACATTCAAACTAGTAAAATTGTTTGTCGTCCCAACAAGATGTGTAACATCATATTCTCCTAGTCCATTGTGTTCCTTTAACATGATAACGCTGTTGAGAACGTTCAAGTGCACTGGTGCATAGTCAGTGCTACAAAACAAAACCTGCTTCCCTTTTTCTGCCTATACTTCCTATCAGATTTCATTACTTTAGTCAGAAAGGGAACAAGATAAATCTTCATTCCGTAAAAGAGGGTCAGATTATGCTCTGCATGTTATTTAATACACAAACAGGTCTAAAATACAAAGAGGACTGTATTTGTGCTTAGCAAAGGGTAGCTGCAATGGTACAAAAGATCTGGACACCTGGCTTGTATAAGAAGAATATGTTGATTTTCTCCATCTATAGCCATTACGTGTACATTGCTCATAAAATTCTCCTTATCTCAAACTAACAACCAGAGCTAGGCGATGCCGTGCATATCATTGGATAGTTATTAAACTTACCTGAGAAAGGAGGGAGACTTTTTTCTCTCCCCCTTTTTCTCTCTTCCTCTTTTTCTCTCCCCCATGGTAATCTTCTTAGGCCCTTTCCGCACCGGGCTTTTTAAATGGTGCGGAGCGACCTCTGACGGAGATCTTCTGCACCGTAGAGTAGACTGGGGCAGACTACTTTTTGCAGTTCTGCACCTCAGTCCACTCTGGAGCGACCAGAACTGGTCGCACAGCGTGTTTTTTAAAAACCTCTTTTTAGAGGTTTTTAAAAAGCACGGAGCACGCGATACTGTGTCGCTCGGTCGCCACGCTCCAGTGCAGATTTGCAAGCATGCACTAGTGTGTGCCTGCAGATCTGCCGGGCATGGGCTCTAGGCTGGGGAGCTTCTCCAGTTGGTGGAGAGCCTCCACCAACCAGAAGCCGCCATTTTGGATGCCGGAGCAGTGCGGAGCGACGAGCTCGCACTGCTCCTCATCCTGACGGACTCAACCGGATGCCAAAGAAATCTGGTGAGTCCCGTTTTCATGCGGTTCCTTTCCCGCATGCAGAAAGGGCCTTAGTTGTGGAATTTCTTACATGCTGCAGTTGAAAGGAGATTTGCTCTAGCACGGATTAATATGTAGGCAGGCCTTACACAATCAGGACTGTTGAGTGCTCACCCTCAGACTACAAGCAAGAGTGAATTTTGATAGAAACAGACATTTGATGGCCTGACCATGAAGGAACATTATTCCATCAGAATTGTTTAGGTGTGCCAAGCTTCATGAATTTTAACCCCCAAAATGAAATTTTGTTGACCTAGACAGGAGAAAAATTTATCCCAATCTGGAAATATGGCAGAGTACACAAAAACAATATGCGTAGACTATCTTAAAACATTTTGTTAAAAAAAAAAAAAAAACTAAGGAGAAGTGACGTTACATTGACCCTACAACCAGGAAGTCTGAGATGGCCATCTAACGCAACTGTCATTAAAGGCATCTATGTATAAGTTAGTTATTTTTGACATTCATAACTGTTTTTATGAGGGCCAAAAAGCTCTTTGGGTGATTACTGAGAACAGATGAAAGTGTGTATTTGCTTATAAGAATTTGCTTACAAACATTGCCATCATGGGTTTCACTCATTGCTTCCAAGTGTTGTCATCACTCATCAGTGATGTCAATGACATCATTCGCTATAAAGTGCTGTGATGTCACTGTGTGATCTCTGACTGGCTTTGATTACTCTATAAAGGACAAAGAAGTGACATCTTTGAAAAAGTGGTGTAAAAGTAGCAACTGATGGGGGATAAAATGTCAGCAAGCCTACTTTGAGGGAAAGAAAAAAAAGGAAACCTGTGCATATCCAAGAAGATATATTTCTGCTGTATGAATTCATTAGCTTCAATTGAAAAAAAAATCAAAATAAGTGGTTGATAACTCATGCTGTTTCCCTAGAACAGACAGCTTGATTATTCCCGGATGCCCTATGAGGAATGGCTTAGGAAGCTGGGTATGTTTAGATTGCAGAAGAGAAGTTTAAGAGGAGGCATGATAGCACGGATTAAATATCTGAAAGGATGTCATATTGAAGAGGAAACAGGCTTGTTTTCCTCAGGCTTGTTTTCTGCTGCTCCAGAAACTAGGACAGGGAGCAATGGATTCAAACTACAGAAAAAGAAATCCCACTTGAACCTCAAGAAGAACTTCCTGATGGTCAGAACTGTCTGGCAATGGAATATGCTGCCTTGGAGTGTGGTGGAGTCTCCTTCTTTGGAGGCTGGATGGCCATTGGTTGGGAGTGCTTTGATGTGTGTTCCTGCATAGCAGGGGTTGGACTGGATGGCCCCTGTGGTCTCTTCCAACTCTGTTATTCTATGATTCTAGGATCAATTCAGAGTGCAGGGCCAGCCCAAGGCACCCTGAAACCCCAGGTAAAGGTCAAGATGCACCTCAAACCCCTACTATTAAAAAAAATGGTGAACAGATTGGTAATTGAATATTGCTTCTAGACTGCTGATGAGACAACATCATCCACCACATGTAAGGGCAGCAGAGTAGCTTAGAGGATATAAGGCAGACTTTGTGGTACATACATAGTCCTGTTGTCCAGCACCTTGCAGCTTCTTGACACCTCTCAGTACCCACACCTGAGAACATACAAAAGGTTGGTGTTGACAGAATTGAAAAGCTGATGGATGCCTGGGAGTCATATGCTGCATCAAGTTGGATAGCTGCTTCTTAAGCTTCTCAGTAGTAAAGCAAGGAATGAAGTGTATCCCCATATAACGTTTAGAAGTGAATGGGGAATTTCTGTTTTTACTTTTAGGAAGATGGATACATAGGCAGCCAGTCTGACAACTCTCAAGTGTTGTCTTGTTTTAGACCAAGGATGGATGGGTTTTGAAAACAGTATCAAACAGACCAAAGTGCAGGACAATGCAACTGAAACAGAAAGCAAGTATCAGCAAAGGCAGATCTAAGAGAAGGATCCAATGGCAATCTGGGCCTAACACAAAGAAAATCCAATAGAACAAAGACCAAGAGGGAAAGAGAGAGTCTTGAGGTGCTGCTACTACAACTTTGTTCCAGCAGCTGTGAACTCCCAGAGCCTTATCCAAAGCACGGCTGCAGCTATTAGCACAATGACAGAAGTCCCACTTGTGAGAATGCTCTTGCTCATGAGATCTTTACCTCTTAGAGTCATATTTTCATATTTTGAAACTGGGCACTCCTCTGCATGGACCATAGCCTAACCAGGATGTTCAGCTCTCTGGGGTCAGAGCTGACTCAGCCTCCTCATCTAACTCAGGGGTGACACTCCCCACCAACCAGGGAAGGAAGTTCCAGGGATGTCTCATCTGATGGGTCAGAATTTTTTTGAGCAGTCTTGATGCTTTCTAGCTTAAGAAGCACCAAACAGTCATCCAGGATAGATTCTTAGGCTTGAAATTTGGTACTCAGTAACTTGCTCTAGAATTAACACTTGTTATTGATTAGTATTTGGACACCCCGGGCTCATCAAACAAACTCATGTTAAGAAGTGCTTGTTCTGCTTAGTACACATCGGTGGTCAGTCTGCGCAGAAGGGAAGGACACTGTCAGGGTCAAAGATGTCTTTATGAATGACCTAGGATGTTGACTAGAACACAACAGTCTTGGGAATGTTAAGGATCAGATAAAACGTTAACATGTACAAGTTGTCTCTGCTAATGCAGATGCACGAATCTTCTCTCTTGTGTAAGCACGAAAATGGTATAAAAGGGGAAGTATGGAAGAATAAAGACATTCTTCCTTGTCACTACTCTCAGTAGGCTATACCAAACAATCTTGGTACTTGGAAGGATCTGTTGGCCAAAGTTCTGTGTATGAGTGTGTTTTCTTTTATGCTTCTAGTTTTACTCTTCCTACCTTGTGTTTGGGGCTTCAGACCAGCTCTGTGTCCATCTGGGGATACAGCAAGGTGTGGCTTGTGTGGTTTGTTTACCCACCCTAACAAGAAGTACTACAGTGATCTCACACTATACTTCCCACACACACACACACAATTTTCAAAGACACAGGATCAGAGAAACCCAACACATCCCACCTGAGATGTGTTGCTTTGCTTTGCTTCTGAGCTGGGTTACTGATGAAATTGATGGTGATGCTGTGGGCAGGGACTGGTGATGTGGAAGGAGAAGGACCAGGCCAGGAACCTGATGTTCTCTGTGGACTGCAGGTTGCCCAGCCTGACCTAAAATCTGTGTTAATAATCCTTAAAATCATCACTTTAGAAGTTATCTGGTTATTAGAGGATATCTGGTGGGTTATATTATCTGAAAGTATTTCAATCGGGCTGATTTTACTTCACATGTTAGTGTATATTGCTGGCTAACTAACTTTTGTTTACCATTCTATATTTTGAATATGTTCAAAGTACAATTAAATCTATTTTAGGAGTGGCCATATAAATTAAAATATCCATTCACATGCTCAGAGTTTGGCATTTTCTTAAGGACTTCCTTGAATCATTCTATACTGTGTATTTTCAAGCAGCAATTAGTGTTTTCACTACAATTAACTTTCTGAATGCCCTTCTCAGTAGATTGTAAAATACTTTTGAAGACTGCATTTCATCACCTTAACAATATATATGGCTACTGGAAACCATCTGCTGTTATAAATTTAGTGTGACCTTTTCTTGAGTTATTTTGATAGGCAAATAGGAAATCTGACTTTCTCTTAGCAAGCCTTCAAATCATTAAGCATTCCACTGAGTTAATAGAAACTGTGCCTTGTGAGAGTGCTGATTTCAACATATGATCACAATGAGTTACTGCAAACTCTGTTAGAAATCCAAAACAAAATGTCAACATGAAAAGAGATACATTAAAAAGCACAAATCTTCTTCACACATGGGATTTCGATGGTGTCTTTATCTAAAGCGAGAAAGGAGGCAGAATAAGAAGGACTCTTTTGAGGTAATCTGTAAGATGAAAGATGGCATTAACCTTTATGAATTGACATCCAGGGCTCAGATGTATATATAGCTATGACAGTACACATGATAGTATGTGTCATCCCTACTGCACACTGCCAAAGACAAGAGAAGGAATTTCTAAAAGGCTATAGCAATAAATTAGATTACTAATATTATTTGGCAAAACAGGTTACTAAGAAATATGAAAGGCGGTATTCAAAGAATTTTGTACATGTGTTCAAATGGATCTAGATCTTCAAGCTCTTCAAGGACTCTGAGGTACTACGAGGAAAATAAATTCAAGAATTCCTAGTACAAGCATATAAGCTCCATCTCTGGTGCTTTGGTTTCTGTCAGTTCTTAAGTGTATGATGAGCTACATCCCCTCCAACTGACCTGGTTTATCAGGGACAATCCCAATTAATTCTCTGTTATCTCACTTTGTCAGTTGCTTTTCAAATGTCCCAGTTTCTTTCCCCTCTCATTTTCCTCCTCAGCTTGTTTAACTCTCCCAAAGGGTGAGGAGGGAATGGACTCTTACCCTTCCCAGTAGGCTCATTTAGGGTCTTTTGCCCCAGGATTTCCTAAACTCAGCATGTACAACCCAAGGTTTCACCTGTTGAAACAATAGTATTGTGGGTTCCTCTTCATTAATAGCTTTTGTTCTCTTGTTGCCTGACCACACCCTTTTGACCATGCTCTCATGTTACTTAGATACAGATATCCAATTTTTCATCTTCAAAATATTGGAGAGTAGGGATATAGCTAACTGTGCAACACTTGACCATCTCTCACATATAAATTACCTGAATCTCATTTAGGCATTGTGTTCCCACACATAGAAGGAAATGTGTAAAGCTGGGCCAGTCTTCTTTACCTGTGTTGTGTTCCCACTCAGTTTTACTTGCAACCCCTCCACATTAGGGGACATCTAGAATTATTTGTTTGGATTCCTTATTGAAATGGGAGGCTCTGTATGGTGAGTACACCCAATTAGCTTTCAGACCTTTGCTGATAATAAGAAAACTGGAGCTGGGTGAATATTCATTATGTTGGAGGGGGCTCCACATCGGTTCATTCACTCATTAGCCCTTCATTTTATCAGAGATTAGATATCATTGATCATTGATTCACCACCCCAATTTATTAATATTTTCAGAATCCATAATTCATACTTTTAGTTGTTAAACACTATATCTGAGCAATGAAACCTATCCCTTTAAAACTGGTTACTGGCCATTTGTAATATTTTGAATGCTATTTTTTTAAAAAAAATCAACAAATGAACTAATGATGAAATGAATCAACAACGAATTAATGAATTTGGGAAACAAATTAAACAATAAATTGATTTTATAAAATTTAATGTTATCACATTAAGATTATTTTATTAGAATATTTTATGTTATTAAAATATTTATATTCTGCCCTCTATCTAAAGATCCTGGAGTTGTTTACAATAAAATAAGAATGTTTATTTGATAACAATGTAAATAGTAAAAATGATACATAAAGTAAATTGGGACATGTGTTCTAATTCCTTAATCAAAATATAAGTATACTGTAAAGTTAACTGAGTAACATTGGCATGTTAAAGCTAAACAAAATTTCCGAACCTGGATATGGGTAACAAATAAATTGTGCCTTCAGCTTTCTTATATAAGGTTCAATTTTCAGGTCCCCCTACATTTAGCTCAGACAAACTAGTGATGTCTTTCCATTTTGAATAGGTAGAAAACTGTATATTTTGTTAATTTTTTATTGAAACTGAGACTCAACAAAATTCTCACCAATCTTCACTGGTTCAGTTCAGGAAGTACTGGTGTTCCCAGCAGAGAGCAGGTCTGCCATAAAGTGGCTTAAGCTGAGGAACCTTTGAGGAAAAAAGTGGTGAGACCTCTAATTCAACATCATAAACATGTTTCTATACACAGGGATTCCACCTCAGACTTTTAAGAGCTAGTTGGACTAACCTATCAGTCTCTGTTTTCTCCCATATTCAGGTACCACAGATGGAACAGGAGGGCTCAAGACCCCCAAGACATGGTGGACATGGCTGACCCACCTTCTCAAAAATTAAACAGGCAAAATTGGGCCATCAAGACCCTTATGTAGTTGAGCCCCCTCAGGAATTATCACTCAGGAGTGTACTGTATGATCCGGTGTAGGCATGCAAACAAATTATTGAGAAAGGTATGGTGAAAGAGGTCTCTTGTTCTTCCCTTTTTTGTTTGTTTGTTATCATCTTCTGTTTCTCTGCATTGATTGTTAAAGTAGTTCTCTTTCTCCGCACAAGTCACTGAACAGTTGTCTTCAGGGTTTTATCACCATTTACTTTTGTTTCTTGTCTTTCCTCCATTGTTTTGAGAGTTTTATTTGTCATCCATTATTGGCTTCTCTCCCTCCCCACCCCCCTCCCAGCTGCAGATGATGTCTTTTTGCATTCCTTCCTGACAATATGCCTGGCTTCCATACAGAGTTCTTCTGGTTTGCAGTTAATAAGGCTTTGTTAGTAGACAGCCTTCAACAACTCAGTCTTAGAGACAACAGCATCTGTGATGTTCCCATAGGACAGCTGATCGTCTTAGCCCCTCTTCTTCTGACCAGGAAACTTCCCTTTGGTTCTCACACCTGTCTGGCAATTAAGGTGCTATCAAAACTACAATAAACCCTTTGTCACCTAACAGTAATACTATTAGCTCATTCCAGACCCTGCTCTCTGGACTTCATTGTTTATTTTACCAGAGATCCATTAGCACCTTTGTTCTCCAGGCAGAAAAAGAGTATTTAAACCCTAGTTTTGGGCTAGCCAGCTTGCAGCACACTGGTTGCTGGCCACCACTCTGTCACTCTGATTTCTGTATGTGTTCTGTCCGTAGACTTTGCATCTAAGCCACATTGCCTCTTTGCTGCTCTGGTGGATTGGTAAATATCACCCAATTCACCCTGAATATCTTGCTATCCAAAACTTTCCTCCCTTTTCCTTCAGTTAGCCTGGGATCTTGTGTGTGTGATTGCAATTTCCCCAATAAAACAAATAAGCTTACTTTTCGGATCTCCAGCTGGTTCTTCCCTGCAGTAGTACCTGTAGATATAGGGGTAAAAGATCTTGTGAGATTACCCTCCTCCTCTTGCAGGACGCCTCCTTGAGCTAATATTCCCCACTATTTCATAGAGGTACTGGCATCGTGGGTGGACCCTGAGTCACCTACATTTTGGGATAACAGCTTAATAGTGCAAATCTATTTTCCAAATTATCTTTAAATTCTATGGGGATATTCCTCAGGATGTATTTCGGTGTTCTTCTTTAAAAGCCTTACTCTAATTATTTCTTTATAGCAGCAGTTCATGGTCTGTGTGGCAATCTGCTCTTGTTTTTGCAGAGGGAATGCAGCTTCATCATCTTCTGCTTTCAATTATGTCACCTGCTTGATTTCTATATTGGCCATCAGTTGATGTTGGTGCATACAGTCACCTCTTTGATTGCTTGAAGAATGTGTTTGCGATGAACAAACTGTTGGCCTCAAAAAATTCAATTACCGACTCTCCTGCTTCATTTCTTGATCCTAGGCCAAATTCTCCTATAATCTAACAAGTTTTTGCTAAGGTGCCCCTGCTGTTGTTTTTCAAAGATCTTCTGCCAGTGTTGCCTGCTACTACTGCTGCTGCCCAGTTGCTTTTTTGCACACTTTGTCTGGCTCCTCAGCAAAAGCCAGTCTGACATGTTGGTCCTACTAGCAGTACTGCTACCCTCAGCATGGCTTCTTGCCTCATAGAAGCATGTAAGTCCATCACTGCAGAAAGCTAGTGTGTGCAATAACCAATGGTGAGTGCAATAACCAACCTCATGCAATTGTTGAGTTGAATAAATTGAATAAATTATGATACAGCAAAGTACATGCTAACATTTTTTTCTCTACATACAAGATATTATAGCCATAAGTTGGAACAGTGGCTTTGAAGAGTTAAGCTGGCTGGCTGGAAGATTCAAAAAACTGTAGCTCCAAAAAGTAACCTTTCTCGGTTCTGTCTTTTTGAGAAAACTCCTTAAAATTAATCAGCCAATCTAGACAAGTGTCAGAAACAATATAGCAAAACCAGAAAGTCAAAAGGAAAGAAGGCTTTGTCTCCTTGGCCATAAACTGTCATAACAGTGCTAAAATACCAATACAGGATAAAATACCAATACAGCATAGTATAACTTAAAAAGATTTGTTTGACTCCTGACATGACAGAACACAGACTTTTATTCCTACCCTTGATAACATTAAAATTGACAATGTTGCTAATTATTAAAAACAATCCATCATGTATACATTAAAAGTCAGCCAATATTTACAGTTTTCCCTATAAATACATTTCCCATTCTTTCTTATAGAAATTCAAGCTTAATACAAACAAAGAGCTAGGAAAAAACATTCTAGCTCACAGGTAGACTGACTTAAGGGTTATGGTATCAGTCAGCTTCATTTATTTTATTAGAACCCTGAAATCCATCATCAAATGCAAAAAACATATACTTAAAATTGAAGAATTCTGCAAATACAAGAACTAAACAGAACCTATTCTGCTTAGTACACTAAAACCCATTCTAGTTATTTGTGGATCAAAACAAACTGCTTCTGGTTGTTGCCCTCTCATCTTTCCTCATTTGAGCAGTATAATTTGCAGCACTTGGGAAATTTACTGCTATTGACAACAGCTCCCAGAATCCTCTAAAGCAGTGGTTCTCAACCTGTGGGTCCCCAGTTGTTCGTGGACTTCAGCTCCCAGAAGCCCTGAGCATTGACCATAGTGGCTGGGGCTTCTGGGAGCTGAAGTCCACGAACATCTGGGGACCCACAGGTTGAGAACCACTGCTCTAAAGTAATCATGGCCTTAGTCCATAAAATTAATTTTTTCAAGTTCTGAGAGGAAGACATGGGGAGACATTATGCAAATTTGAATGATATGTAATTTATGTCTCCTAGATTTGGGAAATTGGAATTATGGCAACCCTAACTGCAAATCATTTCTTAGGAAGGAGGGGATCCCAGTCCCCAATTCCAAAGTATATGTTGCTTTACAGACTGCAGTAGGCAAGCTGGAGGTCTAACAAAGGAAAGACTACAGACATGTAACTGTACTGTTGATTAGCTGAAAGGTTTTGTTGTTTCTTTCTGTTGATAGGTTTCTAGTTCTGTTTAACTGTGTTGCTAGCCTGTTTGAATTGCAGTTCTTTTTGTTTAAATTTTATTGTTGCTGCCAACTTGAATTGTTAGCTAACTCCACCTTCTTCCTCTTTTGCAGAAAGAATGTAGATTAATAATTTAAACTATTAGATACAGTGCTAGATATTTTGCAAGCACCTCCTCCTAATATACTGCATTTAAAATATTTCATTAATACAAGTTTTTGTATGGGCTTTTGGTTAGTACATACATTTTTAATGCACCTGTAGCTGGAGAACTGCATTTCAAAATTCAGAGAACTGTGAATCCCAAAAGCTAATTATATTTTGTTTTATGAATAGGCTTGGGAAATCTGAATTTGATAGGTTTGCATTAAAATGAACTGAGCAAATATCTCTCTAATATCTCCTAATCCCAAATCATGATTATTCTATGCAATGGTAACTTGCATAAAAGTTGTATTGTAGTGATCAGAATAGATTGTTCATTTTCTAGTAGGAGATCTTTTATTTTTTCTTTAACTTGAAAACCTTGAAGGACTATGATTTCATTGATGTTGGTAGCCCCACAAATAATGCAGACTGCATCTATTCCATGTATTGCTGCTATGGCCAGTTTGTCACCAGATGGCTGTCCTTCTGGTATGAAACCTCTCTGAACTTAGTTGAGCTGCTCCTCAAATGACAGACACACTGTTTGCCCCTGAGCCATGCTCATCTTGCCAGCCTTGCAAAACCTGCCAAAAAGTATGCTTCACTGGCAGAGCCTCCAAAAACCCAGCATCAGCTCCACAATGAAGTAGCAGAGTAGGACTTCGGGGAAGTTGTGCTTTACTTATAGGTGTAATTATGAAAAATATGTACTAGGATTTAGTTGAGAATGGGTGGATAGAAAGAAACAGACTGTTGCTGCTAATTTGTAGGAAGAGAAACATTTCCACTTCCAGGCCACCCCAAAATAACTTCCAAATGCTGTAGATGCCTCTTGGCTGTCCTGTCTTACCAACCATACTGATAATTACAAGAACAACCACTGCAGCCAACTAAGAGATTTATTTTGAAAACATTGCTGAAATGCTATTTCCACATGTATGAAGTCTCATGCTTTTGAACAGCTTCCGCAAGACTTTGTTTAGACTTGAAATTATTATGTTGCCATGTTCCATCTGTTCAAGTTAGCAATTTATGTAGGCCTATACTAATTGTTTGAATATTTGCTGTTTTCCTGTTGGTTTGCTTTTCCACACCTTCTCTTTTCCTACACCATTCTAACATGCAATTGTTCCCTTCCACTCTTTCATTTGGTTATTCACAAGTAATCTGTAAGCAAAGCTAGTTTATATGGTTTATACGTTTTACAAAAAAAGCAAATGTCACTTATTCTCCTGCTAGACTGGAGGGAGGGGAGAGTGGATATGAGACTGGCACTCATTCAGCTTCTGCCTTACCAGTTGATCCACTACTGTTCACATTTTCCAAATATGATTTAGTGCCCAGTTTCCAGAATTCAGTCCAAATTTCCAGTCAATGCTGTTGGCTACTTTGTAGTGTGCTGGAACTTCCATTTTATTGTACTTATTGAAATGCCAAATTTCTCTTAATATGTGCCCCAAGGTGTCTTACAGGAGAAGTTAAAACAAAGCAGTGCTAAAATAATGCAGAACAAACAAAAAGTTTAAAAAAACAAATAATCAATCTGCTTGAAAACATTAACTTAAAACAATTTTAAAAGCATTTTAAAAGCATAATTGTTATGATAAAGCACAAGACATTCCTTATGCAACATCCTGTTAACAACAGAGGCCTGACTAAGCAAAAAGATCTTTACTTAGCAGCAGAATCAGGGCCAATCTAGCCTCATGTAGCAGGGAATTCCTCAATCTGGGAGCAGCTACTGGGAAGGCCCTCCTTTGCATCCTCACTAAATGTGCCTGTGACAGTGATGAGACACAGAGAAAGCCATACCTCAAGGGTTTCACAAAATGCAGGCAGGTTCATATAGTCTTTACTTCAGAGTTTGGATGATGGTGATGGTGATGATGATGATGATGATGATGATGATGACTGTTGTTATTTCTTGGATAGAAAGAAGGTAAAATGCAATACCACACAGCATCTAAAGGTATTCACACGTTTCATCCAGACAGATGATGTCTATCCTCACCAGAAAGTGGCTGACATTCACTTATACTTCTCCTTTTCTTCTAATACCAAATGTAAAGACTTCAAGCCCTGATTCACTTAGCACACAGGCCAACAAAGGCCTGCAGGTCTGCGAAAATGAAGCAAAGTCACACATGTACCAGGACAGTGATTTATTGACTTTATAAGAATGATAAGAGGAAGGTAGCAAAAAAACATAAAGCAGAGTTAGCACATACCCCTTCAGTTTATTGTTGCTGGCCTTTGTTACAAGTGTGATTTGTCACACTTCCTGCCCCAGTGCAGCCTGGGAAACTCCCTGGGGTGCAGGGATCGCGCAAGCAGCTGGAGTTTCCCAGGCTGCACTGTGGAAGGAAGAGGCGGGGCTCTCAAGCAAGTGGGCGGCAGCTGCAGAGCTGAAGGAACCGGGATGCAAGAGCCTCTCGCTGGAGGCTGCTCGCACGATCCCTGCACCCCAGCTCCATGAAAAGGTGCGTTGCGGAAAGGGCCTTTTTCTGAACATGCTCATGCTTTCATAGGCAAAAGGGGAGAAGATAAACCCGTTCTGACAAAGGCCAGTTCTGCACTATATACTATTAGCATGTTGTACCATTACAATCCCAGCATTGTTGGGTTAGGAAAGCTCTTTTCCGCATCCTTCCTTCTTAAGTGGCTGAGTAGTGATATTGCCACCAGTGTTCCTTGCACACTACAGTACCCTTGATCACTCCATTTCTCTGCCTTCACCCGGCACCACCATCTATGATTAGTCAGGGTGTTTTTGTTTTTTGAAGCTGTGCTAGTGCAGCAATGTTGTAAAGGTATGATACTATTGCACTTTTGCACTATAATGCTTAAAAATGTAGTTTAAAAAAGTAAGAATTTTTAACTCAAAGGAGAAATTTAAAATAAACATGCAGAGGTGATAGATTTTGAAGTTACCACACTATAGGAGTAGCTGAGGGAAGGATAAGCTGGGTACGCCCACACCCTACCCACTCCTGAATCTGGGAGGATGGGAAGTGCTATCAAGCACTATTACAGTACTGGACTGAGCTGGCTGATGGGGTTGAAGTGCTAAAGGAGACTCTTAATGGATTTTTTTCTGCAAATAGTATAAGACAGTTTTTGCAATGCTTGGGGACAGGACAGCAGCTGAATAGCAGTGATGTCGTGCGTTAGCATGACTCCTGGACCAGAAACAACCCACTACTGTTGCGCCATAATGATGCTATGCAGAAACGGCCAAAGAGCAGTTTCCCAGGCATTCCAGGATAGAAACATTCTTATCTGTTTCTACAGTGTGAACTGATCTTGCACAGCCTGCTGGGGAAACTGCAACTGCTGAAAACATCACCATCATCGTTCGCTAGGGGCTTGCTTTATTAACTATTAAAAGGCCAGTTACTAAGAAGGATGAGAGGTCAATTTAAAAGAGTGCTTACAAATGAGAATGGACTGGAGGAGGCCTGATACATTTTGGCTTAATATAAGCTAAACACAGATTTTACTGGCAGGAACATAACAAAAACTAGAATGCAGTGTTAACCTGTTTTGGAAGGAGGTATCATTACTCTTGATGAACTGGTGCACTGTCTGGGTGCTCCTGGACTTGGCATCACAGCTGCTTGACAAGGTAGCCTTTGTGACCAGAAGTGCTTTTGACCACTTGAGATTGCTTTGCCATGTGTACCTGTTCCTGAAGTCAGATCTTCCCATGGTAAAACACTGTGATAGGTCATTTATTCTCCCTCAGATTGGTAGGGCAGTTCCAATAAAAAAAAAATACCCTGTCAATATCACTTTGCCCTAACTCTGCCCTTTTATCACTACTTTTATGTAACAGGACTAGACTTCAAATTATTTGTCAGGACCAAACTGTTATTTAAGGTAGTATGTTCTCTTTACTGCAGTGACTTTAGATACCTCAGACCAACTCTGCAGTTATAAAACAAAGCATAAAACTTAATATCGTAACAGTGGAAAAAAAGTAGAGTTCAGTTGTAGTCCAGTGTTGATTCATTAGCAGTTTATCTTTTAACAGATTTTGATATCAATCCCTGCTTTAGATATCAGTTCCATGTGTGATAACTGAAGGCCCTGTCAGAGCTGCTGATGACAAGCAGCAGCTGTTGGTCCCTGGCTGGAGATGAGTCCTGCAGCTCAAGAGCTCCCCCTGCTGCCATGGATCAAGCAGGCGCGGATGTCCCTCTGCCTGCTCCTTCAGAGCAATAGGGATCCGATTCTGTGCCTGCTCCTTTGGAGCAACAGGGATCTGATTCTGAGGAGGCTCTGGAGCCTGTTTCAATAAGCCCCCAATCAAGACGGAGACTCAAGAGGGCTGTGCAAAGGGAGGCTTCCTTGGCTAAGTTTAAGAAGTGGTGACCAGACACACCTGTGCCTGGGGCTATATAACTGCCTGCCTGGAAGCTTCCCTTTGCTTGTGGCAAACTTCTTACAAGCCCTCCTCTTGCCTGTACCTTGCTCCTAGCACCCAGTTCCTGATACCTTGAATTGATCTCTGGACTCTTGACCCTTGGCTTTGGAACTCTGACTACAGCTTCGCTTGGCGCTCTGGTAAATGAACTTCCTTGAGTAAGTGCTTGCTTGTCTCCTCCTGGCTGGACTTTGCTGGCTCTCACACTCTCTCCTCCGGGCTGGCTTGCCACCCAGGTCTCTGACCTTGACACATATGTCTTTTCTTCAGCTGCTTAATCACCAGACCACATTCTCTCTGAGTAGTTCTCACTGAAGACTCAAAACACACTAACACACACACACACTGTCTCATTTAGAATTCCTCTCATCCATAAGCCCCTCCCCCACACAGTACCCTGCTCAGTTTCATTCTTGAGGTGCTATTCCTGTTGCCTAGCAACCAGCCATCATGTTGCACTGGCATTCCAGATCGCTAACCCCCAGAAGAACTTTGTCACAGACACATACCTTAGTTCCTTTCAGGTAGATTATGATGACATGTTCTACTAAACATCAGCTTTAAGAATCTTTAGAACCTTCAGTTTAGCTAGAATATAGCAGCAAGGAAGCTGGTGAGTACTTGTTCATGGGGTCTTGGAACATCAGTCCTACCACAGCTGAACTGTTGCTTCTGCCAACACTTCAAATTATTAATGGCTACTTTTAATGCCTTAAATGGCTTACTTTATTGTTTATTTATTCAAATTATAAAACTGTTTAAAACAAATCTATTAAAAAAGCAAAACATAAAAATCAGCAGAGCACACCATTAAAAACCCTCACAGTCAATTGTAAATGTCCTGTCAGAACAGAAAAGCTTTCATTTACTGATGGAATAACAACATAGAAGGAGCCATCCAAGCCTCTCTAAAGGACAAGTTTTAAAACCTGGGGCAGCCATCAAAAAGACTCACTCCACCATTATCACCAAATGAATGAGACAGCAGAGGGACTGAGAGAAGGGACTGCCTTGAAGATGCTAGACTAGGGCCTGAGCAGGCTCTTTTAGGGAGATATGATCCTTCAGATATTTGGGCCAAGGAAATCTGAAGGACTTCCATCCTCCATTTTATCCTGCCCACTCCCTGTCGTCAAGAAAGAGGCTCTTCTCTGTTCTCATCAATAGTAGAAGCATTTTTTTTCTTTTAGAAGGATGAGAGGTCAATTGCTAGAAGCCTTGCCATTATTGCTTTTGTACAGTTTTTGAACAGCATTTTCTTCTGGAAGAATTTGCTATATGTGAAAATAACTTTAAATTATTTTAAAGTATTAAACTTTTAATATAGTCATTTATTCAATTGGGGTTTTTATTATTATTATTATTAGGTTTTAATTCATGTAACTAGTTTTAATTCATATTGTGAGCCACCTTTGAGAGAACGGCAAGAAATTAAAAAATAAATAAGCCAAAAATAGCTGAGATTCTATGGGCCAGCATAACAATGCTGGAGAAAGCAGTGATGGTACAATGGTGGCAGAAGCAATACAAATTTGGGAGAAAGATGGGATATACATCTAAGATAGATAGACAGACAGACAGACAGACAGACAGACAGAGTCACCATGGCATTCAGGAAAAATCAGAAGATGTTTTGTCTCTTGCTATTCAAAGAGATATCTCTTATTTCCAGAGCATCATTTTTCCTCAGTGCCTGGTTTCCAGGAGGATTCTTGAAGCTGAGATGCTTTAGAAACAGTGCTTGGAACATTATCTCTGATCAGAGCTGTGTAATCAGTGTCAGAATAGGTAGAAATGTACTAACTCTGACTCCTGCTTCAAAATAAAAAGTTCTAATAATATATTGTAAATCTATCATTTTATACTTATATTTTTACCTTTTTAAAAATTTATTAAATGTATTGTGTCTTGCATATTTACTTTCATAGAAATTTAGCAAAGCTTTCTTATTCAGAAACTTTAATCAAATATGTTTTCTCTTCTGTCCATGTAAGTAGCCTGAAGATTCATTCACATAGCGATGGTGAAGTGCTTTGTGCTACCATTTTAATGCAGTAAGTTTATTAACACTTACTGTATTAAATACTGTACTGTATCTTCCAGAGGAGAGAGCAGAAGACTGTCAAGTATGGAGGGGGAGGGAGCTACTGAGGTCACCTGCCACAGCTGTGGCATGTTCTTTTCCTGCCACAAGACATCATTGGGTATGCCTGCAGCAAATGCAAGCTGGTTGCCTTCTTGGAGGAGAAGGTTCAACAGCTGGAGGCACACATTTTGAACCTTCACATTATTAGGGAGGGACAGGAGTTCTTGGATAGTGCTTAGAGGACCTTTTTGAAGACAAAGTGCATGGAGGAGTTAGCAGATGAAGAAGCTGGTTCACGTAACCAGGAGACGAATGTTTGGAGGAATGTGACACGCAGAAGTAGAAAGGCAAGGTGCCATACGGAGACTCTCGAGCTACAAAATTGCTTCCAAGTTCTTGACCTTATTAATTACAAAGTGGAATAGCAAGAAGATGTCATGGAACATCATCCAGAGCAAATCCAACATCAGCAACAGGAATCACAACACCATCAGAACAGCATCCAACAGCATCAGCACCAATAGTCTCAGCATGACCAGAAAGTTCAGGCGGCCATGAGGGAATCTCCTCTTCGAGTAACCCTGGTCAAGCCTCAGAGTAGATGAGTTCTAGTGGTTGGGGACTCTTTCAACCATTTGCAACCTGAACAGGATCAATCATGAGGTGTGCTGTCTCGCTGGGGCCAAAATCAATGACATAACGGAGAGGCTAATGAGACTAGTCAAGCCCACTGACCATAAACCCCTTTTTTTGTTCACATCAGAACCAACGACACGGCGAGGCACAGCTTTCACCGCATCACAAAGGATTATGAGCTTATGGATAGGAAGCTGAAGGACCTTCATGTGCAGGTTGTCATTTCATCTCTTCTCCCCACGAAGGGAAAGAAGAATAGTGGAGATCAACAACTGGCTCTGAAGATGGTGCCACCGGAAGCAATTAGGATTCTTGGATCACGGCCTCCATTTCCATGAAGATGGTCTTCTGGCAAGGCATGGCCTGTACCTTACAACAATCAGCTGGAACGTATTTGCTAACAGTCTCGCAAAACAGATCAGGAGGTCTTTAAACTGAGTTTGACTGGGGAGGGGGACGGTATTATTCTGGGAAAGGATTCAGTGAGTGCTGCAAAAAATAGCCCAAATGATATAGATAGGGCAGGCCAAGTAGAACCAGAGACCGACAGGGAAAGGGAAAGTAACTTTAATACAGGACTTCCACGAAGGGCACATTGTCTCAAGTATCTCTACACTAATGCACAGAGCATGGGGAATAAGCAAGATGAACTCCAACTCTTAGTACAACAAAATAAATATGATTTAATAGGCATCACTGAAATCTGGTGGGATGAATCTCATGATTGGAACATAGGAATAGGAGAGTATATTTCGCAGAAATAGACCAAACTAGAAAGGAGGAGGGGTAGCCTTATATGTCAAGGATGTTTTAAACTGTGAAGAGATCCAGGACTTAAATCTGGAAGACAAGTTGAGAGCATCTGGGTGAGAATTAAGGGAGTGAGAAACAATAGGGATGTGATTGTGGGGGTTTGTTACAGGCCTCTGGGCCAGCCTGAGGACTTGGATGAGGCCTTCCTGGAGCAGTTGACCACACGTTCAAAAAGGAGAGATGCCATGTTAATGGGAGATTTCAATTATCCTGGTATTTGTTGGCAGTCAAATTCTGCAAAGACTGCAAGGTCCAACAGGTTCCTCACTTACCTTGCAGACAATTTCATGGTCCAGAAGGTGGAAGAGGCGACAAGGGGGTCAGCTATTTTAGATCTGATCCTGACCAACAGTGATGACCTAGTTGATGAGGTGGATGTGATGGGATCCTTAGGAGGGAATGACCATGCTCTTTTGGAGTTTGTCATTCAGTGGGAAGGAGAAGCCAAGTGTAACCAGACACTTATCCTAAACTTTAAGAAAGCTGATTTCTCTAAACTTAGGGAGTTACTTGCTGAAGTCCCATGGTCAAGAATACTAAAAGAGAAAGGAGTTCATGACAGATTGGAGTTTCTTAAAAATGAAATACTGAAGGCACAATTAAAAACTGTGCCAATAAGGAGGAAAAATGGCAAGTGTCTAAAGAAACCAGAATGGTTGACTGAAGAACTCTCAGGCCCTTTCCATACGGGCATATTTCCCACGCTAGGGCGACCTCTCCAGGAGGCCTTCTTCAGCGCAGGGTGCACTAGAGCAGTTTGAAAAAGTGAGGCTCTACACCTCAAACTGCTCTAGCATAGCCATGGGGGTGCTGCTGCGAGTTTTATAAAAACCACCTTCACAAGTGGTTTTTACGAAACTCGCCCGTGCTGCTCCGTGGCAGCCCCCGGTGAAGAACTGCAGAGACGAGGTAGCGCATCCCTACAGATCTGCCCGGGGGCGAGCTTCCGGCTGGCATGCTGCCCTGATTGGCGGAGCACCGCCAGAAGCCACCGGCCGCCATTTTGGGCGCCGCCAAACACCGCTGAAATTTAGTGGCATTTAGAATGGCGAATCCACGCTCCCCGCAGGGACGGAGCAACCCGCTACGAGGTAAGATCCGCTACAAGGTAAGATCTGCCCTGTGTGCGCCGCCCCATTTCGCCCCCCACCCCCGTGAGGAAAGGGCCTCAACTGAGCTAAGTGTTAAAAGAAACATATACAGGAAATGGAAAAATGGTGAAACCACCAAAGAGGAATTCAAGCAAATAGCCAGGATATGTAGGGAGAAGGTCAGAGAAGCTAAAGCGCAGAATGAACTCAGGCTTGCCAGAGACATCAAAAACAATAAAAAGGGCTTTTTTTAGATATGTCCACAGCAAAAGAAAAAATGAGGAAATGATAGGGTCACTGTGTGGAGAAGATGACCAATTAATAATGGGAGGAAGTGAAAAGACAAAACTACTCAACACCTTCTTTGCCTCCGTTTTCTCCCAAAAAGATAGAAGTACCCAACCTGGGACGTGGGGAGCAAGGGAAGTGCTGCACAGAGTAAGTAAAGTAGTAGTACATAAATATCTGGCTAAACTAGATGAATTCAAGTCTCCAGGGCCAGATGAATTACATCAATGATATTAAAAGAATTGGCAGAAGTCATTTCTGAAACACTCGCAATAATCTTTCAGAACTCTTGGAGAACAGATGTCCCAGCAGACTGGAGGAGGGCAAATGTCATCCCCATCTTCAAGAAGGGGAAAAAAGAGGACCCAAATAATTATCGCCCCATCAGTCTGAGATCAATACCAGGAAAGATCCTAGAGCAGATCATTAAACAGTCAGTTTGTAAATACTTAGAAAGCAATGCCATAATCACTAAAAGTCAACATGGATTTCTCAGAAATAAGTCATGCCAGACTAATCTT
This sequence comes from Iguana delicatissima, assembly GCA_948472985.1. Lineage (NCBI taxonomy): Eukaryota > Metazoa > Chordata > Lepidosauria > Squamata > Iguanidae > Iguana > Iguana delicatissima. Next base: position 1,933,373 of record CAOKZL010000251.1, on the reverse strand, counting down.
ATCTCTTTTTTATGATAGGGTTACAAGCTTGATTGATGAAAGGAATGCTGTAGATGTAGCATATCTTGACCTCAGTAAGGCCTTTGACAAAGTTCCCCATGACATTCTTGCAAAGAAGCTAGTAAAATGCGGGCTGGATGGGGCTACTGTTAGCTGGATTTGTAATTGGTTGACCGATCAAACCCAATGGCTGCTTTTCATTCTGGAAAGAAGTGAGTACTGGGATGCCACGGGGTTCTGTCCTGGGCCCAGTGCTATTCAACATCATCATCAATGACTTGGATGAAGGAAAGGAAGGCATGCTGATCAAATCTGCAAATGATACCAAATTGAGAGGGTTACTAATACACCAGAGGACAGGATCAAAATTCAAAATGGCTTTGACAGATTGGAGAGCTGGGCCAAAGCTAACAAAATGAATTTCAACAGAGAGAAATGTAAGGTCCCGCACTTAGGCAGAAAGAATGGAATGCACAAACATAGGATGGGGGATGTGTGGCTGGATAGTAGTACGTGTGAAAGGGATCTAGGAGTCTTGGTAGATCATAAGCTGAACATGAGTCAATAGTGTGATGCAGCAGCCAAGAAAGCCAATATGATTCTTGCTTGCATCAATAGGAGTATGGTACCTCCAATGGTACCACTCTATTCTGCATTGGTTAGGCCTCATTTGGAATACTGTGTCCAGTTCTGGGCACCTCAATTCAAGAAGGATATTGACAAGCTGGAACACGTCCAGAGAAGGGCAACCAAAATGGTGAAGGGTCTGGAAGCTATGCCCTATGAAGAACAGCTTAGGGAGCTGGGGATGTTTAATCTGCAGAAGAGAAGGTTAAGAGGGGACATGATAGCCATGTTTAAATATTTGAAGGGATGTCATGTTGAGGAGGGAGCGGGCTTGTTCTCTGCCACTCCAGAGACTAGTACAAGGAGCAATGGATTCAAGCTGCAGGAAAAGAGATTCCTCTTGAACCTCAGGAAGAACTTCCTGACAGTCAGAGCTGTCCAGCAGTGGAATATGCTGCCTCGGAGTGTGGTAGAATCTCCTTCTTTGGAGGTTTTTAAGCAGAGGGTGGATGGCCATCTCTTGGGAATGCTTTGATATGTGTTCCTGCATAGCAGGGGGTGGGACTCGATGGCCCCTGGGGTCTCGTCTAACTCTATGATTCTATGATTCTAATACTAATTAATGTATATTTGCCAATTATGAGGGAGTCAGGGTCGGACAGGAGAAAAATAGAGGAGTCAGAGTTGGAGTCAAAGGTTTGGCATACCAGCCCTGCCCGCTATTTTGTAAGGCAGTTTCCAAGAGTGCCTTTAGCTTCAAGGAGCCAAATAGAAGCCAAACACTGAGAAAACAGGCTGCTTGGGAGACAGTATGTTTTTCTCTGTAGGTGCTGAGAGAGGAAGTTTTCTCTGCCTTTCTCCCACTGTCACTGCACCACTGTGGGGGGAAAGGCACCATGCCAGCGTAAAGGACACTTATGCTGGTGTAGTGCACAAACTAGACTTTGGCCGATGTTTTCACTTTTTGGTTTTAACTGCTGATCCAAGGTTAAATCCAGTGCTGTAGATGTGGGTGTGTACAAGGGGGAAGAAAGACAAAGGGGGTCATCTTCTGTAGGTAAGCTCCTGTGATACTGGATGTCCCCCTCTGTTTCATTGAATGATTGTTCTCCTGTGGTGGGTGGAAGGACTTGTAATTTTAAAATCTTGTGAGTCATTCTGTGTGTTCCTTTTGTACAAGAAAGTCAGGACAAAAATGTTTTAATAAAATTAATAAATAAAAAAACACTTTGAGAAATAGCCTTCAATTATAGGCTCTCCACTTTAGTTCAGACTGCAGTCCAATGTGCATAAATGTATTGTGAGGAAAAGAAGCTAGTTAATAAAGGGGAAATTCATCAGTATTCCTGCAGCCCCACTGGAGAGGAAACAAGAAAAAATGACAGCTGGAAAGTGCAAGTGACTCATGAAAGAATCTTCCTTTCCATAATACCAGAGGTCTTGTAATATCATCAGGATGCATCAGGCACTAGAGGCCTGTGCACATGCTGTGCTCTGCAGACCACAAATCATCATCTGTGTGGAGTCGTATCATGGACCAATCCTTTCTAGTTTTTCACTTAAATGTATTGAGGACAAGAGGTAAAACAATATGTACAACTCTTCCCATGCAAGTACAAATTGTAGTATACATATATACCCAGACTGGATTATATGTGAAGTCTGTGACCAAGCGTGCTGTTGAATGTGCCATTCAGCATGCCGTGCCTCCTACTATTGTTACCCACAAACCTTGTGGACTGCAGTGAATCAAAGGGTGTATTAACAGAATTCCAAAAGTTCTGTGGCATTGTAGTACTAAAATACCACACAGCAATTTGTCAAGGCAGAAATATGGAGTCATTTACTCAGGAGGAAAGAACCATGCCACCATGTTTTTCTCATCGTGTGCTTCGTAATCAGATTTCTAAAGAACAGGATTGCTACATTGTCTATGGATTTTCCAAACCTGTCCACTGATTTACTCCTCTTCTGATCAAACAAAACACATACACATGTGAGAATTATGTGAGTAAATCCTGTTTTGCAAACTTAAATCTGAATTAAATCTGCTCCAGTGACAGTTCTCTGCCTAATGTTTGGTGAAGAAACATTATAACATGGAAGGGATAAACTATGTCTTTAAGCTGAATGCATAGCAGTACGCGTGAAGTGGATTATCCCATCTTCAGAACCCTAATGTTCTTAAGCTACTTCAGAAGTTCTTGAGGCTTGCCGGTTAAATGACTCAACATACAGTAAACTAATCTGATACCTCTTGTATTTATCAAACCACACTTAATGTATTTATCCAAGACAAAAATATGTCTTGCATTTAATTGGAGCATACTTGAGAATTCAGATTTGCCACATGAATTATGTATTTCCTCATTTTCTAATAAAGTGCCCCCCAAACTTCTGAAAGAGAAGCTTATTCCCCATGAAATTGGAGTAATCATTCATCATCCAATAATAATAATAATAAAAATAATAATACTGATGATGATGATGATGATGTTTATTTATAATGCTCTTTCCACCAAAGGGCGGAACAACAACATATACAATAAGAGACAAGGACATTAAGATTTACTTTTTAAGCTGTTATATATAACACAACTGCAACACAAAAGCAGAAAAGAGGGCTCCAGTTGAAAATTAGGGCCTACTACAATGTTATACTTAATTAAAGTAGACCCTTTGAATTAATAGAAATTTGGTAAGGACACATGTCCTTACCAAATCTTTTCTAGTCAGAATTTACAATTAGATTTAAGCCTGGCTGGCAGTTTCTCAGACTGAGGAATAGAAGAAAATTTCTTAGGACTCAACAATCTTCACAAAAGTAATCCTTTCACATCTTTTGAGTCTTGTTATGCGAGGAAATACAGCACACTTCAAGAAACTGCACATCTGCAAAGTATATGGACCATTTTGAGGGGTCGTCCCTTGTCATTTGAGAAGGATTCCTCATGATAAGAGACAGCAAATGCGATGACATTGAGTCCGAAAGATTTTCACATCTTTTCTCAGAACAGAGATTTAATCCTCAGCAGTAGAAGCTTGAACAAGTTAATAGAACTATGGAAGAAAGAGGGCATAAAAAACAGAATCTTATTGTCAACATATGCTGTCAGGAACAGAATCCACACACAAATAGAACGTTGATTTTAGTACTATTTATTAGGAGTGCAATACATGTAATGACTTTAGTGAGAAGACTGAAGCAAAGCAAAAATGAGTGAGCTTAAGATCCCCATGACCCCTCCCATATCTGAATTCCTGGAAACTCTGTTATCAGCATCTGTGCATTCCATGGCTGTACCAGGCAGTGTTTACCTAACGGTTCTCAGCTACTTCAACTATCTACTACAAATCATGTTAACAAGGAGGGGCAGTGGAACTACTCAACATATGCAGTCTTAACCTCCCATTATGTGTTTTTAAGGTAATTGGCCAAGTAGGTATTAAGTACCACTAACCTCCCTCAGTGCAACAACTTTTACAATGCCTCCATATCCAATTAGTGATTGGTGGGGTTTGCAAGGTGCCTGTGTGACATCTGGCTCTGTTACCACAGCTCGGAGAAAAGAAAGAAACTCATCTTCCTGGATCTTCATTAAGAATACACGACTACAATGTTTTTCCAGAGAAGGAAGTGGTTGTTTTGGCTGCAGAATTGCAGCTGGATACTGCATAAGAATATCTTGCCCTCCATGACCCACTTTTTTTCTTTTTCTTTTTTGGTGGCAGGGAGGCAGAAGAACGTAGGTGAATCGTCATATTCCACCTAGCTTATGTAGGATCTTGGCTAAAGTTTGACAAATCAGCCTTCAAGTTTCCCTGGCCATTTGTTATTAGAGACAAGATACAATTTACACTAGAGGTTGGGTTCAGACTTAAGAATTTAACTGGCACAGATGCCCAAGAACCAGCTAGACCAGTGCAAGTTCAGCTGAAGCAGTGCTGAATCCAAACCAGGCTGAGATTGCAGATGCTGAAAATTATGTAGGATTCCCCTGCCAGTGTGTTTGTATTGTGGCTCTGTCCCTCAGCTGGAGGAGGATTGAATCTCACAAAACACAGCTCCTCCTTCCTCTTCCCTTTCTCCTTGGCTCTTCTGTTGATGGATCTTAACAAGTAGAACATTTTCTACCGCATTGCTCTCCTGGTAGACCTCAGAGATCAGCTAATAGCAGAAGATTCTATAGACAGAGAGTCATTTCTGTCAGTGGAAGGGGCTTATGCCTAATCCTAACCCTTGACTGCTACCACATTTTTGATTTAGGATTTCAGCACACATATTTATCAAGGAAACACAGCAAAATAACACCATTCCTACTGCTTACTTTAAATCCTATTGATTTCATTGGGTCTAATCCAACTCTATTTCTTCTTCGTCTAGATTGACATTATTACATATGTAAACATTTCAGCATTGAAAAATTATCCTTACTTTCATGAGTAATAGCCTGAGTGCTCTTTGGTCATTCTTTAAAAAAAAATTCTCAAGATGCATATCATATTCTTCAACAATATGATAATCTATTATATTTGCTATATCAGTACTGTATATGTATCCATAGCAACCCTGCTGCCTTCATATTATTTGCATGTTTTCTGTACTTCCTGTACAACATTATTTTAAAATTAAAAGAGAATATAAAAATAGAGAATTAAAGCTTTGAGTGCAATGCTCAGTAGGAGGGGAAGAAGGTGATAGGTTTACAACAATATTTCACTGCCTGGCTGTAAAACTTTATATGGGGGGATTAGAGTTAAAGAAAACAAGCATCAAATATTACATTTATAAATCAGTTAGAAGTAAAATAGCAAATCTATTGTTTATAATGTCACAAATAAATTTTCTTTATACTCAAATCAACACACTACCATTACACGTATTAGAACTGTACCAGAGACTTTCGTATTGTCTTTATTTGTGAATTCCTATGTATGTGTGAGTAATGTCTGATAGTCATTGTGGGGCCTCTTATCTGCACACACTAATCAAAACATGCACAGTCACAGGAATCAATATAAATATATGTTTGTATAATTGGAGATGCTAATATGAAAGTAACATTCTGTGAAGGAACACTGGCAGAACTTACCTCAGTTTCTTTACAGATGAATGAAACTCTCTGTTTCACTTCATGAAATCCCCCCCCTTTTTTTTCAAGCACAAATTCTTTCTATTTCCTTTCCCTATCAGTGTGCAGTTTGTTTGTTCTTTAATTGGAATCACCAACTGGTGGAGTTTTGACTCACTGGGCTTCACCATCTCTAAAGGTGTGGGGACCAATTAAGATGATCTGCCACAGGAGGCTTATGGATCCAGATGGATTCCTGATGGCTCTTGGGGATTTCCTGTTGCCAAGGCAGGGGATCCTGTCAAAGTCCTGGCTGATCTCTAGAACAGAAAAATGGCTAGGGTTGTGGATATGATAGCCTCTGAAGTGGAGCTAGGGAAGGTCCCTGGTTTACTAGGGAGCTGGCAGCAATGGAACAAGTAGAGAAGAGACTAGAGTGTCAATGGCAGGAAACTTAGAGCAGATCTGATCAAATACCAATTAGAGGCCATTGGGTGGTGATAGTGGCAGTGTAGAAATCATAATTCTCTGCAAACCAGTCCATCTGCATCCAGTAGCACTGTCAGAAGTGATTACGAGCCTTCTGTGTTCTGCTCCACAAGAATGGAATGAAGACCACTCAGTAGGCCACTGTGAGGAATTTAGAAGAAACTTTGCAGATAAAATTGCTTTGATGTGGATGCTGTAGTTGATACAGTTCCAGTGGATATTACCTTGGCATCTGCTTGTCCTTGGTTGTTGGATACCTTTCAGCTTATGCAGACTGGGGATGTGGATAGGATCATTGGAGAAATGAGAGCCACCACATGTATGCTGGATCCTTGCCTTTTCTGGCTTATTAAAGCTTCCAGAGGGGGGCCAGCCAAGTGGATAAACAGAGTGGTGAATGCTTCACTGCAGCATGGCAGGTTTCCATCCTGCCTGAAGGAAGCTGTGCTGAGGCCTTTTCTTTTTTAAAATAAATAAATAAATAAATCCTGAATCCTCCCATAGAATGATTTATTGCTGTCCCTAATATCCCCTTTTTGGGCAGTGTTCTGCCCCATGCTGTGGCCTCCCAACTCCAGGGCTTCCTGGATGAAAACAATTATGTAGCTCCATTTCAGTCAGGTTTCAGGCCTGGCTATGGGACAGAGACAGCTTTGGTCACCTTGGAGGTGGGTAGGTGACTACACAGGTAACTGGACAGGGTGTGTGTGTGTCTCTGTTGGTTCTGCTGGACCTTTCAGTGGCTTTCAGTACCACTGGCCATGGTATCCTTGTGGGATCCCTCTCCAGGATGGAATTTGGGAACACTGATTTACTGTGAATCCATTCCTTCTAAGTGGGGCAAACCAGAAGGTGGTGCTAAGGGGCTCCTGTTTGGCCCCTTGGGGAGTTACTCATGTCTCTGTCTTGTCCTCCATACTGTTTAACATATACATGGAACCACTGAGAGGTTGTCCAGAAATCAGGGTTTCAATATTACCGGTATGCTGATGACACTCAACTCTATTTCTCCTTTCCATCTAACTCAAAGGTGTTAGATTAAGCTATTTCAGGGCTAAACCCAGTGTCTGTTGTCACTAATGGACTGGATAAGGACAAACAAATTGAAGCATAATCCAAACAAGACAGAGGTGCTCCTAGTCAGTAGCAAGGCAAATCAAAAAACAGAGATTCAACCTCTGCTGAACAGGGTTACCCCCTCGCCACCAAAATCTCAGGTTCACAGCCTGGCCATACTCTTGGACTGAATCTGGATGTCTGGGAGCATAGTGCTTCAGCTTGTACCATTTCTCGAGAAGCTAGAGCTGGCCAGAGTAATACATGTCTTGGTTACATCCTGGTGAATTACTATAACGTACTGTATGTGGGGCTGTCTTTGAAAACTATTCAGAAATTTTAGCACATTCAAAATGATGTGCTAGATTGCTGACTAGGGCTGGTTAGAGGGAGCATATTAACTCTCTTGCTGAAAGAGGTCCATTTCCAGGCACAATTCAAAGTTCTGGTTTTGATTAATAAAGCCATATACGGTTTAAGTCCAGATCATCTGAAATACCATATCTCCCCATGTGAGACTGCCCACGTCTTACAGTCTTCAGAGGAGGGCTTTCTCTCCATCCCACTGCCCTCCCATGCTTGGCTGGTGAGAACATGGGAGAGAGTGCTTTCAATGGCTACTCCTAGGCTTTGGAACTATCTCCCAAGGGAAGTTTGATTTGCCTTCTCTCTGGCCCTTTCCTCAGGGGGGGGGGGGGCGAAACGGGGCCGCACACGCAGGGGCGGAGATTACCCGCAAGCAGGTTGCTCCATCCCTGCGGAGAGCGCGGATCTGCCGTTCCAAACGCCGCCTTCAGCGGTGCTCGGCGGCACCCAAAATGGTGGCCGGCGGCTTCTGGCGGCACTCCGCCAATTAGGACAGCACGCCAGCCGGAAGCCCACCCCCGGGCAGATCTGAAGGGATGCTCTACCGCGTCTCTGCAGTTCTTCACCGGGGGCTGCTACGGGGCAGTGTGGGTAAGTTTTATAAAAACCACTTTTGAAGGTGGTTTTTATAAAACTCACAGCGCCGCGGCTGCGCTAGAGCAGTTTGAGGTCTAGAACCTCACTTTTTTTAACTGCTCTAGCACAGACCCCGGTGAAGAAGACCTCCAGGAGAGGTCACTCTAGCGTGGGCAATATGCCCATGTGGAAATGGCCTCTGTTGTCTTTTCACCAGCAGGCAAGGATTTCGTTTAACAGGACTTCAACCTTGGCTGACCAGGATACAGTGATGTACAATTGGATGTAGTTTTTTTAAAAAAAGTATTTTAATTGTTTTAAATATTAATATTTTAAAAGAAGTATTTCAGTTGGATGTATTTTAATGCTTTTTAAACTTTTGTAGTCCATATTATTTTAGATGTTCTATTTTGTTTTATATTGTAAGCTGCCTTGAGTTCCATTCAGGAGAAAAATCAAATTAATAAATAAAGCCTAAGAACGTCTTTTTAAGGGGAGAAATCATAAGATCTTCATGCAATCAGAGTTCATCACAGAAGATTTCATTCTGTTGGAAGCTATTGGTATAGCAGAGATGGCCAATGGGCAGGAATAATTCCTCTGAGAAGAAAGTTAAGAATATTTGGGCTTTTTAGCCTAGCTAAAAGGTGAGAAAGGGACACCACACAAAGGTGTATAAAATTTCACTTGGTATTGAGGAACTGAATGGGAAAAAACAATCATCCTGTCCTGTAATACTAGAATCTGAGGTCATTCATCAAAGTTAAATGGTTGTAGATTCAGACAGATAAAAGGACAGCACATTGTGACTGGATAAGGTAGCAGTGCCAATCAATCTGAACAGCTTTTAAAAAGAAATTAGGGAAACTCATGGAGGTTACATAATGTCAATGGATATTCTAGTAGCAGAGCCAAGATACTGTAATTACCAGGTGCTGGGAAATGCAAAGAGAAAAAATGCTATTATTTACATGTCCTACAGATGAAAACCAGCACACATGTGGCCAAACAGCACCAGAGTGTGGTCAAGATGGCAAAAGTTACTGATGACCAAGAATGCACAAGCTAGGAGAGGCTGCAGCAGTTTGCTTTCACCTGAGCTTGTTGGAAGGACAAGATTCCATTCCTTCCCCTCCTCTACCCCTCTGGGTTAAAGGAGGGTAAACTACTTTCACACTTTGAACTCAATTTACAGCAACTGGAGTAAGCTGAGGACAAACAGAGAAACTGGGGCATTTTAAAAGCAGCTGAAAAGTGAGATGACAGAGGATGTCAGGGGTGTCATTGCCAAACTGGGATAGTTAACCTACTGTTTGGCTACTGCGAAATGGCAGAAGAATGCGCCCTGTTGGCTAGGCTTCTCATTAAGATTAGGTAGGCTTCTGATGCTGGATATTTCTGCCACTGACTAAAAACCTCTCTATTTACTCAAGCTTCTTCCTGTTTTTCCCCCTGCTAATTAACATGATCAGTTTCCCCTGAGTTTTTAATGAATTGTTTTTAATGGATTTGTGTTGCTTCATTATTTTTTCTTGTTATTTGCTTTTCATCCTTGTAAACTCCCTTGAAAGGTATGAAATAAAGAAGTACAGAAATGCGGTAAAACAACAACAACAACAACAATAAAGTGTGCGCTAGGTTACATAGAACTTTTTATATCTTTGGAGGATTGTGGCACTGGTCTAGCCCACTTTTTCAGTATAGCTGCAGTCTGAGTTTCATTATTTCTGAAGCATTCTGAACTGGCTGACATTAGAAACAGAATGCCAAGTTTAAAAATAATATATTTGTAAGGTAGAGAAAGAGGGGTCAGAAGAGCAAAGTATCCTTTTGTTTACCCTTCTGTCAGTGTCATAGTGATGAACACAAACTTTGGTTGCTAACATATTGTAATAGACAGGCCTGCCCTCATGGGCTGATTACTTTTATTGATTAACACTACAGTTGATTTACTAGCCACAGTCTGTCCCACAGAATGCCTGGTTTCTAAAGGAATAAGGTCAAAGTAGTTGAAAAAATAGTTGCTAACAATTGTCCATCAGGAGGAAAGCAGTTTTACTTCTGGCTGAGCAGAACTTAATGTTCACTTTGGCAGGTGCGCAGCTATATATAGTTTTACACACACACACACACACACACACACATATACACACACACACACACAAAGGGGGCTAAAGCTTGACCTTTCAAATTTGCTAAGAAGTATTGGATTGTATTCCGTGCAATAAATAATTTTTTTCACATGGCATTTTTATTTTCAATGAAGTGAAAAATTGTTTGTCACAGTAATCAGTTCTGTGGAGTTCTGAAACAATGCAGGCCACCTGCAGAAGCAGAAAGTTTATAGTATCATGCCATTATTTTCATTTCATTCAAAATAATAAAAAGAACTTAATTGGAATTTCTTCATGAAAAATTTTATGTGGTTTTTTACCAAATGCACCTACAGTAGTTGATCTATAATTACAAAAACATAAGTATGGATTCTATGGTGGTTTCAATATTAAATTCATTCTCCTCTCTATACTTGCTGTTGTGTGCCTTCAAGTCATTTCTGACTTATGGTGACCATAAGGTGAACCTGTCACTGTGGCCATTTCCGCACAAGACTGTTATAGCACTATGATTCCACTTTCAACATCCTATGGAATCCTGGGGTTTGCAGTTTCGGGAGGGGCTGGCTGGCCCCTCCCGAAACTGCAAACTCCAGGATTCCATAGGATGTTGAAAGTGGAATCATAGCACTATAACAGTCTCATGCAGAAATGGCCCGGGTCTTCTCAGGCTGAAAGTAGGAGATGCACCCAAATCACCTGATGGGTTTCCCTGGCTGAGCCGGGAATTGAACCCTGGTCTTCGGGGTCATAGTCCAACCTTAAAGCCACTACACCACATGGGCTTTTAATGCTACCAATGTAAGAATGTGTGTTGCTAAAACATTGCAGAAGAACAATCTAGACATGTTGGCATAAAGATTCTTTTGTGTGGTGTTTTGCTAATGTGTGCAAGTGTATGGCCCTTTTCACTTCACACCTTATCTGGTGCTGCTGGTGTTGCGCAGGGATCACGTGAAAAGCCTTGTCCGGGAGGCATTTGCATCCTCTCTGCTTCTCCGCACCAGCTCCGTGCTGGCCAGAAGGAAGCATGAGCGCTCCACTCCTTCCTTCCACAGTGCAGCCGGGTAGTTTCCCAGGCTGTGCTGGGGAGGAAGCGTAATGGCCACGGCTCCAGAGCCTCCGCACAAAAGGTAAGTGTGTGTGGGTCACGGGAGGGATGCGCGATTGCGCATCATTTTTGGCAACGAGCAAAAAATGATATAATGCGCGATCGCCACCTAATGGCCTCAGGAGTATTGCACAATTGCAAGTATGTCATGTGCAACGGTCCTCGCAATCATACAACACTCCTGAGGCCATTTCACAACAAGACTGGTGTACAAAAAGGGTTTATGTTAAACACCACACAAAGGCCCTTTTCACATGGGGTAATTAAAACGGTGTAGAGCGACCTCTAACGGAGGTCGTCTACACCGTGGAGTGTGCTGGGGCATTTATAATTTTGAGGTTCTACACCTCAAACCGCCCTGAAACGACCGGAAGTGGTGGTGCCGTGTGTTTTTTAAAAACCTCTTTTCAAGTGGTTTTTATAAAACATGAGCATGCAGCCCCATTCCACCCCGTCGCAGCACCCCAGTGTAGATTTGCAGGCGTGTGCAAGTGCATGCCTGCAGATCTGCCAGGGGGCAGGCTTCTGGCTGGCGAGCTTCTCCGGTTGGTGGAGAGCCTCCACCAGCCAGTTCGGGAAGGACCTCAACCGCCTTCCCCTCAGCTCTTCTGGCTGCTTTCGCCTCTGGAAAGCACTCCTGAAAGAGAGAGGAAAAAGAAAGAGCCGGGATGGCCGCCGGGGAGGCAGCTCAGCCCTGGCCGGCGGGAGGGAAAACCGGGACCCTCCTCGCCCCACCGCTGGGAATGGAAGAACCAAAAAAGCCAGATGAATTTCCCCTTGAAGGAGAACTGAGGGAGGAAATGGGGGAAGAAGGGGGGGTGGCCGTGGCGGCAACTGGAAAAAATTTTCCTCTGAAAGACACACACCAAATAGAAGGGAAGGCGGTGGGAAGTTGAAGAAAGGGAGGAAGGTGACACTCCCACACACACACGCACAGACACTCTCGGTCACCTGTGATTCTCTCCCCTCTCCCAGAGGGATTCCAGACTCGGGAAACGAAAGCCCCCCGAGAGAGAAGGGGAAGGGAATGCCTAACGACGCAGCTCTCTCGACAGCAACCTGGGAAGGGAGAGAGTTTGAAAGAGCTGCCATTTAGGATGCCGCAGGAGTGTGGAGCAGCGAACTCGTGCTGCTCCTCGTGGCAACAGACTTACCCGGCTTCTGATAAGCTCCGTTTCTGTGCATTTTACCCCGTTTCTCCCTCCACGTGTGGAAAAGGCCAAAACCAATCTATATAACTTATCCAACTACATAGACATATCAAGATTACTCATCCAGCCACAGTGTTTTGCAAGCACTCAGGTGTGATCAGTAAGATTAAGATGGAGGGCATACAAAAGCTATGAAAGCATTGAGGGACTTGAATACAGTTGCTAACAGTGCATTCACATTAACCAGGACTGAATCTAGAAATAAGAAAAAAAAGTAGTTCTATGTCCTCTGTTCCATTTTTTAAATGATTCTCGGACCATCTGATCAAAAGAGAAATAGCTTTTTCAAAACTTCAAAGAAGAAAAATGAAATTTCTTAAGGAAGATGTGGGATAATTTCACTCCCCTTTGCTATGAATTAGCAAAGGGGTGAGTGTCACACAGTCAGCTCTTTAACAGTGCACAGTTTTCAGTTCAAGCCCAGTGGAAGAGGTCTCAAAGTAACATTTTGGCTCTTTTTCCAATTACGTGGGAGGGGCAGCTGGCAACGGAGGAGATTGGCAAAGTGTAATTGAAAACAACAACAACACAAAGCACTAGAAGCCAACTCACAATGATTAGATAATCTCCAAAACACCAGCAAATTAATTTTATTAAAAAAAATTATAAAAGTCTATGAAAACAAGCAATAAAAATAAGAAAATCTTCACAAACCTAGAGAACAAAGTTCAGCAGAATGCTATGGCTGGAATCATCTCAGTTCCATGATCCTGGTTTAAGCAACTTTTGGGAGTGGGGTGCAACAGTGGCCACCGGGGTGCAGAGAAAACCATCTCTGTCACCAAAGAATGTTGCCTTGCTGGCTCCCAAATACCTCAGGAGCAAACATGTACATACATACACATATGTATATACATACATACATACATACCATGCATTTGTTCCAAGGAATTCCAAACATTCGTAGATCTCCTTCTTATCACTTTATCTTCACAACAACCCAGCCACTTAGGCCTGTCAGAATGAGAATGACAGGCCAAAGGTCATTCAGTGAGTTTTATATTTCAGTGGAGACATGGAAATGGATCTCTCCTATTCCAATCTAACATCATAGGCACTGCACCATACAGTGTAGCCAGCACATGGTCTAATCATTACATTTTGTAGATTATGGGGTTGGTGCTTATTGAGAATTTAACTGGGGCTGACTGAGAATTTAATTTCAGTTCATTTTTGACTTTATCAAAACACACATTTTTTCATAGTGTGGAAGGGGATACCTGGATTACTTTTAAAAAATTAACTATGGGGGAAAATTAAACTGACAGATTTCCCCTTCTTTACTTGCTACATGATAGCATATCCAACCTTTGAGATCTGTTGACTTCAAAATCTTGCTCATTGCTGTATTCCCCATAATGTGGAAAGAATATGTTTTTCTCTTTAAAAAGAAAAGTAAATATAGAATGCAGACTCCTGTGAGGACAATACAATCCAGGTCCATACTTATACAGCACAAAGACACCAGGGCAGGAGCCAACTTTTCTGGCCTCCACTGGATGAGAGCCCAGCTAAGCAGGTGTCAAGCATGGAGCGCCATGATGATAGGCATGGGGGCACAGAGCTTGAGAGTTATAAGCTTCATACACCACCATCCCCAATGAGCCCTCTTTGGACTTTGCTTCAACGCACCCTCCCACCCACAGTGCAGTGTGAGCTTTGCTAGTCACTTTGAGGTTTGGTAGGAATTTTTTCTCTTTTACATGAGGTGTTTTGCCTAACCCACACTGCATTGGGAGGACTTTGACAATTAGCTTAGGATGGTGTCCTTAAATGAGCAGCCACTTTGCAAGTAGTTGGGGGAAAAGACGAGTATTGTCATTCCCACGTCCCAGGACCCAGACAGGACCCTTCCCAACAGCCGCAACAGAGAGATATGAACAGACCAATATTTATGGCAGCCAATGTAGGTGAAAAAGGAAGAGCCTAGGGGACTCAAAGCATGTATATAGTAAGAATGCATCAATTAGGCAAACAGCTGGGGGAGGCTATCAGCCTATACAAGCAGAGAAAGAGATGGGAAGAAGCCATTGCAGACAACTGATCTTATCAGTGGAAGCAACACGCCTCATGTTTGGATACCTTGCTTGCGTTTCTGGAAACCTTAACCCATGCCTTATGTATAGATTTTATTACTGGACTGTCTGAATTTACTATGGACTCAGACTGTGAAAACAATGACCAGTAACTGGTTAACAAACAGTTAAAAACTTTGCTTGTGGCTACTAATAAAAGATTCTTATTGGAAAGCTGTAAACCTTGGCTGGCTGCCAAAACAGGACAAGTACAGTGAACCTCTTAGCACACTTTTAAGGAAAGGAGGGTTCTAGAACTGCTTCTTTAGGTTCTAAGACCCAGGGGTGGGTAAGAAGACTACTTTGGGGCTGGCCTAGGGACTTTGCCCCCACTCTAAGTCCTGCAAGTTAGGTGGGGGTTCCTTGGGTCTATCTTCTAGAAGATGGACAGATTGGGAGCATCCTAGCTATTGAGTTGCACTCGGGGCTCAGGTGATTCACTCAGGAAGGCTAAGGAAGAGATTAAGGCCTCAGCTGGTCTTACAATTGGTGTCTCCTCCTCTTGGTCCTTTCCACATTCAGTGCAGTTAATCAGGTTCTAGGTCAAATAAAGCGGCCCTTGATCAACCTAAGTTTCTGTGTCTGGTCTCATCATTCCATGGTTGATCAGAAAAGGATTTTTGCCATCATAACATTTGTTTCCAGCAACCTTCATTTGTTATTGTAGAGCATCAGAAAATGTAAGTTTTATCTTGATGTTGTGAGCGCATCCATTGCCACAACATCTGTGCAATAGTTGTAATTCTGTTTTCACAACAGGGGCATCCCTATTTAGCTTATCAGCATGACTCCTGCTCAATTTGAAGTGGGCTAAAAGGTCTTCTTAGTTGAGAACACTCTTGCTTATTATGGCAACAAAAGCAAGCCACTAAACTTTAAAGCTGAGTTTACAAAATGACAGCCTGAAAGAATCTTCTGAAAGGCTCCTCCATCAGTTTAATCTCTGTACCAGGGAAGCAGCTGGGGAAGTAAAATGCTGAAGTGCTGGCTGTATCTATAACCTAGGTCAGCCAACTGAGATAAAACAATTTTCCCACAGCAAGCATTAACTTCAAAACCCATTACAGCTCCCTTTCAATCCATCTACGGTGATTCTGAGTAAGCCCAATGCATTAGCCAAACATCTTAACTTAATTCTCAACAGCAGAATTTGAGCTGTGATAGGACTTGGGGAGAATGGGGAAGGAAAACTCTTTAGAATCAGGTACTCTGTTATTTGCTTGTGACTATTGAGTTTCAAGATAAAAATGCAGAAAGCTTTCTGACAGGCAACAATAAAACAAGCATATCTGGAAGTGGTTCTAATAACTAAATATTTTTCTGCTGATTCTACCTCATTCTTCTCCCTGCATTATCATTTAAAACATTGCCCTCTGCAATTTTTCTTATTCATCATACATTATACATCCAAATAGACAAGCTAAAATTTTAGCAAGCTAAATATGTGTGCATTTCTTTTCATAACAGTCAATTATTTGCATTACTTTAGTAATGTAAGTCCAGAAACAAAAACTTTTTTCAAACTATTTTGGGTCTGGGTTAAATTCAAGGCTGGTCTAAATTTTCAGCCTAGTGAGGGAAAGGTTGAAGACTGGATGATCTGCAGGTCTCGAGCCCTCCACCTTGTCCATGCCACTGCCCCAGTCCTATTTCTTTCCCCTCTCTAGGAAAGGCGTTCCAAAATTCTGAGAGCAGTCACTTAGAAGGCCCTCTCCCAAGCAAGCCTGAGAAGATGATGGGACAGATAGAATGACTTCTTCAGAAGATCTTAGAGCTCTAATTGGCTTCTACAGGGAGATAACGGTGGCTTCAAATAGCTGGAAAAACAAACAAATAAACAAACAAAGCATCACACAGTGCTCCATCATATTGTGTTCCTGCAAGTGTTTTCTGACAAATTCTGGATGCCTACCACCAAATGTTCCATGGCTGGCTGTTCATTTAAACACTAGTGTACAGAATTATTTTAGGAAGAGAGGGATAGGGCAGGTTTTGACAATTTGTCAGAGGCCATATTTGGCCCAGGATAACCAATTGAAAACATTTAACCATTTTCATTTATCCAGTGTTCACATCTTCTATCTGCTTTCCAGCCAAACAAGAGCTGTCTTCACTCTAGTGGAAAACAAACTTGAAAGAAGATAAAAGTGGGAGGAAGTTTATCAAAAACTTTTCGGCGTAATTCAACAGTTTTGTGTATACTGCCTTCTTCTCAGTGAGATTTTTTTTCTTCTGCTTTATCATTGATATACTGCAATATCCTCCTTCTTCCATTTCTTCCAGTTGCAGTATTTACAGGTATACATCTACAAAGGCTTTGCTTAAAATGAGACCAAATATCTTACCAAATGTGTTCTGGAAATTTCATTTTTTTTATTTTTATTTTTTATTAGCACCATATTAGCAGATCCTGCTCTGTTCAAAAAACTCTATTGGGGTTTCGCATACCTTTTTTCTTTCTTTGTAGTAGTCTTTTCATAAAAGTTGGAGGTATACCAATCTTGCTGATACTCTCCTCTTGTATATGGATGGTGCCATTTTAGCTATAGGAGGACTGGCATTCAAAGTGTTGACCCCATTGTTAGCATATATGCAGAGCTTTTTATTTTTGGACTAGAACTCCCTCATAAACTATGGGTACATTTTATTCAGAGCAGGGCAACAAGTCCCCATAAACCTACTGAGATTATTCCGAATGCATTTGCACTATATTTCTATGTAGTGTTGATTCAATAATAGACCTTCTCACACAGAGCCCTCTACTATCTGAAAAGTTGTTTGCTACTTACAGTCTATCTTTAGTCATCTTCTTAAACTGAAATAAAAAGTATCACAGCTGTGCTTCAGGAAATGTTTCGGGGACACTAATGGAACTGCAAATGAAAATCTCAATTTTTCAGCAAACAGTGAGATCTACAGGAGGCTTCAATGATATAGCCTCATTATTATCTTGCCAAATAATGAATCCCTGGACAGCAACTCAGGATACCTCACAGCTGGGTACTAAAAGTGAATAAATATAGCACCTGCTTGGTATTTGGAAATAATAGAAGGCGCCCCATGCTGTTATAATACAGTAATGCTTTGCCCATTATTTATTTGGGAAGGAGTCCCACTGAATTTAATGGGCCTTACTTCCAAAGAAACATGCACAGGATTGAACTGAGAGTAATCAGATTAAGGCCATTTGTGCACTAGCCTGTTATAGCGCGATGATTCCACTTTCAACATCCTCTGGAATCCTGGGGTGTGCAGTTTAGGGAGGGGCCGGTTTGATCTAGGTTTGTGAAGGACTCCTGCTGCAATTGCATTCATCTGATTCATTTTAGATTTGAACCAAATACACTGGATAAGAAAGCTATATTTTGAAGATCTGGAAGAACATACTGTACAGAGAAATATTTCCAGAGTTAGATTTCTGAACAATGTTATCTTCCTTGTTTTATGTCTGCTCCAAATGAATTGTTTGATTTAACATGTAGAATAGCATTTTCCTCAATTCTTTATTTTTCATCTGCTTAAAAAATAGAGCAGTAAAGTTTTAAAAATAGAGAAAGAAGCAGACTTTATTCTTATATCCATTGATAAACAACCAATGGTCAATCAAGAGAACTCAAAAATTTGGGTTATCGTACCAAGTCAGCATGTACACTATGGGTTTTGCCCCACAAAACAAAGAAAAATGATATAGTTATACAACATATATATCCCTATACACGTGGAAGTGTCATGGCTCACTAACAGAACACATGTTTTGTGTGTAAAACCTCTCAGGTTCAGTATGGCATGTTCAGCAAGGCTGGCAAAGACCACATCTAAAATCCTGGGCAGTCATTGTCAGTCAGTGCAGATAAAAGATGAATGAGCTGTTTCTCTTCAGATGTTGTTAGATTCCAACTCTTATCAGTCCAAGACATCATAGTCAATCATCATGAATGAGGAAACATGGAATCCAGCAACATCTGAAGGCCACAAGTTTCTCCATTCTCTGCAATACTGAGTCTAAGTTAGATCAATCATTGGTCTAATTCAGTAGGATAGCTTCCTGTGTTGCTAGTGGAGCCCAGTCATCATGCTTGTTCACAAGAGCTCCAAGCGTAGAGGGAATTAGCATTGCCCCCCACATGGTTCTGTGGGTACAAATCCCAGTAGAAACTCCAATTACTAGTTGATTGATGGGACTAAAACGAAGACTAAGAATATGACTAAACAGCTCTGGAAATTCTGAAATTCTGATTTTTCTATCTGTACTTGATTTAAGATTGAGCTATTACACCAGGAGGGAAGACCTAAACCTTACATTATCTATGCCTAACACCATGCTGCCTGATTGGATTGTAGTTCCAAAGAGTAACTTTTCTGAACTCTGGAATAATGTGACAAAAAGACTATTTTCCTTCTTGGCCTTTTTCTTGC
Source organism: Iguana delicatissima (assembly GCA_948472985.1). NCBI lineage: Eukaryota > Metazoa > Chordata > Lepidosauria > Squamata > Iguanidae > Iguana > Iguana delicatissima. Next base: position 1,914,320 of record CAOKZL010000251.1, on the reverse strand, counting down.
TTTCTGTTCATTTTCCCTTCCCCCTCCCTCCCTTTCTCTTTCTGTGGCATATTTAGGGTCAACAGTGCCTAGGGCAAGCATGGAATTTGTACCCCTCGGCACTGCTTCTCCCACCACTGCTGCCCTGGGTCAAGGAAGACTCCAGCCCAGGAGGGAGGGCTGCCACCGCTACACCAGGCAAGGAATGACCCCAGCAAGAGTAGGGGGTGGAGGCGGGCTAGGCCCAAGTAGAAGAGTGGGGGAGTGTTACTGCAGCTTCTGGGCAGCCTTGGTGATAGCATAAAGATATCATTTTGATATCAATAATTCGGCTCTCTCTCACCACCCCCTCCATGTATTTGTGAGGCCCCTGGACAAGTATGAAACTAGGCTCAGCGACTGATTGCTGCAATATTCCTAAACAATACAGGCAAGCCAGAAATAGCCAGATCGCCACTTCAGGAGACCTCCCAGCAAACACCCTATTATGTATGTGCACCCCCTACAAAGGACTTCCTGCCCCGAGCAGGTAACTTGACCAAGCTGAACTATCAACTGTCCAGCATCGCATATTTCATACTGGCTGCTCCTTTGTCAATTCGGACCTAACTCAATCATGTTAAATTTTTAACTTTCCGAGGCTTTGTCCCACGCCGGAAATCCATTGTTCTCATCAAGTAAGGCATAGCCTGCAGTCACACTTCTCCCTATATAAACCCTTGATTCCAAGACCCTCCTCGGATCGCTCCCAAGTTCCAGACTGCCTTGCTGCTGCTTTGCTTGGCGAGCCTCCCCTCAGCTCCACGTGCTGAACCACACTGAACCCCAGCATCGCTCTCTATCTTCTTCCGGGCTTCAGGAACAGGTTTTGTATCACCTGAATCAACTATCCCCCTGAAAATCCCTCTATCCCACTCCCACCTTTATTTTCTATAGTTATCTGAGTGAGTGTTTTGCATATACTGTTTGGCTGTATTTTAATTAAAGATCTCATTTATCCTTTCAAAATGGTTTGCTTCTTGACTGGCCTCACCCCGTAGACACAGGGTTCAAGATCCTGCTAAGTTACCCTGCCTCTCGTAACGCTAAAGCAGTGCTCTGAGCTAATTTTCCCCACCTATAGTTGAGCACATTTAGGTGTCTCTCAAGGGACCCCCAGTAAACAGGGTAACAGGAGTTCAATTTTTTGAGCCCCCCCAGCATTCATGCCCAAAGCTTACGCCCCAGTTGCCCCACCCTTGATATGCCTCTGCTCTCTCTCTTTCTTTCTCCAAGTAGAGATTACTGTTGACCATAATGAAATTAACATATATGCAATCACAACACTTTATTTAAAAGTTTTTCTTCATTTCTTTCCTCAGGTTTCCTTTGTTTTGTGGATTTGGCTTTTCTGGCAAGGATAAGTGAGTCCTGGAGAACTTGCTTCCTTTTCTTTATGTTACCAGCATTTACTGACATGGGCAATTTCCGTACTAGTCTCTTATAGTGCTATTGTTCCACTTTCAACATCTTATGGAATCCTATGGCCCCTCCCTAAACTGCAAAGCCCAGGATTCCATAGGATGCTGAAAGTGGAATAATAGCACTATAACAGGCTAGTGCAGAAATGGCCATGAACATAAGACCCACAACAGCAGGACATAAGAGTAATACAAGCACTAAAAGAAAATGATCTGTAAATTCACATTTAAATTATGAAAAAAGAAACCCCAACCCTACCTTTACATGAGATAGAAGACACAAGGTAGCAGCCAATTACAAACTGGCGATTCTTTGTGATTCCACGCTATCTTTTTCTTCCCTCCCTCTCTCCATTTCCACATTTGATTTTGTACTTTTGAGGTTAAGCTGTACAGACATGTAGCCCAGAGCACTTGGCCCACTCAGCAAGCCGTGACATCAGAGAGAGATACAGCAGAGAAAAAGAGGAAAAAATATGTGGAAGAATAAACTGAACTGGCTGAGGTGTTGATAGCCTTCTCACATTTTCAGCTGACATGAAGAGGAAGGCTGCATGGATGGATGGCACACATGCTGAGATTCTAATAGATTTTAAAGACAAAAGGGGGAATTTTGTTCCCAAGGAGGAGAGAGAAAGAGTTATCTGCATCAAAGTACCTACGATACCCTGATACAGGTTTAAAAAGAGATAGAGTTGGTTTGTTTGCACATATTTATTACCTCTTCACCTACCTGTATGCACAATTTCAAGTACAAATGATAAAAACAAAACCATTTTTTGCCATTAAAATAAGCACTAATGCAGAAAGGGGGAAAAATCCTGTCACAGGACCAGAGAATGTTATTAAGCTCCACTAAATGCTTGACAGAATGAAACAGTGCTTGTCTGATACCCAACAAAGAAGGGGCAGCATTGTAACTTCCCAATGGAGGGAATTCCACAGGGCTAATAGAAGAGATCAGCTTTCCCATTTTTCCACTGCAGCCTGTCCCAAAAAGTGCTTTCAAGATGTGTTGGACTGCAAAACTCAGCATGACCATAATTAGACCTTGTGGGGGACACGTACAGGAGGGCTGAGGAAGACTATTTTAATTTCTGCATTAGTGAGGGTTTGGATTAGACTGTCTCCAAAGTACCTTTCCATTCTATCTATGTGGATTGTGCTGACTGAATCTTAAGGCAGGTACAGTCAGCACAACCAGATTTGTGGCTGTAATCCTATTCCTTTCCATCATGTATACACTGTATTTTTTTATTTAACAGAGAGCCATTTTTTCTACACTTACAACTGTATTAATAAATTAGGATATGTATACTTTGGGAAAATCAGTTTTCTCTTTTAGTACTCTTTTTTCCTGATCTATATCCTTTTTTTTTCCTGGTACTACATAAGCAACTATCTTACTTGTCAGAAAATACAGATAACTGCTGCTGCCTCTGACTTTGCTGGTATGCACCAACATGCCAATTCTGGTTTTTGGCAGTCTCTTGATTGTTTGTATCATCTTAGCACAAATATCACCCTCATATTTGCAACAACAACATATGTTTATTTGCATATTTTGCTTCTGTGATATGTACAGTGAAAACAAAGCTTGCAAAACAATCCCATGTGATAGCTGGGTGAGCATGTATGATATTGTATTGGTGTATGTATTGAGTTCCACAGATCAAGCTCAACTGGGAGCACCTCAATTCACTGTGCGTATTTCTCACAGTCCCACAAGGCAAAATCTTACATGGAAAAGAGTGAAAATGTCAAGTCAACTTACTTACTTGCTTACTTAGCCTTCCTTCCTTCCTTCCTTCCTTCCTTCCTTCCTTCCTTCCTTCCTTCCTGCCTTCCTTCCTTCCTTCTGTGATTAATGTGCTTCTATATTTTTTTACTATGCATTTTAAATGTGTTAAATGCATTAAAACTATTTTAACTTTGTGCTTTTAACAGTTGTTGTTTACTGCCATCAAGATGACTTCAACTTACTTATTTACTTACTTATTTAATTGAATTTATATGCTATCTTTTCTCCCAAGGTGGGACCCAAGGCAGCTTTCAAAAGGTTAAAAAAACATATAAACAAACATTAAAAACGTATAAAATTATAAAACTTACAATTAATATTAAAAACAGCTACTAATAAATAAGCAAAAGGTCTCCATCTCACCCATTAGACGTCTGCTTAAAAAGAAATGTCTTTCCCTGCCTGCAAAAGGAAAACAGAGAGAGGGCCAGCCTAGGCCCCTGTGGAAGAGAGTTCCACAGGATGGGAGCAGCCACTGAGAAGGGCTGTCTTCCATGTCATCACCTAGCGAGCCTGAGATGATAGCAGGACCAAGAGCCTTCCACTGCAGATCTTAGGGCTCTAGCAGGTTTGTATAGCGAAATACAGTCTTACAAATAGTCCAGACCTAAGCCATGTAGAGCTTTATAGCTCATGACCAGCACTTTGAATTGTGCCCAGAAATGAACAGGTAGCCAGTGAAGCTGTTTAAATAAGGGAATTGTGTGCTCCCTGTAACTGGCACCAGTCAGCATGTAACTGGCTGCCACATTTTGAACCTGCTGAAGTTTCCAAACAATTTCCAAAGTCAGGCCCATATAGAGTGCGTTACAATAGTCCAGCCAAGATATAATCAAGTTCTTTGTTACTATAACCAAATTGGACATCTCAGACACCCTTTTCGTATGGCATTTGCCATGCAAAAGGGCCCCTTGAGCGTCACACAAATGTGAGGAGCAGTCCACATGATGCACTCACAATCATGCAACGCCCTAGGGGCTGGCAGGCGCCAACCAATCATGCGTTGCTCCAGGGCCCTGAGCACATTTGCTGTGCGTGTGGGGCTTCCTGCCCCAGTGCAGCCTGGAAAACTCCCAGGCTGCACTGCGGAAGAAAGAGGCAGGGTTCTCGCGCAAGCAGGTAGCAGCTGTGGAGCTGAAGGAACCAGGACGCAAGAGCCTCTTGCTAGAGGCTGCTCATGCAATCCCCACACCCCAGCTCCGCAAAAAGGTGTGTTGAGGAAAGGAGAAAGGAATGGGTGTAGCTGGCACTCAAGTTTTAATTAGAAATGGGCCAATTGAATTTTTGAATTCCCAAATCCTCAACAAGGATTCAAGATTCGTCAGTCCGAATCCCTTAGCCAAAAGAGGCAAACAGAATCATTCAAATCCACCAACCAAATAGTTTGTTGGAGACCAGGATGCCTGAAAACCTGGGAGACCAAAACGCCTGAAAACCTGGGAGATCAGACACATGAGAGGAGATGGCAAGTAGGTGACTTTTTCCCTTAGAGTAATAATAGTTTTTCCTAACAATTTCAGAAATTGTATTCTAAGATATTTAAATTGAACATTTAATGTTTAAATTCAGCACTTGACTGAAAGGTACAGGCTTGAGATTTCAAGGACAGCTGAAAGGTTATTTTGCATAAATCCCTTGCAAAGCTCTTTCAGACACAATTCTGGGATTTGTAGTTTTACAAGGTGTCACAGCCTTCTCTGCCAAAGTGTGCTGGTGCATCATCAGACTACAAACCTCAGGATGCCATAAGGAACTATGCAAAGAAAAGCCAGTTTTGACCTGGATTAGCTCTGTACTGTAGTATGTGGCCCTGTTTACACAGGCAGGAAAATGTGGGATTAATAACCCACATTTTCCTGCCTATGTCCAAAGGGCCTTCATGTCATTTTCAATTTGGGGAGATCCTGAGGCAAAACTATGACAATTCTCCTGGCCAGATTTCTTCAGAGGGAGGTTTGCCTTTGCCTAGGCTTTTGCTAAGGCTGAGAGTGTGTGTCTTGCCTAAGATTATCCTTCTTTCCCTTGCTGTTTAAACCCTTTTTAATAAAAAAATTCGAAAGATTCGAGATTCGTGAGATTTCTGGATTCCCAGAACCTTCCAGGGATTTGGATCCGGATTCAGATTTCGAAAATTCTGGATTCATCCCATCCCTAGTTTTAACTAAGCAAATGTACTCCTGTCCACTACTGAAACCTGGACATCCAGACTCAGAGTTAAGTCCAGGAGAACACCAAGACTAAGAGCTTTAGATTTCAGGGGGAGTATAACCCCGTCCAGCACAGGTAAAGTCCTTATTCCCTGATCTGCCTTTCAATTGAGCAGGAGCACCTCCATCTTGTCTGGATTAAGCTTCAATTTGTTTGTCCTCATCTAGTCTATTACAAACAACAGATGTTGGTTCAGCACTGAAACAGCTTCCTTGGAATCAGGTAGAAAGGAGAGATAGAGTTGGGTGTCATCAGCATATTGGTGACACTGAACCCCAAAACTCCGGATGACCTCTCCCAGCAGTTTCATGTAGATTGTAAACAGCATGGAGGACAAAACTCTGAAGGACCCCATTGGCCAATAGCCAGGGAGTCAAACAGGAGTCCTCCACCACCATCTTCTAAGTTCTCCCCTATAGGAATGACCATAACCACTGCATGACAGTGCCCCCAAGTCCAATTCCAGAGAGTCAGCCCAGAAGGATACCAAGGTTGATAGTACTGAAAGCTGTGAGAGGTGCAGCAGAGCAAATAGCAACACACACACCCTGTCTAGTTCCCTGCATAGATCGTCCATCAAACTGACCAAAGCTGTCTCTGTCCCATAACCAGACTTTGAAGCCAGATTGAAATAGACCCTGATAATCAGTTTCATCCAGAAATCCTTGGAGCTGGGAGGCCACCACATGCTCAAAAATCTTGCCCAAAAATGGAATATTGGAGATTGGCTGATAATTATTCAAAATGGTGGAATCCAGGGAAGGGTTTTTCAGTAGTGGCCTTACTACAGCCTCTTTTAGACATGCTGGACACTTTCCTTCCTGCAGTGAGACATTCACCATTCCCCTTACCCAGTCGGCCAGTCCCCCTCTAGCTGCTTTCAAAACCAAGATGGGCAGGGATCCAGTATACATGTGGTGGCTCTCACTTCTCCAAGGATCCTGTCCATATCCTCAATCTGCACCAATTGAAACAAATCCAATAATATAGGACAAGCAGGTGCCAAGATTACATCCAGTGGACCTGTCTTAACTATAGCGTTCCAGTCAGAGTGAATCTGAGCAATTTTGTCTGCAAAGTGTCTCAGAAATTCATCACAGTGACCTGTCTTTATTTCCTTCTTGCAGACCAGAATGTAAAAGGCCTCTGACCACTCAAGACAGCTCAGCCGGATGACACTGTGCATATGCAATAGTGCAGAGAAGTATGATTTGTTTGCTGCACCATTGGCATGGCATAGGCTTTCCAATGGGTTCTAGCCAGTGTTCGGTCAGACTCCACTTCCAGTCTTCTACCAATGTTGCTCTAGTCCAGTGGTTCTCAACCTGTGGGTCCCCAGATGTTTGTGGACTTCAGCTCCCAGAAGCCCTGAGCATTGACCATAGTGGCTGGGGCTTCTGGGAGCTGAAGTCCACGAACATCTGGGGACCCACAGGTTGAGAACCACTGCTCTAGTCCCTGTCCCATTTGTTTCATCACCATTAGCTTCCTATCAAACCAAGGAGCTTGCTTGGCTCCACTTTGTGGGAGGGGACATTTAGAGGCAATTGTGTCAACCACCCTGGCCAGTGATCAGCCAGGGCTTTGACAGGATTACCTGCCAAGGCAACAGGAAACTCCCCAAGAGCCACCAGGAATCCCTCTGGATCCATAAGCCTCCTGGGGCAGACCATCTTAATTGGCCCCTCGCCCTTGCAGAGGCTCTGAGTCCCAGTGACACTAAACCCCACTAAGTAGTGATCAGTCAATGACAACAAAACTATTTGACAACAGTGACAACAAAACAAAATTTCCTCCATACCTAGATCACCATCATCCTGCCCAGAACAGAAAACCAGGTCCAGAGCATGTCCTGCAGCATGGGTGGTCCCAGCTGTTACTGAAAGTCCTGAGCTACTCCTGACAGAATAGTCTCCATGTGGATGTTGAAGTCCCCCAGTACAACAAGATGAGGATGAAGAGACTCCAACACCACTGACCTGATCAGCTCAGGAAGGGAGACCACTGAACAGCAGGGTGGGTGGTACATCAACAGAATCACTACTCTGTCCTGACCACCCACCTTCAAAAACATACACTTGAACCCAGAAGATTGTGGGACCTAGTGAGGGAGATGGAATCCCAACAGACCACTGCAATTCTACCTCCTGCCCGTGCCCCAGGTGTCTCATGCTGCTGTACAGAGATCCCAGGTGGACAAAGCTGGGAGAAATTAAGACACACACACACCACTTCGTCCAACTTATATGAATGAGAAACCTCTAAGTCACCCTGCTCAGGCCTTGAAGATTTAGGGCTGCAGCTTCCTTGATTGAATCTATTCATCTGTAATGTAGTCTCCTTCTTTTCCTACTGCCTTCAACCTTACCAAACATTGTTGTCTTTTTTAGTAAGTCATGTCTTCTCATTATGTATCCAGAGTACAGCAGTCTCAGTTTGCTCATCTTGGTTTCTAAGGGGAGTTCAGGTTTGGCTTGCTGTAGGACCTGTTTATTTCCCTTTTTAGCAGTCCATGGTATCTACAGTGCTCTTCTCCAGCACCTCATTTCAAATGAATTGATTTTCTTCCTATTAACTTTCTTCCCTGTCCAGCTTTCAAAGCTGTACATAGAAATTAGAAATATGATGGCATGGGTAATTCTAACTTTAGGATTCAATGATATTGTGACTTTGTCCTTTCCTGAGACCAGGCTAGGGCCAGACCTAAACTGTGCATCCATGAGACTTGACAACTTCAAGTGCATTTATGGTATTTTATTCTTCTGGGATCACTCAGTACAACAGCTGTCCACAAGTCTCCCAACCATGGTAACAGGCAGTTAGCTTGCAATAAAGAACACAAAGTCTTTCCCAGTAGAGACAAAATACAAATATAATAAGCTCTCAGGCACTCAAGCAATGCCATCCTTCTGTCTCTTAGTCTCACCAATAGTTCATCCCTGGCTTTTCAATTATTTCCCACTCAAACTTTTGAGCCACCTGTAACCTCATACACACAACCACTTTCTTCCCTGACTTTATCTATCTCTTTTGACCTTATTGACCTTTCTCTTTCCCTTTCGCCACTCTCTTTCTGACATCTTCTTATGAAAAATGAACTAAAATAAAAAACGTCCCAGTCTCTATGATAAAAGCCTATTTACTCGTTGCTAAGGTGGTAACATTAGTCATACCAGCTTGGGTCAGAGCTTTAGCTATACTGCAAAATCATAGTACTTTGATACCTCTTTAACTGCCAAGGCTCCATCCTTTAGAATCTGATATTTGTAGTTTGATGAAGTACTTAGAAATATCTGCTGAAGAGCTCTAGTGCTTATTTCAGTGGAATGAACTAGAACAGTGCTTCTCAACCTTTGGCCCTGTACATAACTTTCAAATGCCCTGCTTAGATCAGGGATTCTGAGAGCTAACCTCAACAACATCTGAAGGGTCAAAGCTTGATTGTACTAAAAAGTTATAGACTCTCATCAGACTGCAAATCCCAGGATTCCTTGGCATAGTCAGAGCCTTGACTGCTTATGGGCCACTGACTCTTGTAATGCAAATTTGTTTGCATTTCCCTTCTCAACATCTCACGTGCCAATGAAAGGTGAGACATATTTCTGAAGAAAATATATTAATAAATAGAAAAGTGGCTAAGAAGGCTGGAAATCTTTAGTTTTCAGTATAACCCATTTCTTCCTTTTTATATTAGATATATACATATATTGTCACACATGCCAAGATCGATTCTTTCTGTCTGGACTGCAGTCACAAATGCTGCCAGTTTCTTTCTTTTGTTTTCAGCATTCCCATCTAAAGCATTCCCAAAGTCCTGCCAACTTTCTGTCCTGTGCTCTCAGAAAATGAATAAAATATGGCCTGTAAATTTTTGGGCTCTGCTATGGCTGTAAGGAACATTTGCAAATTTTATCATCCTCAAAAAGAAAGGGTGTCTGGAGAAATCCTGTTGAAAAAAAAAAGCTGGTTACAGGAAGATTTTTCATCTTCGTGCAAAAGGAAAAAAAAGCCATTATTTTTAATCAACAATAATTTTTTTAAAAAAAATCTAGATATTTTATCTGCAAGCCTTTACAAAATACTTTTTAAAATCCTAAAATGTAAAAATAATGTTTTAAAAAAATACAAAATCTCAAATAATCTCACCCATTGGATTTTCATTCTCACACGATAGAACAAAATAGGTGATGACTTGCAACCCTAAGCCATCATGCTATCTTCTCAGCACTTAACATACAACAAACCTGGTAATGTATGGAGACGTTTAATTCAAGGAGCACAGCCTCCTTGCATACAATCAGCCCTTCTTATCCACGGATTCTGTACCCGTGGATTCAACCAACGATGGCTTGAAAATATCTCCCCTCCAAAACAAACAAACAAACAAAGAAACACAAAGCAATATTTGATTTTGTCATTTTATATAAGCAATCTCACTTTAACTATCCTATTGTACATAATGGGACTCGAGCATCCACAAAGTTTGATATCCATGGGGTCTCAGAAACAAATCCTACTGCATATAGTATACCGTATATGCAGTGTTTCAGAGGAATGTGCCATTTGAAACTTAACATTTGAATTCTTTTAACTGACTCTCCTCTAACCTACAGAACAATCATATTAGCAATGTATAGATTGAGGTGTAACAATTTGAGGCCATCCAGATGTAACTTCCAAAACTACAACTCCCATGACCCCACATAAATTGTTATTCTGGCTAGATCTGATGGGAATTGCAATCTAACAGCCTCTGGTGGGCAATTTGCCCACCCAGATACTGCTAGCTAAAATATCTATATGATATAGAGAAATACCAGTACGATCAAGAAGTTCCCCCTGAATGATTTAAATCTTGGCCTTAAAAATGTGTGTTGACATTCCACATCAGCTGCTTAGTTATGGATGCATAACTAGGTAACATTTCCAGGCCCAACCCTCCCAGCTCTCCTAACAGCAGGTAAATGAAGTCTGTTTAGATGCCTATTGATGTGCTAGAAGCAGGATGTTTTCACACCACCACCACCACCACTGAACAAGGCTGTGACAAGAAATTGTGATGGGGTCTTGCCTCTGATTGTTGTAACCTCACTCACAGATGGGAGGGGGCTGGATAGCAGCTGAATAGACCTCCTTCAACTGATATGGTTATTACAATGGGATGGAGGCCACTTACATAGTCTTCCAGTAAGACTACAATAGTCTTATTTAATATAGAACAGACATAGATCAGAAACTCTTTTTATAACTGTAATACAGAATGCCAGCCGAGATCTTGGGGACTTCAACAGAGTCTGGAGTGGTAAATCTGTGTCCGATAAGAAAACATTTGAAATTTTGAGAGGCATCTGGAAATATTACAAGCAGGGAAAGAACTCTTGGACAGCAGACCAGATCATTCTGGAAGCTTACTGAGAAAGCAAGTACCAAGCTGATTCCAAGCTGAGCCCCAGGGAACGTATCCATCAGTATCAGAAAGCAGGCGAGCAGCTCCTTTCTCTGGCAAGCTGCCACAGTGACACAGAGAGTGAGCGAAATGCCAAGCATGCATTCCAAATGTAGCAGAAGGAGTTTTCACATACGTTCTGTGTTCAAGGGAAAAAAAATAACCTTGCAAGTAAGAATATAAGAGAAGCCAAAGGTTGACCTTATCCAGCTTCCCGTGCCCCAGGCAGCCAGTCAGATGTCTTTGAAATGGCTACAAGGAGGGTACGAAAGAAAGAGCCTTCCCCTGAAGCTTTTTCTTTAGTGTCTCCTATTCAGTGGCATATCTGGACATTCTGTTCGGTAATAGGCAATTTGTGATTAGCTGATAGCAAACATGTGATCACAAATGGGGGAAACTAATGGAAATGGAGAAGTTGTCTTTGAGGGTATGAAAATAATAAATTTAAGGCAGGAGGGTAATCTCTTACCTTTACTTATATATGCAGCTTCTTAAAATACACGCAGTAGTTCCTTTGTATGTGCCTTCAAGTCAACTCTGACTTAGGTCAAACCTATCCTATGGCTTTCTTGGCAAGTTCTGTTCAGAGGTTTGCCACTGACTGACATAAACTTTATGTTCTTCATTTCCTTGTCTGTAGGAAGGGGAAAACACTGTGCCTCACTAGCAATCTAAAGCAAGAGCTTTGCCACTGTGGCTGTGGTTAACCAGAGATCACCATTGGCCTCCACAAGGTACAGTTTGTGGATTGTCTTTCCCAGGTGAAAGAGGGAAATGGTGCCAGCCAGATTACTAGCCAGCCACCATGGTAATAGACCTGGCCCTACCATTAGGTAGAGTGAAGTAACTGCCCAGTGTGGAAAATGCTGATGTGGCAGCAGCATATCCCCTCCACCATCTTTCTCTATTGGCAGACAGAGCTGTCTGTGTCACATGACTTATCCTTCCCTTACTCCCAGATATATACTGTTGCTCTCGGGTAGAAAAGAGAATATTATTCTGCTCCCAGTGTTAAAGTAAAATTCAATCCCCTAGTCCATTTCACTTCTGTATGTGGAACTGGAGAGAAGGAAATTATCATGTCCTTTGTTTCAGGCAGCTAAACACCTCATGCTTGCCCTGGATGTCTGAGCCTGCTGGAAGAAATGTTATTGTCACTTTGGGCATATTCATACTACACAGCTATTACTCCATTCTGCCATGGTTCCTTCCTATGGAATCCTTGGACTTGCAGATTAAGGAAGTATGATAATGAACTCATACACTATCTAGTGTCCATGAACCAAGTTACATCCAGATAAAAAGGAGTTAATTTATCACTTAGAATGGCAGAAGGTTATGTAAGATCAGGGGAGATGCCCTTTGCCAATCAAGCTTTGTATGAATTGAGAAGTGCTGATACATCTGGAACATTCAGAGACCAGGAGTATAAAAGTTTTACTGGCTTTGTTCTCAAAGGAGTGTTGCTTTGTTCTTTCAAGCTTTCCTTGGGATGCTGACCATCTGCTGTGCATGAAGGAGACTGGGAGACACTGATCTCCAAAAAGTCAGATTCCCCTTCGTTAGCCATTGGAACACCTGAAAACAGAAGGTTTACTTTCCTGTAAGTGGCAAGAGACCATTTTTAGTTAGAGAGTGTCAGGATTTTTTGTTATGTTTCCCTAGCTGGTTGTCCGCTCCAAGATATCTTTGGGATGTAATCTGTTTCTCTAACATTGCAGCTTTCTAAGCTATGCCTGCAGAAGAATGCTCCAAAATTTGATTCCCAGAAACATGATTTAATCCTAAATACATAGAATAAAACTTTCTTAAACTCTCTGTTAAGCCTTTCAGTGGCTATTTGGCAGACACACGGGCTCCTTTTTTTCTCCATGGGGAAGTAAAAGAAACATGGTTTTACTTTGAATTACTTATGTCTCTGCCTGTCATTGGGGAAAGTGGAGAAGAAGGCAGTGAGGAGCACATGGATAGAAGTGAGGGGCTCCTGTTAGCTAGCTCTCTCTTCTTTGCCCAAGGGTTTAGGACAGAAAAAAAGCTATGACATAAGGGGTTAGTAGAATTCTCAGCTGGAGAACGCTAGTGCCTCACCAAACTACAGATCTCAGGATTTCATAGGAAGGAACCATGGCAGTTAAAGTGGAGTAATAATGCTGTAATAGTGCAATGTGAATGGTCACTCTTTAATGTACAAATGGAAAGGGGAAATAGAAAGCTGTCTTTCACAAGCTATCTAAAGAGAAAGACAGTGCAAAGTTTTTAGTTCCTATATCCCAAACCATTTCATTTATTTTTGCTTCTCTCTCTCTAGTTTGGGCAGAGCCCCCTCCCAATCCACCTCCTGCAAATGAGGTTGCTGACAGAGAAAACATTTCTCAGCTACTATAGTTGAAGCCTCTTCCACCTTACATGAGAATGTCTATTGCCGGTTACGGAGCTAGACTCCCTAGTGGAAGACCAGCAATGCCTTAAACCAGGATATTTATGGTAAGAGCTGTCTCAGGGAACATTTCTTACTGGTAAATAATGAAAGACAGATACAACAATATAGTTCACGATTATATTTCTGGTTTGAAGCTACAGTATTTGTCTCTTTGGGATAGAATCAGAGTCAGAAAGAGAAGGGATATAAATACAAGATGACTGGGTCAGCCTCAGGAAGCTATCACCACACACATAATTCTGGGTACTACTAGAGCTGTTTTTGTTTTTGATGAGCCTACCAATATTTCTCTGCAGGCTATCAGAGAATGTAGCTAAAATGTCTGCCTTTAGAGTTTAGATCCATTAGCTCATTCATTTTTAATTACATTTGGAATAAAATAAGCTTGCCTAAGACTCTCTGCTGCCTGCCCAGTTGCCTAAATAAACAAATTAAGATACTTGCTGATAAAACCTGGCTCTGCCTACGTTCATTATCAATTTGCAAATATTATCACAGCACTGCCTGCATTTTTATTAATGTTCCGCCTGCCTTGCTCATACCCGTAAATCCAAACAGTTCCGAGAGAGGGGAAAATGGGATTTTACAAATAAGCATATTCCAGGAATATGAATCAAAATTAGATGCCTTTTTTACAACATTAAAATATTTAGACTGATGGCATAAGGCTAGAGGTGAAGACCAACAACAAGCAACCAAAAGGGATAATGGCATCTATTGAAGGGGTTGATTTATACTTGGCTTTTGGCATTTCAACCTTTCTGTGAATGTGCTTAGGGCAAGCAATTTCCATCAGAATTAGGGGCTGAAGGCACTCTTAAGCATTGGCCTCAACTGGCATCTTTCACGGGACCCAATGCCTTAATCATTTCATTTGACAATGTCCTCTTAATCAGGAAGGCAGAAGTAGTGATGAGACCATTAAGAATATTCAGAAAATCATTTTGAGTTTTTGGGCCTTAAACATGAAGAACAGCACAAATTACAGTGTTTTCTTCTCCCCCTCCTCATCTTTCTTCCTTTCCATATATTCAATACAAGCAGTAAAGATTCCACTCCCATGACAAAGTACATTTTTCATTCTTACTTTCTCCTTCTAAAATGTCCATTAAAGTTGACTTTAGCTTCCTTTAGCTTCCTTCATGTGTCTCACATTGAAAGGGAGCCAGTGGATTGGTCAATGGATGTGTTAGTACAGGGGCAGCAAATCTGCTCTTGATTCTGCTGCCACTCCTTCCCCAGCTGCTCCAAGTCAGATGGAGGATCTTCCAGTGATGAACCAGGGCCTTATACTGGCAGAGCCCATGTGCATGAAACTGTAGGAGGTAAGGAGGTAAAATCCACAGTAGATTCACTGGTGCAATGAGGAGTGGTCCATCCTGCCACTCTTGGGAATCCATGTGATAACACTGGCATGATATTGTGCCTATCAGCAGCATCATTCTGCCAGCCAGGCTGAATCTCTTAGCTAACAGTGAATACAGATATCTGAAGAGGAGTTCTTACTCATGAATAGCTGCCATGCATAGTACCTCCATGCAGTTGGAAAGCCTTCATGGGATTCCTTTGTGTGATCTGGAAAGGCACCTCTTTAGACATCTGAGTAAACTGGAGAGGCACCTCTTAAAATGTGTCTTTCTACTTTACTCACACAAAGGAAACCCATAGAGGCCTCCTGGGGACCCAGCTAACACAGCCTCAAGATGCCTTCCCTAGGTAGGGAACTTAGCCACAGTAGTCCATGCACTAGTAATTTCCCAATTAGACTATTGCAATGCACTTTGTGTGGTCTTGCCCTTGAAAAGGACTCAGAAACTGCAGCTAGTACAAAATGCAGCAGCTAGACAGCTCCCTGGAGTTCCATTCAGATATCATATAACACTTGTTCTGAAGAAATTGCACTGGCTGCCAATACATTTTCATTCAGAATTCAAAGTGCTGGCAATAATATTTAAAGCCTAAAAGGCTTGGGATCTCTATGTTTGAGGGACCACCTCTCTCTCTATATGCCTGCCTTCCTCTGAGTCTGTTCAGTAGGGGAAATGCATTATGAGGGGACATGGGAGAGGGCATTTTCAGTGGTGGCACCCTGGTTGTGGAATTCCCTCCTTCTGGAAGCCTGGCTGGCACCAACATTAGAATCCTTTCAGCACCAAGCTAAAAAAAATGGCTTTTTATTAAAGCCGTCAGACCAAAATGATTTTATCCAGGCTGCACATTTTTAATTATGTTATTCAAGATTGCTTTAACTGGTTTTACTGTTTTACTGTTTTTAAACTGAAAAGACTATTTGATATATTTTAAAGCTTTTAAGCTTTCTTTATTAAAGGATGAAATATAAATATTTTAATAAATTAAATACATAAATAGCAACAGCACTAGGGCCACACTGTCTAGTAATCAGTGGACCACCTATACACATATAGCTTATGAAAAGGACTTCTATAGGACCTGGGCTTTGTAAGATAGCCAAGAGGGACCAAAAAAATTGAAGTCAAGATATAATATTCCCATATGGCTTCCATTAGTTTATGTTCTTGCTTTCCTTCAACTGTGCCTTTCCTAGTACCAAACTGTTGAAACTGTTTTTGTGGTGCTGCTGGTGATCCACATTGGCCATTTCTGCACTACACTGTTATAGTGCTATCATTCTACTTTCAACTTCCTGTAGAATTCTGGGGTTTGCAGATTATTGAGGCCAAAGAACTTTCTGGCTGAGAATTCTAAACGCCTCTCCCTAACTGCAAGGATTCCATAGGATATTCAAAGTGGAATAATAGCTCTATAACAGTGTAATGCCGAAATGGCCATTGTATGCTGTCAAGACAGTGTGACTGAGGCCCTTTCCACACGGGGGACAGCAAAATGGGGGGAATGGGGTGGCGCGCACAGAGACGGAGCTTACCTTGAAGTGGGGTGCACCGTCCCCATGGGGAGCAGCGCGAATTCGCTGCTCTAAACGTCGGTGGTGCTCAGCGGCGCTCGACAGCAGCCGGCGGTGCCCAAAATGGTGGCCGGTGGCTTCTGGCGGCGCTCCACTAATCGGGGCAGCACGCCAGCTCGAAGCCTGCCCCAGGGCAGCTCTGCAGGGATGCGCTAGCGCTAGCGCGTCCCCGCAGTTCTAAATGCAGTTCTAAATGGGGCGCTGCGACCGAGTAGTGCGCACAAGTTTTAAAAAGACCACTTGAAAAGTGGTCTTTATAAAACACGGAGTGCCACCCCCGCGGCCACGCAAGAGCGGTTTGAGGTCTAGAACCTCCCCTTTTTCACCACTCTAGTGCACCCCGCGGTGTAGATGACCTCCGTGTCCGGTCGTCACAGTGCGGGGTTTTACCCCCGTGTGGAAATGGCCGGAGTTTAATAGTGTAGTTTGCCTCTGAATGTGTTAACTAGGCAAAATTATAATTAAGAAGATTTAATATAGGAGGATTTTCTTGTACTTTGAAAATGTGCATGCATACCTGCTCAACACAATAGGAAGCCAACCTATAGTCTTCCAGATGTTGTTGGTCTGCCATTCCTATCATTCCTCATAATTAGTTATGCTGGGTTAAATTGATGGAAATTGAATTCCAGGAACATGTGGAAGGCCAAATGTTACTCCCTGCTTTACCATTATATGTCTATATTTGCTTTGTGACTGTATTTCTATTCAACATCCTGTAATGTAAGATACTGTACTGTACTTCACATTTATCTCTCTGCTTCTATTCCATTTATGATTAGACAGTTTCCTTTATCCTTCATAGAATATATTATGTTTAACATGTCTATTGGACATATTCGAAGATTACATACCAGCTAATTCTAGTATGTAATTCTATGATTATATACTGGTATTCTAAGATTATATATTGGCTTGATTTTCTTCTGAGCTGTCTCATGGTGAAATCCTCAGTCCTGTCCTATTTGCACTGTGTTTCAAGCTGTTTCTGCTGACATGAAAGAAATTATTCCACTGTAAATCTGTGTGCAAATTTCATAATGCTGAAGGAGATATAGCTCAGTAGGCATGTGTTACTGCGGTCTAGGCTTACCCGGAGATATCAAACAATTCGGCTTTCCTTGCCATCCCGCTCCACATGTTTGTGAGGCCACCGGACAAGCACGCAAACAGGCACGGCCAATAATTGCTGGATATTCCATTCTCCACCCAGGCAGGCCAGATACAGCCGGTTCGTCGCTTCAGGGACCTCTCCAGCAAACACCTCATTACATATGTGTGATACTAACAAAAGCCTCCTGCCCCAAGCAGGCTACTGGACAAAGGTTGTGCCGTCCACTGGTAAGTGCTGTGTATTTGCATACTGGCTACACTATTGTTAATTCGGCTCTGATTCCATCATGCAAAGTTGTGACCTTTCCGAGACATTGTCGCGCACCCAAAAGTCATTGTTTTTCCCCGAGTAAGGCATGGCCCACAGTCACAATCCACTCTATAAAAACCCCTGATTCCAAGACCTTCCTCGGATCGCTCGTACCGCTCCAGAGTTCCATCCCGCCTTGCTGCTGCATTACTTGGCGAGCTCCCCTCAGTTAATCGAGCTGAGTTTCTTCTCCGCATCCCTGGCTTCTCTCACAAGGTCCAGGACGACGAGACAGGTGTTGTATCACCCATTTCCCACTGGAAATCTCTATTCTCAATTCAATCTCTGATTCCTTAGTTGTCTGTGTGACTGGCGTCTTTAATATTTGTCTGTATTCAATAAAACATCACTTTATTAAACCCATCTAGCTGCTTGACTGATCTGACCCCGTGGACGGTGGGTTGCAAGATCCTGCTAAGTTACCCTGCCTTTCGCTATCTTAAGTGAGTGCTCCAGCTAATTTTCCCCAAGGTTGTGTTTTATTGTTTGGCTATTTAGGTGTCCCTCCTGGGACCCCCAGAAATCAGGGTAACACGTGCTTCACTTGCATAAGGTCCCAGGTTCACATTGTTAAGACTTGCAAATGCTTCTGTACCTACTCCCATCCTGGGATGTTGCTGATGTCTGTGAAACAGAGTACCATGCCACAGAGATACCAGTAACTGGTTTCTTTCTCAGGCCTTATTTTATTTTATTTTATTTTGGCAGGGAAAATGTAATGAAATACCTATTTTTATACCAGTTCGAAAATGCCTCAGCGTACCTGGCAAAGAATCAGTGCTCAAATCAGTTGTGCAGGTTTTGGCTGTGGAATGAGATCCAGATTGCTAGAACCAAAACACAGGAAGGTGGCAGTAGCTCAGAAGTAGGAAACATATGTTGTGTGTACAAGATCCAGGCATCTCCTATTGAAGAGGATCTGGTAGCAGTTGGTGGGGATGACTCTTTTCAAGGACTGTGGTGAGCTGCTACCAAGAAGAGTAAACAATCGTGAGCTAGACCAACAAACAGTCTAACCTGGTACTAGCCAGCTAACCAATTGCCAGCTAGCTATCAGATCTGCAACTGTGGCAGTAAAACTCATATGGACTTTACCACCTCAGTATTAAACATGCAGATAGAACCTAAGAAAATTACTTCACATTTACTCCATATTTACTCTATATTGTGACCCAAATCTCTCTAGCAGAATTTCTTTGTATCCTTTCCGCACTATACTGTTGTAGTGCTATTATTCCACTTTCAACATCCTATAGAATCCTGGGACTTGCAGTTTAAGGAGAGGCCTTTAGGATTCTCAGCCAGAGAGTTCTTTGGCCTCAGTAAATACCAACCCCAGAATTCCACAAAAGGTTGAAAAGGGAATAATAGCACTATAACAGTGTAAACCGAAAAGGCCTAAGACATGTTTTCAAGTAAACATGAGGAAGGAGAATTCTAGAGCCTGGTTCAATGTAACAATAACAAGAACAACAACAAAAAGATCTTGTTAAATTACACACTCTCTATATAATATCCAATCATCTTCCCATGGTTTCAGCTACATAATCTGAAAATTGCTTTGTAATTACCTACTCAATGATTTATGAGTAGATACATAATTAGGAAATGATCACACTTTTCTTGGGAATGCTAACATGCTTTAGACAAAAAAAAAGTACATAGAAAAATACAATTTTAAATGATACTGGTGTTTGTGTATGTGCACGTGGGCAGCCTTGTTCAGGCATTCCTGAAGACACAAAGAGAGAATGTACTAACCCAGACTTTATTTGTAGTTGCTTTGTTCACACAAATGTGATGTGTCTGAAGAAGAGAGACTCTTCCATGCATGGAGACTCTCCACATGAGCAGTGGTCCATATTTCTCTTACTTGAGAAAGCCACCATGGGTAGAAGGGACACTTCTCTTCAGACATATCACTTTCCCACAAATAAAGCAAAAACACAGGGGACAGGACCAGCATGTTTTACTCCTTCAATAACACCTGAACTGGGCTCAATTATGTGTGTGTGAAGTGCTGGATCAGCCATCACTTTTTTAGCCCTACTGGTTTGTACCTGCTAAGCTAACTGGAAGAAGTGGACTTACTACTCTTTCATGGCTATTTGTGTTTCATTATCTCCTTCCAGTTGGCTCTGGTGTGTGTAGAAGGGAGTAGTTATGCCTGTTTCAAGCTGGCATAACATCACAATTCTCTATCCTGATGAATGAAGGGGCTTTTAGATTCATGCAACCCCTACCCCAGCATCCCAGAATACCCCATTTCAAGTCCTGCCACTGACAGGTATATGTCTGAAGTGGGTGATCACTGGAGTAGTGGCATTTCTGCCCCTTTTCTATTGCTCTACCCATTGCAGTTGACTATTTCAAGCAACATAAGAGAAAAATATCTTAAGGGTAAGTTAAAAAGTGAATTTTTGTCTATCTCCTATTCTCTGTGACTAAAATAACACATGGCTGACTATAACAAACAACAGATTGATGTTAATTTTCTCGTTCTCAAGACTATAGTCTTTGTTTTTCTACAATCCTGCATTTCCTACCAGTTTTCTGGAAGTCTGGGAGCATATTTATCGTTGTCACCTTTTTTAGCATGCTGTTTGCCTCTAAGTATATCTCTGTCAGCTTCATGAACTTAAGTAAATCATAGTTTGCTTGAATGTGACAACTTGCTTCCCTTAATGTTCATTGTCGTCTAATCCAGTGTGGGAAAGGAGAAATGTTGTCCTATGTAAAACAGGACAGCTATCTGTTTTGAAGTAACATGTAACTTGAATGTTGCTGAGAAACTACTGAAGAATACAAAAAAAAGTGCTGCTGTATGGATGGAGTACTTTCTAAAGCACGAAAAGGCAGTAGAAAAAGAGGAAGGCCTCGTTACAGATGGACGGATTCAATCAGCGAAGACACATCCCTGAATCAGCAAGATTTGAGCAGGACAGTTGAGGATAGAGTGACTTGGAGGCCTATAGGGTCACCATAAGTTAAAGTTGACTTGGCAACAAATAACAAGGAAGTTGAAATGACCACTTTCCTTGACACACAATTTTCTCCATCTTCACTGGAAATAATGTTGGAATTAGTTCTAACACCAGAAAGGGTTTTCTCTGTAGCAGCTCCCAGCCATGGAACTATCTCTGTTGATGTCTAGCTGCCTCCATCCCTTTCGAGTTTCCAGTAGGTGGCCTAGACCGAATCATTGCATATAGCCTTTGTACTACAAAAGCAGTATAGATAGTTTTCAATGTGTTTGCTTTTTTTAAAAAAAAAAAAAATTAAAAGTTGCTCCAATTAGTTTTTAAATAAAGTTTGTATTTGCTTTATGTGTAGTTGCCATACATTGCCTCAGAAGCCTTAGCAGTAAAGAAAAACTTGGGAGGTGATAAATAGATACCTAAAAAAAAAATGAATGAACATATTTCAGCAGTTTTGTGGGCTTTCTATGAACAGTACCATTTTTTTAAATATTTGCTGGGGAGAATGATCAGGGTGTCACTCCACCTTCCTGTTTTTGCTCATAGCATTTCAAAATAAAGGCAGAAAGCATGGTATAATCTGACATCATCACACAGACCATGCAGGCCAAGTGATAACATGCAAAACCAAATCAAGGAGAAGGAATGCTTTCTGGTTCTTTCATTAATATTTGGTGGGCAAAGGAAAATTGTGGTGGAAACTGAACCCATCCAAAAGAAGCAGGGAATGTAATCAGCATTGGTGCACAGATAGTGAAATGGAAAGAAAAGGAGGGAGTAGTTTCATGAAGTTTTCTTCTTTCCCCTTTAGAGATCAAAAAAGAAAAAAGTTTGTTTGGAAAATGGTAACTAAGCTGTAACTATAACTTGAGTTCTGCTGGGTCTGAGATTCCTTTCTCCATGAAATAGCCTCCTGGGGGATGCTTAGTAAAGGCACTGTCCTTTCCTATTATCTGAACTGGCCCTGTGTGATTTATTGCTTAATATGCAGTTTAGCACACTACTGAGATTAAATAAATACTAATCATTAGTAGTCAAAATAGTGTGAAGCCCTGGAGGATATTGTATTCAAAAAGAGCCCATGAAAGAGCATCAGCTGAATTTCTTTGATATGATGAAAATTTTCTTTCCTGAAAGTATTATGTACATGTCAGGATGTGAATTAATGCTTTGAAATACCTTAGGGCTTTATGTTTGTAGATCACCAGAAACTTTTGCCATTCTTCAGTAAATCAAAAAAGACCTCTTTTTGTACACTACACTGCACACTGAATAAAACATCTCAGCAGAAGTCTAGTAATCTCAGCACCTTCAAAGCAATTTGTGAGTTTCAACCTGCATCACATTTTTTGTAAAGCATCTGGTTCTTCTCAGGCTTTATTTCTCCTACATAATTAAGCAGTGTTAATGTCCCATTTTAGAAGTTCTGCAGTAGTCCTAGAGAAGCCTCAGAGCGAGAAGGAGTATGATATAGACTGAAGGAAGCTGAAGACAGGAAGAACTAATGTGCTGAATTTGTTTTAATGTGTCATGTCTTTGACTGTATGTGAGTTTGCATCTGTTAGAAGCATGCTTATTAAAATAATTGGCTTAATAACTTGACATTATTGTATGAAATGTTCCGTGAAAACATATTTCTCAGTAACACTTGTTTTTGTTATACCATATAATTTTCAGAAAGGAAAACAAAGTGCCACTGCTTGCAACATGGAGAAATAACCATTATATAGAAGGGAATTGTTTTGGGTTTTTTTCCAGCAGTTCAGAGCTACCAGCTATACTAGGGGCTCTGACACACGTATCTCATCCCCCACCTTTTTTACTGTTTCAGAGAAAAGAAATGTCTAAAATGCCCCCAACATCTTCCATGTTTCTTGGTAAAATTCAGCTTCTGGCATGGTGGGGCTAGTAAAAACATGGCAAAATTTCATTTTTAGACAAAAGTACACTTTAAAAAAATTTCCGTTTTTGCAATTGCAATTAATTTAAAAGATAGTCAAAATTACACTAGTTACATGTGGTATATTAACAAACTGTCCACAGTACTGTTTTAATTAACTGGCTTGGCTTCTGTCTGCACAGTGCCACATGCATTTGTGTAAACCATATACAGTACCATCCTATCTAAGATTACTCAGAACAGAAGTCAGTCCCATTGTGACCAGTAAATCAGACTGCAGCCTTGGTGGGCAGGAAAGGTAGCAAATAAATGCCTTAAATAAATAACAGTGAATTGAATACATGCCTTCCAAATGCTAGAAAGCCTCACCATTGGGACCCTGGAAACTCATATAGCACAATGTAACTTTTATTTACTCAGCATCCTAGGGCTATGTATTATCTTAGCAACTGAACCATTGCATCTGTTGTTGCTTTATTGAGGCAGCTTTTATAAAGATCTCAGGAAAGAAAAAGTTAATAGTTTGTGGGATACTGTTGAAACTTAGCACACATATAGGGATGTACTGAAAGTAATGCCATTTTCTCTGAAACTATTCATGCAATTGTGATGCTATTACACCACCAGATAGAGTAATTCTTACTGCATGACTTACATAATCTCAGTATTTCTAGATATTGCATAACCATGGGTATGAAGCAAAAACAAAGAGAAGCCATTGGGTTCTTGACCAAAGAAGGAGGTAGTGCTGCCAACATCCCACAAAAAGCTTATAAATATGCAGTGATATATTTAAGTCATTTACTCTAAGTCTCAAGTAAAGTCTCAAGTTTCTACCTTCAGGTCTCAAGTCGAGTCTCAAGTCCTTGTATACTTACTTTCAAGTCAAGTCTCAAGTCAAGCCTCAAGTCTGGAAGCCACCTTTAAACCCCAACCTATATGCCAGAATTTCTGGACAGAGTCAAAAAAAGTCGGTTTTAACAATTTAAGTAGAGTCAGCCCTCCACTTTCGTGATTTTGTAATCTGCACCTTTGGAAGTGGAGAATTGGCTCCTTCTTACCTCCCATTTGTAAAGCTGGAGGCTTTTTCAGAAGTGGGGAATAGGATTCTTCTTATTTCTCATTATTGAAGCTTCAACAGCTTTAGAAGGAAGGATCCTTTCTCCTGAAGCCCGTTGCCTAACACATTTTCTGTTCCCCTTCTGAGATATACACCCTGTACTCTGGGCACAAGTCTTGCCTTCTGCTCTTAGGAAAAGTTTTAGAAAACTCCTCCTATATGTAGTGGGGACAGGCTGCTGAGCAGACCTCAAGCCTACATCAAGCCCATTGCCTATCCCGTTTGCTGTTCTCTCTGAGAAATGTGTCCACACTTTGGGCTTGAGACAGATAGTCATGTAACCAGTAACTTGTAAGGTTTCTGGATGAATGTGTTATGTGACTGAACCAAGGGCAGCAAGTCAGTCACTAAAATTATGCAAGTCTCAAGTCGAGTCAGTGTGTAATTTTTGCCAAGTCAAGTCCGAGTCAAGTCACTGGAGTGATTTAAGTCTGACTTGAGTCTGAGTCAATTGACTCATGTCTACATCACTGTAAATATGTATAGTGAGGGACAATTGATGACAGTAAAGAAGGTAAAACCAGTGTTGTACTTAAGCCACATAGTTGAGGGCCATTGACAGGAGTCACTATGATAATGGGGCTTCCCATTATCTAGGCTTATCAAAGGGAGATACTTCCCTCTTCAGGTAAACCAAGGGTTAATGAGATGTTGGGATTACATCAAGGGTCACAGGGTGAGAGTTGACCAACCAAAAGGAAAGGGTCAGCATCACAGGTCACAAGGTGAGAACTGACCAACCAAAAGGAAAAGAGGTGGGCATCTTGGAGATGCTTCCAGATCCTTCCAAGGAGGAAAATATAAAACTTCTGAGAGGCCATGTGGCCAGAGAGAGAGAGAGAAAGAGAGAAAGAGAGAGGGGAGAGCTGGCCCAGTTGAGCTGGCAGGCATGCTGTGTCTCCTGGACCCCCCCTCTCTCCTCCTTTAGACCATCTACGCCTATAACCTAATTGTGAGTAACTAGAAATAAGTAGTTAGTCACGTTAGGGATGTTGTTATTTTGGGAATTGGCTGATCTTAAGAATGTATCTGTGCTGTTATATCTGTTTTGTAAATTCTTGTAACTAAGTGCACCTGGGAGAGGGGAGTCTCCCAAGTATATATTGTTTATTTGCGTGTCTTGATTAAAACACTTCTATAAACCTCCGTTTCTCTCCATTTCCACGCCAGGGTTGGCACACGCTACATAGGACCTCTCTCACTCAGGGGAAAGAGGAGGGGGAATATCCTTACGCTTAGAGATTAGGCAGAGTCCCTCCTGTTCTGTCTAAGTAATTCATAATTCAGGGTGGTGGTGGCAGCATACCGATAGAGTTGGGGAGATTGCCAGTCGTTCCAAGCGTGGGAATCAGCTTTGGGAGGCTGGCAAGAACCCTAGTAAAACACTGGGAGGGAATTTCCAGTTTTGCAAAGGTGGAAGTCCACTTAAGAGACTGGAAATAAACCTACAGTGTCACAGTCACAAATGAAAAAGCAGTCACCAAAACATGATGGGAGAAACGATTCACACACACTGGCATATGACTGAGAGATTGTTGAGGACCTTGACTGTGTTCACAGTGCTGTTGAACAGATTATCCACAACCTGGGATACAGCAAAATGTGTGCCAAGTGGGTTACTCATAAATTAACAGCTGATTTGGAAGAAAAGGAACTGCACATGTGTTTGAAACTATTGGTAACATTTGAAGCCCATGAGAACACCTTATTGGGGAATGTTTGCATTGGTGATGAGACCTTGGGCGTACATGTATGAGTAAGAGATCAAAAATCAGTTCTACACCGAAGAAATTCAAAACCAGTGCTAGGCACAGAAGAAAATGGTTAATATCTTCTGAGATGACACAGGCATGATTTTGCTGGATTTCCTTGAGTGTGACATGACAAACAGGTACATTGCATCACTCCAGAATGTTTGAGGAGGGATCTGTAAGTGAAAAAAAACACAGAAACAGCTGAATGCAATCCAGTTACAGCATAATATTGCACAACTCCACACTTCTTTGGCAACATCACAGCTTCTTGCACAAATGGTGCCACATCTGCCTGACACCTCCAATTTGGTGCCCTCACTTTCACTACCAGATGAAGGAAAGCCTTCAGAGATGGCTCTTCAGTGGAAGACACTATCAGACACTGGACCTATGGATGCCAAAAGAGTTTTGCAAAGTGGATTTCATGAGGGGGTTCAAAGGTGGTGCAAATGCATTGCCACTGGTGGAGACCATTTTGAATAGTACCAAGTTGCAGACAAAGAATTATTTTACACATGTACGTAGTTTCATATGTCTCATGTTGTTAATAAAGGAGTTATGAACTGACACTATGACCTTCATGTATACATATATGTTCTTTACCACGTTTCTTCCTGAAAGAAGCAATATGTCATTTTAACAATTTTCTTCTTACTGCAAGAAAGTCTTTGAAATATACACATTTTTCACTACCCAACATTCACTACCAATTTTTTTTTTTCAATTATAAAACAGTAACCATATGTCCTCACAAGTTGCACCTAGGGCTAAAACAAAATCTCTATTTTGATGCTCTGCAATGGAGGTGAATTCACATTCCCATACAGGAAGTTAAATGAATTCATTGATGTTTAGTCAGAGAGGGATTGTAAAATGTGCAATCACCATAGGGATGGAAATAACATTTGAATGCTAATGGCCGGGGAGGGGGCAAATGAGAAAAGGGCTTTCAGGTGTCTGAAAACCCTGATGAAGAGAGTCCTCTTCAAGCCCCTTTCTCATTTGTTTAACACAGTCCTTTGCATTTACCATGAAGACTGCAAACTGACTCACCTATTTCCTGTATAAATATTGTTTTATTCACAGAAAATGCCTTTTTCTACACAGAAATGCTGTTTTCAGTACAAAAGCTAATCTGTGAATTTTGTATGGAATGTCCTGAATTGTGAACAGTCTTCAAAAACTGCACACTTCCTTTCAGTGGGAAGAAAATTCTTAAAATGACACATTACCTCCTTCAGGAAGAAACTTAGTGAACAATTGTATCCTTACTCCCTCCTGGCATCATATAGGGAAGCCAGGTGAGGATCCGGGAAGGCCTGACAGTGTTGTACGGGTAGGTGACAATTTGTCCCTCTTCCACTGATGAATCATCTTTAGAAACTCTATAGGCAACCATCCTGCTCATGAATTATGATGACATAATTCTGACTTACACCATTACAATTCACTTTTATAGTTGTTAAGCAGGTCAGAAATCTCTGAGCAAAGTTCCCCCAAACCTATCTTTTAACAGTGCACACCACCACACACTCACACACATGGCCAATTTTGGGTTGCCAGAGAGTAGGACAATGAGCAAGAATGCATCCAGCTCTTTCCATATAGCTGGATGTTCCCATCTGCAGGGGAGGTGCCTGAAAATCCTATCTTAAGGCCATTTCCATGCCTTACCTGTCTACGTCATCATCCCATCATGATCCCAGCAGTGGAGGGGAGCATGATGCAAATGCTCCCCTCCACTCCCTGCCAGCTGTCTGCAGAAGGATAGTGAGAGCAAGACACACCTGTGGTGCACTGGGGAAAGAAGCACCACCATTGTGCTTTCTCTCTTTCCGCATGGCCACCGGCGATGGGAGCGTCACGTAATCGGAGGCCATTGCCAGAATTTTCTGGTAATGGAATATCCCGCTATCGCAACAGGTGGAGACATGTTGGCAACAGGACCACTACTATCCCCAAGTCGCATGATGGGGTACAACCTAAGACTGTTTTTGAAGCTATGGAGAAATATATTTGGATGTCATCAGTGTACTGATAGCACCCTGCCCCATCCCTCTCAGTGACCTCACCCAAAGAATTAATGTAGATATTAAAAAGCACTGGGGACAGAATGACACTTTGTGGTATGCCATATAACAGCTTCAGTTTGGGGAGGCAGCTATATCCAAGAACCACCATCTGGAATCTGCCTGAGATATAAGACAATGTATAGTTTTTGAGAGCAGATTCAATCCACTGTGTATGTGTATGTGTGTATACGTCACTTGTTGGCTTATGGTAGCCCCATGAATTTCATAGTATTTTATTGGAAAAGGAATACTCAGAGGGGAGAGGGGGGTTGCCAGTACCTTCCTCTGAAATATAGCCTACAGCACCTGGTATTCATTGGCAGTCTCCCGTCTATGAAGGGCTGATACTTCTTAGTTTCCAAAATCATATAGGATCTGATGTCTTTACAGTATTAAGGCCCTAAATACTAGGGGGAGTTATATATACATGGCCATGAAGGCACATTAGAACTATTTCAGAATAAGTGAGCCAAAGCTACTGGGAAAGGGAGTGAGAACATCACTCCAGGTTAAAGTAATTAAGAATTTATGTCAAAGTCCAGAATATTTCTTCAGTGATTGTTCAAGAATGTCAAACTGTTAAGAAAGTTGAGAAAATGGCAACATAACTACACTCCATCTCAGAACTCATTACAAGAATCTCAGAATCTAACAAATAGTTGTTCCTTTTAAAAAACATGTTTTACAAAACTTTATGGACTGACTATCTTGAAGAGAAATGCTGTTTTTTAGTTGGAAGACAATGGCCATTTCCACACGGGGTATTTGAAATGGTGCAGTCCATCCTCCAGGGATGACGTCTGCACCTGGGAGTGGACTGGGTATGGACTATTTAATGTAGAACTGCACCTCAGCCCACTCCGGAATGACCCCAAGTGGTCGTCCAGTGTGCTTTTGAAAAACCTGTTTCTTTCTGTTTTTCAAAAGCACTGAGTGCGCGCCTGCGAGCCTGCTCCCTTGTGGAGATTTGCAGGCTTGCACCATTGCGAGCCTGCGATCTGCCGGGGGCAGGCTTAGGCTGGCGAGCTTCAGCGGTTGGTCGAGACCCTCAACCGCCATTTTCAATGCTGGAGCAGTGTGGAGCGACGAGCACGCACTGCTCCAGAGCGGCCTGGACTGGACCAGGGAGCCATAAGACCTGGTAAGTAGCGGTACAGGGCGATTCCCTTGCCCCATGCAGAAATGGCCAATGTCTATATGAATGAATGAATGAATGAATGAATAAGATCAGACCAGTATTTGCATTTTTCCAGCACTGCAAACATCAGCCTCCTTCTGCCTATCTTACTTTCACCATGCAAGTTACTCATTTGCTCTATTTCTCTTCTTTGTGACAGGAACTGGACCCTGTAAGCCAGACCAGATTAACTGTTCTCATTTTCAATTAATCTTATCCAGAATTCAATGTTATTTATTATTCATTTTATTTCTTGAATTTATATTCCCTTTTTTTCCTCCCACAATGAGACTCAAGGTATCTCGCAACTGAACTGAATACAAAATATAATTAAAGCACAAAAGAAGTTCAAATACTAAAGCAAAACTGAATTAAAACTACAATTTCAAACACTTTGGTATAGAAAATACATTTGCAGCTGTCAGCTGGTTACTTGATGTCTTAAACCTGAAGTCTGATCCACTCAAGGTTCTTCAAATATGCTTGCAAATAGCTGAGGCTAACAAGTCACTGGGTGAAGCAGATTGTCTCAAAGATAAAGGTGACTAATGGATACAGGTGATGGATTACAGCAGGTCAGGAGGGCTTCCTGGTTACTATGGAAGGAACAGCCCAAGGACCCAGATTCCCCTGATGCCAATTCCTTACCCTGGGCAGCAGCCAGCTTAGTAGAGCAAATTTTAAATGCAACATCTACACTAAAACACCTCAATTTCTCCTGCAGCTCAGAAAGAAGGGGAACGAGCTGTACAAATGAATTTCAAACATTTTTATCCGGGAAATCATCTCACGAATGTTTAGGCTTGCCAGTGAAGAGTTCACAACTTCATAATTTACATGCAATAATGTAATACTTTTAAGGCCATAGCAGACTGCCAAGCTTTCAAAAGCACAATACAATTAAAAAACTGTTAATACCAAAATTAAAACACGAACTAAATTTCTGTTTTAAAAACTCAAGTTAAAAAACAGCATTAAAAGATGCTTAAAAACATAATAAAATGGAAACACTATGCACCCATTAAAAGCTTTATCTTCAGCTTATACTAAAAACCAAAAGTTTCCTTAAATAAAAAAAAGGTATTTAACTCATAGCAGAAAGATAACAGGGAGGGGGGCCAACCAGACCTCCTAGGGAAGGAAGTTCCATAACTTGGGAGCAGCCACTGAGAAGGCTCTCCCTCATATCTTTGGCCATTTTCGCACTAGACTAGTGGTTCTCAACCTGTGGGTCCCCAGATGTTCGTGGACTTCAGCTCCCAGAAGCCCCAGCCACTATGGTCAATGCTCAGGGCTTCTGGGAGCTGAAGTCCACGAACATCTGGGGATCCACAGGTTGAGAACCACTGCACTAGACTGTTATAGGGCTATTATTTCAATTTCAACATCCTATAGAATCCTGGAGTTTGTAGTTTAGGGAAGGGCCTTTGAGGCCCCTCCCTAAATTGCAAACCCCAGGATTCCATAGGATGTCGAAAGTGGAATAATAGCACTATAATTGTCTAGTGAGGACATGGCCTTTATCAGAAGTGCCTGGGATGATGGTAAGACTGAGAGAAAGCCTTCCCCTGAAGATCTTAGCACATGGGCATACTCATATAGGGAGATACAGTTTTTCAAACAGTTTAGAAACAGTTTGTCTGCTGGCAGAAGAATTACAAGGAACAGACCAGCTTGAGCCCCCAACCTAGCTGCTTCTGGATGCTGGAACTCCCTGCTTAGGTTCTAGAGCCAGGAAATGTCCACCCAGAAAGCAGTGTTTCATGCTGCCTCTAAAAAATGTATATTTGAAACAGTTGGATATTATTTTATGGATTGCCTCTTGTCCGTCAAATGTACAAATCTTAGAGCACAGGTCACATAGCAGTTGGGGTTTTCTTTGCAGCAGTAGCTTCAGCATTTCTCTCTTGCCCAAACCACCAACTCCAGACGGTGTTGAAAATGCTGATAGCATAGAAATGAAACACTTTACTGATCAAATTGCTGCTACAGTAAAAGACTGCTGCTTAAGATTATAGGTGGGAATATATTTGTTATTATGCTTCTGGTATTGTGCTGTCCTAAGCGTCCTGTTCGCCTTGTTGGATGTATATTAAATCTATATAACTATATTGTTTGAAACTTGGCCATTAGAGCAATCTCTTTTCAACTGTTTTTGCCTGTTTTCTTACAAAATACATTTTCATAAGTGATAATTGATTAAAAAGTCTACAGAATGCTCTTAGAATAGAACATTTTCATATCTGAGAAGTTAGAATAAATGAATATCCAATTTGCAAGGTTCAATATGCTTTTAAGAAATTTGGCACTTTAGATGAGATAATGTAAACACTTGAAAGTAATACTTTCCACAAGTGGAAAAAAGATTTCCTTTAAAAAATGAATAAAAGAAAATGAAATTATTTTCCCCAGGGAGCATTGCCATCGTTCAAGGTTCTGTGCACTCTCTCCTACCTTTTATGATTTTGATAGAAGACGAAATATGCAGGGTCGGATTAATACATGCTGAGGCCCTTAAGTATATCAAGTTTAAGAGGTCCCCTGGTTTCTTTTGTAACAATACACGTACCATTTAAAAAATCAAAAGGAAATGTATTATTTTAACACACTTGTTAAATTATAATTATTTAGATACCTCTTACAATCAATGGATCTCTAAGATGTAGCTTATTTAGTTTGTTCATAAAGCCAGCACTCAAAGTATTTTTAAAAAAGGTGTGAGGATATCTCTACCACTCCATTAAATAGTTTAAAAGAATCTTTGGTGTAAGTTTAAGTTATGGAAGAAAACCAAAACTCATCATCTTTTGGTCCATTACAAATTACATTCTATGGCCAAAGGAACAGGCTAATAGAGCGATTCTATAAATGTAATAAGTCCTATTGTTTGTAAAGAGGGCTTTTATAAGGAGGCTTGCCCTTCAAATAAACATATTTAGGGGTATAGCCTAGTGTATATGTACGTGCTTTCATGTCACCTGTCAATTTATGGTGGCCCTGTCAATTTATGGTGGCCCAAAGGGTTTCTTAGGAAAGGAACACTAAGGGGTGGCTTG
The DNA here is from genome assembly GCA_948472985.1 of Iguana delicatissima. Lineage (NCBI taxonomy): Eukaryota > Metazoa > Chordata > Lepidosauria > Squamata > Iguanidae > Iguana > Iguana delicatissima. The sequence goes on along the minus strand of CAOKZL010000251.1, from coordinate 1,882,562 downwards.
GCATTGCCTTTCTCTGAAACACAGGCCCTTTCCTCACGGGGAGGGGGGCGAAACGGGGCCGCGCACACAGGGGCAGAGATTACCTGTGAGCGGGTTGCTCTGGCCCTGCGGAAAGCGTGGATCCGCCATTCCAAACGCCACCGAATTTCGGCGGCGCTCGGCAGCGTTCGGTGGCACCCAAAATGGTGGCCGGCGGCTTCCGGCGGCGCTTCGCCAATCAGGACAGCGCGCCAGCTGGAAGCCCGCCCCCGGGCAGATCTGCAGAGAGGCGCTACCGCGTCTCTGCAGTTCTTCACCGGGGGCTGCTACGGGGCAGCGCGTGTGAGTTTTATAAAAACCACTTTCGAAGGTGGGTTTTATAAAACTCACAGCACCACCCCCGCGGCTGCGCTAGAGCAGTTTGAGGTCTAGAACCTCGCTTTTTTTAACTGCTCTAGCGCACCCCCCGGTGAAGAAGACCTCCAGGAGACATCGCTCTAGCATGGGCAATATGCCCGTGTGGAAATGGCCACAGACTACAGTACCTGAATTCCTCAATGGAGTCTCATCCAGGTACCAACCAGGGATGACCCTGCATAGCTTCTGAGATCTGGCAGGGTTTGGTGTTAGACAGTTAGTAACAGAAATCTTAGCAATAGCCTGAAAATAGATTTCTTCATCTCAGTCAGTCTGCAAGCATGCAAGGTTATTTTGTCCACAGTTCCACACTAGCAGGTGTGCCATTAGTAATATAACATGTGAGTATCAGTCCCCCAATTGGATTATGAGGATGTGAAAGGAGAGATGGGATGTGATAGCACAGAGAAAGGGGCTAGGATCCAATCAAATACTTAATACTGACAGAAGCAGCCCCATCAGCATGTCAAGGAAGAGATGGATTCCTTCCCTATATAGGTCCTGTAAAAAGATGTTCTCCTTTTCTTTTTTTTTCTTTCCCCAGTAGATTTCTTCACTATCCAGAATCCTGCTTTGGAACATTTCGAAGCACACCAAAGCAAATACTGAAGATGGTCAGGGAATATGGGATTGCCTATTCCAGGAACCTGCTTCTGTCAATATAAAAATCAAGGCCATTTCTGCACTACACTGTTGCAGTGCTTTTATTTCATTTGCAACATCCTATAGAATCCTGGGATTTGTAGTTTAGGGAAAGGGATTTAGAATTATCAGCCAGAGAGCTCTTTGGCTTCAGTACTACAAACTCCAGAATTCCACAGAATGTTGAAAGTGATATAATAGTACTATAAAAGTGTAGTGCAGAAATGGCCTAAGTTGGACCGTAACCAGAGAGTGTTCTGGCACTATTGGCCTTTATTTCAGACTTTGCCTACTTTGGATAGTAGCTCTGCTCACCACTACAAAGCAGCCTGTGACAGGTTTTCCCTGCAAAAATGCAGTCTATAACAGAAAAATGGTTTCGCACACCTCATTTATAATATACAGATCCAAATGCAAAGATACCAAAACCTGGCTAAAGGCCCAGAACTGGCTTCCAGCCCAGAGTCTTATCTAATTCTTAAGGTAAACAAAATGGGAGCAAAAGAGAAACAAGCAAGTAGGTAATCTCAAAGAAAGAGATCAACCCTGTCAAAATTTAAATTGAAAGAAAAACTCTTTCTAAAGTTAGGTTGCATTTTCTCAAATCATCATTTGGTGCTGCAAACATTAGTTCCAAACAAAAGACAATTATTACTTCAATGTATAATCACCATGGCAATGGTATGATAATAATAATCAGCTATGATCAACCATTTAATCAATCGCCTAGGGAGATCTGGAAGACTGCTCTGAGATTGCCAGATTTACAGATAGGAACGACAACATAATAAGCCCTCTCCATGTCCAGTTTAAAATCTTGTGACTGTGATTAGAACTCCCAAAAGAATATAGTCATAAACTCCATCAATCAGGTTTACAGGTCTTGATTAGAAAGACCAAGGACACATGGATTAGAATAATGAGCAAGACTCCCAAACTGAGATTTAGCCAGATAAAATATTGTGCAGTCCTGTGGGCCATTGAAAGAACTTCCAAAAACCTTAACCTGAATCTCAGTTTGCTGAATCTGTCCGTCAATCAAGCCCATGGATCCTTGAAGGTGATGAGATGAACCAAAGTGTTGATCTGTTTCATCTGATCTAACTCAGTAGACAGCTGCTGCTAATTGTTGCAACTGCTGTATAAGCTACGTAGACAATGTTTTCAGCATTGAAATGATCTCCCATTCTGGCTTAGTGGTGTCCAGGGAAGAATCTCTGGGTTTGTCTTTCATCACAATGGTGTAATGGTAACCCTAGTCAGGAAGATGCAAAAATTAAAAAAATCTTCTAGACTGATATATCACAAGTCATCAGAACATCTTACAATAGCAGTACAAATCAGAGTTTAACAAGCAAGAAAACTTGAAGGTTACGAGATAGTCTACATTTCATACCACCACTCCAACCAGAAACCCTGCCAAGATTTAACAGGATCTCATCCTATACGAAGATTACAATCTGAACTCACATAAAAGCCTTTCCACTACTGTTCCCATCCACATCCAGAACAATAAATATGGAAGGTGATACAAGAAATGGATTTTACCAGGGCCACATTTTATTAATTTATATTAACCAGAATGTGCAAGTGGTGAGGGACTTGTGGAGGCATTTCAAGTCCAAATGAACAAGTGGGTGAGTCCATGCAGACCTAGAGAATGGGGATGCTGGAAGCACCAGTCCTCCTTTGACCCAAATCCTTGCAAATACAGGCAGACCTCCTCTTGTCACCCAAAGTCTGGTGCTTCTGAACTCTCTCTCTCTCTCTGTGTGTGTGTGTGTAAGCTTCCTAAAGACCCAGTTTTTAGAGAAAAGGCAGTATATAAGCAAATAGATCAGATAATAACAATTCCAATTGGGTGAATAAAGTTGGCCCAAAAGGTGGTCTTCTATCCTGCCCATGGTCTCAAAGCCTTGAGCTGCAGGACTTCAGAACCAACAATCACTTTAAAGATATCTGTGGATGTTCATCAAGCCTAAATCCTGTAAAATCCTCATACGCCTATGCCTCAAGCGGATGACATGCCTCTACTTAGTTACTCACTTTCTCCACTGCTGCTGAATGAATTCCAGCAACACCTTACACAGACTGGCCAAAAGATATTACAGTATTTCCAGAGTCTGAATAATGCATGTACCAGATCAGAGAATCTCTGCCTATGCATGCAATTTATCAGAGGGAAGAACAGCTGGAAAATGTTGAAAGCTGTTCACACATATATCCCTTCCCTCCTGAACACCTCAACCCAGTTCCTGTGTACTGTTGCACTGTTGTATACAGAACTTGGAAAGGTTACTTTTTTATACTACAAATCTCAGAATCTCCCAGCAAGCATGGCTACTGCTTGTGTAGGGGGGAATTGGGACTTGTAGTCCATCACCAAGCAGTCCTTGTATACGTATATTTTATGTGTGTTCATGTATGCCCAATGAATACCCATTGTCTGGACACATCCAGTATTCTCTGATGTTTCAGAATAATTTTAGAGGGCTAGGATCCAACAGGCTTGTGTCCATGCTATCTGAAAAACTGTATCTCCTGATATAATCCTGCCTAACTTTTAAGATCTTCAAGGGATCGTTTTTTTCTTGGCCTCACCACAATCTCAGCCATGTATGGTGAGGAGGGAACCGCCTTGTAGGCTATGGAATCCCACACACACACACACCACATGCTTCACTAAATCAGCCCTTCCTCTGTTCCCCTTCCTTTGGCAGGCAAAACCTAACTGGTTACCCAGGTCTTTGACTCTTAAATGGACACTGAAGGTCTTTTAAGTGAGGTACACTCTATTTTTATCACTGTTACTATGTTTTAGTTGCCTTTTATGTTTTAACTTTCTTAAAACAATCTCTTTATGTTTTAAGCAGTACTATTACATTTTAACTGTATTAAATTAACATTTTAACATGATGGTTTAATTTTTTAAAATGATTTTATTACCCCTTTTTTTAAACTATATTTTGTTTTAATATTTTAACTTAGGCCCTTATCGCATGATGGCAGCATCCCAGCATAGGGATGTGCTGCTGGTGGTCCACGTGCTCATCCACGTGACATCACGTGACATCGTGCTGTCAGGTCCCCAGCAATTGTGATCATGCCATATACCATTACCAGAAAAAATCTGGTAATGGCCTCCCTTTGCACAACGATCTTGTTGGCTGCGGACATCTGGGAGGGGCAGAAGCACTATCAAGCATTTCTTTCTTCAGCACAATGCAAGAAGAGACAGACCGTACAGTGGAAGGGAGGATCATGTCCCAAATGCTACCCACCTGCTAGCAGCCAACCGGTGGGGTGGGGAGTATATGAGTCCTGATACCATCCCAGCAATGGCATTGCCAGGATCATGATGGGATGACACGGGATCACAGCATAGTGAGGTATATAAATTATAGTATAACGTTGGGTCCCATATTGGGAAAAAGGAGGAGATAGACAGATAGATATAGGACATTTCCAGACAATGGTTTTATAGTGCTATTATTCCACTTTCAACAGCCTGTGGAATTCTGGGGTTTGTAGTTTACTGAGGCCCTCTAAATGCCCCTCCTTAAACTGCAAACCTCAGGATTCCATAGGAAGTTGAAAGTGGAATAATAGCACTATAACACTGTAGTGCAGAAATGGCCATAGAGACAGAGTGTGCTTCCTTTGACAGAATTGCTTCCGCCCATGGATCCAGCAGAAGGGCATCTTCTTTCCCTCTCAAACCCTTTCTCCCATGCACCCTAAAATCATGATCTATGTGGCTGGGAAATCTAAAAGCAGTTTTTACGCAGCAAAAAAAAAAAAAAAGGCTGCAGAAGGAGGAGAATAGCAGAAAGTCTCATAACTATAGCAGTCAGGCTCAATTCAATGATGGCTTTAGGCAATAGAAGTACATAATATGGCTTTAGGTGTTAATAATTGCAATGCATGCCAATCCATCAAGAGGATATGTCTTGGATTTGTGTGTGTGTGTATGTGCGCGTGAGAGAGAGAGAGAGAGAGAGAGAGAGAGAGAGAGAGAGAGAAATTGTTTTACCTTTCCCACAGCAAACAAGTATCTGAAATACAGCTGCCAGCTCCTTTTGAATAAACATACAAAAGCATTTCAAGAGCTAGCATATCACTGAAAAGAGAAGCTTGTTGCTCTCATTATCCAAGCATATATGATTACATTGTCAAATGGAGCATTATTTTGACTGGCTTTCAATGACTTGTGCCTCTGTTTTGGCAGTCACCCAAAAAAACAGATTTAGCGATGGTTCCTGACAAAGTTGCAATAGGTCTCTGGAAGGATTCAGTTTGCAGTTCACATACGAAAGCTAATTGGAGAACAGTTAAATAAAATGAGGACATTTCCTTTTAGATCCTTTTGTATTTATCATTTTAACACTGAATTTATTTTGGATACACCTTTCATTCATGTGTGCAGAAAACAAAAATGCACAGACTTTCAAGTCAGATTATTTAAAATCAGATTAATTAGTGTTTCCTGGAAGTTTTGATGCGATAAGATGAATACTGCAGCATTTCCTCTGAAAAGAGGTTTTTAAAAAGCACGCTGCATAACCAGTTCTGAACGCGCAGAACCGGACTGAGGTATGGAACTACAAAAAGTAGTCCACCTCAGTCCACTCTACAGTGCAGAAGACCTCCGTCGGAGGTCTCTCTGCACCATTTTAAAAGCCCAGCGCGGAAATGGCCTAAAACTCAGAAGCCCTCAGCATCAAATCCAAGACTATCTTTGCCAGCCAGTCAGTGAATCTGTTAGGCAATGGGATCTATATCTGTGACATCATATGCACTATAACCATGAAGGTCTTTCAACCACATCCAGATGTAACAACCAATGGCATGAAAGAGTAGCCGGCATCTAATTAGTGAGTTATACGATGTAAGTCCAACATATGCCTCTGTAACCCACTGTTTTGGTTGTTATAGAGGCTGGAATTGGTGGCACGATGACTCAAATCCACCCCAACCTTCCTTTTCAGAGTGGCACTCTCCACCCTATAGATGGCCATGTCTATGGGCCTTTCCGCACTATATTGTTATAGTGCTATTATTCCACTTTCAACATCCTGTGGAATTCTGTGGTTTGTAGTTTACTGAGGCCAAAGAGCTCTCTGGCGGAGAATTCTAAATACCCCTCCCTAAACTGCAAAACCCAGGATTCCATAGGATGTTGAAAGTGGAATAACAGCATTATAACAGTGTAGTGCAGAAAGACCCTATGTCAGTAGAGTAGGTGAAGCAGCAAAGATGCACCCGGCTATTTTCCTTTTGTTGTATGTACAGCATTAATGTCATCATCAGGGACCTCCAAAGGATGCCTGAAAATGTCTGTACGGTGCATCCAGTTGGACACAACCCCATCGCTGGACACAACTCTATTGGTCTCTTTACTCTTCACCAACATGGAAGTGGCTGTATTGAGGAAGGTGCCACACATACAGCAAAGCCCATTGTACTGTAATACAACAATAACACAACATGGAACATCAGGATCACATGCGGTATGGCAGTAACACCACATAGGAACATACATGGTTATCTACTATGTAAAAGTCAAAGTTAGTCTGTGAGTTTGTTTGTCTGAGTCAGGCAGGCAAAGACCTCTTATGATTGACTGAGTGAGGCGAAAAGACCTCCTAGGATTGGCTGGCTGTGAAGATTCTATGGAATTCTGGGGTTGGCAGGGAAGGACCTTTAGAATCCTCAGCCGAGAGCTCCTGGGTGTTAGGCCGGTTGCTATGGAGATGAGGCCTACCATCAATAAGAATGCCAGAAAACATTTGGGAGGCGCAAGTGAGAAAAATTAAAGTGACATACACAACATAGTTATAAGGTAGTCTCACCTCACACAGTAGATTGTATAGGTTCCATATGTGAGGAATCTTAAAGCTGAAATTCAAAACAAAAAATGCTTCCAGGAAAACATAAAGCTATCACACAACAGAAAGCAAAAAAGTCAAAAGCCAGTACATCAACATCGCCAGAGAACACAGATTGGACTGGGGAGTATAGGGAAAAGTTACAGGTACTGGAATAGGCCGGTTGCTATGGAGATGATGCCTAGCAGCAAGGAGGAGGACAGTATATTCCCACAGGAACCCAACCTCTGTATGTCAACAACTATGAATACAGATTGGAATGGGTAATATGGGTATAAGTTACAGGTACTGGAATAGGCCAGTCGCTATGGACACAAAGCCTAGCAGCAAGGAGGAAGACAGTGCATTCTCTCGGGAACCCAACCTCTGTATGTTAACAACTCTGAATACAGATTGGATTGGGGAATATGGGGAAAGCTGCAGGTACTAGAGAAGACAGTTGGGTGAGTTCTTCAGAGAAAAATAAAATTCTGGGCAGCACCGAGTAAATATGCTAGTACATTCTAAAAGCAGATGCAACATATAGCATGTAATACATAACAGATCTAACAGAACCTTATATTAAAAGCAATAGGAATACAATGATCTTCATATTCATATTCATATTCATCTAGCACATTGTGGCAATAGACTCATATCTCATTGCACACTTGCAACAATCATTCAAATTATATACAAGGTTTAACATATGATGACAGGTAACACATCATGGGAATCCAAGTCTTTGGCTACTCCAAAATGACAACATTATTACAATGCAGTATACATTTCCAGCACAGGATAAGCTTTATACCAGCATGCTATATCCACAAGCATAACATAATCAAGAAGCATTCCTCATCATGACAGAGTAACATTTTAAATCATGGCAGGGAGCAAAGCTGACCTGAAAGTAGGCTGCCAAGCTCCAGAAAGGGGGGAAATGACTCCTTGACCCTTGACATAAATAGCTAATACTGAGTTCAACTGATCAATGGTGTGACAGTTCAAGAGGGATCTTGTCTTTCAGTGGTCTGAGTCAGTGAAGGCTGGCATCTCCCATTCAGTGGGGCAGTGAATTTGCTCCAGGTTTTACTTCAGACTTTAAAGAAACTATACAGGGTGTTGAAACTTATCTCCAATATAGACTCAGCACCTCAGATAGTGTGCTGAAGTTGTTTTGGGGTTAGCTATTTGGCTGGTTGCTAGGCAACAGGAACATCACCTCAAGGATGAACCCCAGAACAGTGGCCGGCCGGCCCCTCCCTGAACGGCAAACTCCAGGGTTCCATAGGATGTTGAAAGTGGAATGACAGTGCTATAACAGTCTAGTGCGGAAATGGCCAACGTCTGTCAGAAGTTTAGCTGCTAATGTAATAACACTGTACAATAACTGAACTCTAACAAGATACTTTTTTCCCACTTTTACTATAATAAATGTCACAGTTCATTTCATAACTGATAAGTCAGTCTGAATTATCCAAAGTCACTGTAATAAAGAGAGCACACTGTGTAAAATAAACAGTTTGCTTCTGAGGAGCAATTAAAACACTAGCCCTGTTATACAAAGGTTGTGATAAAAGGATGGCATCAGGGCAAAATGATATTGACACGGTGTTTTGTTGGATTGGAACTGCCACACCAATCTGAGGGACAATAAAGGGACTATCACAGATAGCTCCTTTAAAGTTTGGACTAAACCTGGAGCAGACTTACTACCCTACTGTCATGGAAGCTACCAGCCTAACTAGTCTGGCTTGCTATATAAAATGTGACAACTTCCTATATAAAGTGTAACATGGTAGTTTACTGATATAACTAGTTCCTTTTATTGTTGGGATGTGATTTCATTCATGCTAATTAGAAACAGGAAAGGAAAATGCTTCCTAGAGCGACAATAAATGCAAAATAACTTAATTTTTAATCTCTCCTATCCTGCCATAGTGAGTTTCCTTTGCTCTGCCAGACAATAAAGTGTTTTCTTCTTACTGCTTATGGCTATTTTTTCCCATCAAGATTATTCTCTTGCACTTTTACTTATCAAAAGGCAGTCAACTGAATTTTTGAAACTGCCATTCCCTTGCAGCCAGTAAGTAATGGCCTGAGTTGCTTGGCTAGCAACCATCAAGCATGTTACGAATTTAGCCTGGTAAAGAAACTGCTCAGCACTTTTAGGGGAAAAAAATCTTGTCAACAGATTTCTAAAGATAAATATTGTCCTTTATAGGAGTGTTATCCTTAGTACTGGAAGGAAGCTGATAACTACAAGATCTTTTTCCTAGTAGTGAATGTAAAATGCTAGTATCTTTATATTATGGCAAATCTTGTGGAAACAAGGCTGACAGCAAGAAAAGGTGGAATCAGCCTGGATACCATCTGAAGGTATAGAATTGAAGAAGGAAGAGATCATTTCAGAAATAGCAAGGCCCAAAGGAAAACTCACTAGCTTCTTATTGAAGTTGTCCTTCAAGAAAGAGCTAGAGACACAAACTTTCCCTCTCTACACAAAAGGAGACAATCAAATACAGTCATAGAAAAAAAAGCACCAAAGGCCGAATAAATAAAGAGGTAAAGTTATGCAAGTAGACATTATTCCCCATGTGATTCAAAAAATTCTTTTGAGGTTGAAGGAAGGGCTATACTTCTTGATAAATACCTACTTGAGATAGATTTTCTGGTACAGCGGCACGCCTAAGCAGAAAAGCACACCTTTCCCCTCTTTTTTTTTCTTTTCCCATTGCTAAACTCTTTCATGCACAGGCTGCAACCTAATATCCCCTCAGTACAACGTAAATATTTGTATGTGGAGCTGAGACATACAACCCCCCTCCTCACCAATTTAACAAAAAGCCACTGGATCTGCCTTGCGTGGTATTTCTGTGTTTCATGGTAAGCAGGCAGATGAGAGAAGGGGCTGGCTATGTCTCCAGTGCCAGGTGCAAAATGACAGCAGTGCTGATGTCACGCCAGTTCCTGGCCCAGGCTTGGGGACGCCAGATATCATTTTGATATCAACAATTTGGCCTACTATACCCCTCTGTTCTCCACGTGCTTGCGAGGCCCCCAGACAAGCACGCAAACAGGCTCAGTCGCTAATTGCTGGAATATTCAAAACAAATACAGGCTGGCCAGAAAGAGCCACCCTGCTGCTTCAGGAGACCTCAAGGCACGTACTCTCATTACATATGCACACCACGCACAAAGAACTCCCTGCCCCGAGCAGGCAGCTTGATACCTGTCAAGTACTCTGCGTTTGCATACTGTCTATTCCATTGTCAATTTGAAACTAACTCAATCATGCTAAATTTTGACCTTTTGGAGGCTTTGTCTCCAGCCCAAAACGCATTGTTTTCCCCAACCATGGACTAGCCTGTGGCTACATTTTCCTCTATAAAAACCTCTGCTTTTGTGAGCTTCCCTGGATTGCTCCCTATTTCCATCCTGCCTTGTTGCTGCTGTGCCTGGCGAGCCGTCCCCTCAGTCCCACGTACTGAGACTATGCACCTTCGAACTTTCTCAGTGATCTACCTGGGCTTCAGGACAGGTTTAGTATCACCCAGATCAACAATCCCTCTTAAAAATCCCTCTGTCCCACACCAACCTTTATTTCTTTAGTTCTCTGCGTGAGTGTGTTGCATTCACTGTTTGATTGTATTTTAATAAAAACCACAATTATTATTTCAATCCTGTGTGCTCCTTGACTCGGCTGACCCCGTAGACTTTGGGTAAAAGATCTCGCTCCATTGCCCTGCCTCTCATATTGCTAGCTTGTGCTCTTGACTAATTTCCTCAACTCGTTTAATTGTGAGCACATTTAGGTGTTCCTCATGGGACCCCCAGTAAACAGGGTAACACTGAGATCCACTGGGGTCCACCAGGGGTCTCAATGCTGCTGAAATGATTTTATGTCTGGCTTCTCAAATCCTGCCTGCTCACTGCGAAGCACAGAATGGCAGTGCAGGGTGGCTTCAGGGTATTTTCAATAAGTCAGGGCATGTGGCTTTGGTTGCAGAAGAGGAGAAAGGGAGCACCAACCCTGTAAAAGGATATCCCCACACATAAGGGTAACTTATACATGCATATGTTCCTAACAGAATGCCAGCCAGTCTGAAAAGCTAGGCAACATTTTGCTTGTTTGTGGCAGGATGTGTTTACACTATATATTTACTTTAAGAATACATAGAATTATAAGCACTCCTCACATTCACAAATGCAATGGGAACAACGTGAGTTTTTTTTTATTAGTATTAACATGTGGGCTTATCAGGAGACATCTGTACATCACCTAGCTATGTCTCTGTAGCAACATCTTCCAATGCTACCCCCTGCAAAACCCATCGTATAAGCAGCAAGAGTGCGGGGGGGATCAGTGAGGATGCATCCAGCTATATTCCTGAAACTGGAGGTGCAACTGCAGGACCTCCAATAGTCCTCAAGGGATCCTTGCAGGTGATGTTCTTGCAGTATGTTCACCTACAGGAAAATAGCTGGACATGTCTCCATTGATCTCCCTGCTCTCTGGAAACATTAAAATGGCTCTGGAAGCACACTGCTTATAAGGTGGAATTTGAATGGATTTTGGTCATTGCACAATCAGAACACAATTACAAACTCCTCAATGACTAAAAAAGCAATTGTATTTAACCAACAAGATGGCAACTATGAGATAAAGTGGCACTAATAGATTTACCTATGGAAGCAAAGGCATTTGAGTTTTTAGCTCTCAAAATTCTGTCTCTGAATCCCTGTGTATTCTGTTCAATGATATGTGTGGGACTTTATTAGAGTTGTCACCTCTTTTTTGTTTTTTAATTCTCACAGGTGTTTAGTCATTAACATGGCAGGCAGATACATCATGGTCTTTTTGTTACCCTGAAAGTTTGGGGGTCCCAGAGGGACTCCTTAATGTGTTCCTCTTGATGGAGAAGGTAAACTCAACAGAGCACAAGTGATAGCAATACGAGAGGCAGGGTAACCTAGCGAGATCTTTTACCCAATTTTTACGGGGTCAGGTCAAGCCAAAAACTACACAAAAAGATCCAATAAATGACTTTATTGAATGGAAGTCTCACACATCCACGCATTCAAGTCCTATAGAAAGGCAAAAAGTAGAAATTAGATAGAGGGATTATCAGAGGATTAATAGTTTGGGTGATACTGCACCTTTTCCTGAAGTCCTTGGTCTGAGAAAGCAGTGAAAGAAGTAAAGCTCAGCGAAAGGAACTGAGGGGATTACTCAGCTGCCAGGAGGAAAGATCTATTTGTAGGGAAAATGTACCTTGAGGGTAAATCCTCTCCCAGGGAGAACAAAGAGGGTGGCAGTGGAAAAACCACTGCACACAGGCACCTCCTTTGATATTAGAAGATGACAAGGTGTTACCAAAGTGTCAGGATCTTCTGCCGCTTTGAATTGCGGTGTGACTTTATGTAGATGGTCCTTGCCTGATAAGATTTTATTGCTATCAGTGCCCAACTTGTTGGAAAGCACCTTAGTCCCTTCAAGTTGGCTCCTCAAAGGCTGAGGACCTTTTGTCCACTATGGGTTGGCACAGCTTGAGGTCTCCTGCGGCTATGTGATGGGGGAGTTTACTGGCCTGACCTGGTTTTCCAATCGGACAACCATTGCTGCCCACGTGTACATCCGGGTGACCTCCCTAGTGTATTAGATTATATACCAAAGCTGTAGACCCCAGGACAGGGTTTACCAATGGGACAACATTTTCCTTGTTGGAATAGCTATTGTATTTGGCTAGCATGGATGGCTAAGAAATGTCTTGTTGATGATGATGATAAACTTTGACAAGAATTTTTTAAAAATGCACATCATTTTTCATAAATGAGTTGTGGGTGTTTTTTTTTTTTTTTAAGAAATGACTGTGGGTGATATATTCGGCCATCCTACTCATGAACTTAATGGGCATGGACTCATCCTGAACTGATAGAAGTGCCCCCTTCCCTTGCTACTCAGTCTATGAGTTCCCTTAGTTACTATATTTGAACCAATTCCAAATTATTCTGCACTGGATTTCACATCATTTCCTATTTTATTTCTCCTGTATTTTAAAATGCTTTTAAAATACATATTTAGAAACATATTTTGTGGGGTTTTTGTATATACTTTTATGAAATACGCTTAAATATGTGTCTAAATATACTTCTAAATGCAGATTTTTGTGTGGATTTTATTTTTAAAAATACAGGTTAATGAGGAAGTGGAATGGAACAGAATTATGGGTGGAGATATGTAAAACTGGCACAGACCAGAAACAGACTAGATTGCCCACACTTCGTTGTTAATAAGGCAGCCAATAAATGTAGCTAATGTATAAATAAATGAATGAATGTGCTGTGTTATTGACTCAGTGATTTAGGAGAAGGAATTTGATAATCTTGTAGGAAAAAAAACTATAGCCAGGTGCCCCTAGGTTACATTGGCCTTTCACTACAAGGGGACCAAATTCCTTCTCTCAAGTAAGTGGTTCCCCTTGCTGTGGCACAGGTAAATGCAGCCCTCCAGAGGTTATTAGACTACAACTTCCATCATAGCAAATGCTGAAAATAAGGAGTTGCAGTTCTACAATAACAAGAATAATATGTCATCATCATCCCTGTCCTATGAGTTTCATGTGTTTTTCTTTTCTTAGGAAGGAAAGTGTACAATAGAAATTGTATTCACAATGCCATTCAGACAGCTTAAAAGTTAAGCTGTCAGAGGAGTATAGCAACAAATCAGGCATGGCTCCAAGTATGTTCTTTGCTCCCTTGCCTACTTCTACTTTTCTTCCAGCTCTGAATGCATCCTGAAGTGAAGATATGTCACTTCTGATTCATGCTGTGCTCCAGTCCAGTCCTCATGGTATTTAGCCAGAGGTCATTACAATTTGGGAGAACTGTATACATTTTGGTGTTAAAAAATAATCAAAATAATTAGATCAAATGAACCAAAATCAATCTACTTTGAAACAGTTTGGAACTGTAGCAAACTGTTCATAGATCAAGATCAGTTTATTAATAGTTCTTTAGAATTAACTATTAAAGACTTCTAAAATTACTAATAAAATGATTACTGTGGACAGAATACTGTTGGGCAGTTATAGGTATGCATTTGTAACTGCTATGTATTCACAATCCCTACATAGTCTCTAGTTAAGGGGCCACATAGGAACTGTGAAAGGCCTTCAAACTTCACTTACCAATAAGCAGACACTGGGATCAACAGGGGTTTGTTCCCCTATTGATAGAGAACATGCTGCCTGAGGTCCTACCCTCCTCATGCAAATATTCTCCATCATGAGGGGGGGTTTGCATTCGGAATCCTTTTTTCTGACTGTCACACCAGAGATAGCTTATGAGAGGGATGGGAACACCAGGCAACCACTTCTCAATGAACAGGGGACTAGATCCTTGTTGATCCCAGTGGCTGCTTATCACCAAGTGGAGTTTGGGGCTGGCAAGCTGGAATCCACTACATAGCACAATAGTTAGGGTGCTATGTAGTATGTAATGGTAATATTGGATTTAGCCACTGACTTCTAGTGGCTACAGCAAATAAAGGCACCAGATCCTGGCTGATCTTGGAAGCTGAGGAGGCTCAGCCCTGGTGAGTACGTGGATGAGAGACCAGCAATGAATAACAGGTGGTGTAGGCTATATTTCAGGGGAAGGAACTGGCAAAACCCCCTCTCAGTATTCCTTGCCTAAGAAAACCCCATGAAATTCATGAAGTCACCATTTGTTGACAGGTGACTTGAAGGCACATATAGACATGCAGCAAATAATGTATCATATAGAGTATACAAGGCTAATTATATTCCAATAGTTGTACCACTATTGGAATTTTGTCTGAGCTGCACAGACAAGTACACAAATGACTTTTTCTTTTTGGTCTTCCATACAAATCTGTGAGGCAGTTTGTACATTTTTGGAACCAAAGAAGGAAGCAATAGCAAAGGAAGAGTGAACTAGGAAGATATGAGTGACAGAACATTCGCAATCACACTGATCCAGCAATAAATTTGTCTAGCACTTTGGTTGTAAAGGATGATCTGTGACGTTTTTGTGTATTTTTTTCTTTAATAATATAACCAACCTCAAGCCTAAATCTTCTACACTCTCATAACATTTCATTTCTCAAGGCCTTTTTTTTTTAAGATGGAAATCATGGCCAGTCCCGCCCCATTCTCAGTACAAATGTCTCCACAAATGGCATGGGGGGAATTATGAAAAAGGCTGAATTAACAGACAAGTGATAAAATATTGAAAAATATTCTATTAGGAAGCTGGATAGAGGGACTAAATCCATGCACACCCCAAGGTGACATTACTGCTTGAGTCTAAAACTGAGAAGCTGTTCAATTCCAGGCTGAATTGGAAAGCCATTTCTGCACTAAACTGTTATAGCACTATGATTCCACTTCAACATCCTATGGAATCTTGGGGTTAGCAGTTCCGGGAGGGGCCAGCCGGCCCCTCCCAGAACTGCAAATCCCAGGATTCCATAGGATTTTGAAAGTGGAGTCGTAGCGCTATAACAGTCTTGTGCAGAAATGCCCAAAGATGGAGGTTTCTGTCCTGGGAGCCTTATGACCACTGTTGTTTTATTTAGTTTATATCTCTTCTTTCCTGCAGTGAGTTCAGGGTGACTTACATGACTCCTATCATCCTTGCTTTATCCTCTCCAAAAACAACAACAACAACAACAACCCCTTGTGAAGTAATAGCAGGCAAGCCACCCAAGGTTACCCAGTGTGAAGTTTAGAAATTCGACCTCTCAGTTCAGTTCCCAGCACCACATCACGCCTGCTTCCCTACATCACCCTGCTTTCTATGCATTATATAATTTGTTTTCCATCTCACACAGCAAAAGCCTAATCATATTTATTGAAATGTAAGTTTCACTCAATTCACTCCAATTTCCTCTTTAGTGAAGGAATTTAGGATTACACTTCTTTTTGAAGAACACTCACCTTTTCCATGTCTCATCTTCTTAATCCTCATTCTGACCTTTAATCAAGCTTTAAACATTTGCTTACATTCTTCTTATCCTTGTCTCTCCATCCTCACTGTTTAACTTAACTTCTTGGGAGGAGGAACCACTTAATTGGAAGATAATTTAATGGGACTTTAATATGAGTGGGTGCGTGTAAGATGATGCTGTTAGTGATCTATGCATGCAAGTCAACAGGTAACTGATACTCTGCCATGAATAATGGACAAAATCCAAATGTTAATCCTTCTTAAAGTACACCCATTGAAATTGATGGAACTTAAGTCAGTTGTACCTGGCAAATCCCATCCGTTTAAGTGGATCTACCATAAAATTATACTGAGATATTCAAAAAGAAGTAAAAAAAATGTAAGAGCAGAGAAATCAGGTAAACATATCCATTCCCATCATTGCTGTTTTCATTTGAAGACCAACAGTCAGAGAGGACTACATGTATTACTCCTCCCATTTATTTACTTATTATATTTGTAGGCTGCCTTTCTCCTGGAATGGGACCCAAGGTGGCTTCCAACGATCAATGAATACATTAAAACATTTAAAATAATGTTCAAATAATACAATCCTGAATGCCTAGATAGGGCTTAAGTAGGATTTAGCCCAATATTGTTAGCCCATTTAGCCCAATGTTGTTGTAAACCACCTTGGATTTCATGCCAAGGGAAAGGGGGGATATAAATTAAATAAATACATAAATAATGTTAAGCTTCACCAAATGATCAGAAACCGTTCAGCTTCAAGACACATAGAGAGGCTCCATGGTTAGTGGAAGCTCTCATTTCCAAATTCAGACTTTAACTCTCCATGTGAAGAGAACAAAAATGGAGAAAGTGTGGCTAGCCTTCTCCTTTTCCTCAACAAAAGCAATCCTTAATGCCTAAATAGTGCTTACGTAAGCTTTAGGCCAATATTTATTAGCAGCCGCTTTAGATGCACATACTTCCTTTACTAAATGTGGTCCACAGAAAAGCCATTTCCACACTAGACTGTTATAGCGCTCTGATTCCACTTTCACCATCCTGTGGAATCTTGGGGTTTGCAGTTTCGGGAGGGGCCGGGCGGCCTCTCGCTAAACTGCAAACCCCAGGATTCCACAGGATGATGAAAGTGGAATCAGAGCGCTATAACAGTCTAGTGTGGAAATGGCTAAAGAGTTCATCCCTTAAACATGTATTTGTTTTAACAAATTTATGTCACATCTTTCCACCCCAGCTTCCCAAAGCAGAAATCAATAATAAAAATGCAAAAAGATTACATTAACAATAGAGAACAAGTTAAGGGACAGCAGTTAGAAATGTTAAAAGCGCAAACAGTGTGCAGCTCCACCCCTGAAGTGAATACATAGGCAATACCTACGTACACAGGCACACTTAACAGACATCTAAACTGAAAAGGACCACCAATTCAAATATCCAGTTTTAAAATATTTTAATAAAAATGTGTTAAGATTCTACATAAAAATTATTAAAAACATATTCTATATAGATTAAAGTAATAAAATTATCTATATCAAAAAACAACAATATGAAGTGTATGGTTGTGAAATGCCAGCTTCGGTCACAATCTAATAGAAGTATGAGTGCTAAAGTGATCAATTTATGAACCACAGGGAGAACAGTGGACAAACCCTACTGATAAACAACATAGTGCTTCCTTTACACTGGTGTTGGTTTTCAGTTGATGAATAAAAATTAGCTCCTAAATTTTTCTTCCTTGGAGGTAACATTTCAAATCTATATACAATTGAAATTGTAAAGATAATTTTCAGACACCTTGTACACTCCCTAGCATAGAGAGGTCTTTTTGTTGTTAATATTATTTAATTTAAAATAATCTCTATTTCTGATATCCAAGATATGAAGGTCTTTGCTCATGTAGCCAAAGGAGCACAGACAAAACAAGGTATTTATGTACTTGAGGGAACTATGAGGTTTGTTAGAGTACACATATGCACACATAACATGAACATACACATTCTTTTCTGAAAAAATCAAAGAGAGGACAGCCCAACAAAAACCAAGTGTGTTTGGTTGTCAGGGAATGCTGTCAGAAAAAATGTAATAAATGGCTAAAATCCCAAACGGTGGCACTCTGCTGCAGCATTTTGCTGCAGCTCCAATTTGTCCACTGTATATGGCAAAGGCCTGACAAAATGGGAAGATCTGAGGCTGTTCTGAAAAAGCTGTTAGAGACAGACTGCAGCTGCTGAGGGCCAAACTACACTGTATACCTATCACACTTTTTGGAAGAGGTGCTCCCTGAGATGCTGAAAGACCGGTTTGGCAAAAAACATTTTTTCATCACCTATGCATCTTGCATTTAGTGTGCATTGCTTAGTTTTGTCATAAAAGGTAAACATGTGAGGTCTGATCAGGTCTGATTTCTGAAAAACATATCTCATTCCCCTTCATGGCTGATTTGACTCTGAGTGAACTGAGAAGTCTCTGCATCCCTGTCAAAAGTGTTTCAGATGCTGGTGGGATGCCACTGGGATGTTTTGACGATAGAATTTAGAATTATAATCCCAACTGCATCCCATTTGCATCTGAAAGTCTAGTAACATTAATAGCAGGCTTTTATTTTCACTGCAGTATCTTTCCCATTTCTTCCCACCAGTTTAGATTATTGTTTTTATACTTGACCTAAAGCATTTTCATTTTGTCAGAATAAATGAATGTGCAAAGAAGTTCATTCATATGTGATTATTAGGGGGGGATTAGTAAAAACAAAGGGCATGGGACATTTCCAATTCAATCTGTGGTCTGAGGGATAAGATGCAATATTGGCTCATTTTCATTACAGCAAGAGAGAGCATAATTTTCCCTTCTCTCAGTAAGTCCTGTATTATCCACAGGGGAGCTGTTATTATCTACATAATGTACTGAGGCATCTGCAATTAGGCTTACTATTCATATTAGTCTCCCTTGGTTTAAAGTCACTTTCACTTAAATCGATAAAATTAAATTAGCCATTTGTACCAGGCCACAAAGATTTTTCCTCTCCTGCTAATGTTTAAGCAGACCATTCCTTTTTTCTTCTACTGCTCTATCTTCCTGTATTGTGACCAAAATCCAGCAGCGGAGAACTATGCATAGAAGCAGAGGTCCACATGAGGACGAGATCAGATCCAAGTGTACATTCAGTGAGCAAAGCTCATCCAGAGGAAAGTTGTCCAGGTGATCCAAATCCATACTTTAGTACACACAATTTGATGGAAGGAAAATGTGTAAATGGAGAAAAAAGATAATGCCATCATCCTTAAACAAAGGTCCTCTTGCTTTCCTGGGTTAATAAAGAAGAGAAGGAGGCAGTCCCACTCAAGGGAGAACTTTCACCATCTCTTATCATCATCCCATTGAATGATTTGGACTTACTGCCAACCTCTGGGTCACTTGGGGACAAGTCCCTTGTAGCATTTCCATCTCCTCAGTTTTGTAGAGGGCAGTAGTTACAAAATGAGACAAGGGCCCTTCGGGAACACATGTCAACATCTCCAAGGTGAGGAGAGCAGTGCCAACTGGCAGAACTTCCAGTCTTCATAGGAATTCCAATATCTCCAGAGGGTAAGTTTCACAGCTGATGAGATCTGCTTGAATCTAGACCACTCTTGTCAAATTGAGCTAAAATACTATTCTCAGCTTGGCTTTACCTGATCTGACCTTACTGCATCTAAGTAAGGAAGGGAATCTCCAGATGACTAATGCTGGTGTTAACAGGTAGTTACACCTATGTAAGCTTTTTCTCCCAGGTGTCACACAGTTGGTTATCCTATATCTTCTTGCACAAGGCTTTTTCTCAGGCTATGTAACAGCATCTAGGTAGCATATCATGGGGGTATGCTAGGAGAACACCCTCGTGTCATCACCCAGATTGCAGTTTTTGCTCTCATAGAACTCCAGTTAAGTATACTGGTGGAGATTTATTGTCCAGGAGCATCAAATAAGACCTTCATCTAAGTCTCCTTCTCCTGTCATTGTGAAACCCAGGCCTCAGCAAAGTAGACTAAGGCCATTTCCACACTACACTGTTATAGAGCTATTATTCCACTTTCAACATCCTATGGAATCTTGGGGTGTGAAGTTTAGGGAAGGGCATTTAGAATTCTCAGCCAGAGACCTCTTTGGCCTCAGTGAACTACAAACCCCAGAATTCCACAGGATGTTTAATGTGGAATAATAGCACTATAACAGTGTTGGGTGGAAATGGCCTTTCAACTAAAAGTATAACATAACAAAACATAACATAGCAGGCTACCATCTATCGATTGAAATAAAACATTATCAAATTATTTTGAACATATGACTCTAAGACTGGGTACAAAAATGAAGAAGTTTGTGTTTGAGGCCATTTCCGCACTAGACAGTTATAGCGCTTTGATTCCACTTTCAACATCCTATGGAATCCTGGGGTTTGCAGTTTCGGGAGGGGCTAGCCAGCCCCTCCCGAAACTGCAAACCCCAGGATTCCATAGGATGTTGAAAGTGGAATCATAGCGTTATAACACTCTAGTAGTACACAAAACGTAAGTGGTGTTCACTTCCTTGCTATAAATTTCCATTGATGCTGGGGCACGTCAATATTTTCTCCACAGCTCTGCCATGGATTTTATGTTCTATTAAAAATTAAAATATTATCAAAACAGAAAAATCATTATCAGGACTGATGGAAGGGAACTGCCAATCTTTACAACTTTAGGAACAGGTGGCATCCACGTGGAGTTGTATGCTGCTGCTCTCCCAGCGAGGAAAGAGGAAAGAAATCTCTACTTCTCCTAGCAATATGTTATTTAACGAGGCCACCCCACTTCTAGCCATGCTTGAATTATGACAAGAGAGGAGACAAAAAGGAAGTGAAAAGAGTAAACAAAATCCTATTTAAAAGTAGTTGTTACAGACAGAGTGAGGGGGTTGGACATATAGCTTCATGCAGGAGAGGTTATAGAGGACCAACACCAGGCTAACCCCCTGCTCAATGCAAGAACTGCAGCTAAAGTATCTCCAGCAGGTAGCTGTCTAGCCTCTTAGGCCATTTCAACACTAGAGTGGAGGAGTGTTTCACCGTGTTTTATGTGTGGTGTTTTTTACTCCGACTTACCCTGATTCCTATCCACATGCCCTCCAGTTTCTGTTGAAGTAAAGTGAAAGAAATCATTTGTAGCTTCCCCATCATCAGTTCCCCTGGAACTCCTATTCCCCTTCCTTCTCTACTGTGCCACCACTGATTGGTCAATTTAAAGCCCACCTCTGTGATGTGAATCAATATAATGCTTCCACCTGTAGGAAAAAATGCAGTGGCACCATTGTCATCAGTTGCATCGGAGTTTTTCCATTTTTATATTACACCAGTTTCACAATGATGTGAACCTCGCTAAAAGCTGAACACATGTGGAATGAACTATGACAGAACGATGTCAAACCGGTTTGATGTGCAGATGTATTCGTGATGCAACAACGCTACAGCAATGTATCTCCCTTGTGCAGAAAGGGTCTTAGATAGACAGATGAGATAGATAGATAGATAGATAGATAGATAGATAGATAGATAGATAGATAGATAGATAGATAGATAGATAGATAGATAGATGATAGGTAGGTAGATAGATAGATAGATAGATAGATAGATAGATAGATAGATAGATAGATAGATAGATAGATAGACAGACAGACAGACAGACAGACAGACAGACAGACAGACAGACAGACAGATGTCTAAGAGCATCTATTGGAATAAATGACTGGAGTCTGATTTGGTGCAGCTTTTCTATAATCTCAGTCAACTCCATGATGTCAGAGGGCAACATAGTTTTCCTGTAACCATAGTTTTCAAATGGCATTATTTCATCCGTTGTGGCAGTCCCTGGAATTTTTCTCCACCCAGCATCTTAACACTTACTTAAGTTCACCTACTGGCATCCTTTTGGATCTCTATCCAAGAAAGAAAAATAGTATTGCATGGTTATTTGATGTACAGTGTCATAATAATTCTCCAAAGAACTTCCCTATTGGGGTATTATGTGCCACATGACTGAAATCATTTTAGAGTCAGACATTCTTGCTAGTGCCAGTTTATTCATTTCATTCATTTCATTACTGTCCCACCTTTCTCCCAATATGAGACCCAAGGCAGTTAAAGCAAAATACAGTTTAACAAAGGATAGTGCAAACTTGCTTTAAAAGTGCTTCAAAAACGCTTTAAATTTAATTAAACAATCATATTAAAAACATTAATTTAAAATAGTTTCTAAAAATAATAATAATAACAATAACAACAACAATAATAATACACTCCAGCTATAGAATCTTCTGCATTGGACAAATAACACTGAAGGGCATGAGTGAACAGAGATGTCTTCTCTTGCTAGTGGAAAAATAACACAGAATGATCCAACTTAGCTTTCCATGGAAGGAAATTCCACAGTCTGGGAGCAGCCACGAAGAAAGTTCTCTCCTGTTTCCTCAACAAGTCCGTATTCATTTCATTTCATTTCTATCCCGCCTTTCTCCTTGCACAGGACCCAAAGTGGCTTACATCTTTGTTCCTGTCATACTGGTGGGATGAAGAGAAAGCCCTTCCCTGTGGATCTTTAAACTCTGGTAGGCTTATATTGGGAGCAAAGGTCTTTCAGATAGTCTGGACCCACTCTTGTACTCATGCCATTGTATGCCTTGATCTAATTCATTTTGATGTTAGACTGAAAAGGGGAGCCTGCTCAGTGCTTATAGTTTCCCCTCTGTGAGACTATAGAAGGAATAGACAGAACTCTACACAATCAGACATCTGCACAGAGCATGGGAAAGGTAATTGTTTGGACCGGTGGTTCTAAAACTGACGTCTGCAGAGTCCCCATGACCACCGCAAGGATCTGCAATATCTTCACAGGGGGTCCACAAAATGTTGAAAACAGGAGGTTGAAAAAATGTTATGAGCTTTTGCAGTAGGAAGGAAGGAAGGAAGGAAGGAAGGAAGGAAGGAAGGAAGGAAGACAAATTTACATGGAATAATTCCAATAACATTATAATAATAAGAGTGCGAGCATATACTTATTTCACCTTCTCTCCGAATTTGAAGATTCTTGATGAGCAGCTTTAAATACTGTATTTGCTGGAGTATAAGATTCACTTTTTTTCTTGAAAACTACTGTTTGAAAATGGGGTGCATCTTATACACCGGTGTGTCTCATACACCGGCAAATACGGCAAACATTTGATGCACTTGAGTTTAGGCTTTGGCGATCCATGGAAACAAAAGATATTAAAAGATAAAGGGAAGGTAAAGGAAAGGTTAATCATCACTGGTTTGGACTAAACATTTTCAGAGTTCCTCAGTCAGCATGAACTGGTATTCCAAGCTCTGGTTCTGTGTCACAACTAGAGTTCAGAGTAGGTTTCCCTCTTCAGCATTCACCCTTCAGTGCCTTAATGTTTGCTTGAGGGCCAGAGGACTCCCTTCTTCAAAATTGTGATTATGTAGACAGTCATGCCCAAATAAGGATAAAATTCATTTGGAATTTGTACAAGCAGACTAAAAGTGGCATATAATATATAAAATTGATGTTCTTGTTTTTAAAAAAGAGTTATGTATTAAATGCTACTTAACATTTTTTAATCATCTCTATAACCCTTATGTATTAAATGGTAATTAAGAGTTATGGAAATAATAAAAATGACAACTCCCTATTAAGATGCCATACAGCTAGTACACCAAGTAATGCCAGGCTTGATACAGGAAAGCAAAGCAAAGCAAAGCAAAGAACAGCTTTGGAATTTTATTACATAATACTCAGTTTAAATTGACTAGGACTAATCGGATCTATTGAGTTTAGTTTATGTCTATATTTAATTTTTCTGAACTTAGCATAAATTTGGTTCAGTTCAGCCAAACTCATCCTTAAGTTCAGTCTCAATGTTTTTGTTTTTCATTTTTTTAATATTGGCATGAATATTCATTCATACATCTTTTGAGTGCATTTTTCTGAAAATATGCATTTTCTACACATTCACACACATACTCCTAGTATTTTGTGCAAGCAGTTTCCTGATAAACAATAATGCATTTTGAACTCTTTTTTTACAAATATATTCACTTTGTGTGCACTTTCCTTTCATTAGAATGTCTGAAAATAACCGTATTAGGTACAGGTCTAAGGCCCATATCACACCTTACCTGTTCCTGGTGGTGTCCTGTGAGGATCCCGGCAGTGACTCTGCTGGAAGGGGGGCATGACAGGAAAGCTCCCCTCCATACTGGCTGCCTCCAGGATTCAGAAAGTGTGATGGCCCCGCTTCTTCCTTCTGTCGTAAAGCTGGATACTGTCCCAGGCTGCGCAGAGGCAGGCAATGCAACCATTGAGCTTCCAGACCCTCTGCACACCAAGTAAGCATGAGATAGCAGTGCAATCATGGGTCCTTGACAGGGAAAACCCCTCAATGATTTACACTGTGATTGCACCACCTGGGGACAAAAGAAGGACGGGATGCAATGACATCATGCAGAATCATCACCGCAGTACCATCCTCCTCCTCCCCTTCTCTCATCCTTATGGCAGGTTGGGAGGATGGAACAGAAAGGACCTAATACAGTAGCAATCAAATCACACAAGAGGAACTTTAACTGGGCTGTTTATTCCTTCAGCATTAAATTCTCTTTTTTAAGCCATCAAATGATCTCTATTTATGTTTCTTAAAGGTCTGATTCTAGTGAATGCCTAATACTGCAAGCTGCACCAACAACCAGGTTTTCTACTACCTTAAGATGACAGGTTGTATTTCTTTTCATATTGATTTAACACAGCTTGAACAATTTCACATCAATACTCCTTACCATTCTAACTTAAAACCTGCAACTTATTTATTTAAAGAGACCACATTATGGTAAAGGAACACAGGAAAGGTCTATGGGTGGGTTCTCTTTCATTCCAAAGATCTATACAAAATAGCAAAATATGTAGAATGTTTGTGTGATAAACTTAAAACATAACAGACAAGTTACAAAATACCTCACCTTCTTGGGGTGTTATACCAGCATAAGTCCTGGTTATACTGGCAATTGTACTGTTTAGACCTGGGCTTGGGAAACTGCAGACCATGGGTAATGTGCATGCCCCAGGGCCCCAAGGCAAGGCTAGTCAAACAATAGCAAAAAATTTTAAAAAAAGTTTTTGCCCACAAATTACCTCCAATAGTGTGAGGGGCATTTTCACCACAGTTTGTCCAACTCAGGACCAATTTAGATCCAAGAGAGGCCCTTTTTGAAACAGGAAGTGAACAGGAAGGGACTTCTGTTCACTTTTTGTTGTTAAACAGGCCCTCCAAAACATAGTGAAAATGCCCCTTATGTCCCCTGGGGCAAAATGTTGGGAGGTGTGGGTTTTTTTTTTTGTTTGTTTTTTTGTGGGACTGTATATGGGGGGGTGCAGCTCTCCAAGGTTTCCTAGGAGGCTAATGTGGCCCCCCAGCCTTTCACAGTTGCACATCCCTGGTTTAGACACTTGCATAAGGAAACATGCCTTTATACAAGCCATTGTCTCATTCAACTGCAACACAAAGGCTCACAGGTTCAGGTATCCTCCACAATGGAAATATATGTCAAATGGCTGGAAATCTACAAGCCATGATATTTTCACCACTGCCATCACTGTCATTTTTTATCCTCATAAGTATACTGGAAAAGTTCTGTTGGATTCTTGTGTTTCCAGAAATAATCAAGACCTTCAGAACACAGCCTTAAGTTACATATACTTTTGGCTATCATTCTGTTCGCGAGTTATGATGGTATAATTTGGAATTCTTTACTGACTGTCATAACTCATCACCTGGAGGACTTTGATGATGAGGAGGTGGAGGAGGCAGATCACCAAGAAACTGCAGCTCTGAGTCCAAGGAGATGGGGGCTGGGGCAGCAAAGGATTCTGTTCCCCAGCATGTCCTGACAGAAGTTGCGGATGCTGAAGATGACAAGCCTCCATCCTTCATTGAGAAATGGAGGGAAAAATACCAAGCCCAGCGCCAGTTAAATAACAAACACTGACCTAATTAAGTGCCAATGAGGCAACTGTGGCCTTGAAGGAGCTGCTGATAAATATCCTGGTAGAGTACTGTTTATTCATGTGATCCTCTCAGCCTTAGTGCTGACAATTGTTTTATCTGGTTGACTGGCCATACTCTCTCACATTTCTTTGTTGTCTTGACCTTGGACTATTTGGATGATTCTGCTTATTCTTTGCTGGCTCATGTACTTAGACTTCTGACCTGCTGCTATTACTCCTGGTGTGGTAGATGCTGCTGCTGTGATTGAGGAGCAACTGATTGTGCATGGGACTGAGCCAGTGAGTGGGACAGATGATGCCTTGGAGATCGAGGAGCAACTGACTGTGCCAAGAACTGGACCAGTGAGTGAGCAAGTCAACCTGCAAACATCCTCTGCACTGGAAGGTCAAACAGAGACAGAGTTGCCCCAGCCAGCTCATGACGGAGAGGGAACCAGCAGTGATGCAGAGGAGTGACAGCCACCTGTGCCCATCAACCCTCAATCACGAAGAAGGCTGAAATGGGCTGCTCAGAGGGAGGCTACATGGACTAGGCTGAGGAAACAATAACAAGCAGCACCTGCTCATAGTGGCTACTTAAGTCTGCCGGCGTGGCTACTCTTTGTTTGCAGCAAATTACTAGCAAGCCCTCATGGCCTTTGTGTCTTCTGCTCCCTGAAACCCTCCGGATGGATCTCTGCCTCCTGAACCTTTGGACTGGACCTTGACCTGGCTCGGATTGTGTTTTCCTGGTGTTTGGTATATTCAGACTCTCCCTAAGTATTCCTGACCTTCCTCCTCCCTTGCTGGCTGTAGCTTGGCAGGGAGAGATTCCTGATACCTAGACCAGCTAGGACCACCCTTATGCTTCTCCCTTCATTTTGCTAGGTCCATCTCCTTCAATTCACCTTTTCTCAATTTCAGCTTCTCACTTCCCAACATGGCTTCCTGGCCAATAGGTAGTGGGGCAGCAGACAAACATCCAGCAATTCCTATAGCATAGCAATGACCATCATATGCACAAACCCCTGGAGGACCCTCAAAGGCTGCTGTGGTTCCCAGGATATGTGTTCAGTTAGAGAAGATAGCTGAACACTTTTCTACCACTCCTTATTCCCACCCGTCAGGAAATGACCATTTCTGATTGGGGCTGCAACTGGGAAAAGGTAGGGTTGGATGAGGTGGACAGGACATGTATTCTAGTTATGTATTGTACTTGCTTCTCCCAATCCAGGATCTCAGTCTTTTGTTTCCTAATAGAAGATCTCTGGCTTTTACTCCATGCCACAGATATTTTCCAGAACTGAGTATGGAATGTGGAATAACTAGGAAAGACATATGTAGGTGTAATGCCAGTGTTCTGACCAAATTTCCAAACAGGACAAGGAAAGACCCCAAAGTGCAACCTTGGAAGCTGCTGTCTGGTAGGGTATATAATGCTGAGCTAGTTGGAACAGTGGCGTGAGTTGGTATAAATCAGCTTTTTTCTTTCTATAATTTAGTAGACAGATTTTTTTTATAAAATCTAGCTAAACGGTTTCCCCTTTTTTGTTCAATAGACATGTGAAGGCAATGGGATTTGTCACAGACTGGGTTTGTTGCACAATTGCATTGACTTAGTGCCATCTTTGATCTCTCTTTATCACATGACACTGTCACTCTTTCACTATTGAATTGCATTCCCATTGTTATTGGGTCATCTCTTTTCATTCACAGGAAACAGCCGTTAATGGCTCCAATAATGCTGCTTTCCCACAATTGCCTCTTCATGAGATTCTTTTATTCCACTGCAGTTCCAATACTGTGGCAGTCATGTGGTATCAGTGAGCATTGTTCTTCAGTTTCCTCTCCCTATGCACAAGCAGGGTGATCAGGTGAACAATGTTGCTTTCACTCCATTCCCTGATATTTTTTTTTCTTTCTTTTAGTTTAGCAGTTACTCTGGAAGACCGAAATGCCGAAATGGTGGCAGGACAGTACAACTGTGCAGAAATGATGGGAGGAAGTCTCACGACATGCCAAAATTGTGCAATAGTGCTGTTTGGGCAAAGAAAAAGAAGAAAAAATAGAGTGCATGCACTATGTCACACAGAAACAAGAAAGGAGGTGGGGTCATTGGGGTGTGAAAGAAGACTGAGTGTAGGAACATGCATCACCAAACCAGCAGCATAACATTATTGCAGAGACAGTGATTGTCTCTGTACCGATATGTTCCCAGTTCCTTAAACAACATGATTGCTGCAAGAGAATAGGCTGGTGTGATAAAGATCTATAAAAGGTTGAAGACTTGTCTGCAGGGATATGAAGCTCTTTCTGGCAGTCTCATAACAAACTACAGTATGCCCTCTACATTCATTAGGGTTAGGGGCACAGGACCCCTACAAAAGTGGGAAAATACAAATATCAAAAAGTGTGTGTGTGTGCGTGTGTGGGAAGGGAGTTGAGGGTGGAAAGAGCAGGGTCCAAACCAGGTCAGGGAAAGGAGAGGGAAAGAGGCAGTGATGTAGACTCGAGTCAATTGACTTGAACTCAAGTCAGACTTAAGTGACTTCAATGACTTGACTCGGACTTGACTTGGTAAAAATTACAAACTGACTTGACTCGACTTGAGACTTGCATATTTTTAGTGACTGACTTGCTGCCCTTGGTTCAGTAACATAACACATTCCTCCAGAAACCTTACAATTTACTGGTCACATGACAATCTATCTCAAGCCCAAAGTGTGGACACATTTCTCAGTGTGAACAGCAAATGGGCTCGAGGTCTGCTCAGCAGCTTGTCCCTGCTTCATATAGGAGGAGCTTTCTAAAACTTTCTAAAACTTTCCTCAGAGCAGAAGACAAGCTTTGCAAATAGAAAGTAAGAAGGACCCTATTCCCCACTGCAAATGGCAAAATCACAAAAGTGGAAGGATGACTCTACTTAAATTGTTAAAATTGGTTTTATTTGACTCTGTCTAGAAATTCTGGAATACAGGTTGGGATATAAAGTTGGCTCCCAGACTTGAGACTTGACTCAAGACTTGACTTGAAAGTATCTTGCAAGAACGTGAGACTCGACTTGGGACCTGAAGGTAGAGACTTGAGATTTGACTTGAGACTTGGAGTAAAAGACTTAAATACATCACTGGAAAGACAGTGGGTTGGCATGGTGGCCCTATACTTCCTTTCTTTTGCCTCTGTGTGGGGAGCACTGGCAGAGGGTTTGTGGTGCTGAGAAATCAGGCTGTGATCCATCCTTAGCTGGCCAGGCTGTGGCAGGTGAAGGAGGGGCAGGTTCAGGGACACATGTTTAAAGGACTGTGCAACCAGATTAGAGCTGCCAAGAAGAAGGTTCCTGCAGAAAAGAAGTGCTTAAGGTGATGGAAGAGGGGTTGGAGAAACTCTGAAACAATCAAATCTGTGAAAGTTAAACCTGCAGATGAGGAGGGCTGACTGTACCTTCCCAGTGACAGTCACTGGGCTTTACAGACACAGGGAGAAAAAGATTGGCTCTCTA
Source organism: Iguana delicatissima (assembly GCA_948472985.1). Classification (NCBI taxonomy): domain Eukaryota; kingdom Metazoa; phylum Chordata; class Lepidosauria; order Squamata; family Iguanidae; genus Iguana; species Iguana delicatissima. The sequence goes on along the minus strand of CAOKZL010000251.1, from coordinate 1,853,130 downwards.
GCCTTATAGAAACCCATCCATCATAAAACTGAAGTGTTGTCAAGTCATGTCATTCAGTGAATCAACTGTGGCTGCTGTTCTTTTCCTCTCAGTGTAGCTGCATTATGTTGCTAAACATGCTTTGGAATCCAGACAGCTTACTGAGGGAGTGACATGCTGACATGTCTTCAGGATGCACTGTTCACGCACAGCACACAGACTCCTCCGCAAATAGCCCATCCAGGCATTAATAAATTTATTACGGTTGCCAGTTTTAATCAATTTTACCTAAAGACATAGACATCTTACTAGGGATTTTTTAAATGCAGAGGAAAGGGGAAAAAGAGTTCCACTATGCTTTCAAAACTGCTAACTATATCAGCTTTTTCTGTTTTTCATTTTGCCTGTCTTGACTAGATGTTTTAACTTCTCTTAATGCAAGTTAATTGCTAATGGATGTTTTTAGTTGTGAATCATTTCTGAACCTAATTTCTTGTCATGTTTAGCACATTTGGGATCCACAGAAACAGCAACTGTTGATGCGATAAGTAATGAGGCTGCTGAAAAAAGAATCTACAAATAACATGCACTGGCCCTGTGCTCAATAGACTCTTGTACCAAGTAATTCCATTGCTGTGAATGATATGGGCAGTGCACAGATAGTACATTTTGAGAATCTGGAGCACAAGTTCACAATTTCGTTTTGTTTCATGTTGACACAAAATTTAAGCAAGAACAACAAAAATTATAGACACGAAGGTTGATATCAAGATATTTGTCATAATTGTATCCCAGCCATCCCCATTATAACTTGAAGATGTCATATAAAGTTCTCAGTTCTCAAGGCTTGGCTTCTTTTTTTCCAGTCCTCAGGGAAAGGGAGAGGAATCTTAGGTGAGGGTACTAACTTAAAAGTTCTGTGTGCATGTGTATGCACACGCATGTGTGTAGCGCTCATTTGTTAAACTTGATGTTTTTACTTGAATGGCATATTCTGTGCAACTGTGGTTGATGCTTGATGGTGTCACCAAGATATGTCCTTGCAATATCACATTTCTTAGTGTGACCAGTGCATGCTTACCAAGATATCACAAAAGATCTTTCTAGATCTCAGATTTTGGCTCTAAAACCTCAGGGAATGGGAACAGACTTGAACTGGCAACACTAAAGGTTGCTCCATAATTGTTGTTATTGTTGTTGTGTGCCTTCAGGTGTTTCTGACTTATGGCAATCCAAAGGTGAACCTATCACAGGGTTTTCTTGGCAAGAGTGGAGTTGGCTTTGCTTTCCTCTGAGGCTGAGAGAGTGTGACTTGCTCAAAGTCACCCAGGGGGATTACACAGCTGAGTGGAGATTTGAACCCTGGTCTCCAGAGTCACAGGCCATTTCCACACTAGACTGTTATAGTACAATTATTCCAGTTTCAACATGTTGGGGAATCCTGGGGTTTGCAGTTTGGGGAGGGGCATTTAGAATTCTCAGTCAGAGAGCTCTTTGGCCTCAGTAAACTGCAAACCCCAGAATTCCACAGGATGTTGAAAGTGGAATAATAGCACTATAACAGGATAGGGTGGAAATGGCCGTATACCTGTGGCAATAGGCAACTGGATTATTTTGTCTGAAGTACAGTCACCTGCACTTTAGTCAAAAGCATCAGCCACCTGCTGCAGCTGCCTATCGCCAGAGGTTTACTGGCTTTGTTACTTCAGACTTGTGGAGAGGGAGGAGGAGATATGATGCTGCTCTGATGAGCCTCTTGGAGCTGAATCACACACTGTGCTTGCTCCAACTCTGTTCTCCACTTTTGTTTTCCATCTCCAGCTGCCTCATAGGCACCTCATGTTGGTGCCAGTCTCTACTGAGAGTGCTGTGCTGTACTGTATAAAAAGAAGCTGACTTTGGGCCTTTCCATACTATTGCACTATGATTCCACTTTAACTGCCACCATTCTGTTCTATGGAATTATGGGATTTGCAGTTAGGGAGGGATATTTAGAATTCCCAGCCAGAGAGCTCCAGCACCTCCCAAAACTACGAACCCCGGGATTCTATAGGTGGCAGCCATGGTAGTTAAAGTGGAATTATAGTGCAATAGTTGTGTCGTGTGGAAAGGCCATTTGTCTTATTTCATTTTACACACTACTGCCATCAAGACTGCTGAGGGGAGAGTGGCCAGCAAGGCAAAGAGAGATATTTTGACCATTCCAGATTACTGTAGCTACTTTTCTTGCCATTATGTTGCCTGGTACCTAACTGCAAGCTGTCCTGGATGTCGGTTTGGAGTTATTAAGTAAGACATCATGTTTCTTGATGATATTGACTACACAGTTACCTAATTGGGAGTGGGGAGCAGTCTGGGATTATTGTATAGGAGAAGACAAAGAAAATGTCATCACAGGGCCTTCACAGCTATAGCACTCCAGTTGTGGAATGTCCTTCCCTTGAAGGCCTGCTTGGTGCTGATGCTAGGTTCATTCCAGTAGCAAATGAAAACTTCTTATTTTTTCTCATCCAGATGTTTCATCTTTTTAAAATTGTCAAATGGTTTAATGTTTTTAGAATGTTAGGATTGTTTTTAGTCTTTTGAATTATAAATTGTTCAAATAGATTTTATTGTGAGGCACCCAGAGAGCTTATGATATGTGATAGAATAGAAATATTTTGATCATTATTTGAATCAATTAAATATATAAATCAAATAGCTCATGTGAAGCCTGGCAGGATTTCAGCATCCCTGCTGTACATCTACCCTTTCATTTCATTTTTCTCCATGTTCTTTCCATCTTGCTCTTGGATTCTTTGCATGTAGCAGTTGTCCCTGGCATCTTTGCCTTCCAGACCTTTTGTTTGTGTACAGGCTAAGCCTTCAGTTTAATATATACTTGTCTGGGAGTAAGTTCCACTGAATGGATAGAATTATGCCTTAAGTTGACAATTCTATACACATTTGCCTGAGAAAAAGCCCAGTGAACTGTAATGGGATGTGTGGGTAGCTCTACTTTATTCACCTACAAAGACTTGTCTGGAAGAGTGTGTTGCCTTTTGACTGTTTCATTGCTCATCCATTTCTGACTGCTACAATCACTGACAGCAAGGAAGGGTAGCTTCCAGCATCAAGATATGGAGGGACTACAGCTCCCACCGCCTTGGCCAGCATAGACAAGAGTAACAGACAATGAGCATTGTGCTCTAATAATATTTGGAGGGCTGAAAGTTGCCTCTTTCTAAAGCCTGAAAGATTTGTACCAAAAAGCCCTGAAATACCACTGCTGCTGTTGCTGCCGCCGCCTGCTGCTACTATTATCACATTGTCATTTTGTTTAGACAAAGCATTGCAGCCCACATAAGTTAAACAGCTGGGCTGAAAGCCAACATGGGCTGGTGTGTGTGTGTGTGCTGAGAAATGCTGTTATTGCATACATACGTAGATTTACTCACAACTGGAAATGCAACTGACCCAGTTTTCTTCTTTGTTACAGATGGAAAACCTTAAGTTTTTTGAAATTAGATCATCTAAAACAGAGCATAGGTTAATAAAGAGATGCATGTTTTATATTTAAACTTCTCCTTTTTTTACAAAGTTCTACATTGGATTTCATGTACACTGAGCCTTCTGAAATTAATGCAGAATAGGGGGGTGGAAGCAGGCCAAAACTCTACTATAAAAAGCAGTTCTTTGACATTAGTTGGGAGATGGTGAGGGAAGCAATCTATACACATAAAATTAAATTTCTGTCTGTTAGTGAAAACAACTGGAGAGATTTTGCACAAATTTGGAGGATCTGTTTGAGATGATTTGACATAAAATATAGTCTATGTGGTACATATAAAAGTCATTATTTGGGAGCCCTAGAGGGCACCCAAATTATTTTTTTCATTGACTTTTTCATTAGATTTAAAAGGTTATATTTGGGACGGGTTGACTTAAAATGTACGTTATGTGGTATACAGAAAATTCACTTTGGGGCACTCAAATTATTATTATTTTTTCCTTCACACAGAGTAGCATAGAACCTCATTTGAAATATACTTATGAGTCAAGTTTAAAAAACACCTTTTTTTGAAATTCTGCTATAACTATTCAAATAAAAAAAAGTTTTCTGTTTGCTTGTCTCTTTGTTACTGCATCGCATGTAAATAGATGGATTTTTTTTACCAAATTTGAGGGGTTGTTCAAGATGGTTTGAATTAACGTATAAGCTATGTAGCATATGTAAAAATCACATTTTTTTCATTCATATAAATAAGTGTGCTTCATGGTCAGTCAGGAGAGACTTGTTCGCTAAAGGGCAGCTGCCACTGATGTGGGGAACATTTGTTAACGTACATCAAAAGGCCCTGTGATATATTTGAAAGGGAAATTGCCTCCCCTACAGATATCCGGCAGACTTTCCACACTACACAGTTACAATGCTGTGTTTTCACCTTAACTGTCATAGCAACATCCTGTGGAATCATGGGTTTTCCATTTTCGGGAGGGGTATTTAGAATTCTCAGTCACAGAGGTCTATTACCTCACCAAACTACAAAGCCCAAGATTCCACATGATGTGATCAGAGCAGAATCATAGTGCTATAATTGTGTGGTGTGAAACGACCTCAGGAGAGGCAATTCACACTTCCTTGTCAAAATAAAGATGCTTTCAAGTGAGCCTGAAGCCACCAAAAAGCTTTAGAGGCTACATGCAGACCTAGGGCCACATTGACTTTGCTACCCCTGCTTTATTGCCCTATTGTGTCCTCCATATTATTTGTACTACCTCTTATTTCTAAGGCCTTATTTCTATTTCTCTGGCTGAGAATTCTAAAGGCCCCTCCCTAGACTGCAAACCCCAGGATTCCATAGAATGTTGAAAGTGGAATAATAGCACTATAACACTCACATGTGGAAATGGCCTAAGTGATTGTCTTCATATGATGCCCACTCTGTTAAGTTTGCAGACTGATTTACCTTTGTACCCATTCTGAAACTGTCTTCAATTCTTTGTTATATTTCAATCCCATCCTTTCAAGGTGCCAAGGAAGGCAACATCTTGTAGTGCAGTCAATCACATTTTTTTTGTATCTATGCAACAAACCTTTGGGACAAATTAGGTTGAGAAAGCAAGACATGTCCCGTGTCATTCAATGAGTTTTATGTGTCAGTGGAGTTCTAAGCTTTGGTTTCCCAAGTCAACTCTCGCTGATTTGGTGGTTGTAAAAGCCTTCAATCAATCACTGTTAACAGTAACTTCTGTATTTGTTCAGATTAGGGCATTCACTTTTTAAAATAAACAGGAACAACTTATTTACTTATTTAAGGCATTTGCATGTCATTCTTCACATCTTACCATAATTGGCAGATTAATGCTATGAATTTTGCAAAAATAATTTATTGATTGCATTTGTGTGCCTTTGCCTGTGAATAAACTGCAAAGGCAAAAAGATACACTTGTTTTCAAACACACACAAAACAGTGAATTCTCAGAATTCTTTTGGATGTGGGAAAGGAGAATAATACCTCTTCAAAGATAACCCTTGCCAACTGCAGTTTTGGGAAGTACTTGTATTCAAAGTAGTACACCTTTCTGAGTCAGTCAGATTTGATTAATTGAACCATTAAACACTATAGACCAAAGTAAGGTTAGTGCCTTCCTTTGCAAAATATTCAAGTCATTTTTCAAACTCAATCACATGGGAAAAGCATGTTCACAATTATCAAGCCTACCGATCCAACCATCAACATTACTCTTCAACATTTTTCCACAGAAAGCTCACTCTGTCTTTACTGCATAATCATAACTCATTTCCTCTGAAGAGCAGTCAGTGTGTCTAAAAATAGTTGTGCTGTGAAACATGAAGATTGCTGCATTTCACAGATCAACAAACATCTTATCATTCATTTTTAGGAACAGACAAAAATTATAATATTTTCAAAATAATAACCCCAGAAACTGGAATGTGCAGAAATCATCAGTTAGAGCCATGACTTTTTTTCCCTTCTTCCACTGACATATATTAGTCAGCATAATAAGTCTTTGTCAATTAGATTTTGGACAGGTTTAAAAAAAATTAAATGGATTACTCTTTTTAAAGGAAAGCTCTGAAAGCAGGCCATACTCAGTTGTGTGACTGTCAACAGAAACCAGGTTTGATATTGTTATTTTTAAAACGTGCATAATGCAATCTGCTTTCCCATGTTTTTTTGTGCAGTTAAAAATACTCTGAGAATGATTATGCCACAAAACAATACATTATTTATCTGCCATTCCATTAAACAAGAGGCAATGGGTGAATCCAAGCGTAGGAACAAATCATTGACTTTAGGAAATCAGCCGCAGCAAACCTTGGGATCCCACAGTCCTCCTCTCTTTCTCTTCACTTCTGACAATAAGGGGAGAGAATTAGAAGCTTCTGCTTCTGAGACAGTACCTTCTTCAAATGTTTCCCTCACACACTGGGCCAAAACTTAAAGGAGAGTGAGTGTTATAATTCATCCTCTGGAGTTGGAGGATTGAGAGTTGGAATGTCAGGAATTTACACCTCCTGTCCTCAGCAGTCTCTCTGAGTCAGAAGTGACAGGGGCCAAGGCAAGTGGGGGGGGTACTTCCCAGCAGGTGCTTGAGGGGATGGTGTAGCTATTCTTTGAGTGTAGGAGAGATAAAGAGAAATTCTGTCAGTCTCAGAGACTCTTAAGTAGGAGGTGGCTATAATTATCCCAGCAGTTTGCTGAAGGCTTTGTGGCTTGCAACCATCCATCTTGGTGACTACCAGTCCTTTTTGTCTGGTCCTTGGACTGGCTACTATTTACAACTCTGTTTGACCCCTTGTTGGCTTTATTTAGACTACAAACTTGCTGTGCAACTTCTGGACTGGCTGATGACCATGCTCTCACTTCTCTCTTTATCCTGCTGGATAGCCAGTGACTGACCTGGACTAGCTTAACTAACTTATAGGTCATTCCAACCACCTGTTTCCTGGGACACTTCCTGACTGGAGCACAGGACAGTGAGGCTGTGCCAACTAACTACTTACCTGCTGTCAATCACAGTTACACACCCCATCCCCTGGTGTTCATGCATACAACCTATACACTTGCAGGGAGGGGCTGCATGACCCTCCTTCTCTCTCATGCATTGGTCTAACAGAGGGAAATATCTGATGATGGCTGTAGTTTCCCCTCCAGCTAGGGTCCCAAATAGTAATTAAGCTATGGATTGTAATTCTAATTCAGCAGCAAATTTGATTTTGCATACAGACAACACAGCATTCCATATTTGCTCTCAAAGGAGAAATAGAATTTTCTGATCTTCATCTTTCATGCAGGAAGCATGAGAGAAGAAGAATGAGGAATGTGTAAGCCTGAAGCTTGATGCCCTTTGATTTACGACAACAAATCATGGTTCGTTGTTACTTCTCAGCTGAGATAGTGCTTTAGAAGATCATTAAGGCAAGATTTATAAACAGCTGAAGACTAACCATTTCCACACTACACTGTTATAGTGCTATTATTCCACTTTCAACATCCTATGGAATCCTGGGGTTTGCAGTTTATGGAGGGGCCTTTAGAATTCTCAGCCAGAGAGCTCTCTTTGGCCTCAGTAACCTAAAAACCCCAGAATTCCACAGGATGTTGAAAGTGGAATAACTGCACTATAACAGTGCAGTGCGGCAGTGGCCTAAGTTTGCAATCCTATACTCACCTAGGGGTAAGTCACATTGAACTGAATGGGGCCTGTTTCTGAGTAGACATGGAGAATTAAGCTGTAAAGCTGAACAAAACAGATTAGAGTTTCCCTGTATTTAAGAAAGAAAATTATACACAAAAGGAAAGAAAAACAAAACATTTAGTAGAAAGAGATTTCAGTTAAAACTATATATATATATATCTTGTCGTAAAACTTTGGAGTTTCTGAAGATGGCTTAGGTTTCTTTTTCTTCTCGAAGACCAGTGAAAACACCTGACTTTTCTTTGTTTATTTTTTCTTACAAAAATTCCAGCACATTTTTTTTTCTTGGGGCCTCTAATAGAAATCAAAGTTGATCCACGCCAAAGAAAACTTCTGCATACCAGTCTTCTTATACAGCAGTCTAGATGACTTCAGTTTTCCTGAGTTCATGAATTTTCTCCCATATTTTTTCCAGCAGCTCTTGGATGGTAGCATTCACCTTCTGCATCACATTCAGCAAAAGGGGCCAGAAGAGCAGAGGGTTCTATGATTTAAACTGGGACACTGAATCCACAGGTCAAAGAAATACAATATCTATTGATGTTTCTGTTTCTTAGTCACCTCCATTTTCCTACCCTTTACAAAGTCACTAAAGTTGTTCATAGCAATCCATGGAGCTGGATGGACCATTAGATCCAGACCCCTGCTGAATGCAGGGTTCTCAGTGCAAGATTGTTTCACTATTCAGTTTCAGTAACTTACAGAGATATTGCAGACAAAAAGAAGAAATGCATATTGGAAAGAAGAGGATGAAAAGAACTTTGACTGAAGGACTTTCTCCTACACTCAATTCACGTGCTAGCATGAACTGATGGTATTGTATGCAATCGACTTAGTCATATATAAATCAATGGGACTAGGTTATTTTAAAATGCAACAGGCCTGAAAGTGCTTTCTGGCTTAAATGATAAGCCATTCTTCACTTCCGCTCACTAGCCATTCATTTACATTGAGCAAGATGGATTAAAATACTCACATCACAGTTAAATAAGTTACTCCAATTTACCCTTTGCAATCTTTTATGTTGCTTTCTGTTGTAATAGTATTTACTTGAAATGGACTCAAGCTTCTCAGCAACTGCACTGTGCTGGCATTAAAAACTGTTATTACAGGTAGTTATGATATATATCTAGGCCTAGGTGGCATTCTGTACAATACCAGAGACACACCTGCAGAATTACATATTGAAGCTTTTAAACCAAAAAGACCTCTATAGCTGCTTACCACAGCTTGGAAAAATCACTTTTGGAGAATACAATTCCCAGAATCTGCCAGGCACCATGACCACTTTTTCAACCTCAGTTGCTTCCACCAAATAAAATAGTATAGCCCCTCCCTATAGGCTTTTAACCTGAATGACGTGACACAAAAGGAAAAAGGGGTGAGAAGGGAGGAATACAACAAGCAAACAAAGACACCAATACTTAGCAATTATGAACAGCTGGAACAGAAACAGTTCAGAGTTTCAGGATAATTGATGGAAAGGCCCTGCCTTCCATCTCCCTCTGTCTGCTGCTGAGTGACAGATGAAGTAGAAACAAATAGCCACCATGGTATAAGGAGGAAGATGGGATACAAATTAAATAAGTGAACAGACAGTATCTTGGAGGAGAAAAATTGCAGTACATTCTTTTTTGTGCTGGTAGGACTTTATATTCCTCCCCCAGTTTGACATGTTACTGTGGGTCTTTCCACACTACACTGTTATATCGCTATTATTCCACTTTCAACATCCTATGGAATCCTGGGGTGTGCAGTTTAGGGAGGGGCTTTAGAATTATCAGAGACAGAGCTCTTTCACCTCAATAAACTACAAAGCCCAGCATTTTACAGGATGTTGAAAGTGGAATAATAGCACCATAACAGTGTAGTGTGGAAAGGCCCTGTATTTTCAAAAATTCAGGTCACTTCATTCCTCTTCATTTGTATGCTAATAGCACATCCTTTTTCCACTGTATAATTACAAAGTAATATATTTCCAGAGCCTCATATATTGAATTTAAGTTAAATGGATGTAAAGGTGGGTCAAAAAGAAATCAAGCAAAAATCAAAACCCCAGCAAAATATACATGTTATACATCCTCATACACTATTCTGTATTTCTGCTAACATAAACCTTGTCATATCTGTTAGGCATTGACTAGTTTGTTTGTTAATACTTATTTCTATGTGTTTTGCTGCCTAATCCAAGGGTCGATGAAGTGGCCTAGAGCAGAATAAGCGAACATCAAGAAATCACAGTAAAAGATGACAGCAAGCCAGCACAGCAGCAATCAGACAGAATCAAAAATCCCCCAAAAGGCCTAGAGATACAAAAACATTATTAAAAAAAAAACATGGAAAGAGTTCAGATATAATCCTGACAAATCTAGCTGGGAAGAAGTCCTGTTTTCAATGGAACACAATCTTCTTGGTGACTGACAGTAGTGGGACCTGAAACCACATTGTCTTTTAATTATCTTAATTCATTGGAAGTTGTGTACAGGGGAGAAGGTACTGCCTGCTGTTCTGTAGATTAAGACTTTTAAAGGATGAAACCCAGCAGATTTTCAAAGAGCCAAAACACTGGAAGCAGTGGGGAGTATAAATCAGCAAGATTTCATTTATTTCATTTATTTCTCTGAAAACATCTCAATTTGTATTCTGATGTGTGCATCCTCTGAGATCTGCAGGCCAGCTTTAGAATAATCAGTGGCAGATGGTGGCCTTGATGTCAAGGGGGACAGTGAATCTACTTCAGGGTTTCATCCAAACTTTAAAGGAGCTATCCAAGGTGCTGAACCAATTCTAAAGACAGGGTACCACATACCATGTTACTCCTTTAAAGTCAGATGAAAACCTAAAAAGACTTATCACCCCATTGACACCACAAGCCACGCCTGGCACAAACATTGAAAAGTTAAAGAGAACATCAAGAGAGCAGTAAAATATAAGCATAAAGGAAAATAAATCCACAGTCAAATTTAAATTGGGAAATGACTGTCAATAAGTAATTATCTTACATACCCCTCCAAAAGCTGTAGTGAGAATTACAAAATGTTAAATAGAATCCATTTGTTCCACATTTCAGTCTACTTTGGGATCAAGGTTTCCAGTAGTGAATATTGCAGAAATGCTGGCAGCAGAGAAGGCTATGCTCACTGCCATCACATCTCTGAAACAAGGCTTCAAATTGGGGCTCAGGAGAAAAAAATATTTTCACTACAACCCAGAATCTAGCGGCCAACATGAGCACTACATAATTCTCATAGTGGTAGTCCAAATAAATTTCAAATGTTTCCAAGTGCTGCTCCAAATATGGTATAAACCCATTAAGTTGTGTTTGGTTTTTGTACAGCATGAATTTCACAGACAACAATCATTAGCTTTGTCAGATGCCTGAAGTCTGATGAAAATATGAGGACTTGGAATGCATAACTGGGCTCAGATACAGAGATAAATCAGGTTAGCCAGATGAGAGACAGATCCTTGTGTCCTGGAATTCTGATAATATAGTAGCAATAAACCTTAAATTATGGGGGGAATAATAAGGAAACCCTTAGTGAAATGCACAGGTCCCAACACTTTTCCTCTATTTGTTAATGTTCATAGAATCACAGAATCATAGAACTGAAAGAGACCACAAGGACCATTGAATCCAACCCCTTGCCATGCAGGAATACATACTCAAAGCATTCCTGACAGATGGCCATCCAGTGTCTGTTTAAAAATCTCCAAAGAGGAGACACCACCACACTCTGAGGCAGCATATTCCATTGTTGAACTGGTGTTATTGTCGGGAAGTTCTTTCTTATGTTTAGATGGAACCTCTTTCCTGTATTTGAAGCTATTGCTCCGTGTCCTACTCTCTAAAGCAGCAGAAAACAAGCTTGCTCCATATGGCATGCCTTCAAATATTTATACATGGCTATCATGTCACCTTATAACTTTCTCTTCTCTAGGCTAAACAAAACCAATTCCTAAGCTGCTCTTCATAAGGCATGGTTTCCAGGCTTTTATGATTTTGGTCACCCTCCTCTGGACATGTTGCAGCTTGTTAATATCTTGTTGAGTAGATCTGCCTCTGTCTCCTGTTAGTATATTTTGCCATCTTCTCTGCATAGAGGCCCTATCATTTCCCTCTTCTTCCTTTTGCTGAAGACGTAATGGGGATGGGGGGAAATGCTTTTTTTAATCATTTTTAACCTCTCTAGAAAGCCTGAGCTTGTTCTGTGCTTTAACATTTCTGACTTTCTTCCTATACATGCCAACTATTCCTTTTCAGTGATTTCTCCCTTTTTCCATTTCTTGTACATGTTCTTGTACATGTTCCTCCAGTTGAAAGTTCTTTAGACTTCCATTCCAGAGTCTGTAGACACCTCTCGTTTTATCTCCACATTGAAATTGTTTGAAATTGTGTGTTCAATATCTCATTTTAAGAAATTCCCATTCATCTTGAACTCCCTTCTCTTTTAGTGTTCCTGAGCACGGGGTCACACCCAGAATTTCCCTAAGTTTACTGAGATCAGCTTTCTTAAAGTCTAGAATGTATGTCTGATTGCATTTGTTTCCCTCTTTCCACTATATAACAAACTCCAAGAGAACATGGGAACTTCTGTTTCTAGCTATACATACTTGGTGAAATCACACATTTTTCCACCTTTCCATTTATCTCAGCATGCAGTGAATGGTTATTACAGTCAGTGAAATCTACGCTATCTACTATATAAAAGTCAAAGTTTGTCTGTGAGTTTGTCTGTTTGTCTGTGTCAGGCAGGTGAAGACCTCATATAATTGGCTATGTGAGGCGAGAAGACTTCATATGATTGGCTGGCTGTGAAGATTCTATGGAATCCTGGGGTTGGCAGTTCAGAGAAGGGCTGTAGAATTCTCAGCCAGAGAGCTCAAACAGGTTGCTATGAGGATGAGGCCTAGCAGCAAGGAGGAGGAAGGCAGTGTATTCCTCTTAGGAACCCAACCTCTGCATGTTAATAACTCTGAATACAGAGTGGATTGGGGAATATGGGGAAAAGTTATGGGTACTAGACAGGACAGTTTGGGGAATTAAAAACACAGGACTTCAAATCTGTATATTTCAACCGCATCTAATTCCTAAGGTAAGATAATTGCTAAGCTATTTCTAACAAGTGTTACCTATCTACTATATAAAAGTCAATGTTTGTCTGCATGTTTGTCTGTGTCACACAGGCAAAGGCCTCATACGATTGGCTGTGTGAGGTGAGAAGACCTCATATGATTTAGAATTCTCAGCCAGAGAGCTCTTGGACCTCAGGCTGTTTGTTAGGGAGATGAGGCCTACCATCAATAAGGATGCCCCAAAACATTTGGGAGGCATATGTGAGAAAAATTAAAGTGACATATGCAACATAGTTACAAGGTCTTCTCGCCTCACACAGTCAATTGTATGGGTTCCATATGTGAGAAATCTTAAAGTTAAAATTTAAAACAAAAAACATTTCCAGAAAAATGTAAAGCCATTGCACAAATTCCATTCAACAGAAAGCAAAGCAAAGCAAAGCAAAGCAAAGCAAAGCAAAGCAAAGCAAAGCAAAGCAAAGCAAAGCAAAGCAAAGCAAATAAAATAAAATAAAATATAAAAAACCCACACACGCACACACACAAAAAGCCAGTACCTCAATGTCACCAGACAACACAGATTAGATTAAGGACTGTGGGGCAAAGTTACAGGTACTGGAATAGGCCAGTTGCTATGGAGACGATGCCTAGCGGCAAGGAGGAGGACAGTGTATTCCTGCAGGAATCCAACCTCTGTATGTTAACAACTACAAATACAGATTGGATTGGCGAATATGGGGATAAATTATAGGTACTGGAATAGGCATTGGGAAATATGGAGCAAAGGTACAGGAAATGGAGAAGACAGTTTGGTGAGTTCTTAAGAGGAAGATAAAATCCCAGACAATGCCAGGTAAATATGTTAGTGAGAAAATAAAATCCCAGGCTACACCAGGTATATACACTAGTATTGTATGATCTGCCACCAATGGTACTACTTTACCACAATGGTGGAATTGTGTGCTCCTGTGAGATAAGAGGCTATGTTGACAACAGTAGCACTTCTGGCAGGATCTCCCATGTAAGACAGGCTTTTGCTGAGGAGGCAAACTAAATGTGTCAAACAGCTACTAGACTGAAGTATTAGCAGGGGGTAACGCTGGTGGAAGATCTCTCACAGACAACAGCAGTGGCATCATAGCTAACACTTGTTAGTACTGTACAGAAGGAGGATGGTAAACTCCTTTTGAATGTCTTTTACTATGGAAACCCTATGATGAGACAATCCAATGATGACACTCTGAGGTCAGATGGCACTCAGTTAGCTACTGGGGAAGAGTAGAGACATTTATGAGCAGCACTGTGGCAAACAATGCAACTGGACTCAAGATGTTCAGCTGCTGAGGTACTCAGAGTTACAAAGAAAGTTTGAAGATGCATAACATATCTTATAGGAACATGGAATGTGAGAAGCATGAATAAGAGCCAACTAGGCATAGTAAAACAAGAAATGCAACATATAAATACTACAATACTTGGGGTGAGTGAGCTAAAGTGGACAGGAGTGGTACATTTTGAGTCAGATAATTATACAGCGTTTTATTCAGGTAATGAAAATCTAAGAAGAAATAAGGTGGCATTCATAGTGAGGAGAGATGAAACAAAAGCAATCAAAGGATATAAAATAAAGCCTGACCAAATAATATCAGTTACACTTAAAGGAAATCCATCTGTATAACCATAATCCAAGTTTATGCACCAACTACAGAGGCAGAAGAAGAAGAGATTAAAAGATTCTATATTAGAATCCAGAAGGAAATTGATCACACCCCAAAATTTTTGTGTGGGGTCAACGATTTGTTTATTACACACATATTCTTCAAACAACCCAAGGGATGACTTTATACATAGACATCACCTGGTGGCCAATATAGAAATCAAATAAACTGCATGAATGGAAGCAGAAGATGGAAAAACTCCATTCTCTCTGCAAAAACAAGACCAGGAGAAGATTGTGACACAGACCATGAACTGCTAATACCAAAAATTAGAGTAAAGCTAAAGAAAAACACTAAACCAACCATCATGCTGAAATACATCATGAAGAACATCCCTGTAGAATTTAAAGATAATGTAAAAAATAGATCTGCATTATTAAGCCTAATTGACTGGGAACCAGAAGCACTCTGAACTGAAGCCAGAGTTATTGTCAGAGAGGCATGTAAAAAGACACTATCTGAAGCCAAAAAGAAAGAGAAGCCTCAACAGATGACATGAAACTATTCAAGCATTTATGTGCAGATTAAAGAAAAGAAAATTATAACAGAAATAGGGTCAGAACTCTCAGTACAATTGTTGAAAGACTTGTGTGCAGGGACAAGGAGAACTACTATAATAACCAAAACAGAAAAATAGAAGATGGACACAAAAGAGGAAGAACAAAAGACCTCTTCCATGAGATCCAAGAAATCAAATGGAAGTTTAAATCAAAAGTAGAGATCCCATGCAACCAACAGAAGAGCACATTAAATGACCAAGATGAACCTACAGTTTAGAAAGTGAAATGGAAGCTGCATTCAGGGCACTTGGGAGAAATAAATCACCAGGAAGAGATGGCATGCTAATAGAACTGCTTCAAGCTACAGAGACAGACTCTAGTTCTAACTAAAATCTGTAAACAATATGGATAACCAACAATGGCCCACAGATTATAGATGCACAATAGACATTCCAGTCCCCAAGAAACAGGACTAGGGATTGCAGTAACCACAGGACCATTGCACTACTTTCCCATATAAACAAAATTATGCTCAAAATTCTGCAGCAAAGACTTCTACCTTATATTGAATGAGAAATGGCAGCTGTCCAAGCTGGGTTCAGGAAAGGAACAGACAATAGTGATCATATTGCAAATGTACTTCGGATAACAGACTATACCAAAGAATTTCAGAGGAAAATCAGCTTGTGCTTTATAGATTATAGCAAAGCCTCTGATTTTGTAGCTCATGGAAAATTTTGGATCACTCTTAAAGAAATGGGTGTGCCATGACCTCTGATTGTTCTGATGCAAAACTGGTACTCAGGACAAGAGGCTACTGTAAGGACAGAATATGGAGAAACGGAGTAGTTTGCAATTGTCAAAGGGGTCAGGGAAGGCTGTATTTTGTCACTCTATTTGTTTAACTTGAGTGAGAAACACATCAGAACATAAAGCAAGATTAGACTCTGAGAAATGAGCCATAAAAATAGGAGGAAGGAACACCAACAATTTAAGATATACAGATGATACTATACTACTGACATAAAAGAGCAAAAAGCTGGAACAATTGAAGAAAGTCAAGGAAGAAAGCATAAAGGTAGACTAACAGCTGAACATTAAGAAAACAGAAACAATGGCCATATATGATTTACATAACTTTAAAGCAGATGAGGAAGACATTGAAATAGTTCAAGATTTTCCATGCCTTGGTTCAGTCATTAATCAGAATAGAGACTGCAGTGAAGAAATCAGAAGACTAGAGCTTGGAAGGGCAACTATGGAGGAACTAGAAAAGATCCTAAAGTGTAAAGTTGTATCATTGAATCCTAAAATTGGGACTGCCCATGCTCATTGCCCATGTCCAGTTTCTATGTCTGTGAAAGCTAAACAGTGAAGAGAAATGACAGGAAGAAAATCAATTCATCTGAAATATGGTAATGGAGAAGAGTTTTATGGATACTGTAGACTTGTAGAAAGACAAATAAATGGTTCCTAGAACAATTCAAACCAGAACTCTTCCTGGAAGCCAAAATGACTACATGGAGACTGCTGTACTTTAGACATATCATGAGAAGACCTGACTCACTAGAAAAGACAGCAATGCTTGCCAAGGTAAAAAGCAGCAAGAAAAGAGAAAACCTGCATTACAGATGGAAAAATGGAATACACAAATATAGGATGAGGAACACATGGCTGAATAACTGTACGTGTGAAAGGGACCTAGGAGTCTTGATAGATCACATGAATCAGCAGTTTGATGGGGCAGCCAAGAAAGCCAACATGATTCTTGGTTGCATCAACAGGAGTATGGTGTCTAGATCGAGGGAGGTAATGGTACTACTCTGTTCTGCATTGGTTAGACCTCATTTGGAATACTGTGTCCAGTTCTCGGCACCTCACTTCAAGAAGGATATCGACAAGCTGGAGCATGTCCAGAGGAAGGAGACCAAAATGGTGAAGGGTCTGGAAGCCATGGCCAATGAGGAGCGGCTTAGGGAGCTGGGTATGTTTAGTCTGCAGAAGAGAAGGCTAAGAGGGGACATGATAGCCATGTTTAAATATCTGAAGGGATGTCATGTCAAGGAGGGAGTGGGCTTGTTTTTGCTGCTCCAGAAACTAGGACAAGGAGCAATGGATTCAAGCTGCAGGAAAGGAGATTCCACCTGAACCTCAGGAAGAACTTCCTGATGGTCAGAGCTCTCCTGCAGTGGAATATGCGGCCTTGAAGTGTGGTGGAGTCTCCTTCTTTGGAGGTTTTTAAGCAGATGCTGGATGGCCATCTGTTGGGAGTGCTTTGCTGTGTGTTCCTGCACGGCAGGGGGTTGGAATGGATGGCCACTGTGGTCTCTTCCAACTCTATAATTCTATGATTCTATGGGTAGAGTCAATCAAGGAAGCCACAGCCCTGAGTCTACAAGACCTGATCAGAGCTACTGAGGGCAGGATGACTTGGAGATCTATTTATAAGGCTGCCATAAGTCAAAGTTGACTTGATGGCTGTTAACAATGACAACCACAACTGTACAACCTTCAGACAAATCTGATCTCTTGCCCGTTAAGCAAATGACCATTCCAAATTCACTTTATTGGTGGGAGAGATGGTGGGAAAGAGTATAATATATCAATTTCTTCCACAAGGTGATTGTACTGTCTCCAGTCAGTGGAAGAAAAGTGGTCATGTGAATTTCATACATACTACTAAATAAAGTCTATTGACATTTGAACAATGAATCATACTTATAGCTTAATATAGAGGATCACATTTTACAGCAATTCACCACAAAGCTATCAGGCCAAACAGTACCTCAAATATATTGTTACTATATCATGGATTTGAAGCTGGATCAATAGGATTATGACTTTTTATGTCCAAGAGCTGTTATGTTAGATCAATGGCTTAAACAACATAGTTGAATGACAGCTTAAGAGAAGAAAAATCCAATATCCATGGAACAGTCTTAAGGGAAATTTCCCTCTTCAGATAATAACCGTACATGCACAGTTGGTACACCAATATTTTTTCCTGTGTACCTTGTACTTAGATATAGAATTAATGAAACTGAATTAAAATGATGGACAGGTTATTATATTCATTGCTAATATCCAGTAGCTATTCCCTTCTGTTATGCCTTTTCATTTTAGTGTAGTAAATTGTCTAGGCAATTAATACATGGTTATGCTTTGTCTAATCCTATTCAGCTTCAGTGTGAGTGGTAAAAGAATAAAAGATGTTCTCTACACTGCAAATAAACTAGTAAGTAAGAAAACAGACTGCATATTAATTGGTCTATAGAAGAACTAGCCACTGTGTGGCTGCTAGTAGGGATGGACAGCTCTTTTGAGTCCATTTCCGTGAACTTCCTCTGCCTCTAAGTCCATTGCATGCCGCTTGCATCTGGATTTTTCTTTTTTACAGAAAAAAAGTATGCACTTCTGCACAAATGGATACATAGATTGATACATTATTGGATGTGCTCCCCTACTGACTAAAGCATGTTTGTTTGCATAATAGAAATCCACAGAGCATCTTTGCACATTTTTCAGTTGTGTGCAAGTTAACAAACTGATTTTTCTTTCTTTCACAAAGCACCATGAAAACTCAGAAATGTGTGGATTTCTGACCACAAATCATGTCCAGCTCATGTAAATTCATTTTCAAAACCTGACAAAGTCAATTTATCACGTCTCAGCTGCAGGTACAAACAGATTGCTTTGACAGAGTTTTCAGCCAAGTCAGCTTTGCTGATCTTGTGAGAACATAGTATTCATTTATAATGTGTGCATGAATGACATTTTGGAAAGACTGGATCCAGTGGTTAGCTTGGTATTGATGCATGTACAAAAATGGGTATAAAATGAGCGGAATGCCTGAGTCTTTCATCATGCTGTCAGAGTTAGAAACAAGCTTGGCCTGTGGATTCTGAAGACCTGTTCAGGAGATCCCCAAAATCCAAAGTTATATCTGCCAAAGTTATATCTGACCTTCATGAATCACTGAAGACCAACATTTTGGATGCTTCTCATCTGGTGTTTTTGTCCTAGCATGACCACCAGGCATGTAGTGACCCATTAAAATCTACTTGAAATGGCTGTGCATTGAACCCATACACTCAGAGTCCAGTCATGAACCAGTACCACATGATTGTGCTTTTGGCTTATCAGTACTTGCCTGTTATCTAACAATCACAAAATGCTCAGAGAATATACACAGTTGTGTGTTATCTGTCTGAAAGACAAAGTAGAAAGTCCAGCATACACAGGCCATGTGAGTGATCTGGAAGAGACAGTTCTATATTTGCAATAGAATCCCATTCATCTTGTATATATATATAATAGCCTATTTTTGCAGTAAGTTTGAGAATAACAGGAAGCCGTTCTTACCCCATGACCTGTGTTTGCTGAGGCTCGTGGTTTCTCTTGCTAAATGATTACCTTTGCTAAGCTAAGCTAAATAATATTTCATGAACCGTTTTACCTGGGCTTTCAGCAGAATCAGCTTGTCTCTTCCCTCACAGCAGGGCTATAGATGAATTTTTTATTGAGATTTTATCTAAGCAATGATGATTATTTTGGCCTTGGGGTGTTTGGGGGCAGTCTTCTTTAGCTCTTAACTCAGATTTGCTTCTTCTGCTCTGATTTCCTGGCAATATTCCTTCAGGATATAGAGACATAGCCCAAATTTTCCAAGCTCTGCTAAGGTTAGGATAGGCTCTGTAACTTTATCTCTGAATCCAAAGAGGCAGGGGTTTGTCTTAAATTTGATTTAACACAGCAGTAAGCAACATCTAAGGGCCTGGGAGCCATTTTGTCCTCCTCTCCAAGTCTGAAGGGTTGTACTCTTCCTTCTAACAGCTTCATTTTCTTTCATGCTGATTTTCATTCTAAAATGGAAAAAAAAAAATGCTTCCCAGAAGACTCTATGGGTGAAATGGTTTATTTAAAGAATGTGTTCCCAAGTCTACTCTGACATTTTGTTTTTAAAGGACCTTTATAGGCTAAAGGAGACCAAGGAGGCAAAATTATCTTTCCATAGCTTCTGTAGAGATGATAAACCATTTTGGTATCATTTTGTTGGTGGGGGCAGTATGACCAGAGGAAGTGCAAGGAACTGTGATCCTGAATGTGAGCTTTAGGAAGTGCTTCTTAGAGTTGACTTGCCACTCTCTGCTTATCCCAGACTAAGAGCAGCTGAAGCCAACTTCAAACTGTGGTTTATTTTCCTTACTTGTTTCTCTAGATCAGTGGTTCTCAACCTGTGGGTCCCCAGATGTTCATGGACTTCAGCTCCCAGAAGCCCCAGCCACTATGGTCAATGCTCAGGGCTTCTGGGAGCTGAAGTCCACAAACTTCTGGGGACCCACAGGTTGAGAACCACTGCTCTAGATCATTGTGATTCACCACAGTTCTTGTTTTGGATAAAACAAGGACTTCTACTTAGCTGAAAACAGCAGACCTAAGCAAATGGCTACATTCACATAGAATTTCATACAGAGCTGTGGAAAAGGCTTTGCTTTGGGACAATACATTTCAGCACAGAGTGATAACACATCAGCACTGTGCCAACACCCTGAGGAGAGAAAAAATTTTGCATGTTACAAAATATATATGCGGTATAATGAAGGATATTCAATTAAAAATAAAAAAGGAAATTAATAGTAACAACTTTAGAAAATTGCCAGACTTTTCAAGTTGAAATATTAAATTAAAAGGGGGGAGGATCTCAGTTCTTTATGCATTTAAGCAGTGCTGTCTGCACATAAATTGTACATCTGCTTTAAACAGAAGACAGTTGATTCAAAGCATTTTCCAAAGCTTTATTGCTGGATTACACTAAAATAAAACTAACATAATCAAAAGTATTCTGATCTCTCTCTCTCTCTCTCTCTTTCAGATAACAAATTTCAAGAACTAGCCTCCTGTTGGTGAATTACAATAGTAAGATTTATAGTCACAGTCAGCCCTCCACATTTGCGGGTTTCACTTTTACGGATTTGATTATTCATGGCTTATTTGCTGTCAGCTCTCCTGCTGTCCTACACCATTTTTAAAAGGGATACAAGCCTCGTGAGACTGAGAAACTGCGAATGAGGCTAGTAAGTCCCTATTAAAAATGATGTGGGGCAGCAGTGGAGGTGGCAGTAAGCCCTCCCCCGGGCCACTCACTTCTGTCTTATGAAGGAACCCTGATGCCTCAAAGGAATCCACAGTGGGTTGAATATTGTGATCATAACTTTTTGTGTGTTAAATATGGTTTGGGAGGGCCTAGAGTTATTCCCGTTTTTTTCACTTTCACAGAGGTCCTGTGCCCCTAACCTTAGCAAATGTAGAGGGATGATGTACAACCATTCATTGCAGAAGTCATAATTCTGTTCTGACCATGCAGTACCCAAAATATCCACTGAAACCCACCTTGTAAGCAGTGCAACATCCCCAGCATGGTCATTTCCATGTTGTTGGAGAACAAGGAGATTGAAGCGATGCATCCAGCTATTCTCCTATTGCTATTCTCCTATAGCTGAGCATGTTGTAAGGACATCATCTGCAGGGACCTCTCTGGGAACCCCAGAGTTCCCTGCAAATCCCTGTTGGATGCCTGACCATGTTGGTGTAGCTGTTCTTTTACCGTGTGCAGGGGAGGGTGCATCAGGAGACATAGCTATGGTAACGTAGCTATGTGATACATATACATTTTCCAACTCAAGACCTCTGTGCATGTTCATTCTTTTAAAATCTCACCTTTTCCCCATGGACTTCAGTGAAATTAACCTAGATAAACACAAACCCAAAGTGACAGGGAGGAGACCACAGCACTTGCCTTTCATCCCAAAGCAAAGGAGGCATCTGTTCCAACACACTGCTCAGTGAACACAAGTGATCAGAACTTCCATCAGGATGGGTATTTTCAGTTAGGTTACTGCACAGAGAAAGCTCTATTATGAGTACAGAATCGTAGAATCATAGAGTTGGAACAGACCATAATGACCATCAAGTCCAACCACCTGCCATGCAGGAACAAACAGTCAAAGCACCACCAGCAAATGGCCATCTGGGCTCTGTTCAAAAATCTCCAAAGAAGATGACTCCACCACGCTCACTCAGGTCATTTCCACACTTTATCCTTTTTCTTTGTGGTCCCAGTGTCATCCCAGCAGCACCATTTCTGGGATGGGAGCATGTCCCCAACACTCCCCTCTGCACCCAGCCAACTGCCTGTGGATGGGACCATGAGTGACACACACCTTTCTTCTGCACTGCCAGGAAAGGAAGCGCTTAGGTCTCACTTCCACCATTTTGCATGGCCATCAGTGACAGGAGTGGTGTGTGATTGCAGGCCATTAATGGATTTTTTCTGTTAATGGAATATCTCACAATTGCAACAGGTGGGGACTTCAATGACATCATGCAAAAGCACGACACATGGACCACTGTTAATGCATCCCCATCACAGGACAGCAACGCCATAAGGAAATGGCCTAAGCTAATCAGCACACTTTCTAAGCTAACCTTACAAACCAATGAGATGTGTAACTGGGCCTCCATGAGGATACCAAATTTTGGACAGACTTAGATGAGACAAAATCCATCCATATTATGCATTATTTGAATGCATTCAACTACTAATTAAAGTGTGTTTAAGCAGTTTTATGCATTTTTGAAATGTATACATATATCTATGCACATTTTTCAAATATGTACCTTTTCAGAATGCCTATTAACAAAGTTTGCAGGCCAAAAATTGTATCTCGCCCATGGACAAAAGTTGAGGAAGTTCTACATTTCCAAACTGGGTAAAGCCTAAAGGAAAAATGGAACAGATTCCACACATACCCCAACAATATAGAGATAGTACCCAAATACTATGAGATGCTAACATGCTGTATACTAACAGGTCATGCTTTCTAAATCCAGGGGTCACATGTGTACAAACAAGAGATGTTGGGTTTTCAAAACAGTTGCCACTACAATGGTCACTGTATTTTGCATGGCCTGAAGTACAAAGGGAAAACATTATGAATGCACCAGTAGAGAAAAGGAAGGGCCAATTCACAAAAATAAGTATATTTTCACTCCTCTTTGTGTGGCCTAAGGTATATCATTTGCAACTAGTCTTCTGTAAATGTAATTATGAAAGCACAGTAGCAATGCTATGCATCAGTATGAGAAAATAAGGTAACAGGCCAAAGGATTCTTTGCAATGTCCTACTCACATTATAGCTTTACAATTTGCATCTTCTTTCTGGAGAGGTTAAAACAAACACACAATGTATACCTAATCAGATTTTGACAAAGTCATATTGTTTAGGACAACAACTCTAATCTCTATCCAGTATGGCCAACGGCCATGGTAGCTAGAAGATTCTGGGTGTCATATTCTAAATCATAACTTTTCCATGCTCTGTGCTGAATATAAGCTGTCAAAAAGGATTGTATGAATCAAAGTTAAGATGAGAACATCCCCCACCCTCAAATGCACTATCATAAGCAATTTGTAAAATTTATGTTAACTGCTAGCATTTTTATCGACATATCTACAGGGCTATTTTTCTAAACTGCAGTGTTATTTCAAGTCGGATCGAAGCTCAGAACCTCTAGGTGCACATTAATGCAACACTACTAACTTCATAGGATTTGTGTCAAATTGCATTAGCACAAGATTTGGTCTTTACTGATTTCTTCTAACTGGGAATATAATTCAGGACTTGGTCTGTTTTAACATCTCCCCTTCAACTTTGTGCTGCTAATACTTGACCAAAATCATCAAGATAGCAAGTTGTCACTTTGAATTATGAATGATGGATAAAACTGGACACAGTGTGACTGTTGTCATTTGGACAAGAAGTTGTCTTTAAAAGTATTTAGTTTCATATGAAAAATCTTTGTTAATATTAGTCAGTGTTCATATAATTCTTCTCAAGATTTCAGAGCCTCACAGAAGGTCAACCCAATCATGTCTTTTTAAAAGTAAGAAGCTGAAGCATCATCACTTGCATAGACTACCCGAGTTCATAGCTGACTGGGGAAATTTGAAGACAAGGTCTTGTGTTTCATAACTCATGGCTCTTTGTCATGACATTAAACTTGAGTTTTGTTTCAGTTTTTGATAAGAATGCACTAAAATTTGCAAATATCTCTCATATTCAGAAGAGGAAAAACTTGAGTTTCGTTTTGTGTTTTTAAACGAACATATAAAACAGACCAAAACTGACAGCTGAGTCTCTCTAGGCCAGAGTTCAAGTCTTGTGTCCCCTGGGCCCCTTCTGGAACCCCTGGGGAAAAAATGTTCTGAAGAAAAAAAAAATGAATTGCTATTTCTTGAAGCTTACCTTTTCTGCTCCAAATTGTCAGGGTTAGCAGGAACTGGCTCCTCTGAGCATATGCAGAGTTCAGACAATGAAGCAAGGCTTCGCTGCAGCAGAGGTATTCAGTGAAGCAGGAAAAAAGTTCCGGAGTCTCATTATGTTGAACTTAGAGGTAAATTTATTGCTGCACACTAAGATAAGGCTTCTGACAAATATTCCAGAAAGCAATTAAGTAAGAAAAACATTAGGAGATAAACGGGCAGCTTCTCCCCTTACAAGGCATAAATTGTCAGGAGCAAGACATGACCAACTAGGAAAACTCAACTGGTGACTTGTGAAGGCAAAAACCAGCCTTTTTAAGTCTCACTGTCACTCTGAACAAGCAGTGTGACCCAATCAGCATTCTGGCGTGTAGCCTTCTCCAGTACACATGTTATAGTCATAACAAACCTGATGACCTTGCACCTGCTCATCTGGCCACATCACCTCTTTCTCTGCTGTCCATTTAGAGGAAACCATGCCTGTGGGTGTGTTGTTATGTGTAGGGGTATGTAAGGGCTCCTTGTCCAGACCATACTCCAGACCATGGTTTTCATCTAAAAAG
This sequence comes from Iguana delicatissima, assembly GCA_948472985.1. Lineage (NCBI taxonomy): Eukaryota > Metazoa > Chordata > Lepidosauria > Squamata > Iguanidae > Iguana > Iguana delicatissima. The sequence continues at coordinate 1,828,265 of CAOKZL010000251.1, read as the reverse complement.
AATATATGTGAGAGGGAAGTGCTGAGTTTTGTCACTTAAAGCTGTCTGGAGAACTTTAAAATGACAGAGCTTGAGAACACACAAACCCTCCTTCTGTTCTTTCCCAAAAGTAAGGCCCAGCGGCCAGAGGATAGGCAACTAACACCCTTGGCTTGCCTATCAAAGGCAGCTCCCAAATATTTAGCTGTACTCACCTATTTCATAGGAAGAGTGTTGTGAAGAGAATATGGGAGGCAAGGACCCTGTACTCTTTGAGGAAGTGAAGCAAAAAAACAAAACATAACCAATAAATAACCAATAAATAAGCTGTAATGTCTTTTCATTCAAACGCTCAATATTTTTTCTGTAAATATTCTTTAATGAAAAATGATAATCTATTTGCAACCAAGTTGCATTATTATAAATCACAATAGGTCTAGTGACACATCCAAATCTGACCTTTTACTTAAAAAACTGGCAGACTCATCCAATATAATTTGATGCTTTTTTTAAGCATCTTTTTTGGTAAATGATGCCACATCATTTACCTCTTTCAAATCTCTCCTCAGAACCTCACTTTCCCATAAAACCTTTGGCTAAACTCCCTAGTACTTGCATCCTTTAACTAACCTTAAGAGTGCACAACTGAGGCCCTTTTCACATGCAGTTTCTTATGCGAGAGGGCCCCTTGAGCATTGCAGAAACAGGAGGAGCGGTCCATACAACACACTCCCATTTACGCAATGCTCAAGAGCCTAATGCGGACAGCGCACAAATTTTTTTATTTTCGGCTTCAAGCTGAAAATGCTGCACAGTCGCACAAGACTCCCGGGGCTCTCGTGCACTTACCTGCCCTGTGGTGCATTGGACGAGCAGGCCAGTCGCGCTTCCTCCCCCAGCGCAGCCTACAGCTCCCAGGCTGCACTGCGGAAGGAAGGGGCAGGGTGCTTGCACAACCAGGAAGCCAACTGTGGGAGAACGGAAGAGCGATGCGAGTGCCTCGCACAAGAGGCTGCTTGCGCCAGTGGCACCCCCCACCTCCGCGAGCAGGTAACGTGCGGAAAGGGCCTGAAACATACAATCATTCCCAGTTTCTTCCTTTCCAGTTTACTACTGCCTTCACTCTGCTCACTATCTTCCATCGTTTCATCTGTATTAAATTTTTGACTGGAAACACCTTGGGGCAGGGATCTGTCCTTGTAAAATGCTATTTTTTCCAGTTTCCAGGTATGTCTGTTGATATGCTAATGGAGTGTTATTGCTTTTGTTGGGTGCCTTTGTTTCTGTCTCCTAGCAACCCTAAAGTGAACCTATAATGAGCTTTTCTGGGGCTGGGAATGTGTAACACATCCAAAGTGTGATAGATGACAGCTGTAAGGTCAATAAGCAACTGATTGTGCCAGGAACAGAGTCAGTAATTGACCAAGCCAGCTTGCAAACATCCCCATCAGTTAAAAGACAAGTAGAGGCAGAATTGCCCCAGCCAGCTCCAGAGGGAGAGGGAACTAGTAGTGATTTGGAGGAATTACAGTCACCTGTGCCCCTCAGCTCCCAGTCATGGAGAAAGCTGAAACAGATAGCTCAGAGGGAAGCTGTGTTGGCTAGATTAAGGAAACAATGACAAGTAACACCTGTTTTCAGTGGCTATTTGGGTCTGTCAGAATGGCTTGCTGTTTGCTTGTAACAAATTACTATGCAAGCCTCTTTACCCTTGTGTTCTGGCTCCCTCAACCCCTCTGAATGGGCTTTTGGTTTCCTGGACCTTTTGGATTAGACCAGTGGTTCTCAATCTGTGGGTCCCCAGATGTTCGTGGACTTCAGCTCCCAGAAGCCCTGAGCATTGACCATAGTGGCTGGGGCTTCTGGGAACTGAAGTCCACGAACATCTGGGGACCCACAGGTTGAGAACCACTGGATTAGACCTTGACTTGGCTTGGCTCAGCGTTTCCATTAGTTGTTTGTGTTGGACACTCCCCACTGCTGCCTCCTCTTCCTTCTAGGGCAAGTACTGTTGCAGGAGCTCAGAGACAAGGAGACCACAAAGTAGGAAAATGAGAATTTATTTAAAAGTTAATTTGCAAGATACGGCCGGGCTGCTTGGCTGACCAAAATGCCAAGAGCCCCGAATTCAGTTAACATAATGATTTTATAGCATTTCTGACACACAAAGACATTTCCTCTTGCCCCTCCTTCTAGAGGTTTTGCTATAGCCTTCACTTCTCAGTTGTTTACATTCCAGAAAATGGTTTACAGAACATACAAGCAACAATACACACCATGTCCTAACCTTATAATGAAGACAGAAACTCTGCTGAGCCTTCACCATTATCTTACTAGCAGAGCACAGCATCTTGCAAGAGAAACATACTCTGACTTGCCTGACACACACTTTTGGAGGATTTCTTCTAACACTTTTTAGAGTCTTAAGGCTACCCAGACTGACCCTCCTCCACAATCTACTTCATCCCCCCCTTAAATGCATAATTTTCCACAATTATAGCATTTCATAACAAATTACACCTTACTTAACGTCATGTTGAGCCATGAGAGCGTATAGTGCTGCTGTTCTACTAGCTGAGGTCTGAAATGGACTACTTATCCATCAAGCAAAGCAAGGAATACAGAAGCCCAATAGCCACAGCATAAGCACTACAGATATCATCAATACAACTATCCCAGGTTTGGCAGCCAATCCAGCCAGTGGTGCTGACCTATAGTAATATCTGATACTATATTATGCAACTTGTTAATTTGCACTTCTACAGCACTACTATTGTCTGTTAGATCAAAACAGCAAAGATTTTGATGAACTTCACAAGATTACAACATACAGCATACAACATACAATTATCAGTATAACCCACATGTTAGTATTATTTATTCTTCAGGATCCAGCTGTACGCTGGGTTACTTTTCCAGTCAGTAGCGGTAAAGCCTTCTTCGTTCCCCTCCAGTTGCAGGACTGACTGTACGTAGAATTACCAGCTTCCGGTGTGGTAATAGTAGAAGTAGAGTCTAACCTGATCTTGTTTCTGCCTCTTCAAGATGATCTTGAATGGGTTAGCAGGTTTCACAGCCATAATCCACCCCCCCCTTTCTGCTGAACTCTTAGCAATTGCCATTAAGATATACACCACAGCTTTTTCCTCCATTGACCTGAGCATTACAGATTGAAAACACTTTAACATGCAGAGTACAGACAGGCAGATTTAGGAAGGCCATTACTTAAGTACAAAGCAATTCTATAAACAGTGCTTTTACCCATGCTTACTTAGGAAACCAGATAACCATGTCCACATCTGCAGACTACCCTTTTCACATTTAAACTCATTTACATCATAAAAGATAGTCCAATCAATTCCATGCTGGGGTGACAGCCAACAACGCATCTGCCTCACATGAAAAGACTCCCAGCCTCTTAGATACGTGTTGTCAGGATCATACCCATAGCTTTCCACCTCTAGCTCTTTTCATTCTCACCCAGCCAAATTGTTTATCCTATACTGATTGGTGTGCTGAGTGAAAGGTGATACCCTTAACAGCCAAACCAATTCATCTCAGAAGAACAAACTATGTATCCATTTTCCATTGTAAAAGCAGGTTTCTTTCCAGAACTTATTTAAGGAGGACCAGCCTCCCTCATTCTCATATGACACAATGAACCCATTTCTATAACCACAGGAGAGATCAATATTGGGATACCTTCCTGGGCATTGTCAAGTTGCCTGCTCGGGGCAGGGAGTTCTTTGTAGTAGCGTGCATCCTTAATGAGGTGTTTTTCTGGGAGGTCTCCTGAAGTGGCGATCTGGCTGAGTCTGGCCTGCCTGGGTGGATAATGAAATGTTCAACAATCAGTGGCCATGCCTGTGCTTGTCCGGGGGCCTTGCAAACACTTGGCCAAGGGTGGCAAAATGGGGCCGAATTATGATACCAAAATGATATCTAATATCTTCCAAAGTCAGGCTAGCAAATGATGATAACAGATAATTGACAGTTTACTTCTCTCTTTGTGTGAAAGATCTGTGAGCAACCTTCAATTATGCTCCAAATAAATCCTTAGGCTCAAAATTCTAGGTAGGTAGCTAGGTAGGTGGGCAAGTAAATAGAATCAACAAAATACAGTGGTTTGAGCACTGGACTACAACTCTGGAGACCAGGGTTTGATTCCCACTCAGCCATGGAAACTCCCGGGTGACCTTGGGAGCATCACACACTCTCAGCCCCAGAAAAATCCATGATAGTTTTGCCTTAGGGTCACCACAAGTCAGAAACTACTTGAAGGTGTACAACAAGGAATAAATCTTTTGTATTGGACTCCAGATGGTGAATCTCAACATTCTCTTTTAAAAAACAGTGGATCTCACAAGCCTGATGTCTCTCGAGCCCTAGCAATAGCTCATGGCACCAATGTTGGTAGGGTGGTGGATCCTCCAGATTTTAGTCCAAACTCTAGCGACAATATCTAAGCTTTTGAGCACTATCCTCATAATATATTCAACATTTTATATGGCTCATTTAAAGTTCAAATTAAAACACAGAGCAGATGTAACCACCATGATGATATTAATAGTCACCAGATGCCCCTACCTAGACCTAAAGAGAATGTCCCAGTACCTCTATGCTGGACTAATTTAAAGTAAATTATGGCCTCCAGAGAATATTCCAGCAGAAACATAGCCTTCTGTACAGGGGCTTGGATCAGAATCCATCTGTGAACATTGAGTTTTACAGAAGATACTTCAATAAAAACCCTTCTGGCACACAGCACTGCCTAGTATTGTCAAATGATTTTCTTGGGTATTATTTAATAAAATATGTGGAAAGGGTGAACTGTGGATGCCTAAATAATGGCTTGCTCTTCCCTGATTACATCTGACATCTCTTGTCAGCCAAGCGCAATTTCATTTTATTTCTCAATGGAAAAGATAATTATTTTGGGGCAGCTCAGACAATTCAGGCAACTGGTAATAAAAATTCTTTCAACTTTTATTGAGAAACTCATTGTTTACATATTTGAATTGTCAAATGCCTGGAAAACATGCTTGTCTTTAGAGCTTTGCAAACTGCAGGGAAGAGCTCGTCTAGCGCTGCATGTACAGAATTACTTTTGGTAAAAGTTTTGTTCCAGTTTTTAAGAAGCCTATGAAAAGAATGCTTTAGTGATGAAGATGCATATGACAATGTAAGCCAATAGAAAACTTTTCCATTTGCAAATACGTAAGATTTTTGGTGTTCTATGATATATCAGTAGATTTGTCTTTTGTGTTTGAAAAATGATGTGTGTGTGTGTGTGTGTGTGTGTGTATAATTCAGTGAAATTCCAGGTTTTAGCCATTACTAGGCATGTGCACATCCATAGACTGCCTATTCATATCCATAGACTTCCTCCTTCCTTACAAGGTATCCATGTCTGACCCATGCCCTGTCTCAAAGTCATCATTTTATTTTAAAGAGACAAAATCTGCCCCTTCTTAATTTTCATTTTTACAAAGGTATGCATTTTTGTGCATGTTTTAAAATCATAGCCATTGCTTGAGTCCATCCCTCCCATTGATTAAAGTGGGATTTTAAGGCATGTTTTGTTTTTATCAAAAATGTGTGAAATTTTTCTGTGAGCACTTTGTAAATGCTTCTGGGCTGCCTTGGTGCGATGAGACTTGGAGGCACTAATTTACAGAGGCTGCATTCTTTCCATTGGGGGAAAACTCACAAGGTGGTGCTAAGGGACCCCTTGGCCATTGGCTTGTGGGATCCCTCAGGGCACAGTTTTATCCCTGTCACTACTTAACATATATGTGAAACTGCTGGGAGAAGTAATCTGGAGTGTTGAGATCTGGTGACATCAGTGTGTGAATGACACTATTACTCCTTTTCACCTTAATCTAAGGAAGATGTTTGAGTCCTGAGCTGATGCCTGTCATTAGTAATAGACTGAATAAGAGTTTTTAAAAATGAAATTTAATCCAGACAAGGTAGAGGTGCTTCTCATCAGTTGAAAGGCATATCATGGAATAGGGATTCAACCTGTGAAGATGAAGGTCCACAGGTTAGATATGCTCCTGGTTTCGACCCTGAAGTTCCTGGAAGTTCTTTGTTGTTGTTGTTTGTTTGTTTGTCTGTTTGTTTGTTTTTGTTGGCCAAGAGTGCATTTGCACAGTTAATATGTTACCATGCCATACATCCCCACTCCATGGTACAACCTAATCGGCAAGAAACATCATTTAATTGGAGAGAACTATTGTTTAATTGGCACAAAATGTATATAAATTGTACACTAACAGCTGAAGGCCATGAGGAAAAGGACTCTGGCTGGAAGCTTTTTGCTAAGACAGATGACCTCAGCACAGTCAGGTTATGAGGATTAGCTGGAGAACCCAGTGATGGGTTCAACTGCCCAAAACCTAGAGAACAATAGCTAACAAAACTGCAAGATGAAGCAACTGATGATCAATATCCTGTAACCTCTTCCTGCAGAAATTCCCCTTTGTTGTCTCACCTGTCCAGACATTATGGAACTATTATGACTTCCATCTATGCTTTGTCATCTGAAATTATGACCATTAGTCCATTCCAGACCCCTTTTGTTTACTCTGCCAGAGAGCAATTAGCACATTCCCCTTCAGGGTGGAAAACAGGATACTAAAACCCCGGTTCCAAGCCTGACATTTCATAGCACTTTGGCCTTTATGCTGCACCCCAGATCTCTGTTCCTCTGTGCTACCACCGGATCTTCTGTCTGAGCCACTTTTCTTTGACCTCCTTCTGTTTTGGAATGGTAATTATCACCCACTTCACCTCAAAAATCTCTTGCTATTCAACCTTTCTCTCCTTTGCATTCACCAGCCTGGTGTGATACATGAGATTGTTTGAGTGTTGGCATATGTTTGTGAATTCACCCAATAAAAACGTTCTTTTGACTCTTAACTGGTGTCCTACAGTTAGCACTGTTATACACAGGTGAAAACATCCTGTGGTTAACCCCCTCTCACAGGCCTCCTTTGAGCTATAATTCCCTTGTTTTTAAGGAGATGCTGACACTGCATCTGAACTACAAGACAGAATGACTAAACTGAGGCTTTGGACCTATCATGAGAGAACATGACGCATTGGAAAAGATGATACTTTTTGTTAAAGTAGGAGGCAATAGGAAAAGAGGGAGACTACACTCCAGGTAGATTGATTCAGGCCATTTCTGCACAATGACACTCTTCTGCATCATCTCACTGCAGTCCCAGGTCCAGAAGAGAACACGTCAGCAACACTCCCACCTGCACCCACTCGATCCATGTGGAAGAGAATGCAATGGCGCCATGTCATCCTTCCGCAGCACAGCCGGGCTTTTTCCATTGATGCGCTATGAAAGGAAGCATCGCCAATGCGCTTCTGCAGCTTCCACATGGCCAGAAATGACAGGAGCACTGCATGATCGCAGACACAAAATGGATTTTTTCCATTTTGTGAAAACTGTGCAAGCACAATGCTCTGCAACAGGATGGCAGCGGGACAGCGACGACATCATGCAAAGCACGACCTGCCTACTGCTGCCATCCTGTGGCAGAAATGACACAGTGACATCATGCAGAAAGGGCCCAAGTCAAGGAAACCACAGTCCTGAGTTTACAAGCCCTTAACAGGGCAGTTGATGGCCTGGGCTCTTGAGGGGGTCTCTCACTCATAGGATCCCTATAAGTCAATATGATAGCAAATTGCAACAACAACAACATGCCAGCTGGGGTTCAGACAAGAAGGATGTCACAAGCCTACCACCTGGGCTTGAAATGGGCTGGCTCTACTCCCCCCTCCATCTCCTCTTGGCCCAGAAGATTCACCACAACACACACAGTCATCTCTCCAACGGAAGTACTCACACATAGGCAGAAGAGGCTCCTTGGGGAATTACTCCAGAGTCCTACTTTAATCAAGCCTTGAATCTGATTACCAAAGTAATCAGTTGCCAGTGGAATCCCTTACTGCTTCATCCTCTTTGGAACCTTATAAATCAGTAATTCCTTCCTTCTTTGCCTTCCTACCCAGCTTTTTATGAAAACAATGCAGGAAAAGCACACTTCTAGCAACATATGTTGCTTTTCCCTCTTCAGCCTTGTCCACTGTTGTCCACAGAAATGGTACAGAACTTCTAAGTCACATTATATTAATAACACAAAAAATGTATCTTTGTTCTAAACTCAACCTTCCATTGCACAGTAAATCCTTAGCAGTTCAGTCTCCTTCTCATAAGGAAATTATTATGTTCATAAAAGGGTCTTTGAGAATAGAAAAAGAAATTGGATTAGGTTTGAATAACATCAGAAGAGTCGAGTTGCTATGCTTCAGATAATCTCTGTATCATTTGCAGCAGCTTTGAGCAATTTTGAGTTATTCTCTGTGATAAGACAGTAAAGCTAATGTGGTCTCATAAAAGCCCCCGTGTATAATGAGTGATCAAAAAGCCTGAAGTATTGCTACTGCATTCAAAAGGCTTCATTTTACCTCTCATTTATATTTATTAATGAGGTGTGAAAATTCTCCGTGGTTGACTTAGGAAAAAAACATACACACTGGCAAACTGCAGCTCATCCTCTTTCTGTGCAATTTAACACCAAAAGGCTCAGATTCAGACTGCAATTAATTTAGGGATCCAAATGGAGATATCGTTGTACACAAGACAAGCTAGCAAACAATTCAATTGAGATTTCTACTTAATGATGCCTTAGAAAGAAACCTACGTGGCTGCTGACAGTATTACCTTTACATATCCCCCTCCCTTGGAGAGTTTTCTACTTAAGTATAGGTTCAGGTAAAGAATTGATTCTCATTGCTTTGTAACATTTGCATTCACCATGCACTGGTAATCCTTCCAGAGAACAATAGACTCCATAGGGGAAAAAATCCAAGTTTTTCAGTCTACATCAGCATGTAGATTGGGTCTCTACAGATAAATATTTGGACCTTGATAACATGCTTTTAAAGAAGCAGAATTCTCACCCACCCCTTGTCTTTATATATCTTTCATACATGTTCATATGTGGAACTTGCAGACGTTTCTTTTTTAGACTATTGCTTCCAGAATCCTAACACCATTAGAAGCAGTAGCCATGATTGCTGAAAGGGATTCCAGGAGTTGCAGTCCTAAAAAATAGCTTCCCAAGCTCTTGTATAAGACAGCTTCATCCATTCACGTCCACACAGCCTTATCTGATTAAGATCTTTCATAGTTTTGGTCTAGTCATTGATTCTGCAAGGCTTGCTTATAAAGCATAAAACTTTGAAAAGCTGCTTTTTGGACTACAAATCCCAGAAACTCTGGCTGGCTGTAGTCTTGCTGTCGTATTTTGATTCTAGTGAAGACATTGGTGTAAACAAACCAACCAGCCTTCATGCACTAGTATAAGAAATGTCCCACTGAGCTCCTTCGGAGGGGACAAATTTGTCAAGAGGTTGTGGACTTTATTGCTGTAATTCTTGAGTTGGGGAGTATTATTAAATATCCAAACAAAGTTTCTGTTTCCCAGATCTATTCTGGCAATTTCTTATACCAGGTACAACCTTTTATTCCCACACTTTTTATATACAAGATTTTTAAAAAAATAAATAGAGAGAAGAAAATTTGCATATCACCCTCCCTCTCCTCCCAGCCAGTAAGTGGTCACAATAGTAGCCGCTAGGACTGGGCAGCTGCTAAGGGGAACAGATTGCATGCGAAGAGTTACTTATGCACCATTCAAAAAGCGATATATGCAGACGTAAGTCTGTGTCATGCACATATATGTCACCAATAGGATTCCAGGCATTGTATTATGGCAGCCAAACTGGTAGCTGCCCAAGGATGGGAAAATGATCACTTTTAAATGGAATGAAAAGATATGGTTCATTATCTCTCAATATTTTGTAAAATAATAAGCACACAAATATGTGTGTGCATGCATCTGTGCATGTGCACCCACATACTCAAGAGTATTCCAGATGGATTCTAGCTAATGTGCCCCTTTTGATTATAGATTTCATTATTATAAGGTTAGTGTTGATTTGAAAGTAGTTCCATACAATTCTTCCTCCCATCCATCTCTGTGGTGAGGTTATTGCCATTTACATTAGACTTAATGACTGGCATCCTATTTGTGACATATACAAGCATGAGTCCAATTTGTATCTGCCTATCCTATGCCTTTGTTTTCCCTTGTTGGTCACTGCAGAGAGAGGAATTCTCTACATCCCTTGCAAACAACCAGATCTTCCCCAGGACTGTTTTCCTGTAGCCCCCTCTGACACAGCCACGTGGTGGCTGGAGTGGGGGAAAGCAGCTGAGGTCATCCAGCTGTGCTCTGATAGCAAGATGCACAAAAATGCAGCTATCTTCTGAGACCTCTCTTGGGTCCTCCAGTGAATTTCAAGGGAGGGAGGGAGGATATGAAGTCTAGTTCTGTATGATAGAATGCTACATTTCCCAGAGGCAGAATCTTGGTCAAGGAATGTTTTAAAATTCAGTAAGTAAATCAGAGGGAGAGGGAGAGAGAATATATTGCAACTGGTTGATGGGAAAACTTTTCAGGTGCCTGGATGGCCTAGTTCCATGTGGATTCTGCAACAAAATGTGACCTGATGGACTAATATGTCCCCTCTTAGTCCATGAGGTGAGAAAGGAAAAGGAAATAAATAAATTTAAAAACTGATAGTAGACTTTTGATAACGTAAATGAAAAGGAGAAATTGATGCAGTTGTAGACATTTTTCAATCTATTCCCCCAAAATGCCCTCTATCAGAAACCACGTTTAGGCAGAATGGAAGGATTTCAAATTGTAACGGAGGACAGAGTTGCTGTAACCCATTCTACCCATTTTCTCCAAAATCCATTTGAGCTTAAATTATTGAACATTTACTATGTATATTAGCAATTGAAAGAATGAATTGTCTGAGTAGCAATGAGTGTAAAGAAAAGCTACACAAAAACCAGGGAGGGAAGAAAAATCTCATACAATAGTATAAAATGCCTTTGTTTGCTCTTTTAGCTTGAAACTGAAGTTTTGATTACTCAAGATTATGATAGTTAATTTGAATGTAATGGGAGGAAATGATCATTCACCTCAGGCCAAATAAGATATTCAGGTTCTTGACAAATACATATTTTCTCATTTGAGCTATGAATACTACATAATATGTTTTTAAAACTATGCCATGGTAATTAATGTCACAAGCAACCATTGCTATAATTGCTCCCTCGGGAGTATGAATGTGATGCTGTGATAATATATAATAAATCATGTCATCTCTCTTAATCTAAAATGTATAGCTCCACTACTGTTTAACCAGGATCTCTGTGAGGTCATTCACACTGATTTTATCATTGCTTGTTTTGGATTGATTAATCCACAAATCCACAACTGATTTCCTTAACAGATCTCCCTGTACTGCAAGTCCTGTCTCAAAATGTGTGTTGTAGTCTCCTCAGAAGGTCAGCTAGGTATATCTTATTTTTACATTAAAAAGGGTCATGAATGCTGGAAGTTCAGAAAGAGAGACAGAGAGTTCCTTTTGTGCAAAGGAGTGTGAGACACACAACTGTCCTCATGTATGCATATGTGCCTTCAAGTTGCCTGATGATTTATGGCAACCCCATTAATTTTGTAGGGTTTTCTTAGGCAAGGAATACTCAGAGATGGTTTTGCCAGTCCTTTCCTCTGAAACATATCTTATAGCACCTGGTATTCATTGGCAGTCTCCTATCCAAGGCCACTTCCACACAACATAAATATTCCCTATAGCAGGAGGTTGTTTCCGGTTTAAGAGCTGTGCTATCACACAATGTCATCACTATCCAGCTGCTATCCTGTCCTGCATTGCCAAACAGCTCTGTTCTATTTCCAGAAAAAAAATATAAGTGCTTCCATTAGCACTTCAATCCTGTCAGTGACTCACTGCGGAACCTTAATAGCGCTTGCTTGTGCTTCCTGTTGGTGTGGACCCAGCAGTGGGCAGGCTCTGGGCATGTCCAGCTTGTCCTTCCTTCAGTAACTCACATGGTGTGGTAACTTTGAAATCTATTACCCTTCTCCTTTGAGTTAATTTTTTATTATTTTTTTAAATACATTTTTAGGCATTATACTGTGAAAATGTAATAGTGTACTGCCATGTTTAGTACAGCTTCCAGCTTCCAAAGGAAAAAAAAACCCAGTCAATCAGAGGCAGTGGGGTGTAGTGAAGACTGGGACAGGGAGTGGCCAAGGCCACTGTGGTGTGGAAGGAACACTGGTGACAATACCTCTACTCATCCGCTGAAGGTGGAAATATTCAGAAAATAACATTCCTAACCTGACAGCATTGTGTGAACAGTAATGCCATAATTGTAACGGTATATCGTGCTAATGGCCTCTAGTGCAGAAATGGCCCAAGTACTAACCAGGGCTGACTCTTCTCAGCTTCCAAGATCTGAGGGGACCTAGTATCTTCAGGGTATTTCCTCCATAGTATATGACAATTACCTGCCTTTCAAACGAGCAGAAAATGGGGCATAGCTCAATAGTAGACTGCAGGCTTTGCATTTAGAAAGTCTCAGATTCAATCACAGTTAGATTTGTAACGGTTCCAGATTCAGTCTGAGGTATATTCAGGATCAGGTAAGTGGTGATAAAAAGTAGTCTCATTACAAGGTGCTGGAAGTCAAAGCAAAAGCAGGCAGGCTATAGAAAGACTAATTAATGACAGTTTAATACAGCTTCGTGTATTCATTCTCCTTTCAAAAAATAGTATGAGATAGTATGCAGTATGAGGTTTGAAGGTCAAAATTCAAGAGTCAGAAGTTTCAGCGTCTTAGGAACATATAAATAAGTACTTCAGCTCTTGATCCTATTAAGTGCATTGTCGAGTTCCAGATTCATTTAGCCTCAGCAAGGTTGTTGCAACATGCAGCCACTGTGCCATATTCCAGGTGAGTTAAGGTGATGCTAGGTACTATGACACTTGCACATGTCCTGTGATAATGATTTTTTATTATTATTTTAAAGTATTTTTGAGCCATTCCAAATGTTGACCCCAGTGATAACAATGCTTATGCTTTACTTTATTCATTTATGTATTTATTCATAGACTTTTTTATCTATTATAATCTGCCTTGCCTCTAAAGAGCTCAGGCAGGACACATGGTTTCCTTCACTGTTATTTTATCCTCTCAACAACCTTATGAGGCAGGTTAGCCAAAAAGATGAAGAATGGCCCAGGGTCATCCAATGAGTTTCATGGCCAAATGGGATGAGAATCCAATTATCTGCAGTCCTAAACATTGGAGAAGAGAAATTTAAAAACATCCAGTCACATGTTTCTTTTGTGTTACACTGATGTCCAATGAAATGGTGACTGATCCTATTATGAATACTTCTTGGCATTTCTCTTTGGCTGCTTACACTTTCAATATGATATTTTACTTTGTTCTAACTTCTTCTGGAGTTTGAAGATTGTGGTGCTGAGCCTTACTCAGACTGTGACAGATCTGGTTGTTCTGATGTCAGTGGAATAGTGGATCTACTCCAGGTTTTTGTCTGTACTTTAAGTCTGCTGAACCTTACCCTCCAAATCAGTTCAGCACACTGGATAATTCCTTTAAAATAGGAGTGGGCAACTGCATGAGGAACAGGGACCAATTTCCCCCTGACCCTCTCATGGGCAGCACCTACCCACAGCATGCCCAAATGCTGATGTCCTCATCTGCAGTTCCTCTCAAAATGGCACTAGGAAGTGATGCCCCACCACTTCCTGTTGCCTTTTTGAGAGGGACTGTGGAGGAAAACCGTATTATTTGTGGTGGTACAGTGTTCTCAGATGCTGGCAAAGGTGAGTAGGGGTATTTTTGCAAGTATTCAACTGTTTGGGGGGCATTCTGTGTGGTTTGTGACCAAAAATTGCCCCAAAGCTGCACAACGTTTTTTTAAAAAAAATTCAGTGGGATTTGAGAGGCCTGGGGGCACTGATGGGGGTGTCAGGTATCCTATGTGGCCCTAATGACTAAAATTTGGAGATGCGTCACCACCTCACTGATTTTGGAGGTACTAGCCACCACTGGTTGTGGCTTCAGTAATCCTGAATGCAAAGGATATGTGTGACTATTCCAGGTTAAGACAGAGTGGTGTCTGACAAAAGTTAATAGAATGAACTATAGTGCACTCTCACTCTAGTATCAAGCACATGGCACCACTATAAATTCTTGCCAGCAGCAGGTGGATGAGAAAATTGCTTCTTATGCAACACTAGCAATAAAGGTACATGATTTCCCCCTTTAGTGTTTCATTGCAATTTTGAAACAATACAAACAAGGCTTTCTCAGTATGGTGCTTGCTTTAAAAAAAACCCCTGGTATTTCATTCTCTCCCACCTCCTCACTCTTTTGGTGTCAAAGCTACAGCACTCAGTCTGGACATCATGTTTATAAGTCTTCTTGCAATATTTATTCACTTCAGGGACCATTCAAAAATGATATTTCAGATTCACAGTTCTTTTCCACACAGCTGATATTGGAAAGATGCTAAAAGTCACTAGCTGGTGAATGATCAAAAGATAAAATGTTGCACAAAATAGAATATTAAGCTTTATTCACATATTTTAAAAGCATATAGTCAAAGATGATTATTCATGTTCAGGAGTCTGTGGCAGATCTGGAGGCTCCAAACTGTACTAGGAACTCTGGTACCTTAACAAAAGTTTGCCCATCATTTTTTTTTCCCTGAAGGAATAGCATGAGTTTTACTACCCTAGACCCTCAGTTGTCAATCTAAGGTCTGGTCCTGTCAGTAGATAGAATGAAGTAGTCATCTTGGTCAGTAGAAGGTGGGGGTGGCAAAGAAAGCAGTGAAGTGCTTTAAGCAAGAACTGTGTAACTATGTACCTTGTCCCCACCCCCCCACCCCATGCTCATTCACTGTTATAGGTGTGGAAGAGTATGTCTTCATACACTAAACCATAACTTTGGTTGACCTCTGTTTATAAAATACAGGAGATGTCATTTTGTTCTTCATTTCAGGAGCAAAATGTTTGGGGCCAGCTATCGTCAACATAGAGCCAGAGGGGTGTAGTAATCTGAATGTTGGACTACACCCTTGGAGACCAGAGTTCAATTCCCTACTCTGCTATATAAGGCCACTGAGTGACCTTGAGCACATTATACACTCTCAGCCCCAGGGTCACCTCAGGGTCACCATAAGTTCCAAATGACTTGAAGGCAAACAACAACAATGGTCAACGTCCTAATCTGCCATGGTAGATGTCCCAATTCAGCACAAATTCTGCTTCAGGAAGAATATGAATATGAAACCTTTGTATTTTGCTGGACCTTTGGGGACTGGATGTGCAAGGCCTAGCCCTCCTAGACAATGTAATGGATTTTCTATTGATGTCTTGGTTATCTTCTGACTTTTGCATCTTGTGAATTTTAACTATGTGTTTCATCTCTGTTGTAGGCCGCCTTGAATCTTGAATTGGGAAAGGGGTAAGATATTAATATTAATAAATAGTAATGATATACACCTGCCTGAAGTTTGGGGATTTCCAGCACAGACCTCATCAGTGTCCCATCAGTCAAGTCAATATTCTGTGGAAGGATGTAGAATCAGGGCCTTCTGTGCTGTGGCACCCCAGTTACAGAAAGCCTTCCCCTGGGAGGCCCAATTGGTGGCAGCACTGCTGTTGTTCAGGCACCAAGTAAAAATATGAAGTTTCATGAAAACTGTTGAAATAATCCTAACTTCAGTACAGCTAGCTATGTATTTACTAATTACTTAGCAGTTTTCTACCAAGATATAGGTAAGCTAACCTTTCCAAGCTACACGTATTTATACAAAATCTGTGCCCAAAAAGCATGCTAAATGAACTCAGAAGTCAATGATTTTGTAAACTAATTTTTAAAATAATATTTATATCACTTAGCTGTCTTTTCAATAATGTATACTTACCATCTATTGTAAAGAACATCTCAGAATGTAGCTGTCACTATGGAATTACTAACAGTTATTGTTTCAATGAGTTGCATGCAGGATCAGTCATACATTGACTATGTCCATTGAAGTGAATGGGAATCAAAACAGTCATGACTAACATATACAAGTGATTTCAATAAGCCAGCTCTAAACATAAATGCATCTGGGTCTAATCCATTCTTTTAAGTACCCAAAGACCCAAATTCTTGAAATAAATAATACTCTGCAGTGAAAAGTGTATACTGAGGTACTTGGGAATTAAGGCAATTGGTTCCACTCCTGTTCAGATTACTGTTATTACAGGTGGGTGGAGGTGGTATTATTTGACCCCACAGAATGTCCAGTGTGAGGTTCTGCAGGGCCTGATCTTATCATGTCTGCTTGATATCTATATGAAACCTCTGAATCGGATCATTCAGGGAAATTGAGGGGGAAGAATTGCCATCAATATAATAAAAACATGCAGTTCTGCTTTCCATCACAAGCAGGTATCACCTAAAATGTGCTGAACATACAATCCAGCCCCAGTAATGGACAAGTTGAGAGCCACAATATGAAGCTTCAGATAGACAAGAGGGTAGTGCTGTTACTGAGTATTTCCTCTGCCCAGAGAATGGGGTGCATTGCACTCTGGATGGGATAACACACTCCCTAAAGGATATGCTGCACGGCTTTGGAACTGATTACTTCTTGATCCATCAAATGGCCTCCACGTTGCAGAGTGTTTATTGCCAGATTCATCTGACAAACCAGCCACAACTCTATCTGGGAGAAAATAACTTCTCCTCAGTGGTCTATGCTCTGGTAACTCCTAAGCTCATTTACTGCAATGTGCTGTACATTGGGCTGCTTTTGAAGCCACTTTGGAAATGGTAGCCAGTGCAAAATCCAGCAGTTAGGGTGTTGGCTGGGACAGGACAAAATGGACATAGAGGTTCAGTTTGAGCCTTCCAGCACAACTTGCTGATTTGTTTCTAGGCCAAATTCAAAGTGTCGGTTTTGACCTATAGAGCTTTTCATGGCTTTGCGGGACTCTAGTATTCAAGGACCACCTCAGCATATATGAATCTGCCCCGACCCTGAAATTGGCATCTGAAGCTGCCCTCTCCTTGTATGTCCTCCCTCCTTTCTCTCCTCTCCCAGGAAGCTCAGAATGTTATTCCATTTACTGTGATTCTGTTTGTGGAAATCTCTATTAAAAAAAAAAACTTGCCTGGTGCCATCATTGTTATTATTCTTATACCAGGCAAAGGAACAATTATCCTCTAAGAATTTTGACACTAGTAAGGGCTGCCTGCTGTGAATTTGTGGTATTTATTCCAGCATGGAGAAGAGGATATAAATTATATCAATTCTGTGGATTAACACTTTTTACCTTTTATGTCATTTTAAATGATACTTGATTAGGCCAGGTGTTTATAGCTGTTCTGTTTTGTTATCTTTTTTAAAGACTGAATTAACAATGTCTCTTTTTGTGATATCAGCTATAGCTCTTCATAAACTTTCTTTTGTAAACCTTTTTGAAATTTCTTCATTGGGAATAATTAATGAGAAAATAATGAATGCATGAACAAATGACTACAGAACCCATAATCTCAAGCCACCATGGCTAATAGTCACGCATGCTGGGACTTACAATGTGAATGGCACTAGGCAACCCACCCCTCTAAGTGTATACTTTTGAACAATGTAAAACATGTGCTTTCTCAGCCAGCATTTTTTTTCATTTAAATGATTCCACTCCTTGTTTTCACATTGTTCTAAACTTGTCAGAAAGCTGATAATTAAATAGTTATATTATTAGCAACAAAATATACCTACCCTTTCAAGTTTCATGAAATGTGAGAAAAGGACGTTAGTGTCATAGTCCTTGGAAGGCATTTACCTCCAGCTTTATCATATTTGTCACATCCCATTGCTTTCCAGGAAATGTAATAAATAAGATGGCATATTCAAAGATTTCTCTGTCAATCTTCATGTTCTTTCTCTTCCACAATTAGCTTGCCACTTCCATTCTGGTCTGCAGCTCATGCGCTGATAAATTAGGGATGCAATTAGCAAAGAGAGGGCTGAAAGCCATAACAAGAAGACAAAGTCAAAGATGCAGCCTCTAATTATCAAGCATCCATTTTTTGCAAATAGTAATGGGAGTTTTCTTCCATCATGACATCAACTCGCCACCCCCACCTACATGCACACACCATTTAGAAAGAAAACTGAGCACACAGCACGGAACTCTATTTTCTTTTCAGCTTTAAAAGCAATAGTCTCAGAACTCTCTAATAAGACTACAGCGCCACAGTGGTATAGTGGCTTGAGTGATAGGCCATTTCTGCACTACATTGTTATAGTGCTATTAATCCATTTGCAACATCCTATGGAATCATGTGGTTTGCAGTTTAGGGAAGGGCATTCAGAATTCTCAGCCAGAGGCTCTTTGGCCTCAGTAAACTACAAACTCCAGAATTCCACAGGATGTAGAAAGTGGAAAAATAGCACTATAACAGTGTACTGCAGAAATGGCCATAGACTAAGGCCATTTCCAGACTGCACTGTTATTGTGTGCCTTCAAGCCATTTCCAACTTATGATGACCCTAAGGCAAACTTATTACAAGGTTTTCTTGGCAACATGTGTTCAGAGGGGGTTTGCTTTTGCCATTCTTTGAGGCTGAGAGAGCGTGACATGACCAAGGTCACTCAGTAGGTGTCCACTGCCAAGTGGGGATTTGAACCCTGGTCTCCAGAGTTGTAGTCCAAGGCTCCAACTGTTACACCACACTGGCTCTCAATATCTGGTTACTTGGTCTTTTTTAAAAACTGGGGAAAGGACAAAAATCTGCCTAAAGCTATGCAAGTGAAAATCTACAAAGAAATCTGTTTGCTGCCTACCATATTGGGGGAGACATTGCTAGGCTGCATATCATAAACTCTAACAGAGACTAAGGTACTCAGTATACTATCTTGTATTCTTTACAGTCAGTTTCTCACCAGAAATACAGAACAATGCTATACAAGTCTACTCAGAAGTAAGTCCCATTGCATGCATTGGGGTTAGCTTCTAGGAACTTAGTTACAGGATTGCAGCTTGAATTTATTATTATCCTTTTCCTTTTAAATAATTCCAGATCTAACTTCAGTAGGAATTCAGTAACTTTTTTTGATAAAAGTCACCAGCTTGGTAGATGAATGCTGTTGATATAGCATATCTTGACTTCAGGAAGACCTTGACAAGGTCCTCCATGATATTCTTGCAAACAAGCTACTAAAATCTGGGATAGGCAATGCTACTGTTAGGTGGATTTTGTTACCCTGATTTCTGGGGTGCTGTAGGGGGACACCTTAATGTGCTCCATGTGATGGGGAATGGAAACTAGCCAGAGCACGAGCAATAGCAATGCAAGAGGCAGGGCAACCTAGCAGTCTTTTAACCCAGTTTTTACGGGGTCAGGCCAAACCAAAAACCGAATGAAGATGTCTAATAAATGATTTTATTGAATGAAAGTCTCACACACCAACGCAATCACTCACACACTCACTCAAGACCTATTAAGAAGCAAAAGAGAGGAAACTGGATAGGGGGAATATTGAAAGGATTGTGGTTGGGGTAATACTGCACCTTTTCCTGAAGTCGTTGGTCCGGGAAAAACAACGAAGAAGTGGAGCTCAGCACAGAGAGGGCTGAGGGGATTACTCAACGGATGGAGAAACAGTCTGCTGGGATGACCAGGAGTGATCCAAAGAAACTCTCAAAAACTGGGACTATTTGTAGAGGAAAAGGTACCTGGAGGCTAATCCTTTCCTGGGGAGAACAATGGGAGTTGCAGCAGAAAAGAAGCTCCACGATGGCAACTCCTTTTGCATGATGAGATCACAAGGTGTTGCTAAAGTTTCAAGATCTTGAGTTGCATTGGGTTGTGCTGTGAATTTATGTAGATGGTCCTTGCCTGATAGGATTTTATTGCTATCAGTGCTCAACTTGGGGAAAAAACGCTAATCCCCTCAAGCTGGCTCCTCAGTGGCTGAGGACCCTTTGTTTACTGTAGGTTTGCACAGCTTGAGGTCTCCTGGGGCTACGTGACTGGGGATTTTACTGGCCTGACCTGGTTTTTGATCGTTTGACCTTTGCTGCCTACGTGCTTATCCGGGTGACCTCTCAGGCACATTGAATTATATTTTAATATCAAAATTGTAGACCTCAGGACAGGGTTTACCAGTGAGATAACAATTTGTAATTGGTTGATTGACCAAACCCAAAAGGTACTCACCAATGGATCCTCTTCATCCTGGAAAGAAGTGACTAGTGAGTTGCCACAGACTTCTGTTCTGGGCCCAGTGCTATTCAACATCTTTATCAGTGATTTGGATGAGGGAATAGAAGGCATTCTTATTCAATTTGCAGGTGACACCAAATTAGGAGGACAGCACAGGGTCGGAATTCAAAATACTTTCACAGATTAGAGAGCTGGGCCAAAACTAACAAAATGAACTTCAACAGGGAGAAATGTAAGGTACCGCACTTGAGCTGAAAAAAATAAAAATGCACTGATATAAAATGAGTGACACCCGGGTTGGTCACAGTACATGTGAAAAGGCCCTAGGAGTCTTAGGCCCTTTCCCCATCTTACCTTTTCATGGAGGTGGTGGGCGGCGTTTGTGCGAGCAGCCTCTTGCGCAAGGCACTCACTTCGTTTCTCCTTTCTTACCGCAGCTGGCTTGCCGGTCGCACGAGCACCACTTGTATGCCCTGCCCCTTCCTACCGCAGAACAACCTGGGAATTGCAGGCTAGCACTGAGGCAGGAAGTGCAACCGGCCCGGCTCCCAACGCACCACAGGGCAGGGAAGTGCATGCGGGCCCCTGGAGCATTGCACAACCACGCACCATTTTTGGCTTGAAGCTGAAAATGAAAAGATGTGTGCGAGGTCTGCTCCTCTCATTTACGTGACAGTCAAAAGGCCCTTTCACTTTAGAAACAGCGTGCGAAAAGGGCCTTAGAAGACCACAAGATGAACATGAGGCCAGCAGTGTGATGCAGCAGCTAAAAAAGCCAATGCAGTTCTAAGCCCCATCAATTGGAGTATAGTGTCTAGGTCAAGTAATAGTACTACTGTGTTCTGCTTTGGTCAGATCCCACCTGGAATACTGTGTCCAGTTCTGGGCTCCACAATTCAGGAAGGATCTTGACAAACTGGAACATATCTAGAAGAGAGCAACCAAAATGGTAAAAGGCCTGGAAACCATTCCTTATGAGGAGCGGTTTAAGGCGCTGGGTATGTTTAGCTTGGAGAAGAGAAGGTTAAGAGGTGACATGATGACTGTGTTTAAATATTTGAAGGGATGTCATATGGAAGATGGAGCAAACCTGTTTTCTGCTGCTCCAAAGACTGGGAGACGGAGCAGTGGCTTCAAATTTCAGAAAAAGAGATTCTACCTAAACATTAGGAAGAATATGCTACCTCAGAGTGTAGTACAGTCTCCTCCTTTGGAGGTTTTTAAACAGAGGCTGGATGGCCAGCTGTTGGGAATGCTTTGAATGTGTATTCCTGCATGGCAGGGGGTTGGACTAAATGGCTTTTGTGGTCTCTTCCAGCTCTATGATTCTGTGAATACCAGTACTGATCTGATAGGTATCCTCTTTCTGTAAAACCAATAATTGCTTAGGAAATTTCATATATTATAGGCCTGGAGAATGTCCGTGTCCACTGCTGCCATCCTCGGGGTGTGTGTGTGTGTGTGTGCGTGCCATATTTAATTGAAATGATGGCATATCTATCCTCCATTTTAACTTTAAGGAACTTAATCCAATTCTTAGTCCTCACCAGAGCTTACCCATGTAATCAATAGGAATTTGGCAAGTCAACATTTATATAAGTTCCATTGATTCACTTATTCTCCTCTACTGGATTTATTCCAAGATATATGGAACAATTCCATTTAAAGAGGGTTCTTTTAGGAAGTTGTCATAAGTTCCCAAACTAGCTTTATTTTCAGAGCAGACATTGGTATTTATCTCATCCACGTAATAGTATTATTATTAGTAATAATAATAAAATATAATAAATATAGTAAAATATAATAATATTCCTACCATGATTACTATTATTATTAGAAAATAATAAAATGTTAGTATTTTTCAAAATTATTGGTGAGACATTTTGCAACATTTGTAGGTCATTTAGGGTTGTTTCTTGTTGACAATGGTAGTGGTGTTCACCAGAATTGCATCTGTTGTTATAACAGGCTCATTGCAATACACTTTGTATTTGTCCACAAACAAGATCACAGTAGCAGTAAGGCAGGTTTTCTGTAATGCTGTATATGAGAAGTGGGGGCTCTGTGACCCTCCAGAGGTCCTTGAATTCCAACTTATATCAGCTTTGCCAACATGGTCAATGTTCAGGGATGATGACGGTTGTAATCCAATAGCATCTGGTATATTCTGTGTTGCATATTCTGTGTTGAATAAATAGGAGAGTAGGCATGGTATGATTTAAAGCACAGCATTGGTGGGTGAGTGAGTGGCTGGAAAGATGATGAAAAAAAAGCTCTCACACTTTATAGAAATTCTGAACATAGGTCTTCCGCTCTTACATCAAGTTTTGTCTTTGTTATTTTAAGACATGAATTATATCAAAGATATTTGGTAATAGATAATGGCATGTCTAATTTGTATGCCTTAAAACTATTTATTACAACTTAAATCAAAATGTTCAAATTAATGAATTGGATGAATTTGAATTTTATTGATACAATTAATATGTATATGAGAAAACAAGTATAATTCTGTTGATTAATAACAGTGGAAAGCTGTTATTAACTGTACCTCTAAAATTATAGGTAACAGTCTTCAAAGATAACATTACAGAATATAATGATCTGACAAGGTAAATAAGCTATATGGGACTTGTGAAGTTTTTAAAGTCTAAAGCAAACTTTAATCTAGATCACATGCGCCAGTAAAGACATTTTGTCTGAGTTGCAAGTCTTGTCTGTACTATAATTACATCCAAATGTTGCTTCCAGGTACAATAGGAGCAGTTTGCTTTAGCCTTGCCATTCCATCCTCATGTGAGAACTAGTTAGAATCTGCCTGAAATGTAAATTATTGTGCAATGAAAGAAATAAGGCACCATTCTATTTTGGTATTGCAGTATTAAAATGTATAAGGCACACAAATTGCCTTCGCTGCTAGAAATTGGCACCGTTTAAGGTTGGAATGAAAACAGAATAAAGTCAAGATTTATAGTCCTTTCAAAGGACTAAGGTCACTGGTTACACTGAAGCCTGCTGAATTATGCACAATGGGAGAGTTGTAGAACTTTTCCTGACATCTTTAATGTAAAGTTAGGAGGTATAGCGACTCTACTATGGTGAACCATTTCTGTAAATAACTATTTTGGGCTTAAAAACTTTTTGAAGAACTAATTTAAAAAAAAAAATATCAGTTCCAGTCCAGCCCAACAGTCTTTATTCAATTCAATGGAGTTTATATAACAAAGCATTGTACCCTTTGACTTTCAGGCTAGATTGAACAATGGCTGATTTATGATTTCTTGTTCTTCAGTTCATTTAGGAAGAAATAGATAAAAATTTTGTTGTATTCATTTTTTTCAAAAGATCTTTTCAAAACAAAATTTGAATATGGGAACAGATTTACTCACCCCTTTGGGGATGGGAAAATTTTTTATTTTGATTTGTATTGATTGGTATTTACCAAAATTCACAAAATTTGAAGATAGGAACTGTGGCAGAAAGCGGTTCCCATTTCAGTGGACAATGAATCCAGGTTTTAATTCAGCTTTAAAAATGCTATCCAAGGCTCTGAACCCTATTACTAATTAGATTTAGGACCTTAGATAGTTCTCTTAAAGCCAGCCAAAACTGAGAATGCATTCACAGTCCTACTGACATAGGAACCAGCAGATACTGCCACATGGAAGAACAAGAAACCAAAATACTCTTATCAACATCTTAGAAGTGGATAAGAATTTTGTCTCAGTTTGATTTTTTAAATCCAAATTTACCAAGGTCACAACACTTGGAGAGCCAGGAGGGTGTAGCAATTTGAGTATTGGACTACAATCCAGGAGACCAGGGTTTGATTCTCCTTCAGCCATGGAAACCCACTGGATGACCTTGGGCACATCACATACTCTCAGCCCCAGAAAATCCAGTAATAGATGCATGAAATGTTTATTTTAGATCATTTTTAACAGAAATCTGGGGAAAAGGAAGAGTGCTAAATTTTCTCACCACTTAAGAAGTGGAAAGAAATACCATCTCAACTCATTTTAAAACTGAAATTAACAAAATCTGCACAGTTGGAATGTGAGAAAAAGGCAAAACAAGCATGTTGGCCCTGTAATA
Organism: Iguana delicatissima; assembly: GCA_948472985.1. Taxonomy (NCBI): domain Eukaryota; kingdom Metazoa; phylum Chordata; class Lepidosauria; order Squamata; family Iguanidae; genus Iguana; species Iguana delicatissima. Next base: position 1,803,963 of record CAOKZL010000251.1, on the reverse strand, counting down.
ATGGAGGTTCCCATTATCTAAGTAACAGAGCTGAAGGGAGATAGTGGTCCCTTCAGGCAAGCAAAGTGTTAATGAACTGCTGTGGTTAGGTTACATTTTATTGGGGGTCATCTTCACAAAACATCACAGGTCATGAGAGATAATTGCCCAGCCAGTGGGAGAAAGGCGAGAAGCTTCAAGAAGCTTCAGTCAAGAAATTTAAAAAACCCTCAGGAGACGAAGAGGCAAAGAGAACAAAAGAGGAGAACAAAGACATCAACCAGAGGAGGCATATCACCAGTTGCAGGTAGGTCTAGCTAGGCCTCGCCTCCCATCTCTGCCTCTACACACCATCTCAGCACCTGATCAACGATGTGAATAGCTTAAGATGATTCTTAGATAGTCACATTAGAATTTCTGTTCTTTTGAAAGCTCTGGCTGATATGATGTAACTATCTGTAACTTGTAACTTCTAAGCAAGATCTGAGTGAAGGAGCTCCCATGTAAAGTGATATCTCTTTTACATTGCCTGTTCTTAGAACAAATGCTCAACTCTCTATTTCCACGTGCTTGTCAGTGACACGCATCAATAGGATTCCTCTGTCCCAGAGGGGGTGGGGAAAGGAAAGGGATCTCTGAGCTTAGAGATTGTTGGGTTCCTCATGGCATCCCAATGAGCTACTAAGACAGGGATTTTTAATTCAGTGAGTGGTGGTGGCATTTGATTAATGGAACCCAGGGAGTTTCCATCTCCTATTCAAGGGCAGAAGGCAGTATTGAGCAGGAGAAGGGCCCCTGAGTCCATGACAGGTTCATCCCAAATTCCAGCTCCAACTTCATTTTTCTTCTTTTTTCAGCTATAATTTTTATTGAGTATACATCTGATCTTAATATTATACAATCAACAACATATATATCCATCAAGATAACATGTGCCAATAAAGTAAAAGAAGTATTTATCTATGTATGATATATATCAGTTTCTTACTTAAACTACTTTGTTTCTTCCGTAATTCTTCATTCATATTCTTCTCTTCATAATATTGTACTAAAGTTACAACACCTTCATGACTTCTTCTACTCTTAATCACAGTACTTTCTATACATTTTCTCTTTTCCTTCCTTTCCAATTTTTATCTCATGTATATATTATATAAATAAATTAAAAGTTGTTATATTTTAATTGTTTTGTAATCCCTTAACATTTAAGTCAAGAACCCCCCCCCCCAATTCTCTAATTGTTTCTTTCTTCTTTCAATTTCATTTTTGAAAAGAAACTAATCAATATCTTCTGCAAAAAACAAAAAAACAAAACAGAAATCACCATTCCTTTTGTATCAATTTAAAATGCAATGCTACATTTATCTGGAGGATTACTGTGTGTAGGTACAACATCATTGGTGCTAATACAAAATTATTTTTGTGTCAGTTATGCATATTCCCATCAAAGTGCTCATCTGAATGGAAGATCATTTTTTCACTTTCTTCACAAGGAATATTGTAGAATCTCCAAACCATTACTTCAGGGACAAACAAAGCAGAAAACTGAGCAAAAACTCCTTGACAGGTTTATGTCATATTTCAAAGCAAATATATTTAAGTCACTGACATACTTTCCTCTGTCTCTGTAACTTTAAATAAGTTCTTTATTCTTCTTCTCTGGATATGAGATTTTGCTAACAGCCTCCATTAGTTGTTCATAAAATAGATGATGATATGATCATTTTAACTGGGCTAGTATCATATTTATGTGAGATTGCAACAAGGTTTTTATCCTAAATTTTCAGGAAAAAGCAGTAATTACATGGAAATAGTTCATGCTCTGTGAGAATAAAATACATTTAATACTCATGTAAGTCAAAGTTATGAAAATAGATCTCAAATTGCCTTTAGAGTATCCATTTCTCTAGCAGTCAAGGGAGACACTGTGGAATAAAAATAGGTGCTGGATGACTGCTCTTGCTCCATTAGTCTTATAAAATGGTAAGAGTTGGGGAATATTTTTCTTTTGCTGCTTCATATTCAGATGCACTGCTCTGGCCATTTAACTTGTCAAATGTCTGCTATTCTGTATGTCTCCTCTCCTCAGTCTGAGGTAAGTGAAAGCCTGATAAATGAATGCCAACGTAGCATATGCTACTATGGCAGATTAGCACAGATACGAAGCAAGAAGGCTTTTCATTTTGCTTATTCTGTCACAGTTATTGGCATAAGCTGTCATTTTTTTCCCCTCTCTAATAAATTTCTTTTTCCCTGATAGGTCATTTGTTTTAAGTTACATACCATTTAGAACAATAATTATTTCCCAGGGGAGGCTGAAGAACAGCCTTGAGCTTTTTTCAGTCTTCCTCATGGTAATACAGAATTTTGTTGAAACTAAACAAAAAGATTCACAAGAAAGAGCAGCAATTCAGCAATTTCTGTGGATATAAATTCTCTCTTTTTCTGTCTCTCTGTTTATGTGTGTCTGTGTACATATACATGCATACATGCAAGTGATGATTACAATCAGTGGAGAATTCTGGAACAAAAAGGACAGAATTTCTAACATTTGCGAATTCAATCAAGCCTAGGGTTGTCAGATGAAATAAGGGACAGGGCTCCTTTCTCTTTATTGGTTGTTTAGAAAAAAGGATTTCTGTACGTCTTCCTTGCATGACAAGGAATGCCTGGTCCCTTAATTCATCTGGTGACACTGACCAAGCCTTTTCCTATGGGAATTTTACAGATTGCCATCTCTCTTTGTAGGAATTTGTGCTCAACTCCAGTATGTCAAAATTAAAATCCTACCCATGGCCAAGTACCTCAGGTGTCTATTCACAAGAGAGCCTTGTAGCACCATTCAGCCAAGCATCCTTACAAACCCCTTTCAGATCTTCACACTAAACATGCCAAGTTCTTTAACAACAGCAGTCTCATGCCAACTTCCCCTCCCTGTTGTTGCTGTGCACCCTCAAGTTGTTTCCAATTTATGACGACCATAAGGCAAACCTATCATGGGGTTTTCTGGAGACTGAGAGTGTATGACATGCTCAAGGTTGCCCAGTGGGTTTCCATGGCCAGGTATGAATCAAACCCTGATCTCCAGGGTCATAATCCAGCACCCAGAACCACTATACCATGCTGGCTCTCCTTCCCTATTTTGCACTGGTGGTGTTTCATCTGTATCTTCCTCTAAGGATGTGTCTTCCTACATGAACCTGCTCAAGTGCTAAGATCTTTGGAAGTGACCCATAAATCAGTCCTACCATGTTGATAGGAGAAAAGCATAAGAAAGGGCCTTCTTGCTGGCTATTCCAAGGCTTTGGCGCTCTCTCCCGAGGCAGGCTCACTGCTATCCTTGCATTAACAAGTGAACGCATTTCTCTTCTGATAGAGTTTTATGAGCTAATTGCAATTATAATAGTTCATGGATCTACTGACTTTTTTTTTTCCTTTTGTCTTTTTGAATGGATTTGTTTTAAATGGCTTAAATTATATAGAAAGTTTAATTGCATTTTAACTTCTTTTTTTTTAACTTATGACTTTGTATGTGTTTTTATCTGTACTGGAGTACGTACTTTTTACTGACATACTTCAGCTAACAAAACGTCTGACAAACCTCCTTTTTACAAAGTCGTTTTACACCTGCCAACTCCGCCTTTTCTCTTTGACCTCTATCTAAGTGGAAGTCTTTATCAGCACCAGCATTCAGAGAATGGTGAAGGAGGGCTGGAGAAACATAGGGTTTTGGTGTCAAGTTGCAGTAGACTGTCTGCAAGAAACAATCCAGTAAAGCTTGACCGAGGAAAAGGTGGGATTCTGCTCCAACCAATTTTACTGTAGCCATCTGTGCCTGCTTACAAGAGACAAGGTAAACAGTGGCTACCTCCAGAACCCCTTACTGAACATGCACAAGCAGCAAAACAGACAACAGGAGAATCAATAAGTTTGCCTCACCAGCCACAATGTTAAAGAAGCACAGATCTATAAGGATAGCTCTGCCCAGCAAAACAGAAATCATAAGAAAAATGGAGGATGGTGAAAGAAAAAGATATCCCAGGATGCTTTTTGGAAGAAACTTTCAAGTAGTCTTTAGAAGGTTCAGTTTTATTTTATTTTATTGCTTACTTCTGCAAGTGAGAGTAAAACGATAACAGCAGCAACGACAGTAATGAGCAAGTCTACCATTTCAGAGTGAGGTCCCTCTCTCCCCCTTGGACCATAGGTTGCTCTTGTTATCTTGGTTACATTTCTATGGACCACAATTTACCACCTCTTAGGGTTACAGAGAGATTTTTGCAATGAACATAATTGGACAGTATGTATGCATTGCTTTTACTTCCACACAGTGACTTTTTTATTTTTATTTTATTTTTAATATAGATACAGGATCCTCAGCGTGATCCTCAAAGGATCAGTTCCGAGACTTGCAAACCTGCTGTACACCCAGGTTGCAACTGATCGAGCAACTGATCCACACAGTGAAGAGAACAAAATCTTCCCAGTAGCTTCATTTCTCAGGGCATGCTTTAGGGCAAAAACCACAGAGCAGGGCTCCCTGATAACTTGATCCTTCCCTGTTGTTGTTGTGTGCCTTCAAGCCATTTCTGATTTATGGTGACCCTAAGGCAAATCTATCACAGGGTTTTCTTGGCAAGATTTGTTCAGAAAAGGGTTTCCCTTTGTGTCTTCTGAGGCTGAGAGAGTGTCAATTATGGAAGTAGGTTTCCATAGGTGGTCAGGGTTTCAAACCATGATCTCCAAAGTCATAGGACATTTCTGCACTAGATCATTATAGCACTATTATTCCACTTTCAACATCCTATGGAACCCTGGGGTTTGCAGTTTAGGGAGGGGCTGGCTGGTTATAATAGCGCTATAACGGTCTAGTGCAGAAATGGCCATAGTCAAATGCTCAAACCACTGCACAATGATGGATCTCAATCCCTCCCTTATGCAACACCAAATCCTAAGAGGTTAGTGGCTCTTATATCATTGGGATGCTGAATCGATGCTAGATGTAAGTCAGTCCTTTGAAGAAGCCATCCAAGGTACTAAAATCTATTCCTAAAATAGGTTCAGCATTTTGAACAGGTCGTTTAATGTTTGGTTCCAAAGCTGGAGTAAATGAACTCTGCTTTAGAGCTCATCAAAGCCGGCCAAATATATCAGGAGATTGATTGAGTTATTTATTTATTTTCCTCATAATTACTGCTTTTGTTTCCAAGGTCCAGACAATGCATTGGTAATTCCAGGACATTCCAGGCTTTTTCCCATCCTTTCCCAAGTGTTTTGGTTCCTACCAGCAGAGTGGGTTTGAAAAGGGGGGGGGGACAACTTTTCAGCCTGCCAACAATTGCAGGTGCTAGAAGACCACCTTGTTCTGCATGGGGTGAGGTAAAGATGATCTCATTTGGCACAATAATTAATAAGGAAGAGTAGACCTCATTCATTCATTCATTCATTCATTCATTCATTCATTCATTCATTTAATAAAGAGAGTGTGGATGTGAAAATGAGAAGCAGTAGCCCAAAGTGACATTAAATGTAGCAGACCGAACTGGCACTATTTGCCAGTTTAGAAAGCCCTTACTGATAGTGGAATAGCCTCCCCTGGTAACCAATCAAAGCTATGGCCACATTATCCTTTCAGATCACACATGGGTGATCCCACCCTTCTGTTTTCATACCATGACTGCTGCATTGTTGCCCTCTTCATAGCTGCGTGCAGAGGTAGTAGAATGTCCCCACATAGTGGCACTTTTCAAACCCACTGGTTCATTTTAACTGTTTGCTTTCTTTATAGTTGTTTCTGAAAATACCAGTAGCTTTTAACTTAAGTGTAAATCTTCTGAATAATCTATCCATAGTGAGAATGTGTATTAATCATAACCAAAACTCCACATATGGGGGCAGGTGTTGGGTTTAAGCAACATGCTATACACTTTGGTACAGAAAAACATACATCTGAAAAACACCCTAAAAGACCACAGATCTTTTTTTTTTTTTTGAGAATAAATTGCAGCACTTACAAAAATATACACCGTTACTATGTTTATCATTTGCAGAGGTTCCTTAAATGCAAATCCTCTGGTAAATGTATAACAACCCCCGCTCATTCTGCAGTCGTATGATTTTTATGGCAAGAGATTCAAAATATTCTGTAGATACACTAATGGAGCAGAAACACAAATCTTCCTTCTGTGAACATCTACTACAGAAGCAAGAAAACAAACTTGGCTTTGCAAGGTTTGGCAGTCACTGAAGGAAAGGTGCTGGTGTTTCACAACACCAATCCTTTAATATTTTGCAGTATTAAATGCCAACAAGGCCAGAGAGAACTCCAGACTTTTTTTGTTCCTCTTCATCCATAATAATAAAAATGTCATCTCCTTCCATTCAAGCTGCCATTATTGGAAATCATAATAGATTGCTCTGTCAATGGCTAGAGTGGTCCACTTTGACTGTATGAATTTTCTAAAGCCGTCAACACAGTGTTTGCTATGGAAATAGCATTCACAGCTTACAGATTCCATTTCAACCAAAGCATAAAAGCTTATTAAGTAGCACATACAAAATGAAAATGTGTGGAAGCCCATGGCCAAGTGTTTGAAAGAGGGATGAAGCTATTTAGCAGTGATGTAGACTTGAGTCAATTGACTTGGACTCAAGTTGCTTCAGTAACTGACTTGGACTTGACTCGACTTGTGATTTTTAGAGAGTGACTTGTTGCCCTTGGTTCAATAACATAACCCATGCATCTAGAAACATTATGACTTTGAGCAATCTTTCCATCTTTTTTAGCTTATTGATCACATGATGATCTGTCTCAAGCTCAAAGTGTGGGTGCATTTCTTAGAGGAGAACAGCAAACAAGTTAAGCAATGGTGTTACCTCAAAATGTGGGCGAGTTGAGGGGTCCACCTGCAATACCAGTACCTCCGTTTAAAGGTGGCAAATTATTAGCTCAATACTGGAGGCCTATGAGAGGAGAGTAATCTAACAAGATCTTTGACACCAGTGTGTACTGGGTCTGTGCAGAGAAGAACCAGCCAGAGATCCAAGAGTAAACTAAATTATGTTTTATTAGGGGAACTGATCACTTACACAATATCTCAAACACTCACACGATCACAAAAGGCTAACTGAAGGGAAATAGAGGAAAGTTTTAAGATAGAGAGATTTCTGGGTGTCATGGGTGATATTTACCACTCGAAGAACAGCAAAGAAGGAGTGATGTGGCTTAGGCTCACAGCTGAGGACAGTATACAATCAGGAATCAGAGTAGCAGAGTGGCGACCAGCAGTTAGTGTACTGTGAACTAGCTGGCCAGAACGAGGGGGTTTTGTACGTGATTCTTCCCTGGAGGGCAAGGGTATGAATGGCTCTTTAGCCAAGTAAACAATTGTGTTCACAGAGTGGACAATGGGGTCTGGAATGGGCTAATGGTCTTAGTGTTAAGTGACAAAAGGTGAATGGCTGTCTGATACCTCGGTGCTTGTCAAACAGGTTTGAGGATAATAGGGAAGTTTGCAAGTCAAAGGAAAAGGAGGTAAGACAAACAGAGGTTTGGTGGTGATCTTCCAGTTGCTATTGTCCCCAAAAGCAGAGTCATTAAGGCTAGCTCTAACCTATTATCTCTTGAGTTCCCTGTTGGTTTCTTGACTATGACTTGGCTATGCCCAGAGGGGTTTTCTGATCTACTTTGCAGAGCACTTGTTCAGTCAGCTTCTTCCTCTTGCCCAGCATGACAATTCAGTCACATCAGGGTACATTTTATATTAAAGCCAATTTATATATTTTGCCAATTAAATCATATTTTGCTAATTAAGCCATATCAAGGTGTGGAGTGTATGGCATGGTAACAATGGTCTTGAGGCAAGGTTGAGGTCTGCTCAGAAGTCTGTCCCTGCTACATATAAGAGAAGCCTTCTAAGACTTTTTTTAAGAGCAGAAGGCAAGATTTACCCCCAGAGTGCAGGGTGCATTTCTCAGAGAGAATAGCAAATGTGTTCATAGAATCATAGAATCATAGAAATGTACAGTTGGAAGAGACCTCAAGGGCCATCCAGTACAACCCCCTGCCACGCAGGAACACCCTCAAAGCACTCCTGACACATGGCCATCCAGCCTCTGCTTAAAAACCTCCAAAGGAGGAAACTCCAATAAACTCCAAGGCAGCATATTCCACTGCCGGACAGCCCTGACCATGAGGAAGTTCTTCCTGAGGTTCAGGTGGAATCTCCTTTCCTGCAGCTTGAATCCATTGCTCCTTGTCCTGGTCTCTAGAGCAGCAGAAAACAAGCCCTCTCCTTCCTCTACATGGCATCCCTTCAAATATTTAAACATCGCTATCATGTCCCCTCTTAACCTTCTCTTCTGCAGACTAAACATACCCAGCTCTCTAAGTCTATCCTCATAGGGCATGGCTTCCAGGCCTCTCACCATTTTGGTCGCCCTCCTCTGGACTTGCTCCAGCTTGACCATGTCCTTCTTGAATTGGGGTGCCCAGAACTGGACACAGTATTCAAGATGAGGTCTAACCAAAGCAGAGTAGAGTGGTACCAGTACCTCCCTCGATCTAAACACCATACTCCTATTGATGCAGCCAAGAAGTGCATTGGCTTTCTTGGCTGCTGCATCACACTGCTGACTCATGTTCAGCTTGTGATCTATTAAGACTCCTAGATCCCTTTCACATGTGCTGCTATCCAGCCACGTGTCCCCCATCCTATATTTCTGTATTCCATTTTTTCTACCTAAGTGTAGGACCTTAGTATTAGGCAACAGGCTTGAGGAAGAAGGATCCTTCCTCCTAAAGCTTTTGAAGCTTCAGTAATGAAAGTAAGAAGGATACTATTCCTCACTTTGGAAAAAGCCTCCAGCTTGGGGAAGGGGATATAAGAAGGTTCTTATTCCCCATATCAGAAGCTGCAGAACCTTATACACCCTGGTACACCCTCCCTCATACACCCCACCACAACCTCCACATTTGAGACTTGCCTTGAAAGTGTCTTGCAAGGACTTGAGACTCAACTTGACACCTGAAGGTACAGATTTGAGACTTGACTTGAGACTTGGAGTAAAATACATCACTGCTATTTAGTCAATGCAGTCCTTACCAAAAAAATGTGCACGATGTTGCAGGTTAAGATTAGGTATGCGCCTCTTCTACCATCAGAAATTCCATTCCAGTGGCAGAAGAGAATTTCTGATCTCAGAGATCTGCCTCCAGAACAATTTTGCTATCAGAACAACTCTGTTGGCTTAGAATAGCTGACGAAAGTGGGTGGAGAAGCAGTATGGTGGGGAACAAGCTGAGTTAATCCAAATCTCCTCCAGCCAAGAGACACAGCCACAATGCTGACAGAAAGCCAAGTCAGGGTGACAGTAATCCTAAGTAATTTCCATACCCAACTCCTAGCCTTGGAAGGGTTTGGATTCAGCATAACTTCAGATGGTCTAGTTTCAGCTATGCTAGCCCTTAGGTGTTTTGGCCAGTAAGGATTATATTCTAAAACTGCAATTCGACACATACATTACTAGGAATATGCATACATTTTTTTAAAAAAATAAAAGTTACAGTAAGGGTAGCACAAATAGGATGATGTTTGATACAGATAACAAATGATGACTATAAAATAGTTTTGTTTTTCCAGCTTTTTTCCCCCCTTTTGATTATTTAGGCATTGGATTTTTAAGATTCATTTTTCTCCCAATATGGGATCTAAAGACTTCTCAAAGCGCTTATTGTAGGAATTTCAACTAAAATATTCATTTTTCCCCCTTCTGGGATTTATTGCAACATGAAGCACACCTTTTCTCATAGTTATGAAAGCTGTAGTATATTTCAGAGAAATTAAAATATAAAACTATGCAGACATTTTAAAAATGAGAATGGCTAAAACTGTACAGTTTAGTCATTGGGGAAATGTGTTCAAAAATATTTGCTTTTCTTTTTAATTTTGAGGGAAGTATACAAACTCCCTCATGAGAAGAAAAAAAACAAATCTTAAAACCTGAGAATGCTGTAATATTCTCAGCATAAGAGAATACTGGTGCAACCTGGAGTAAAGCAACAAAACCTAAGATGTGATGCTTTCATATCTCTGTACTTTTGTTTGGATTGTGCTAGAAAGATTAAAGGAAACTGAAATGGTGGAAATGGGATTGGGGAAGAGAGAACAGAGTTTAGTGGTGCTTCTCAAAGCCAAGTGCCAAGACTGAAAGAGAGAAGCAGATCTGAGAGCATTTCTAACAGGTAGAAACATAGAACTGGTATTGTTCCATCAGCTGTGTTCAAGATCGTGGACCATAGTGTCATGCCTGAAATGCATTCATTTTCTTTCTTCCTCTCACTAATGTTGATAGTGCAGGAAACAAAGAACCAATGCCTCTTTACTGGGATTCTGGTTCCAGGACTGACATCAAGGCCTAGTATCCTTGGACAACTGTCTATGTCTCATACTTCAGAAAGGCCAGCATGGTCTGTTTTAGATTCTTTGTAAATATTTTAATGGCACCCAGCCACCATTTAAGCTTCCCACAATATGGCCAGTATAACAAAGCCCAGGGAATTATGGGAAAGATTGCAGCCTCTGGTGGAGTCTGAGAGGCACCACTTTAATTCTCCCCATTGTGGCTGATGAAGCATCAGTCTGAATCCTTGTGTGAAAAGAGTGCCCAGAAAGTCTCTAGAAGGAAGCCTAATTGAGTCCAGCAGAACATATTTGCCAATAAATCAATAAACCAGGAATGGAAATTTTATGTCACCCCCCTCCCCGCCAATGCTCAGAATCCTCCGTGATAGGAAAAAAAATCAAGCCCCCAAATCCATGTTCTCAAAAGTCTCCAATGGGAATGATTCTCCCACTGAATGCTACTTCAGAGGGGTTCCTTTAACCCATTGGGCCTGCAAATAGAATTTTAAAATACTCAGTGACCATCTCATGTTAGTCACTTCTGATTTGGAAAAACAGTTCAGATGTGAGTCATGGAGGTCTGGGGTGTGGTAAATTGGGGCAGGAGTAGTCTCTCGAACCCCACTCCCAGCGTTCCATACCCCTGGTATATACAACTGCAGCATAAGTGTCCTTACTACAAATTCATTTATTCATGCATCCATTCATGCATTGAGTTTACATTAAACCTTTCTTCCATGAGTGGGACTTCAGGCACTTTGCAATTAGTTAATGCATAAAATGACTAACAGCATGGAAAAAAAACACCACTTAAAACTTACCAATAAAGAAACATACAATGCCTGCCCTATTAAAAATTCCTTTTTACTACAAGAGAGGCCATTGTGCAGAATCCTAAATGAAAATATCTTGTCTGAGAGAGGAAAGACCATGAAGAGGGGGCAGCTCACCTTCCCTTTGTGTGGACTTCTAGAACTTGGGAGCAGTCACTGTGAAAGAAAATTAGTCTCTTGGACTAAGTAGGATTTATTTCTAAGTAAACAGGTTTAGAATCTACCTGCAAATTGTCATTTGCCCAACTCAGCTGCTTTTTTCAGTTGCTCCATTAGTTTCACAGCAAGAAAAGGCAGTGGCTAGAAATTCGGTGAGTCAGAAATGGTGAACATTCAAAGGGCATAACAAAGAGAGGTTTCATAAATAAAAATGAACAGAAACAATACAAATGGTGCTTGAAATAATGTGTTTAAGACAGCTACATTTCTAAATGGCACACTTTTTACCTGTTATTACCTGCTCCTGCAAAAATGAATTTAAATTGGACTGAAAGTGCGACTCTGGAAATTAATCATTAACAAACTGTGGACCAAAGCCCAGTTCAAAGGAATCATTCTAAGGCCCAAAAAGAAGTCCACGAGAGTTTGTAAGGTTGATTTATATAAATCTCTGCTGGTCTTCTCGCACTATTGGTTCTTGGGATCATCTTCTTCATTTGTAGTGTGCTCAGATCCACAGATGGTCTCCATCTTTGATGAGCTCCCAGGAATGGCTCTTAGGAAGCAGACGGAATAACAAAGTCTAGCTAAGCAGAACAAAGGTATGTGTCACTCTTGCTAAATACACTTTCAATGACCCACATATGATAGCCCAGAAGTATATATTAAATCCTATCAGCCTGATGCTTTGCAGAAGCACTAGCCTGCTTCCCCATGGATACCTGAGCCTGTGAATTTATTTTTACTCCAGTAGTATTCCTCAGAGCCAAGAGGCAAAGGCAATGCCATTTTCCATCATTTTCCGGAATTATTTCTATCAGCAAAACAAACTGCTCATTTAAAATACAAACAATGCACTCCTAAAACAAAAGAAGGCAAGCAGTTTCATATCTATGCAAGTAATTTGGTGCCTAAGAGATGGAAAGATAGGCCTATCAAATTGCTAGAACTGAGTATATCCATTGAATCATTTGTTGAATGGTTAGTTAACATTTTTTAAAATCCCATTGATTCAATGTGTTTCCTCTAGATAGGATTTGCAGTTGGATTAGACCATAATATACTTGCCCTCAGTGACACTTGGTATAGGACGGTATGGTCTTTAACCTTAACAGAAAAGCTGATATTCTACACTTAAACATCTAACAGGCAAATTGACAGAGACTTTTTCAGTGGGGCACAATTTTATGCTGTTTGCAAAAAAAAAAAAAAAAAAATCAAATTGTTCCCAAGACCTCAAATGAAATACAGTAAAACCCATTCAGATAAATAGAAGGGTAATGCTTGTTGTTCTGTATCATCTATCTTCCTTGTTTTTGTGAACTAAACAGAAATATTGTCTTTCTGTGCAGTAATCTTATCACACACTATTCCCTCTACTTTATGTTTTCTTACCACTTGATAAATTCAGTTTAGAGACTGAAAAAAACTTGTTTTCTCTTCAGGTATAAGATTTAGCTACTTTGTTGGATGGACCTACATCTGTGCTTTGGTATAATGGTTCCCACTCATGATCCTGGCATGTATTGATAAACATGGGAATAGAAATAGGTCCACGCCTGGTTTTATCAGACAGAGGTAGTGTTGCCAGGTCTCAGGGCCTAGCCCTGAGGCTCTAATTTGCATGAGTCATCTCTAGGCAGGAGTTGTTGTTATGTACCTTTAAGTCCTTTCCAACTTATGGCAACCTTAAGGCAGACCTATTGAGATTTTCTCAGCAAAATTAGTTTAGAAGGGGTTTGGCTTTGCCTTCCTCTGAGGCTGAAAGAATGTGACTTGCCAGTGGTCAGCCAGTGGGTTTCCATGGCTGAACAGGAGTTTGAAGGCTGGCCTCTAGAATCGTAGTCCAATGTTCAGAGCACTATACCACACTGGCTCTAGCAGGCAGGAGACAAAGGTGCAGATTCTCCAGTTTTGGTGGATTGAGCTCCAGGCAAGGGGAAAGGGCTGTGCGCAGATGTTCTGCTGCACTAAAAAAAAAAAAGAGCAGCAGCTTGGTATATTTTCCAAAACTGCTTTCTTGCTGCAACTTGCAAAGTCTCTCCAGGTGGTCTAAAACTTAATATAATTAAACCATGACATCTTGGTACCTCATATAGGCTTGATTAAGGGTTCCTCACCTTATCTACCTAAGTAAGTGAGACGGAATCATTTCATTTCATTCCCTTCATTTCATCCTGATCTGGAAGCAGTCCCTTTAGTTAAGATTTCTCCCTTAACTTTCAAACAAGAAAATATGTTCTCTCTCTCTCTCTCTCTCTCTCTCTGTTTGTTTGAATGAGAAACTGTAAGCAACTGTGGTTGGATCTTAATGCATAACATTTAATGACATCACCAGGGGTCCTCCTTATATCTCAGGTTTTGGCCTGGAAACACAAGGTCTGGGGTGTCAACCCTAGGCAGATTAGCAGAGGCAGAAATAGTATCTCCCCCCTGCCTGAGTTTTTTCCACTGGCACATCCCTGGCCTCTCCTATGTGCTGGAGGACAGAACTCTTGGTCATATAGACTGTGCTTTCTAAGCTAGCACCCTGCTTTCCACTTTACTAGAACACACTTTCTCATCCCTAACAATTAATTGGCCAGAGGTGTTACCAAGAGGGGGATATCTTTGGCCAGTTCATATTCATTTGGCATTCTTGCCTTTGCATGGCTTGTCAAACTAACAATTCTGTTGTTTAAGCTAGGCCTTGTGAAAAAGTGGTTTCTCCCTTTCCATCCATTTTGGCCTTGAGAATAAACCACCCTTTGCCATTCTACAGGTACTCCATCTACAACAGAACCATCTTACGCTGGCAAAAGTGAATGCACTCACTGTATGTAAATAATTTGATTCAATATGGTATTAACCTTACCTCTTACAGATGAGTTTAAGAAGAATGCAGATCAATAGCCATTTTACAAATAGGTTAATCATTCATGCATCATTGTGTTTTGGGATGAAAAATGTCAAGATGATGAAGGCCATATACTTTATTGTTGTTTTATCTGGATTTTTAAAAATAAAGAGGCAATTTACTGGAATAGTAAAATATGAATGTTGCTGTATCTGACATGCAGATATAAATATACCTCAGTATTATCAGCAACACTGCGGCATATAAGAGCAATCAATGCATTGGCATAAATCCACTAAAAATTGCAGGAATAAGTTTTTTTCCTCTGTGGCACAACCAAAACTTTAAACAAACAGCTTGGAAACCTTAAGTGCTTTATTCACATTCATGTGACATTCTGCACAAGCAGAATTAAAGAAGGGAAAGGAAAGGTCCTAATGTGCTTTTGAGATTGAGTCGTTTCATGGATTCATGTCAATGAGAGGCGCTGTGATGCCTGGTCTAAGGGACTGTAGTGTTTTGAAAGATGCATCCATTAAACACCACCATAGAGCTGCAATGTTATAGAATAAGCGGGGGGGGGGTGAAATCTTCAGAAATAACCGATCCTGTGTTGGGAAACTTCCCAAAAGGCATTCAGTTAAACATACTGATAAACAGAGCTGCTCTCTAGGCTGGGAAGGTTTCAAAAGAAGAAAAAGCAAGCCTGTCTTTTTATCAAAATTCTTCAGAAGAAAATCATCTTGTTTCTTAGCAACCACACTCCACTTTTAATTCAGCCATGCCTTTTGTGTGTGTCTGTGTGCGTGCGTGTGAGTTTTAAGAAACATAATAGCATTGTCCTGTCATTTCTGAAATTTCTGTTTTGCATATTTCTATTCTATCCATTCTGTTTTGTGCCTCACACTTAATAGTTAGGTTGCAATTAAATAATGGAAGAATATACAGTGAAATTGGATACTGAGATATTTGAATCTTGTAGAAAGTGTTGCTTTTGTATGAGAGAGGAGAACTGAATGCCTAAATACAGTGTGTATGGAAAGCAAAATAGCTGTCAGATAATACCAATGAATTAATCTGTTCAACCTGCATGCAGGAGTCTTGGACCGGAGGTGACCAGAGAACAGGTGGCAAAACCAAAACCAATGCTTGTTAGTCACACACAGAATGAAATAGCAACTGTTGGTTGCTAAGAAAGTTGGAAGATCTAGATCAGAATAATAATTACTGGACTAATTGTGTGGGCAGCGCCATGCAAGGAGCTTCATTCTAAGAGAGTAAGAGGTGTGAAGAGCAGATTATTCATGTCAGTGACTTGTTTACCTCCAAAATTGCAAATAATCCTCAAGGAGCTTAAACCATCTTGGAATTCCTTACCCCACCCTTCCACTACCCGCGCTCCCCAAGTATTTTGGACTCAAACTTTCAGCGTTCTTGGTCATTGACCATTCTGGCTGCTGTTGGCAGTTGAAGTCCAAAGTCATTGTAAGACTATATGCTATCGTTTTGCAGAATCAGAAGTCACTTTCCATTAGTACATTTGGAATGGAGTGAGGTGATATGGTTGTTAAACCTGAAATCCCAGAGGTGTCTTTCAGCTTTCCAAAAGCTGTGATGTTTGGATGGGGGCCCAGAAGGACCACACAGAAACTCTACCATCACCACATGTGTTTCATGGGCCATACCATTCCCACGTCAATCTCAAGTTTAGTTTCTATACCATGGCCCCCACTCTGTTCAACAGCAGAGCAATATTTTCTAATAGCCCATCATTCTTCTTTTTTTATTAATATTTTTAAAAAACACTAAAAACATTACCAATACATAAATGTAAAAGAAATTCAGAAAAGGCATCTAAGCAAACATTAAAAAAATATGAATTAAAAGTTAAAAAGTAAAGGAAGGAAGGAAGGAAGGAAGGAAGGAAGGAAGGAAGGAAGGAAGGAAGGAAGGAAGGAAGGAAGGGGGAATAAAAAGAAAATCACACAAAAAAGAATCTACTTCCCCCTTCCATTAGGTAGAGCATAGCCTACTGCTTGTTCCAAGCCTTTCAAAAAAGAATATCTAAGCAGAGCAGAAGAAGAAGAATATCTCTTCTTCCCCTTCCCCTAATTCATACTCCCTAAAAGAAAAAAACATATAAACTTGTTTTTGCTAATGTACCTAACACAACATTTCCATATTTCTTCTGTTACACTATTCCAACATGCTTGCATAGATATTAATGCTAGTAATTTTTCTAAACACTGCTAACTTGTTATTTACACCAGTTAGTACAGTGAGCCCTCAGTATTCACTAGGGGTTGGTTCCAGGACACCCCCCCCCCATGAATACCAAACTTTGTGGATGCTCAACCCCCATTATGTACAACAACGTAATAAAATGTTGTCCCTTATGTAAATTGACAAAAATCAAAGTTTGCTTTTTTAAAAAATATTTTCAAGCCATAGTTGGTTGAATCTGTGGATACAGAATCCATGAATGTGGAGGGCCAATTGTAGCATAAACCTATTACATATTTAATAACAAATATATTATCCAAATGTAATATCCAAATGTATTGTATCATTATTATCCAGTATCATTATCCAAAATCTTCAACTTTATATTCATTAGCTGAAACTGAAAACCTATTATATATTTATAATATCACTGGCTTCCAAACACGTCTATACCATTTATATTCTAAAAGCCATTACAGAATTCATAAACTGATCAATCTGTAATCCTATGTCTGTAAATATATTAACCTAATTTGGCCAAATTCTTATTTGAATTTAACTCCCCACTTTCCACAAAAGCATCTTTTCCCTGGTTGCTTCTCACATAACATTTTAAAAGCAGTGTTCTAAGACAGAACTCTTACTTTAGACATCTTTTCACCTCCTTCACTTTCACAGAGTAAAAAGCTCTCACGCGTGACTATATAGCATCACAGTCTTTGGATAACATCCTTCCCACTCCTCCTTCAATCATGCAAACAAGTTCAACTTGATTTTTTTCAGTTTGCACACAGATCATCTCTCCCTTCTTCCATCCTTGACGTGTAACTTCCCTTTCACCAACCAAAACCTCCTGATCATAAATTTCCTCCAAGGTGGCTCTCTACGTCCTTGTGGTTGTCTCTCCATCTCATTTTCATCTTGTTTCATTTCCATATCTAATTTTATATCTTTCTCTGTATCTTCTGTATCTCTCCCTCTTATCCTTCATTTCAATTCCTTGAACTCTTGCCTCATGATGCCAATCATGTCCTTGAATTTTCCGTGTATTTTCTCCATTGTAGAAGATTCTTTAATTGTTTCAGGGAAGGTTCTGTTTTTCACTTAGTCCAGCACAGAGTTAATAATTCTCACTTCCCTGGATTCTAGCTAATAACATCTGTACTTTCCCATACTTTAATTTCCTTGTTAGAGACCAATGCCATCTTGGAAGTAAAATGCAGTTCAGTTCAATCTATTTACAAAATACATGCACTTAGTTCTTAGTTCTTCTCTTTCTTTTCAACTCCTAGTTTTTAAGTTCAACTCTCCTGGGACAAAGAGTTACTTAGATTTTGATTTCAGAGAGAAGGCAGCTGCAAAGGCTTTTCTGATCCATCTTAATCAGAAGGGTTCTTCATTTTTACAACTTCCAGGGTTAATTAAGAGTTCTTCTTTTTTAAAAAAAAGGCAGATTTCCATCATCTTCCAGTCTAAACAGTTATGTTTCTCAACAAGGGCAAGATGTTACATCCTTGGTCCTTCTTGTTCACAGCATGTTTACTACAAAGTAAATACATGTAATTAGAATTCCAGGCCCAAATGGGTAGTCTTCAACCCCCCCCCCTTTATTGGGGGAGAGATCTCTGGCTAGCACTTTACTATGAAAGCTCTTTTGGCTGCTAAAAGATTACCAGGAGCTGCTACCCATTGGCCTGCTGGAATTCAGGTCCCTAACAGCCCATCATTCTCAGCATGTGTTAAACACCTCAACCCTCAGATCCCCCCGCCCCATGAAATAAACCTCAGTAATAGCTATGCAATTAGCAAAAATATTCCTTACAGTGGGACTCATCCCTCTTCCCCTTAGAGTTCTTTAATTTCCGTTGTGTGTATATGTGTGTGTAAATATGTGTAAAAAAAAGTCTGTTTAGATGCGTGAGGATGTTTGGCAGAAGAGGGACACTTTTTTATACACTTTTGACTCCTATACAACTTCACCTTATTGTTGTTGCAGCTGTTGTTGTGTGCCTTCAAGTTGTTTCCAACATATGGCAAACTTAATGTGAACCTATCTTGGGTTTTTCTTGGCAAGATTTGTTCACAGGGGCTTTGTGCTTGCCTTCCTCTGAGGTTGAGAGAGTGTGACTTGTCCAGGATCACCCAGTTTCCACAGCCAAGCAACCCTGGCATCCAGAATTGTAGTCCAATGTTCAAAACACTGCACCACATTGGCTCATGACCTCATGATCCTAGAATGACCCTTCACTCACAATCCCTAACAGGGAAATTTTATGGCTGCTTAGTCAGTGGTAAATTCTACTGAGTTCATTCAGTGGATTAGTTCCACTAATCGCAAGAAAATATACATAGGAGCCCAATCTGAGCTGTAATCCCTTCATACCCTTCAGGAGAGTTGTATTCTGTAGTAGGTTTTTTGGGGGGAGGGGGTCAGTTTTTAAAATAAGATTAATTTAAGAGACTTGCAGCAGCTATTTCCCATAAGACTACCTGCTCTTTTTCATGTTTATCTTCTACTTTTTGGTGTGTTGGGATTCATGTAGTAGCCCCAAGTATATGAACATTTGACCTCCACAGAGACATGGCTCTGTGAAGCAACAGAGTTATTTATTTGCCTTGTTGTTGCTGTGTTTTAATTGCTAGAGATGGGAATTTTCTGAATTGGGCCTTTCTGCCACTTGGTCTGAGATAATTTAGCGGACTATGCACCTTAATTTGGGGCAGTTCATGAGGGGCACCATTTACAGCTGTGCCTCAGGCACCAACGTGTCTTGGGCTCACCCCATATGTTGATGGGAGAGCAGCATCTACAGCATGATTGCTTTCATCCAAGTTGCTTTACAGTCTACAGTTTGCTTAGATTATCCCTTAGAATCCTATGGAGGCCATTTGAACTCCATCCTACCTCTGCCTAGTAAGCCTATAAGGACAGAAGAAAAGACCTGATCAGTCCAAAGATCCAGAAAATGCTTCCTGCAGTGAAGACCCAGATGTTTCTGAAACTCACACCCAACTGAATGTGAACCTAATAGTCTTCCCCTACTCTTGCTCCACAACTGGTATTTATCCAGAAGTATGCTGCTTTTGAACATGCTGGCTTGTGGCTGATAAGCACTAATGGCTGCATCCACTGTTAATTTACTCAATCCTCTCCAACAGTGATGTAGGCTAGTGGTCACTCAATTACAGTGTTTGGTCCTTTTCTGTTCTACATGGAGTCACTGAGTTTCATTCCTTTGTAGGAAGATGTAGACACAGGATCCAGAAACTGGATGTATATTATTTTTCTTTGGAGATCTGGGTGTAAGCCTGCTATAAGAACATGATTCTCTCTGTAATTTGTGTGTGAGTAAAACTGAAATTGCTATGGTAATTTTGAGTGTAGATGAATTGATGAACTGAATCTGTAAGATGAGATATCACAGGGAAACATCTGTTCCCTTGGAATATATAACTTTTATGGGTAAGCTATCACATGAATTGCCTGTGTGCAAGATTTCAACATGGTTAAAGCAAAAAATCTAAATAGAACCTACCTTCAAAAACAAACCTTTAAATTTGCACTCCAAACTTTAGCTCAAGTTGGCCTGGAACTTTTTGATTTGCCTGAACATATGTTCTATTGAATCCAAATCTGAAAGCCTGCATTTGTCTCTCATATGAAATTTAATTTCCTTGTTCACACTCCTCAGCAAAACAGATTTCCTCACCTTCAGCTAATTCAGTCATTATAGGCAAGCAGATAGATAAACCACTGAATAAGACAGTGTACTGAAATGTAAGAGTATCTTATTAAGAAGATGTGGATGAGATACAGATTGTCCTCTCTTTCTACTAGCTGAGGGTCCTTTCATATTGCACAATTATAACACCATTACATTATTTAATCTGCCATGGTTCCATCTGTGGAATCATGGGACATGTACTTTAGTGATGTACTAGAGCTCTAAGATGAGATTGTTAAGTATCCTTCCCTAAACTGCAAATTGCAGGATTCCATAATATGCTGCTGCTAATAGTTGATCTTTATTACTACCATTCCCTTTAATTTTCTTATACGTTGTGATCAACTAATCCAGCCTTCCCCAAGATGGCAGACTATAGATATTTTAGACTGCAGTATCCATCAAGTATTGGCAATAATCAGGGATGATGGGAACTTGCAAACAAAACATCTGGATGGTACCAAGTTGGGGGGGACTGGGCTCATCAATTTTAATTAGCTGGCAAACAAAGCCTTGTTTGACCAATAAGCTTACAATGCCTCATGGCTAAAAATCTGCACAAAAAAGAGAAATTTCAGGGGACGTTCTGTTTTTCCAAAAATATGCAGCTTTTGTTTCCTGTACAAAACAACTTGTGAGATTTCTTTTGCACAGAATAAGTCTCGAATTACTAATAGTCTTCAAATACTAGCACTTTTCAAAGACTTCTTCAGTCTTTCTCAATGAGAAGATACTTGCTTGAATTAGTTGTTGCTTCCTTCAAGGAAAAAAGATGCCTGCAGCACATTTCCAGTCCCACCCTTAGAACAAGCAGTTGTATTGTCTATTTAAGGTGTCTCTTTAGCTGACTGTTCTCAAAGCATCCTGTGATGGACAGCACATGGTAGATATCATTTCCCAGTGCCCCAATCTCCAGTGCCTCAAAAACACTTTGGTTGGCTCACCGCTAGGCTGCACAAGTAGATTCAAGGGGGCATTGCCAGTTGTAATTTCAGCCCTTTCCACAGGATGGCATCCTCCTGGCATGGAGACATGAGAGGAGCGGGACCACGATAATGCTTCCACATGACATCTTCACGGTCCCACTCTTCTTGCGTCACCAGCCGGCACAATCATGGGGTATATCACTGATGGAGAAACTCTATCAATGACCTCCGATCATGCAAGCTTTCCATCGCAGCTGGCCATGCAGAAGGACCAGAAGTATGATCAGGCTATTCTTTCCCCACTCCAGCATGGGAAGAAGGCCGGTTGAAGTGCAGAAGGAAGGGGCGTGTCCCTTATGCTCCCTTCCACAGGCAGCTGGTCGCATGCAGAGAGGAACACTGGGGGCACGATCCCATCCCAGCAGAGGAGCTGCCGGGATTGTGACAGGATGACACACGAGAGTGCCGTCATAGGATCTCAGTCAATATTTCTGAGCAGATTTTTAAATCTTTGTTTTGTTTCATTTGATTTGATTTGCAGAAAATTGTGTTTCCTGTGCAAACCAACCATGTGCAAATTTTGCACAAAATAAGTCTCAAACAGGAAAGATTCTTCTCACTCCATTATTCTTCTCACCAGGATTTTTTAACACTCAGGAAACATGTGTTTGACTATTTTTCAAGTGTTCTTCTCATCTCTTATAAGACCACAAAGATCCAGCCATATTAACAATGAGCAGAATACCATTGGGACCGTTTTTTTGACAGTTTCATATTTGTGATCCCTATGGATTCCCTAGTTTAAGGTACACATAGGGACTGTGAAAGTCCCTCAATCCCCATGTACCAGGCAGCAGCCACTGCTACTGAAGACGGTCTGTTCCTCTGTTGATCAGGAAGCAGCTGGTTGATGGTCCCACCCACATTCAAATGAGCAATCTCCAGCACAAGGGGGAATTGATACTGCTGTCTTGCTTCTGCCTGTTGCTCTTGGTATCTCTCATGGAAATGGGATGGGAATGTCAGTCAGCTGCTCCCAGATTTGCAGGGAAATATATCCCTGTCAATCACAGTGGCCACTTCCCAGTAAGTGATGACTGTGGTGATCAGGATGGGATTCACTGTGTAGCACCATAACTACAGTGCTTACACATACATAAATTCCCAGAAGGATTACAGTCTGTTATTCTAAGTCTCAGTGACATAATTTTAAAGAACTTGTATATTTAGAAATACCCAGTGATTGATTTCTGCACACAGAGTGTGCTCAGCTGTTGTATGAGGTCAGTCATAAAAGAACCAGCATTTGTGTGTGTTCCACATGCATATAGAGGATGGGTGAAATGAGTGGGCAAGGTTTGGGAAGAGAAAGACTCAGTGCTTCTTCCCTATGCACTTCTTCTTCTGCTAAAGCCCTCCTATTTGCAAGTTTCCTCAGTGGTGAAGAATATGAGGAGCTGCAGTCCAGCAGCTCTGGAGGACCAGATTTGTCCCATTCTGCTGTTAAAATATTCATTTTGCTTCACTTTATACCATATGTGAATAGTTTATGGAACTTAGACAAGTTACATGTTGGACTTTAGACCCCCAGTAAAGTATTATACTGAGTACTTTACCAAATTCTGGTATAGCAGACATTAAGAAAAGAAATGAGTTCATCATTGTCTTATTTTGTTGGATTATTAATACCCTCACAGGTGCATTTAAGATATTAGAATCAGAGAGCTGAAAGAGACCATAAGGGCCATCGAGTCCAACCCCCTGCCATGCAGTCAAATCAAAGCATTGTCAATAGATGTCAATCCATCCTCTTTTTAAAAACCTCCAAAGAAGGAGACTCCACCATAATCTGAGGCAGTGCATTCCATTGTCAAACTGCTTTTACTGTTAGGAAGTTCTTCCTAATGTTTATATGGAATCTGTTTTACTGAAGTTTGAAGCTACTGTCCTAGTCTCCGGAGAATTCATTCACAGTTAACAACATTATAAATGAAGAAGGCCATCTCCCATCTGCTGTACCTATTCTTGTTGATTCAGTGGATTTAATCATCTATCTCACAGTATCAATATTCTTTCTGAAGCATTTTTTCTCCAAGTCAGTTTCTCCAAATCATGTCCAATATGCCATGACAGGCCATTGTTCTACTGACCAATGACTTCCATTAGTAAACCAAAGGCCCCTTTAAGTTTCAGTTTCTTTGCCAACAATGAACAATCATGCATTATATTCTGTAAGTGAAAGGACTGTGTGTGCAAGTACTAATGCATAAAAATGCATTGATAGTTTGTGGATATCAGAGAGTGAGTCTTTTAGGGGGTTTTTTCAGGTGGGGGAAAGGAGACAGAAATATAATTGAGATGGACCTGAAAAGGAATTCGTAAAGTTCCTTCCTGAGGAGATAAAATAGAACACAAGATGGAAAGTATTCATTTGTAATTAATAAATTATAGAACCAGTGATCTCCAATGTAATTGTTATGCAGTAGTTCACAGAAAATGGTTCTTTACCTGCTTAATAATTAAGCTATTGAGTGGATTCTCAAAGCATATCATATAATGAACAATGTGTGGCATATTAAAATCAGCATAGCAATACATGGAAACTATAACTGCCGGTTGACTGCAGCCATGTCATTCGGAAGCACTACCTTAGGTTGTGTTTTTTGTTTTTGTTTTTAAATGCCAGACAGATTCTGGGATCAGCAGTGAAAGGCCAAGTGGAACTTTGGCAGCCTATGAAATCTATATATCTTAAAACTACTATAACCACATTGGCCAGAATCCTATATGAGAGATAAATATGCATAAGCACCATAGTTATGGTGCTATGCAGTGAATCTTGGCCCAGCCTCCCCAATCCCCACATATGGGGAAGCAGCCATAGCAACTGATGAGAGACACATCCCTCTGTAATGCAGGAAGCAGCTGACTGCTGTTTCTATCTCCTCCTGAGAGTGATCTCTGGTGTGACAGCCAGAAGCAGAGTGCTTGTCACAATTCCCCCTGATGCACGGAGGAGTTTGGGACCATCAGCCAGCTGCTTCCCAATAGACCAGGGAACAGACTCCCAGTGATCACAGTGGCTCCTGCTTAGTAAGCAGGGGTTGAGGGACTTAAATACGTAACAGTCACAAGTGCATAACTCTAGGTTATACATTCTTAACTGTCACTGAGGATTCTGGCCATCATCTCTAAGATTAATTAATGATATGAACAATTGTCCCATTAAATAATAGAGGGTTGTATCTACTGGTCATCTTCCACAGATGGAATGGCATCCATAGATAGGACAGATGTCTGCTTGATCTTCCAGTCCTGCATTCATCCTCAAAATCTGTTCAATGAGGGACATTTTGTGAAGAAGATGGAGAGACATGAGGGGTGCTAAAGGGAGAGAAGAGTCAGGGAAAGTTGCAGAAATCAGTGCCTGTTCATGCAATGTTGGATTTAACCTAGAAAACAGTGTTGCTAGAAGTAAGAAGCATGCCATGCTTGGAAATACAATAGTACACTCTGCAGCTCTGGCAGCACAAGTCTAAATTTGAGATTTCACACACATTGTGTTGACACTGTGTAGACTGTCATTCATAATTCCTTATTAGGGAAGCTGAGATGTCACAAGTATTGTTAAAGATCAGGTATGCGCTCATTTGATTCACATAATTGTATCTGGAAAGCAGATAAAATGAAATTCATTTGTCTACCTTTGTATTTCAGAACACAATTTCTTGTTAGTTTATATGTAAATAGTATTCTTCTCATTGTAACATCTTGCAAGGAAACAATTCAAATCACTTGATAATTGTTACTTTAAGTAATATGTTACTTTGGAAATGTAATGGTTGCAAAAGATATAGAATACATTAGAAGGCAATTGAGCTTAATTGCATTCCAGGGACTACTTTTCTGGTACCTGCAGCAGTTTTTGTTTTTTTCTCTTAAAGAGAAAAGCACAAGTCTTTGATACATCCTTCAGTTGTTGCTGAAATTATGTCGCACTGCTTATGCTCTATCATTTTTTTTCAACTCCAAGACAACTTTTGCTTTAGAAAAGACTGCAATATGCACTGGTCAAACATTTGCAACCTTGAATTACTATTTTAAAATTATGGGGGTGTTTGTTCTTTCTAGAAGTTGTACTGATATATTTGACTGTTGTACCCTTTGTGCAAATACTCACCAAAAGGCTGTTGGTCCCTGCATTTAGTCTTATCTGAAAGGTCAGATGAGTCCTCTGAGATCCTTGTGCTCCCATTGAAATTTAGATTTCTAATCTTTTGGGATTCTAAACAGCCCAGTGTGCTTCAATAGGGGAGAAAAAGCTCCCTGCTGCTGAAGTAATATCCCCCCATATGTTGCTCAACCTTAAGAGATAGGGTTAAGCAGAGGTCTTCACAGGACCCATATTGTATTCTGAACACCATCCAGTTTGGTTGCTTGGGATCATTTCCGGCAGTATTCTAATGTGCAACTAGACACATTTGAATGTGTCTGTGAGGAATAGGGCTTTTTCGCATTTGGCAAGATGGGATTTAATTATAAACAAGGGCCATTTCTGCACTGGATCGTTACAGTGCTATTATTCCATTTTCAACATTCTATGGAATCCTCGGGTTTGCAGTTTAGGTAGGGGATGTGTATGTTTAGTCTGCAGAAGAGAAGGTTAATTGGGGACATGATATCCATGTTTAAATATTTGAAAGGATGTCATATTGAAGAGGGAATAGGCTTGTTTTCCATTGCTCCAGACACTAGGACAAGGAAGAATGGATTCCAGCTACAGGAAAAGAGATTCCACCTGAGCTTCAGACAGAACTTCCTGATGGTCAGAGCTGTTTGGCAGTGGAAAATGCTGCTTCAGAGTGTGGTGGATTTTCTTTCTTTGGAGGTTTCAAACAGAGGCTGGATGGTCATCTGTTGGGAGTACTTTGATGTGTGTTCTTGAATAGCAGGAGGTTGGACTGGATGGCCCCTGTGGTCTCCCAACTCTATTAATCTATGATTCTAAGGTTGATTTTTTTTAAAAAATAGATGAAGAAAAGATAAATGATGCATTAAGACACCTATTATTTACTTTCACCCTTCACAATCTTAAATTAGTATATTATTGGGACCAACTACATGACTGCTCCATCTCTGATAGGGAGGATACATATATGAAAGTATGACTAGCTGCTTTGGAACCAGCTGTGTTGCTGAAGACACTGTTAGCTGCATCCAACATACAGTTCCCAAATCTCAGAGCTTGGACCCTTTTATCTAGGTGAGGCAGAGGAATTCAGGGTGAGGTTGAGGAATTTTGAGGTGAGAGCAATGCCTTGAAAAATGTGTGTGTGTATGCACGTGCAAACACGCATGTGTATTCCACCTGACATTTTTGTATTCAGTTGCATGCACTGTACAACTGGGCTTGATGCCTTTGTTATATTTAATTACTCCACAAGGGGCTTCTTCTTGCAAATCATCGAGGTCCACCTTCTTGTGATATCACAACAGGTAAATAGTCTTGACTTGGCAACTCTAATCCAGCACTATTTTACAGCAAAGCTTCACTGGCACTTAGAAAGCACAACAAGGTGGGGTTCCTTCAGGTGCTGCCTGAAGGAAGCATTCACAAACTTTTGTTGAAAAAGCCTTCCCTGAATACCTCCATAATGGATAATTTTTGGCCAACGATGAATATTCCATTTTGGGGCAGGGCATTAGAATATGTGGTAGCTTC
This sequence comes from Iguana delicatissima, assembly GCA_948472985.1. Taxonomy (NCBI): domain Eukaryota; kingdom Metazoa; phylum Chordata; class Lepidosauria; order Squamata; family Iguanidae; genus Iguana; species Iguana delicatissima. The sequence continues at coordinate 1,777,157 of CAOKZL010000251.1, read as the reverse complement.
CCAGCATCAAGGGTTCTCATTTATCTTGATCCATTTCAATCTGATTTTAGGCCTGGTTATAAGATGGAGATGACATTTATTGCTTTACCTTCACAGGGTACTGTACAGTGGTGTGTATCCCTGTTGTTTCAGCTGACTTCCTGGAAGATTTCCATGCCATCAGTCATATTCTTCTGGACGGTCACTGGGTAGGGTATTGTTTTATAGTGCTTCTGTTCCTTCCTGGAGGGATAAGTCTAGAAGGTGGTGCAAAAAGATTCCTTTTCAGTTTCTTGGGCGCTGGCCTGTGGAGTCCCTCAGGGCTCAGTTCTGTCCCCTATACTTTCAATTGACATTAAATTTCTGGAACAAGTTGTCTGGAGGTTTGGTGTTTGCTTCTACTGGTATACTTATGACACTCAATTCTGTTTATCCTTTCAACAATATTTCAGTGGTTCTCAATCTGGCATCTTAATGGCCTGAGCAAGTGTGAACAAATTGAAGCTTAATCCAGACAAAACACAGGTGTTCCTGGTCTGCCTTTGAAGAGTGTGTAAATTTCAGTTGGTAAAGGAAGGTTGTTAGCTGGGGTTGGTTACAGGAACAGTACAATTCCCTTGGTACAAGCTCCACTGACAGTCTGATTCAAGACACAATTCAAAGCTTTGTTGTTACCCATAAAATGTTATACAGCTTAGGTCTAGTCTAACTGACAGACCACTAATTGACAATCTCCTCAAATGGTCTTCCTGAGAAGGCACGTCTCATGTCACCATTAGGTGTTCCTGTCAAGGTGGTAGAACCACAATCCTCAAGAGAAGTCCTTCTTTCAGTCCCATCAACTTCACGGGCCTGGTTGGTGGGGACAAAAGACAGGGCATTCTTGGTATGCCCCTACTTCTGGAACCACCACCTTAGGCAAACTAGATGACCCTCTCCTTGGTTGCTTTCCACTGACAGCAGAAACTTTATTCTAACAAGCTTTTGAGAACTGGAAGTTTTTAAATAAAGGACTTTCTAGAGAGTGGGCATGTGAAGATGTGCCTTCATGTTGCCTGTTTACTTATGGTGATCCCATGAATTTCGTAGGATTTTCTTAGGCAAGCAATACTCTGAGATGATTTTGCCAGTTCCTTCCTCTGAAATATAGCCTACAGCACTTGGTATATGTTGGCAGTCTCCCATCCAAGTACTAAACAGGGCTGATCCTGCTTCCCATCCAAGATCAGATAGGATCCATTGCCTTTTAGGGGATCTAGGCATTTAAAAGAGTGTAATGCTGTCTTAATTGTATTGTTAATTCATCTGTTTTTTATCATTTCCATTTTTTTGTATTTTAAATTGTTTCTAAATAGGGTGGATAGTTCAACATCATTTTAATGAGAATTTTATTTTGTATTGTATTAATTTTAATTTTGAGGGGAAAGATATGGAAATGGTAGTGGTAATGATGATTTCATAGAAAATACTAGTTTCCATTGCCAGATTACATAATGACTTTCACCATTGCATTAATTTTGTTAGGTCTGGTTCTCTCCAGTACTCTTGGACCAAGAATTGTTCTGACATTCCAATATGTTTGTGTTGAGTAAACCTTTGAGTTGCCTTCCAGTTTTATTTACAGAAAGGAGATTTTACAGTGTTTGTTTTGAATTATAAGCCCACTGGGCAGAGTCTTGTTTAGAGTGGCAAACGGTGCTGTGTAATCATTTCTGGCTGAGGAATCAAGGAATTTATACTCCAGCCCTTGATCCCATGGAAAGAAAAATATCACGGCCAAGATCCTGTATCCTCACTGTAACTATGATGATGGACCTCTGTCATCATAGTTATACCTAATGATACCCTCCCCCCGCAAAAAACACCCTACCCTTTGCAATCTGATTGAAGTGCTTCCAAAGTGATGAAGATCACAGTGCTGGGAAATGACATCCATATCACACTCCCAGCTGGCAAGACTGCCACAACTGTTTGTACCAAAGCACTCTATAACCAGGAGTTGTTTCTTAGTGCTCCTATCTCCAGCACCTCAGAAACACTTCGGTCAGAGTGCAGCCAGATTGCAAAGATAGGTTTTGGGGCATGTTTTGCCATTCATGACCATAAATGTGAATACTCAGCAATTACAATAGACTATCTTGCAATAGTAAAACTACTGAAAAAGATGCCAGCCACTCACTAAGTGGCCTACCAGCCACTTCCAGATCTCAGGCAGCCGCCCCCCCTTTTTTTCCTTTGCTCCTCTTTTGCCTGAAATAAGTTATTGTTGTCATTCATAGGAAGGAGACCATTTTTCCCTCTTTGCTTGCATTGGTATTGGGGAAGGAAGCAATCAGAAATCTGTTGTGGTGTTGTGAGTAGGAATAAAAAGAATATGTACTGTTAGTCATTTTCTGACCCAAAAAATTGGTTTCCCAACATTTGGGAAACCCCAGCCAGGGAGAATGATCAAAACAGAAGAACTATCCTAACGAGCACTGGTGGCACAGTGGTTAAATGGCGGTACTGCAGCCACAACGTTGTGAGTTAGATCCTGCAGGGCTCCATGTTGACTCAGCCTTCCATCCTTCTGTAGATCAGTAAAATGAGTACCCACCTTATTGGGGGCAATTAGTGTACACCGTATAGGGAGTGCTTAGCACTGATAAGCAGTATAGAAATGTAACTGCTATTAACTGTACACAATTTGCTTTGTGTTTGCACATCCCAAAGTGTTTTGGGAAATTATTCCATACAAATGTTGACATGGGGTTTTGGTGAGAAAATTGGATGTATCTGTGTGCACAGAAAACATATTTTGTACAAAAGCCATTGCTTCCATATATAGCATGATTTTGTGCAAAATTAATGGGGGCTGTACAAAAAGCAGCAATTTTGCACAAAAAGCATTATAGGTTTCTGTGAAGCACATTTTGCATGAAAACTACATTACAGAAACAATCCATTTTTTGCATTAAAAAATCTAGACATCTACAGAGGTTTTGTGGAAAAATTGTGGGAATTTGTGTGAAAACAGATTCTTTTCACACCAAAAATGTGCTTCTAAAACAGTTTTGTATGAAAACTATGTTATTAACATTTAAAAAATCACAATACTTACACAAAAAAGAACTTTCTGGAAACCCACTTTTTGTACAGAACTCCTGGTTTTAATCCAAAAAAATTCATTTTGCACAAACCCATAAGGGTATCTGGCAGGAGTGGCAAGGAGGTTGCATAAAGCCTCTATGATTTTCATGCAAAAATGCCCACATGGATTTCCATGTGGACTTAATTTCCCAAAACACTTTGGGATGTTCAAATATCACATGAGAAGTATGCCAAAAATGTTCATTTTCTCTTGCAGTGGGGAGAAAACTGCAGAAATTCTTTATCTTCACATATAAGGATGAAACAGTTGAACAGTTAACTTCCCAAGATGGGAGATGCCCATGAAAAAGCCATAACCCTCCCTGCCACTTTGAGGTTGATCTAAAGCAGTGGTTCTCAATCTGTGGGTCCCCAGATGTTTTTGGACTTCAGCTTCCAGAAGCCCTGAGTATTGACCATAGTGTCTGGGGCTTCTGGGAGCTGAAGTCCACAAACATCTGGGGACCCACAGGTTGAGAACACTGATCTAAAGGATCTGCTGAAAAACCTCAGAGAGAATGGAGCCTTCACTCAACATAAGGTGAGGATCAGTTAGCCTTTTGAAATTTTTGAATATGTTATCTGCAATGAAGAACTTTCAGCATTATACTTACAGATGCATGCTGCACTGGGGTTTATCTATTTCCTTTTTTACTTCATGATGTCCCAGATCATTTCTTAATGCATTTTGTCTCTGAGAGTCATTGCCACTTTGTGTCCTGCTTTATCACTTCCCCCCAAAGATTTTCCCTTGAATGCTTGGTAGATGCCCTTGACTGATAAAAGTAATGTCAAGGATAGAAATCCTATATCTTAAGCTTGCACTTGAAAGCAATCAATTCTTGATACCAAGTTTCTTCTTCTTAAAGAAAAATATTGGACACAACGAAGTTCTGGGAAGTAAACAGATGATGCAAACAGATCTTATTTCACATAATAGCATCAATGGCCACAGCATGCTATAGTTACTTTTTCAGCTACAGTTGTCAGTGTAACCAGCTGAAAACCAGTCTGAAAAAAACAAAAAGCCCTTTCCCAAATTCCACCATTTGGAGTCCAATACAACAATTTCCCAAATCTTAAAAGGTCTTGGGGAATAGTTGGATGGAGTCTTCTGGAACTCGTAGACTAAAAGACGTAATCTTTCCAGGTGCTACCAAAGGCCATCTAGTCCAACTCCATGTTTAAAAACAGAATCATGCACCATCATTGACCACCGATCAACCCTCAAACAGAAGAGTAACGGCAAAAGATTTTCCCAGACCAATAGTACGAGATGGCTGATGCAAGTACGAAAGCCAAGTTGAGGGGAGGTAAAATTATGACTATACTTTATAAGAACAAACAAAAGTTCTTTTTGTTACATAAGACCATATTTATACATTGGCTAAGATTTCAAGGCTATATCTAAGAGACTCGCATGTTCAATTAAGACTTTTTCTGTGATGTTTTATAGAAAGAAAGAGAAGAATATTTCAATACAACTGTACCATAAGTAGTTTCTTGGCTAGTGCCTGAAAACAAGGCAATGGTTTGAGTCCTGGACTAGAATCCTTGATCAGTCTTGGAAACCCACTGGGTGACTATGTTTCCCAAAAAGGTGGGGGACTCAGGGGTCTACCCAAAATACCAATGCCTCTGTAGAAAGATGGGAAATTATTAGCTCAAAAGAGAAGCTTGTGGAGGACGGGGCTAACTTCTGGGATCTTTTCACCTGTATATACCAATACTAATGTAGGGACATCAGTTGGAGATTAAAATAATGTTTTATTGGGGGAAATCACAAACACACAGAAGATTCAAGCAATCTCACAACCATACAAGGCTAACTGGAAGAAAGGATGGGAAAATTGGATAGTGAGGAGTTAAGATGAAGTGGACAATATTTACCTATCCTAAGGAGAAGAGACAAAGCAATGTGGCTCAGAATAGGGATCCAAGAGTAGCACAAGAATGGGGATCTGAGAAGTGATGGCTTATGCCTAGTGTACTATGTCCAGTGTACTGTGAGTTGTCTGAGTTGTTGGAGCCAGGATTTAAATAGCCTTTTTCTGCCTTGAAGGGGAAAATGTTAATGACTGTCCAGCAGAGCAAACAATGGAGTCCAGAATGAGTTAAGAGTCTTAGTATTTAGGTGACAAAGCACTGATGGGCAGGTGAGGAAACAAAGGGGAATTTCAGTGAGAAGAGGGGACAAGTTGATGACCATTAGTTGCTCTATAGAGACAATTCTGTTTGCTGTTGTGTTTGAAGGTTCAGTCATTAAGGGGATCATTGCAAGTTCATCACTACCAGAGCTTTCTGATTGATCCCTTGAATTTATGACCTGTCCATGCCTTGACGTCCCATTTGACCTATTTTTGCACATGTGCAACCAGTTCCCTTTGCCAGCATGGCTTTTCAGCCATAAATGTATGATTTATATTTCATGCCAATTAAATAATGTTCATTGCCAATCATGTCAAACAGTGGCAGTATATGGCAAGGTAACATCTATGGGCAAGTCACCCTCTCTCAGCCTTAGTGGAACCCAAGACCAAACTTTCTCTTAATAAAACTTTGCAAGGAAACTCTGTGATAAGATCACCAAAAGTCAGAGTCAATGTGAAGTAACAGAACAACAACATTTTTTGCATAGGCAAATTAGAATTATGTTCATTATTGCACCACTTTCTCCATCTCCACTGCAGATCTGTCAGCTTTTGGCAGCATCTTGGCATAGATAAATTCTGACATGTGGAGCACAAACAGCTTACCCCAGAGTTCATGGTCTGGAACGTATGGTCAGCTCTGTTTAAAAATGCAGAAAGAGTATGTGAGTTTGAAGAAAACCAGCATTAGTGAATTAGCAATACATCAGTACTGGCAGCTAAAGTTGCACAAATCACAATACAACAAACCATTGAAGTATGACTACACCATCTCTGAATTGTTGGAAGGTAAGAATATGAGAAGAACTATGCCGGAAGAAATGTACTTACGATTTAGCCAAGTGTTTTGATCACACAGTGGCCCACCAGTTGCTTATGGGATGTCCACAAGCAAGGCATGAGTGGCACCATCCTGCTTGTGTTTATCAGCAACTGGTATGCAGAGGTATACTGGAGGTAATATATAGCTGCCATGAGGGACAATCATTGATAGCCTTATTCTTCGGTAATTTGTTTAGTCTCCTTTTAAGGCTTTCTAGAATGGTGGCCAGTTAGTTTAACCTGGCACTGTGTGAAGTACTTCCTTTTTGCTGCCCTTCATCTCCCACCATTCAGCTTCACTGAATGAGTAAAAGAATTATTCTTTTTTTATTCAGATCTAGTATTAATGGACAGTGAGATTATGCTAGCAAATTATGCTACTTGATTAAAACTCATCCTATCCTTCCCAATAATAAAAGAAGCACAAAGGCACTGCTCATTTATACTGGTTTTTAGTGTTTCCATGTGCTAGGGATATCAAATATTATACACTTTGGTTTTTTGCTACAATAAAATATAAAGAGACATTCATGAAAGGAACTTCTTTCTCATACATATATTGCAAACTCATGCTAGGTGTGGTTGATGGAGAATTAACACCCACCACCACATTCTCTCTTTTTAAAAAGAATATGTACACACCATCCTGGTTTCTGGATTCGCTTTGCATGTAAGATTTCTGATCAAATTACAGAACCCTACGGCAGATCTGTATATATACTAGTTGCTTTCCTGAGTCAGATCCTGTGACAGCTGGTAGATTCCATGCCAATGGGTTGGTTATTCCTCTCCTAGGTTTAGTGTGAACTGCAAAGGTGCTATAGAAGGTGCTGAGCCCTACTCTAGGGTAGGTTCAGCATCCTAGATATTACTATAAAATTCAGACTTAAAAGTGGGAGTGGACTTACTGCCTAACTGATATGCAAGACATCAGCTGCTATTGGCTAGAATGGGATGGCAGTATTTAGGTGGAAGAAACAAGTGCAGGGAGAAGCATAATACAGAAAGTGGGATCACTGTCCTGTTTAACCCAGCCCAAAGGTACTGTTTGTCCCAGACAGGGCACAAAGGCCACAAGTTGGTCACCATTCATGAGTATGTTTGTATCCTGTTTCAATTCTAGTGGCCTGTCCTATTTTTAAACAATAGCAGACTTTACATACAACACAGGTATCAATTTTAATTTTCCCTTCTGTGTTTCAGCTTTGTAGTACCAAGTAATTCAGCCCTACTTTTTGTCTACTGTCTAGGAAAAGAAAGGAAGAAATGGCTCAGAAGTCATTTTCTGCCCATTCCTCACAAATTAAATGTTAAATGTAAATAGAATTTCCAGTTACAGCAATTTACATGCATACATGCTGACTTTCTTGGAAGACAGCTATCTCATCTCGCATAAAACGAGGCCAAAATTGCACCTTCTAGTGAGTTTCCTCTATCATCAATGACATCTGATTTGGCATCATGTGAAATTAGAGCAGAATGTCAAAAGCCATTTTGTTGATAGTTGTGCGAGAGATTAAGAAGTGCAGCTAGCAGCTCTCACATAAAAATGTCAGTCCCAAATAATATGCCTGCGCCAGGCTGTTGAACTGATCTTGTGCATGGCCCTGAGGGAGGAAAAAGAACAACAACTAATGGCTATGGGAATGAATTCCTAGCAGTAAAACAGATGATCTTCTGTTTCAAGCACAGATAATGCTTTTCTGATGCTAAAAGCATCTTGTGATCATCAGTATAAAGAAATGGTCTTCTATAGGTTTTGAAGGAGGAGGTAGGGGGTTGCATATGAGAAGGAATCACTTAGATTCTTTGGGAGACTGAATCGCCTTATATCATCATGCTCATTTTGATCTACAGGGTTGTTCTCTCTCCTCCTGTAGCTGTTAGGAGGATAACCTCAGAGCCTTCAGAAATATGAGGCAAATACAACATAGATGTGAAAGAGCAGTACAGTCCTACTGTTAAGTGTGGTGAGACGGGAGACAAACTGAAGAAAGTTTGGAATGCTTTGTGATTCTCAGCCCTGTGGAAAGGCCTTTATATAGCTCCAGTGATTAAGAATTTTGGCAACCCTTGTGTCATCCTTAAAGTGGAATTGACTTGGTTTGGGTTCTATCTAGCTCAATCACTAAAAAAATTACAAAGCAAATTGGACTAGCTGAAGAAATAAGAGATACTACAACATAGTTTCATTTTGAACGGCCACGGGGAGAAAATGCAGTACTTTTCATTGCAGTCACCCATCCATTCATTCTCTCTTTCTTAACAAATAATTCAGAACAGAACAGTTGAGAAAGACTTCAGGATACATCCAGACTCAAATGGATGTGTCAAAATAGGATTTCAGTTTCATCCACATTTGTAACACAATGAGGACTCCCATGAATAACAATGAAGAAGCAAAACAAGTTTAGGTGACTGCAGAATTTAATATTCAGATTTCTTCCTCAGGTTTTTAGTTCTAGAAGTCGTCATGTTGTGCAGTTTGGTGGAAGTCAGGGACAGTTTAGCCTGTGGGTACCCTGAGTATTCTAAAATTCTGGCTCGGATCATATATAATGATTCTTCACAAACATGACAAGAGGGGGAATAAACATGCAATTTTCCAGATGCTGTTGAATTGCAGTTCTCATCAGCCCTATGTAGCACTGCCAATTATCAAGTCTGATAATATATACCTTCCAACAATAATGGATCATCTGAGAAAGCCATGTCTAGCCTTTTGCACTCCTGTTTTCTCAGTTTCCTTTTAAGAGAACTATTAGTTTCTCAGACCTATTTTTTTCCCTAAACAGCAGCTGCAAAGTGAGATAGTTGGCTGCAAAGCAACTTTGCAGACAACTTCAAAGCTGGCTTAGTTGACAGCTTCAAAAGCTGTTGCAACAATTAAATACTTTGCCTGCATTTGCCAACCACTCTGAGAGAAGAGGAGAAGATGCAGTCTTGTCCTTTTTTTAGAATGCGAAAAGTTGCTACAACCACCCATGCTCTGGAATGAGCCTATGCAACACCAATTGCTTGTTTGGGGAAACGAAAAGAATAAACACAGCAACCTACTAAAACTGGTTTCCCTTAGAGAGATTTTCTTTGAATTATATCCCCAGAAGTGTACACTAAACTATGGGCCTTTCTACACTACACTGTTATAGTGCTATTATCCTACTTTCAGCATTCTAGGGAATCCTGGGGTTTGCAGTTAAGGAGAGGCATTTAGAATTCTCAGCCAGAGAGCTCTTTATCCTCAGTAAACTACAAACCCTAGAATTCCACAGGATGTTAAAAGTGGAATAATAGCGCTGTAACAGTGTAGTGCAGAAAGGTCCTATCTCTCAAAATCTGTCACATACATGGGTACATAGATTTCCATCCTTCAACAGATTTTAGATTCCTTCTCCATCTCCAGTTTTCCTAAAATAGCATCAATATTACAGAGAAGCATTCTTGATTTCGAAGCAATTTTTCTCTTTCAGTTCTACATGTAGATTTATTTTTGAGATTTACATAAACCTTATAGTCAAAGGCTTATTTTTACTGGTTTTCTTCTCCCCGTCCTCCTCCATTTGATGTACTTATCTTCTCTGGGTGTTGTGTGTGTATGTGCACACTGCAGAGCTACACAGTACCACAGGAAAGAATCTGTCAATTGTTGAAGTCCAGTATTTACATTTCTAATACAATCATACACATATCTACTTAGAAATAAGCCCCAGGTTACTCTAGGGTCTTGAGCTTGCTTAATACTGTGTCTTTCTTTTTTTTAAAAAAATTGTTGTAGTATATTATTATCCTGAGAAAGATGTTGAGAAAATTAAATCTGATTATAAGTTGTTGCTATGTTTAAGATAGATTTGATTTGATTAAAGGGAGTAATAATATGGTGGAATTAAATAATAGTGTTTTAAAACAGTTAATAATACTGATTTCTGAAATGGAAATTTATGAAATATAAGAAATTTAGGAAATTTAGAAATTAAAATAGTTTGGGAATATTAACACAAGGAGCAACAAATTTAAAACAGTAGAAAATAATGAATTTAAATTAAGTACATTTTCATATTTTGGATCTGTTTGCAACAAGGGTAAGAGCCATTTTGGTCTCTTTTTGTTGTTGCTTAGTTCAGTATAATTTATTAGTTTTGTTTAAGTATGGTATATAGGTATATAATTTTCTCTCTTTGTATGTTTAATCTAATCTTATATGTAGATTGATTTTCTTGTTTGTCTTTACTAAATATTGGTTTGGTTGTTTTTGTTTTATGTATTTATGCCAATTTTAAAAAATCTCTAATTAAAAAAAGAAATAAGCCCCAGGTTAGTGGGAACTACTCGTAGCTAAATGTGTACAAGATTGTAACCTAAGTGAGACATTCTAAAAGGCCAGTGGGATCCCTGGATGTTTTTTAATGATAGACATGTTTTCCCCAATTATATCTTTCTTCACTCATTTCATTCCATTTATCTCCAGAAGCTAAAAGTATTGTGCATTATTTTTTTCCCACCTACCCACATTTTTATCCTAGCAACAACCCTATGAAGTAAGCTGGAGTAAGAGGCTACAGTTGGCTCAAGGTGACCATATGAGTGAAGCTGGAATTTGACCTGATCTGTAATGTGCAATGAACAGATGGTTTAGGTATGAACACAGAGCTCATGCAATGACTGTGGACATGAGAGAAGCTGTAATTGTGTGCAGGATCTGATAAAAACAACTTGATTCTATAATAACATACTACGTAATATTGTATTTGTGGTTACTCATGCTGTGCACACATACATATGCACACATGTTCTCTGAGTACTGTATTTATTGATTTAGGGTCCCTCTCCTCCCCGCTGCCATTTTTAAGACTTCCTAAACTGAGTACTTAAATTCCAAGGTTTTTCTGCTTAAAACAATAGTTTTGTGTGTTCTTTCTCATTAATAACTTTTCCTGTCTTGTTGCCTGGATGCATTCTTCTGACCACACTCTTATGTTGCACAGCCACATATGTCCTGTTTGTCATCTGTAAAACATCGGCATACTATTCCAGCGCAAAAACATATTGGTCGTGTTTTTCATGTGGTTTTCAGACTGTATTGGAAACATCTCTAGCTTCTAGTCTTCTTAATTTCTTTCCCCCTTTGCTTCAGGGTGGCCACATGCAAAAGATGAAGCCCATTTAACAGCTGAGTAAAATCGAAAAATTTCAAGTGGGCCAGCTTATCACAAAACCACCCCAGGGGTGTACTTATGTGGGGGCAAAATGAAAGCATTGCCACCCAGAAAAGAATTCTACCTCCAAAATGAAATTTTCCTTCAGTCCCCAAACTACTAGCACTCTAGAAACTTACAACTTTAGTTGAGTACTTAGGCATCCAGCAAAAGTTATCAAGAGAGTGAGAACAGCAAATAGAGTAGCTCTAGGAGTGAACAATTTTCAATGTCTCACACTTTGCAATACTATTAATTTTGCCCCTCCCAATAGCTACACCCTGTTTTGAGCACTGATTAAAAGGTACATAAGTGATACCTCCTGCTGTGTCTGATTCTTCAATGAAACACAACCTTATATCTAAAGTTCTTTGCAGGTGGCAAAAAGCCCAGAAGTTGTCTGTAAAGGTTACAGCAGGAGTAACCCCTATCCAGCACAATATTGCTTCCCTACAAGAATGCCTGGAGGCTAATCTTACTGAAGAGATTTCCCCGTGAGTGATTTGGTTTATACAGTGCAGGTTGGTGTGGAATGACTGGAGAGGAAGAATGAACCAAGGAGAAGAAGAAAAAAAGAGCCAAAAGTGGAGGAGGACTGCATACAAAGGCAGAATATAATTGCAATTTTTTAACTTGCATTGGAAAAGCAAAAGGAGAAATTATTAAATAAAAATACACTGAGCTCTTCATTTTCATGGAGGTTAGGGGTAGAAGATCCCCACCGAAGTAGAAAAAATGCAAATAAAAATAACAAAAACTATTTTGCTTACCTGAGAACACTTCAGGAATCTCTAGGACCAGGCAAAGCCTAGAGAATTGTTCTCTCCAGCAGAAGTAGACCATAGATACATGTTGGAGGACCTAGAGAGAACATACTTTTTTTCTATGGCAGGGGCAAATAAGATAAGAATTTTTTAAAAAAATAGAAAAAAATAACCTGTGAATAATCAAATCTGTGAATGGAAGGTCAACTGTAGTTGTGTTTGGCAACAGTTTCTGCATTCTGATAGAACCTGAGATAAATGGGATGAATAAAAATAACTTAAGTAATATTTCAGTGTCACCATCCTTACAGCAAAGAAATGAAAGGCACTGTCAGCACGACCAAGGAAGCATCACCTCCACAAGCATATTGGTTTTCTTCTTCTCCCCAACTATATTTCCTGACACACACTGTCTAGGAAGTAGCTGCACAGCTTTAAACTCTGACCTCTGATTTAAAGTATAAATCCTGACTATAGTCTTATATCATTTTGAGCTGTATTTTAGATAAGAAATTACAAGATGCTTCTCCCTATCACTTCTTAGTCTGAGCAGGACTAAATTTTGGAAGTGTAAAATCATGGCTTTCGGTGGCCAGGCTTAGGGATATGTGAAGAATCTGATTTCAGTTGGAGCATCAATGGGCTCTTTTTTCTTGCACTGCAGAATAGTGGACACAGTTTATGCATTGGAATTCTCACACTAAGATTCAGCTCTGTATGCATCAAAATATGCACTTTTGAATTGTGCAGAAAAACGTGTATTTCTAATCTGCATAAATGCTGATCAAATATGTTTTAGTCAGTGGAGGAGCTCCACTCAAGCAATGCCCTGCAATTTAGAATATGAGCACAAATATCCACAAATCTGGTAGAAAATAAGCAAGAAGGAACTAACCTTGTTTGAATGGACAGGATATAGGAAAGATACATCTTTTGTTCCAGAATGGGAATATTAAGAGACAGCTACGGCAGTATTTTTTGAAAGGTGCATATAGAAAAATATGATGGTTCGGATATAACCAAAACCTGGTTATTTGCTTAAAATATGCACATGCTTCAGTCAGTGAAGGAATGCTGTCAAGCAATGTGTACAATTTAAAATATGCACAAATATTGTATGGGGGATAAGTAAGCAAGGAAATGGACTAATCGTTCCTGTGTGGTCTGTTTGCAGAGTAAACTCAATAGTTTGCCTCTCATTTGGCCTGAAGTGGGTTTTATGGCCATAGCTGATATCTGTCTATCATCAGCCCATAAGGGGGTAAGCTTTATTTTGTGTCAAAAGAGCTCAGTATTAGAAACTGCCATCTCCTGAACTGACTAGCTGCCATCAAGCATGATTAAGGCCTTGCTAAACAGAGGCACTGCGCCTGGATGAGCTGTCACTTTTCTACCCAAGATACTGGGCTTCTTTTGTTATATTAATGTTTATCTGTATTTATAGTTAGTGGGCACTATGCCCAGACAGCTGCAGCACACAGTGTATCTAAACAGAAACAATACTTTTGACCCTAATAGCTCACCATCCATTACCCAGTGTGCAATCACTTTTAACTCCGATACATTTTAGTTGTAAGAGAACCTACAGGGGCCGAAATTGTCAAAATATAATGGTTAGTTTATAACAGCACTGCTTAAGCATCTTCATGTAGTTGTGGAAGACTTCAGTTACCCTGATATCTGCTGGAAGCCTAACTCTGCTAAGCACGGGTTCACCAACAAATTCATGATGTGTCTTGCAGATAATTTCCTAGTTCAAAAGGTAGAGGCTAGACTGGCCCCCTCGCTGCTCTCCTTCCACCAGCAGACGAAAACATTTATTTTTAAGCAGGTGTTTATATGAACAGAGGAGCTTTATTAACTTGAATATTGTTTTATGTTTTATAATTTTATATGTTTTTAATGTTGTTAACTGTTTTGTTTTTAATGTGTTTATTGTTGGAAGCTGCCTTGGATCCCACTCCAGGAGAAAGGCGGCATACAAACATAATAAATAAATAAATAATAAATAAATAAATAAAATAAACAATCCTGGGCTTAATCCTAACCAAAAAGGAGAATCACCAGAATCAAAGTAGTCAGAACTTTAGGAGGAAGTGAACACGTAGTTAGGGTTAGAATTTGCAATTGTGGGACAAGGTAAAGAAAAGTATAGTCAAACATGGATCTTGGGTTCCAGGAAAGCTGATTTTAACAAGTTCAGGGAATTACTGGGTGGAATCTCATGACTAAAAATGCACCAACAAGGGTGGGAGTTCTTGAAGAAGGAGTTGTAAAAAGCATCAAAACACACACACACACACACACACACACACACACACAATCCCATAGAAGGAAAAAATGGGAAACATTTGAAAAAGCCAATGTGGCTCCACAGTAAACTTAAGAAAGTGAAAAGGGGGATGGAGACAATGTATAAAGAATGGAAAGAAGGATGAATCACCAAGGAAAAGTACAGGTGCATAGCCCAGGCTTGCAGGAATAATGTGAGGATAGCTAAAGCTTGGAAAGAATTGAGACTGGCTAAGCAAGCAGGGAACAACAAAAAGGGGTTGTTTTTTTTAGATACCTTAGACGCAAGAGCATGCGCAAAGAAACAATAGGGCTGCTGCTCAGTATGGATGGTAAAAGATTAAGGCCATTTTTGCACTACACTGTTATAGTGCTATTATTCCATTTTCAGCATCCTGTGGAATTCTGGGGTTTGTAGTTTTCTGAGGCCAAAGAGCTCTCTGGCTGAGAATTCTAAAGGTCCTTCCCTAAACTTCAAACCCCAGGATTCCATAGGATGTTGAAGGTGGAATAATAGCACTACAACAGTATAGTGTGGAAATGGTCTAATAGATCACAATGAAAAGGCAGGCCTGCTCAACACCTGTTTTGATTCACTGTCCTCCCAAAAACAGAATTGTGTGCTTCCATGCATCAGCACCATGGCACTCCCTCACCAAGGCTTCACACACTACGGAACGTTGGCAAGGTATCCAGATTCAGGGATCACCTAGTTAACCTAAATGAGGTTCAGTTCTGCAGAGCCAGATGAACTGCATCCTAGAGTTCTGAGAAATCTTGGAGAACAGATAAGATACCTGAGGACTGGAGAAGGATAAACATTGTCCCTCTCTTCTAAAATGGGTGAAAAAAAGATCGGGGGAACCACAGACCAGCCAGCCTGTCCTCAATACCAACAAATATTAGAATGGATTATAAAGGAGTGAGTTTGCAAATATCTAGATGACAATGCAGTGATTAGTGGGAGCCAGCATGGGTTTGTCAAGAACAAATCTTGCCAAACTAATCTGATATCTTTTTTAAAAAATCAGATCACTAGTTTAATAGATGGTAGGAATGCTTCAAATTATGTTTACTCCGATTTCAGTAAAGCATTTGATCAAATCCCCAATAATATTTGGATAAGCAAACTGCCTAAATGAGAACTAGATACGAAGATTGTCAGATGGATTCATAACTGGCTGAAAAACCATTCAGAGAATCATCATAAATGGTTGGACCAGACTGGAGGGAACTCCTGCACCGAGTGTGGCAGGGTTCTGTTCTGGAGCTGACACTCTTCAATATTTTTCTCAATGGCTTAGAATGATGGGTTAGAGGGAACCCTTATCAAATTTACAGGTGACATAAAACTGGGAGATGTGACTAACACATTGGAAGATAGGGACAGATTTCAAAAGGACCTTGACAAACTAGAAAATTTGGCTGAAACAATTAGTATGAAATTCAATGGAGACAAATTCAGAATTCTAAGTTCAGGCCACAAAAACCAAAGGCACATGTATAGGGCAGCGGATATTTGGCTTAGCAGCAGTGCATGTGGAAAGGACTTTGGTAGGCTGAACATGATCTAGCAACAAAGAAGCAAAATAATATTTTAGCCTGCATTAATAGAAATATAGTTTCCAAAGAAAGAAAAGTAATAGTCCCACTATATTCTGTACTAGTCAGGCCACATCTGGAGTACTGCGTTCAACTCTGGGCACCTCATTTTAGGAAGGATATAGAAAGGCTGGAGCATGTTCAGAGAAAGGCAACAAGGATAACAAGAGAACAAAACATAGGAGGAAAGATTGAAAGAATTAGGAATGTTCAGCCTGGTGAAAGAAGACTGAAGGATGACATTTTAAATATCTTTTTAAATATCTAAAGGACTGTCACAGAGAGGAGGGGGCAGGGTGATCTCTGCTGCCTCAGAGGGTAGGATCAGGTCTAATGGTTGAAGTTACAGGAGGGTAGATTTTGCTTGAACATTAGCAGACACTTCTTGGTAGTAGGAACAATGGAACCAATTACCTGGAGAGATGATAAGATCTCTTTCTGTAGAGGGGATGGACTTGATGGCCTATGGGGTCCTTTACAACTATATGATTCTGTGAATCTATGTTTTAAGTAATTGGGAAGGATATGTTCAAGAAAAGAGTACACTTTAAGGCATCTATGTGAACATGAGTACATTTCAGAAAAAATAAAAGGAATTGATTTTGTTCCCTTTTTTTTTTTTTTAGAAAAGTAACAGAACCAGACATGTTCTAGATATATTTGTCAAGAAAAGGAGGACACCCACAGTTGTAGAATCTATAGGTGTACATACATATCTAGGCAGAGATGTGTGGAGCCTCTCTAAGGCCACTGGAGAGTTTGGGAAAGTTATCTTCTTCACTACAATTCCCAGAATCTCCCAGCCACTATGGGGATTCTGGAAACTGTAGTCCAAAAGATCCCCCCCACCCCAAGCTCTGGTTATTATAATGTAAGCATATTTTCTTTTGTGTAACGAAATTGTGAAGTTGTTAACTTTTTGGCCATCCATGCTTTAAAGATCAAACAGAGGATCCATCTGGATTTAAACAATACATTTGGGTTTACCTGGATTAGCGAAGTGAGTTCCCTGCATAACAGACACCACAGTATAATAGAGCCAGCATATTTCCATAACAAATTGTGGCAGGAATAAACTGTTTGCAAATTAAAATGTTGGATGAGAAAAGCCACTTGATCATCCTAACCTCACTAACGGTAGGAAGTTTGCAGGGGAGGGGAATAATTTCTAAATCAACATTTACCTTGCTGTAGTTTTGATTGTTACATATTTTATCAATTATGGGAACAGACTCTTCACTACCTCACACAGTTTTCACATTTCCATTGTCATGTCAGTTTCATAAACCTTACATTATCAGGTATAGAGAGGGGGAAATAACTTTAGTGCGAACACATGCTCTCCAAGGTGACCTTCCTCTGTACAAATCACGCTTGCAATCTTCTTCTCATTTTAGCACATTGGTCATATACAATTACAGCAGAATCTCTCTGTCCAGTATTTCTAGCTCTAGTTCGGCCCCCGATTACTTGTGCTTATTATTCATTCCATGTTACAGCTACAAACAGAGGTAAATAAAAAAATCAATAGCAACCAATCCTACTGTCTTCTCAAATCAACGTTATTTAACACCAATTGTGTGTTGTATGTGAGCCACAAGCAAGAACTACGGACAGGTGAGTAAGGGCTAAGCACCCCCACAGATCAAAGCTATCCTCAGTTGCATTTTGGGGTCAATTAGGTGGTCCTGAAATAGCTGAAAATGTAAGCAAATCTTGCAACAGTGGGTTTTTCCCCTAGTCCAGTGGTTCTCAACCTTCTTAATGCCGTGACCTTTTAATACAGTTCCTCATGTTGTGGTGACCCCCAACCATAAAATTATTTTCGTTGTTACTTCATAACTGTAATTTTGCTACTGTTATGAATCGTAATGCAAGTCCAACATAAATGATATAAAGTTTGAAGATTTGGTTTCACTGCATTCAGACTGAATTAAATCCAAAAATAAATCTGGCATGGGAATAACACTGGATTTTGTAGGCTTATTCCTTACAATTGATGCAACATTCTTGTTTTTATCAGTATCTGAAGCGGCACTCTCCAGACTGTCCAGTCCCAGAGTTACCAACACCTTTTCCAGCAAATTTTTAAAAGAATCTGAGGAAAATAATATCCCTTTATTATCATCTTCTGCATCCTCCTCCTCCTCAGAAATAGAACCATCTGATTTAGAGTCATTATCCCCATGAGTATCTGCCAAATCTGGTTCCTCATCACTTTCAGATTCAGTGTTGATTTGTTCAGAGTGTGACAAAGCACTGGACCTACAGGTAGACCTTTTTAGTAAACACACACCAGCATCATTTGATTCAGCTTGAATAACTTTTGTATCATCAGGAAAATCACGTGAAAATGAAGGATTCATTGAAGTAGTTTGTTGTCTGCTTAATAATGACATTACATTCAAATTCAATGAATTGTCCAACTTGCAATACATTTTTTAAACTTGTTATGTATTTTGTGAAATCATTTCACTAATATTGTTTGCCTGTTAACATGCACCTCCATGTCTTCAGCAATCATTTGTCTTATCGCCTCCCTACTACACTCAGACACATTCCCCTGGGAAGACATTGAGGACACAGGAGGTTCAAATCTTACTTCTTAACGTTCCATAGAAATTGCAGTTGCAGTGAATAATGACACCATACACAATGCTAAATTGCCCTGCGCTACTGTATTCGCTCATACAGGAGGGCAAGGAACTGCTGAATGAGAGGCTGCTGTTTCTCCTGGCAGAGGCTGCTCGCATGCTTGAATGTGATTGGTTGTGTTGCTGGCGAGCTTGGATTGGTCAGGAGAGCTCCTTCCACTCATAGCCCCCTTCCTTGCTTTCTGAACGCCTCTTTTCAACATGGCGGCCGGAAGTTAGAGGAGCCCTTAACAGACTTAACTGCATTACCAGGTAATTTTCCTTTCACCTTCTTTCCTTTCACCTTCCTGCCTTCTCACACTTCCTTATACCAGATGTTTTTAGCTTTGTTTGAGCTTCGGAGTGGCTGGTCGGAGATTGCCCTTCCAACTCACTCTCGCTCGGTGCCAAGAAAATTTTCTTTAGTAAGGTAGTTCAAAGGGGGCAGGAGGACGCGAGCACGTGGCTCATGCTTGCGCACCACCACTGAGGAGGGAATGGAGCCTAAGGCCATTGGAAATATGTATTTTCCAATAGTCTTAGGTGACCCCTGTGAAAGGGTCGTTCGACCCCCAAAGGGGTCGTGACCCACAGGTTGAGAATCGCTGCCCTAGTCCAAAAGAGGGGAGAGAGAAGTCCTGGGCTGTCCTTAAGGAACACTGAACAGCTAATTCACAATATGGCTGAACATTTTACCCACTTCCCACACTAGTACTGCACCTTCCAGAGACTGGGGGAAGTATCAGCATAGGCAGAAGCCACAAGACAGGTATCTACATGGCCATGACCAGACAACTCAGGAAGCTCCCCATCCCACAAAGACTAAGCCTTTGAATCCCAGGTGTTTGATGAATCAGGCAAGGGGTGTGCCAAGCTTTCTCATAGTTCTGCAAATATTTATTTTCTCCAATGCAGCCTAAAGCAATAGATACTGAACAGCAGCCATTCTGGGCACTTGACTAAAGTCAGAATTTCAATGGGACTCACTGCGCTATTGATTCAGCCAAGCCAGAGAATCTTATACATTTCTTATCAGTACATGCCAGTGCCTGGTGTAGAATTAGAGGATTTGCCCTAGAAAAGAAGAGAAAGGAAAGCATTGCTTCTTTATTATTTTTGCATTTCTCTCTTCTCTCTTCTCACATTCGTTCCAGCATTTTAGCAAATATATGCATAAATATACATTTGAATAAATGACAATTCAAATGTAGATAAATACATTGAAGGTAAATAGATATCCTGTTCACTATTTCATAGAAATGATTTTCTATACCTCAAGTCACCTAAATATACACCTACGGTCAAGTTCAACAAAAGATTTGAAGTTTTCAGTCTTTCTTGCATGGTATATTAGAAGGAAAAGAAATTGTAGCAATTAGTTATTAGGGAAAACAAGATTGTATTTATCAACTTCCCATTTATCTTTAAATATTCAGACTGCATATCAGGGAAGAGGTAGAGCCTACTACTGCAGTGCAACTGCCCACCCAGTGGATACTTATTGAATGTGTGGCCTCGCAATCACACATTTGAAATGGACATCTGTTCTGGGCACCTGAGGATCACATAAGGAATTAGATCGCATCAGGACTCTATACCTGAGTGATCTAGGCATGTGATACTTTGAAAATGAGAAGTAATCCCAACTAATCAGAATATAGGGTTATGGTGCAACACTAAGCAGCTAGTCAGGTTTGTCAATGTCAATGTCATCAAAAACAATAGCAATTCAGAAAGCATTGCCCTACTCTGAATAGCTGACCATTTTTCAGCCTGCTTGATGATTCCCAGGATTGACTTGACTTGACTGATTTATTTATATACCACCTCTCCCAACGGATCAAGGCGGCACCACAACAACACATCAAATACATCAAAGCAATTAAACAATACATCAAATATATTAAAAACAATTAAAACATAACATAACATAACATAACCCATCCTCCCCACCCAGCAACCCATCTGCTGGCTAGCAGCAGGCGCCTCTCTGGTGTTCTTACTGTCTGTCCCTTTTCAAGGCCGGGCAGGAGGACGTGGCCAGCAGCAGAAGCCTCTCTGATGTTTTTACTATCTGTCCCTTTTCAAGGGAGGCAGGAGGGCGTGGCTAGCAGCAGGATTGAACCTGAGATCTTGGGCATTCAAAATATGTGCTGTGCCACCAAACTATAGCTCTTTCATACAGAAAATCTCAAAAGTATATTCTTGAATTTGATACAATTGTTGTGGTGTCCAACTGTCTGTGTGAAGGTATAGCTTTCTTCTTCTCACTCAACGTGGGCTTTGCTGAGAATCAAACCTAGGCTAGCTCACAGACAAAAGGAAAATAATATCCCTAATCTGACAAGCTTGATTTGATTCTTGATATAAACAAATATGCACATGTCCACCAGAGCTTCAGCTTCACAAACACTCTAGCCAGAATGGCTAGTGGATTTGTCAGTAAGAAAGCAAATTTCTCAAGTGAGTTTTCACACATTTTCTCATACACACACACACACACTTGCCTGCTCACTAACTTGCTAAAATGCTCATGAGACTGATCTTCTTTTGACTATTGGTTGTTTTTGTTGAAAGAGTTTACATTAGGCAGGGAAGGGTAACATGTGCATTTCAGATGTTACTGGATTTTGACTTCAATGATCCCTCATCATTAACTATGCTAAGTCTGCTGGAAGTTGAAGCCCACCAACATCTGGAGGATCATAAGTTGACCTATCCTGATACAGAGGGACAGACAATAATTTGAAGTATTATAGGATGCGTAAACATTACAACATACTATTTACACAGAAAAGATTTGTTTTAGTTTTGTTCCTGCCTACCACTTTCTGCTCTGAGTCCCCTCAAGGAGAAAAGCAGGGTAGAAATACAGATAGTAGTGGTGGTTGTGGTGGTGGTGGTGGTGGTGGTGATAATAGCTGAACTCCTCTGTTTGAATCTTCCTAGCCTGCTCCCACATGGGATGCCCAGCTAAGTTGTACAGCTTCTGGTCAGCAACGACAATTCATGTACCAATAACATTGGATGTAGCCATTTCTTAACATGAACAGGGGGGAGAAGGAAGGAGAAGGGGAGGAGAAAGAGAAAAGGAGAAGAAGAAGGTCAAGATCCTACTAGAGCATAAGGTGGCAGAGGCTGTTCCTCCCAATGTGTAACATCCCTTGTGGGTCTGCCAGATTCATCCATACCTCTCCAGTCACTGACTGGCTTCAGGGATGCACCACAGTTCATTCTAGCTGCTCTTGAGCATTTTGACCCCAGTTTGAGATTGCTTCTTCCTCCACGTGTTCAAGAGCATCTGGAACAATACCAGGGGCCATTCTCAGAGCTGGTCAGTGGTCAGGGATATCGAGGTACACCTGGCAGCCCCTCATATGGTGATGTGCACCAAGGTGGATGAAGAAAAAAGTACTAAATACTTCTTTATGCAAGGCGTAAAAAAATAATAATAATCTACAGTTACATCTGCATTTGCTCATCAGCATGATGGTGAGCAAACTATACTCCCAGAACAGTGCTAGGTAGCATTTATCTGCACATATCTACCACTGTTGCACCACAACAGCTCATTGTTTAAGGTTATTTTCTTCCTGACACACAGACAAGTGTACACACACACTTACACAACACTAAAACATAGCAAAGCAAACCATTTTTCGCATCTAGATACTTCCCCTCCTGCTCCTTTACAAATTAATCTTTAAATGTGACACCATAAACTTTGTGTAATGTACTAAGAAACTCCCTGGTACTCCATGTGAATTAATTCTCTTGAGCTGCAACATATTTGGTTTATGGCTGCTATATTGATTGTTTGGCAGTGTATGCTGCAAGCAGCCTGCTTGGAATTGCAGTCCGCTAAGCGAATAGACTACAAGCAAGCAAAATGAAACATAAAATGAATTAGAAATAAAAACATCAAACTTAAAAGCGTATGACAAATGAGGCAGTGTAGAGTACTGCCTAGACTATGTTGGTGGATTAGGCAAGAATTCAAATGCCCACATAACCATTAAATTATTTGGGTGGCTTTCATTAAGCCCTTACATTGGCCATACCATGACTCAGAAGTGAGACAGCCACCAGTAAAGGCAGCTGGTGCCTTTCCTGTCAGTAGTGTTGCAAAGCTGCTCTAGGTGTTGTTCTTGAATTAAAAGGCTGTATCCAAGGTGCTGAACTCTTATCATCCAAATGGATTCAGCACTTTAGATAGCTCCTTTGAAAGATGGAATAAAACTCAGAACAAATTCAGGTTCTGAGTGGGCTTTCCCTTACAAGATTGATGGCAGAATAAAATGGAACAATCTATGCACATAACCCTGAGGTCTCTGAAAGCGGCAGGAGTTCAAATGTCATAAATACAGGGAAAAGCTATTCCTTATTCAAAATAATTCTTCCACAGCTTTGTATTACAAGAGAACAGCTATCAATACACTGGATGGCACTGTGTTTACAATTGTCACATCTTTATTGAAACTGAAATATTAAAATAAAGTTGTAACTGTTAGATAAGCTTCTAAAAAAACAAGGACTTATTGTGCTCTAAATCTGGCACAAATGATACTTCAGCATTCCAAGGTATGATAACAGCATAATCTGCACATACGAAGGCAAAAATCACACACATGTCACACTCTACTTTCTGGGAATGACAGCAATTGTGAAGATGGGGTTACTTTTGCTCTCTTTTCATGTTAGGGAACCATATCTCTATGTAGCAAAACCATTTTTTCACTGCATATATAAGCTTCCTTCAGCCTAGTGTACTCCAGATATGCCAAGAGTGTTCCAACCATTGGCTAGAAGATTCTTAAAATTGCAGCCAAACATATCTGAAGGGCACCACGTCACAGAAAACCGGTATTATACCAAATGGTTTCTCAATTTGCAGCAGTTAATAACAAATTGTGCTGTTCTGAAAGAAAACAAAAAACATTAGGATACTGCCATGACATTTTTAAAGGAAAAGTGGAACAAGTATTTAAAATAAATCATATGGCAAGGGCAAGGACCATATGGCAAGGCAGGATCTGACGGCACGGACACACATGCTTGTTTGTATCACCTGATAACTGCACAGATCAGGAATCATAGAGCTTTCATATATGACACATCCAGAAACAAGTTTTGTTTATGACACTTTCTAATGTATTTCAAAGTGCTTCTTCACATCTGTTAATGCATACTCTGCGACACATGAATTTCCAGTGGAGAAATTCCACCCATTAATGGTCAGAGTAATGCAAGATGTAGTGCCAGCATTAAGTCCACCCTTCACACATGAAGAAATATCACATGTCAAAGTAGGGTGGCCCCACCCTCACTCTTCTGCAATTCTTCAGCTCCACTCAGGGTGTCTACAAATTAGTTAAGGGCGGATATAGCAGAAATCCTACGCATGTACACTTTGAGGTTCCCCCCCCCCTAAAAAAAGGCAATACCTAATATACATGTTAAGGGCAGGCCCCCATTCAATGTGTGAAGCATGGTAGTCATAGGTGTTTATTTTTTCTGCTCTATTTGCCTATATAAAGTACAGGACTATATTAAAAAGCTCAATTTTCCAAACAGGTAAGAGTAATAATTTTAGAAATAAATGAATGTGTCAAAATACCGTATTTGCCAGCGTATTAGAAGCACTGGTGTATAAGACGCACTCTACTTTCAGACTTATGTTTTGGGGGGGGATTTAGTACCCAGCTGAGGTAAAATACATAGGAAGGAGGGGAGTGAAAGGAGATGTGGTACCAGGATTCCCCTTTCCCTATTTTCCTTTTGCGGATTCCCCTTGGGCAAATCCCATTCTCTCAGCCTCAGAGGCAAGCCATGACCGTCCCCCCCCAAACAAATCTTGCTGGGAAAACTCCTCCATAATCTGAAGCTGAGTTGCAGGCACTTAAGAAAAGCAACTGGGAAGGGGGAATAAAGACAGCAGTGGCTGAGCCCTGTGCAGAAAAGGGGTAGGGAGGCAGCAAAAAAGGGGGCTCAAAGCATCCAGAGGCTGCTCTTCTTCTTCCTAGGCCCCCCCTCTTTTAACTCATTTTCTTCTGCCACCCCCCTAGCAAGGTAGTGGAGGCTGGGGTAGAAAACAGGAACAAGCAGCTCCTCCAGAAGAAACCAAACCTCCTGTTCTGGCTGGGAGGGAAGAAAGTGCACCTCCATCCCACTCCTTTCCCCCCACCCCAGGAACAGAAACCAACAGGATCTTGCAGACCAACTGTAGGAGGGGTGGAAACTGGGGAAATGCCCTGTGCTACAGCCTAAGCAATTCCTTACTAACCCCGTCCCACAGGTGGTTGGCTCCAGGAAAAAGACCCAACTGGGAGGGGTGAATGGGAGGAAGGAGGGAGGGACTGCAGCAAGGTGGGCTCTTCCTCTGTTCAAGGGGCTGCTGATGTTTTCCTATTTTCTTTCTTTTTTTTCTTAAACCCAGAGAGCTTTATTCTCCACAAACCAATAGTCTACAGAACAATTAAACACAAGAGGTAAGACTGTACAAAGTACAAGCCCCACTCTAAGTCAATTGTTTGTAGTAGGTTTCAAAGTACTGTGTCTATTGGTGTATAAGATGCACCCCACTTTCAGAACACATTTTTTAGGGGGAAAAGTGTGTCCTATATGCCAGCAAATACAGTAAATGAAATGGATACAAGACAGGGGTACCTTGCCTCCTTGCAGTAGGCTTTCTCACATAAGTTTTTCCTAGCACAGTGTCATAGCCAGACTGAAGGAGATGGAAGTTTAGTAAATTAATCATAGGAGAGGGAAGAGGGATACGTTTCATTCAGTCATACAGGAAAGATAGACATATGACAAAGTTTGGTTCCTGTTATCACCCCTAAATTGAAGCTTAGAGAATAATCTGCTACTTCTTTATTCAAAAGGAAGTGCCACTATGTTTAATGATATTTACTTCTAAATAAGTATGCACAGACTCGCAGGGCTACATATCACGTTTAGCAAGCAATGGACACATATACACAAATCACCCTTCAATGTTTCCATTTTGTAGACAGGAAATCTTAGACATGGTGCCCAATCAAGCAACTAACTGTCAAAGCTCTGTCAGTTGCAGCTGAACAGCTTTGACTAACAATATTTTTCCTACATTGGCCAGTTGGACATGTGGTTTTCTGGATCACAGCCAAGAATCTTCTCTTTCTTTGTGACAGTTGTGAAGCATCCATCCTGGGGGTACAGTATTCTGTCAGATGATATGTAAAGTAAAATATCTGAGACATATCATCAGGCAGTGAGGCTTAATATAGAATGTTGTAAAATGCTCAGTGCTTTGCACATAAAAAAACTCAGTATAATTCTACAAGTGTTATTTTCCCTCACACAAACTGTAACATTTACCTTTAGGAACCACTAAATCTGAACATTTTTAAAGCAATGGGACTTAAGGGTCTTGTTTAGCTTTCAAACTTAGAGAAAGAAAGCATTATCACAAGCCGTATATTGGGGGCAGGGGAAAAATGTTGCCCTCCAAATGTTGTTGAACTGGAATTCCCAGAAGACCTCATCATTGTCTCTAATGGGATGTGCAACTCAACTACAGTGACCCCTTCACTTTCGTGAGGGTTTGGGGCACAGATCCCTTGCAAAAGTGGAAAAACTGCAATCCCCTCCCTACTGTCCTCCAGGGCTCCCCCATTCCCATTCCCATGCAAAACAGAAGAGAATGGGGGTGGGGGAAGCCTCATGTGAGTTCTCCATGCCAGGGCAAAATGCATACAAATGGGAGGGAGAGTGCCAGAGGGGGAAGGAAGACTTGTGAAAGGCTTCCACTGCCCCCCCCCCCATTCGCTTCCATTTTGCATGGGAATGGGAATCAGGGAGCGCCGGAGGATGAAAGGAAGGCTCATAAGAAGCTTCCCCCATCCCTCCATTCCTTTCCATTTTGCCTCACTGCAAGTTCTTCATGCCAAGGTAAAATGCAGGGGAATGAGAGGAGAAGAATAGCGGGGGAAAGCACATGCACTCATGAATAACCAAATTCATGAAGGTCAAACCCACAAATGTGGAGGGAGAACTGTACCACTAGAGGGCCAAACATTGTTCATGCCCTCTTTATATAGATCAGTCACAGATGGCATTCTGGGGACCAGCAGAAGCTGAGTAAGCCAGGAAGTGGATGGAAAGTCCAGGCAAGTAATTGAGAGTCACTTGGAATCTATACCTAAGTAACAAAACATGAGGTTAAAGAGATAAACCAAATTTAGAAATGTTATTTTAAGTATGTAGTATATCCACCCTCTGTTCCTTGAAGGAGTATTCACAGTGATGTAGACTCGAGTCGATAGACTCGGATTTAAGTCGGACTTAAGTTGCTTCAGTGACTCAACTCGGACTCAACTCGGCCACAAATGATGCACTGACTCGACTCGACTCAAGACTTGTATATTTTTAATGACTGACTTGATGCCCTTGGTTCAGTAACATAACACATTCATCCAGAAACCTTATGACTTTGAACAATGCCTCCATCTCTTTTTGCCTACTAGTCACATGACAATTTCTCTGAAGCCCAAAGTGTGGGCACATTTCTCAGAGGAGAACAGCAAACAGGTTAGGCAATGGGCTTGAGGCAGGCTTGAGGTCGGCTCAGCAGCCTGTTCTGGCTGCACATCGGAGGAGCCTTCTAAAACCTCTCCTAAGAGCAAAAGACAAGACTTGCCCCCAGAGTGCAGGGTACATTTCTCAGAGGGGAACAACAAATGTGTTAGGAAATGGGCTTGAGGATGAAGGATCCTTCCTTCTAAATCTTTTGAATCTTCAGTAATGGGGAGTAAGATAGGATCCTATTCCTCATTTCCGAAGCTACAGATGGCAAAATTGCACATGGGGAGAGCCGACTCTGCTTAAATTGTTAAAACTGAATTTATTTCACTCTATCCAATAATTCTGGAATTTTGTTTGGGGTATAAAGTCAGCTTCCAGACTTGAGACTTGACTTGAAAGTATCTTCAAGGACTTGAGATTTGACTTGAGACTTGAAGGTAGAGACTTGATACTTGACTTGAGACTCGGAGTGAAAGATTTAAATACATCACTAAGTACTCATGTTCAGAGATCCAGCCATTCAGTAGTCCTCACTACAGGAAACTCTTCCTCTTCTCCATTTTGCTTTCCCAATTAGCATTCAACATACAATGGCTACTCAGAATTCTTAATTCTTATTTGACTGTTTGAGTTTTGTCATAGAGTTTGCACTTCTGTGTGGTTTTTTTTTTTAGTCATCTGCTAATCTCGGGGTTCTCTCAACACATAATACTACTCAGTAGTCATCACCTGTTTACTGTTCAAATGAGTGATTTGATTACCCCGAACACTACTGGACCCTTATGTCAAATGATCTATACTGAATGTAAGGTTAGACAGTTCTTTTTTTAAAAAAAAAAAAAAAGTGATGGCCAGATCCTGCACTGGGAGATGTATCTCCAGCTACTATATGCCTCCCAATGCAAATCCCCCAGCCTATATTTTCAGTGTGGCATTCCAGCTCATTTCTGTGTAGGTGAAGAGTGGGGCCAGCAGCAGAGATGCAGCCAACTATTTTCTTTTAGCTGGCTGCACTACAACAGGCATCCCTGGTGACCTCCTGGAGGTCCTCAGCAGCTCCCTGAGGATGATATTCCTGTGTACTCAGCTAAAGAAAAGTAACTCTGCTGCTCCCCTGAGGTATTGTTGTGTGCCTTCAAGTAGTTCCTGACATAGGGTGATCCTAAGGCAAACCTGTCATGGGGCTTTCTTGGAAAATTTGTTCAGGGAGGAGGGTTTGCCTTTGCCTCCAACTGAGGCTGAGAGAATATGACTTGCCCAAGATCACCCAGTGAGTTTCCATGGCCAAGTGGGGATTTGAAACCTGTTTTCCAGAGTCCAGTGTTCTCAGACTATACCATGCTGAGTCTCCAGCCCCTTGCTCTCCCTTGAAACAGAAAAGGCTGGAGGGGGAATACAACACTGAAAAAGGAGGCTTGGAGGTGGATTTAGTCATTGTGCCATCAAGACAGCATTCTTACCTCCACAATGATTAAAAAAAAGTGGGTTATGATGGCATGACTTGGATTTACATGGTATCACGATACCAGCCAATATCTTACAGTAATCGCCTCGCCCCAAGGCTCCTTAAAGGAACAAGTTACCATTGTAGATGTAGACGTATTAAACATGTAGAAATTACAAAAAAAAAAAAAAAATCAAGTTTCACAGTTCTCAAAATAACTAAAAGATTTTTAAAATTCTGGATGCTATAAACTGTGGTACAAAACACACACTAAAGACAGCTGACACAATGGCCTAATTCTATTCGGTCCTGATTACAGTACATCCACTGAATTTATCTACATGTTGACTCACCATGCAACAACTGATTCACTGAACCTACTCTAATTGGGACTAACCTATAGAATTCTAGCCAATTTTTCCCCCCACAGGACAAGGTAAGGCGGTAGCAAAAAACACAGCAGTTAAACCATGCAGTATTCCTCCTCCACTCTTTAATGAGGCCACATTTCCAAACTATAGAAGTTTCAAAGTAACAGCTATACCGCAAAAGGAATAGTATCCCACTTTAAGTTATAATCATAATGAAATTTAGCCTTTGTTACTTGTAACAGATGAATTCTAAACAGTGAGAGCTCTATAAAAGTTCAACAGTTTCTCACTGTTTCATGAAATTTTGATTGGAACCACATCACAGAGTTGTTGAAAGGATAAATGGAACAGCATACACATTACCCTGGCAGCTAGTGACTTCCATGAAAGGGGTTCCCAATTTTTAAAGGTGTAATCCATGGGGCTAAATCAATTTTTAACATAGTGTTCTGCACTTTGGGGCAAAAATCCAGAGCAAATTTGTTACTCCATTGACATGGGTATGCTGGCTGCCACTGCATGCTCTCTTGACCTTCTTAGAGGAAAGGAAGCATGTAAATTAATATATAAATACATGTGGATACTTTTTGCTTAGGTTAGACACTGAGCAATGACAAGAAGCAGTCATTCATTTATGTTGTGATACAAAAGGTTCTAACACTGGTATTAGAAAGGCAGGAATCATGAACACATGCATTATGTTATCCCACCTCAGACCAGACCCTCCTTTCAGCCAGTTCTCCAGGCTTCCTTTCCCTTTTCCTTGATTGTTTCTCTCTCTTCATATTCTCCTGCCATCCATAAAATTGCAATCTTTTTTTTAAGCCTCCTAAGTCTAAGGCATCCTTCTCCAACCTCATGCCCTCCAGATGTGTTGGACTACAACCTTATAATGGAAGTTGTGACCCAGCACATGTGGAGGGCAGCAAAAGGAGAAAGGCTGACCTAAAGTCTATTCTAACTTTTACATCTTCCCCATCAAGTGACAAATAACTGCTACTGGCTTGTATCACCTTTGCCTATATTGCTTCCCTTTTTCAACCCTAATTCCCTACCATTCCCATCATGAGTCTATTTCTGACGAACTGCTTCATGGTTTCCAGATAACCTTCTCTCCAGCTGAGCAACTGGTGCCATTTTCTCTTTAGGAGAAAAATAATCCTGTCACCTGGTCAAATAGGCATTGTGTAAGTGTGATGAAACAGCTAACCTCAGCTAATTTCAGGGTGCCTAAACATGCCCATGGCTGTTAAACTACATAGATAAAACAGTTTTGTAAAAAATGCACTCTGAAGACAAAAGTAGAACCTTGGGGGCTTTACAATTCTAGCCTCCTTAAAGAAATTTTTTTGATGTTCTTTTCGCTCCACATGAGTGTTAATAATTCTGTGCTCCCATAAGTACTGCCTTAAAGGAAGGAGCAATCTAAGAGCAGTCACCCTTGAGTTCTAAGGGTAACTCCTGCTGAGGTTAATGTCCCTGGCTGCTACTGTCATCTCTTGGAACACAAAGGACTGAAGCTGTTTGATTCACTCATACTGTGATGATCACAAGTAGGAGCAATTAAAAGGGAGTTCTTCTCCGTTGATTAGGGACAGCTGTTTTCCAAAAGACTAGCAAGGTCCAGGTAGAGGTGCTCAAGAATTTTGTTCATCATTTTAAGGGAACTGATCCAAACTGCACTTCCTAGACCAATAAACAAATTGGAGTCAAAGTCTGGGAAAGTTACATTTTGGTCTACAACTCCCAGAATCCCTAGCTGGCATGGCCAGCAGCCAAGCTCTAATCGGAATGCAGTTACTCTTAGATTGCTCATTCCTGTGAATTCGATTCAGAAACGTAGAATGAAATGCATTCAGTATGACTGTGTTTCCCTTTCCCCTTAGTGCAGTGGTTCTCAACCTGTGGGTCCCCAGATGTTCGTGGACTTCAGCTCCCAGAAGCCCCAGCCACTATGGTCAATGCTCAGGGCTTCTGGGAGCTGAAGTCCACGAACATCTGGGGACCCACAGGTTGAGAACCACTGCCTTAGTGTGTGTCTACTGTGTGTGTGGGCATTTTAGAAACAGACACAGACTAATTTAGAAATAGAACAGAATGGACATATGACTGAACACATGATGAGTGTATAGCAAAAAATACAGTGATTCATTCTCCCCAGTGAAGGCCATCATTAAAACTAGTCTCCATCCCATGGCTCTCAAGAGTCATATTTTGGGTGGGAGAATCACAAGGAATTGAATTTTTTCTGACTCCAGATATCCTTCCAGAGAAATAACAGATTACACAGGCATGCCACCGATTTCTTTAAAAAAAAAACACCTTTTTTTTCCTGGTGCTGTTGGCTGTTTAAGAGGTCTAGAAAGATCTGGGCACTGTAAGTTTTGTTTCATTCTTTACTTGTCAGTAGATGGCAAGATTTGGGTCTTTGGGGGAAAGGGGAGAGTTAGAAAACTGCTAATAATTGGTATTTCCTAAAATGAACAGAATATATTGAAACAGGTGTGAGCCTCCACCCCTGTCGCTTTAGAATGAGAGACTGGAGATCCCTTGCCATTTATCAGCTAATCTGGGGCCCCTTTTATCACCTTCTGTCCCTCTGGGCACCCCAGTTGTGACCACAGTAAGATCTAAACAGACAGGGTTAACATCAACACTCCATTTAAGGCTTGAAACAGCAGGATATTTGTATGGGAGAATGAGCAGGTTCTCTGTTAATCTTTTAGGCTATTTATTATGTGCAATCATAAACATACACCCTCTTCTTAGGGAGAAACAAACATGCCAATGTTTGACCATATCTGTTGCAGATGCCAGCTGTCCATGCCAGGCAACAGAGTTCAGGGTCAGCAGGAGGCCATTCACAGTCAAACAAAGACACTAACGGTCAATACAGCTTGCCTGTTCATGGCAGGAAGAAATGTTGTACAGAAACAATCCAAAGGTCCAGGAATCCAGCAGGCAATAGGGTCAGACAGTCCGAGGTCAGAAAATCCAGGCAGGGAATCTAGAGACCACAAGACAAAAGCTGTCAACACATCAATTGTTTCTGGCATCTAGCTACTGCCCTGTGCCTTCCTTAAGAAGGCTGGAACCAGATGGCTCTCATCCCAGCCTGATTAGCTCCTGGTGTGCTTGTTTCCATGTGTCCTCCTTCAAGTTAGCTGTTCACCTGAGGAGGCCAAGTCCTGACCCATGACAATGTCACTTTCATTACATTATTTTGCATGTATGGCATCACACTTACATTACATTACAGCATATATCAGGTAAGATGTTATACTTTCATAACTAGAGAACCTTCCCTGCATCCCTTTAATAGGCTTGTCAATAGTTAACATATAAATGTCTTAACTGTAATGAATATAACTCATCCATTTATCCACTAAGTAATACCTTTTAATCTATTGAGGAACTATATATCTCTAAACAGACATCCAAGGGGCTGATATCCTTAGACATTGTTATGTCTGGCAGCATTCATTATATATCTGCAAAGATCCACAACAGGCATCCATCACAAACATAATAGGAAATATGGTCAGCCCCTGACATTTGCTGGTTCAACTTCCACAAACTTGATTATTTGTGAATTTTGTGTTTCTTGCCACCAATCCTGCTGCCCTACACCATTCGTAATACACCCATAGCTGTGCCTCTCCATCCTCCTCTGCCGCTGCCTCTTCTTCTTGCTTCTGCATGCAAGTGGTGGCTCTGGGTCTCTCCATGAAGGCAACATCTGAGTTCCATGGCTCTGCTGTTGCCTCCTCCTCATCCCTCAACCACTCGATCAGGGCTGCTGCCTCCACTCCTTCGGGGGGAACTGAAAATATTCCCCAGATCAACTGCCTCAGCTTTGCACACTCAAGCCAGTGGCATAGTCATCATTACCTAGGCAAACCAGAGGCACACATGGCTTGCAGCAGAAGAAGGAAAAAGAAGAGGAGGAGCAAGTGCCCCATGTGCAGCCACTACCTCAGCTGCTCCACCAGTCTCCAGCTTGGCTTGCTCCACCCTCATCTGTCTCCCCACAGCCACCCACATCTGCTAACCAGGCTGCAGCCACCACACCACTGGAGCCTCTTCTCCACAAAGATGTGACTGAATCTGGCTGCTGCCAGCTCAGCCTTGACTGCCACAGTCAGTGGCATCACCTGGGCAAAAATGACTCACACATGGTACACAGCAGCAGGAGAAAGAAGAGAAGCAGGAAAAGACCCTGCATGCCACTGCTGCTTCAGCTTAGCCCACCCTCACCTGCCTCCCCCACCTGCCACCTGCTGTCCTATATCATTTTTAATAGAGACTAACCTGAGGCTTTTAAGTCCCTATTAAAAATGGTATAGGGCAGCTCAGAGATGGTGGGTGGAGGAGGCAGGCAAGGGTAGTACAGTACAGTCCCTTTCACTCAGTGTCATGGCCTGACCAAGAAAGAACAAGGGCAAGGATTGTTTGTGAGAAGGCATTGTAAGGCCCCGCTTTGGGGGTCCCCAATATCAGTATGGTTTGGATGGGCACCATACCTAATTGGCATCATATGTAATTGGCAACACATTTTATTGGCTCTGATATCAAATTCAAGCATGAGATATGATGGAGAGGTCAAACTGAGCAAGAGAAAGAACTTGACTGTAAATGTGAGAAGGACAGGTCAACTCAAAACTTCCTCCAGGTAAGACTGAGTCATTTGTCAGGCAAATACACACCATTCCTGTGGATAATAGGCTTAAATAGAAGCTGGAATTTTCCAGGGAATCCACCAGGACATTGATTGACAGATATCCAGTCCCTTGTACACCTGGATTCTTTCCTCTTTCCTCAAAGCACCCACAATAGACAGCTATCACAACATCTATCATGTCTTTGTCAATCAAAGCACTAAACCCATCAACAGGCAAAAGACCCATTGTCCACAACAGGTTCCCTTTGTCTTGCATCTGGAACCTTCACGGCCACAGGCTATTTTCAGAGTACAAATACCCCTGATTTCAGGATGCGCAATGCAGTCTCTTGAAGGTCTACCCGTCACTTTGCCTGTCTGGCTCCTGAATGAGAACTGTTCTTAGGTCCTACCTAAGCCAAAATACATTTCTGCTCTTCACTACTCTTCTGGACTCTTAATTATAAATCCCCCAAACCCCTCAGCCTCGCTATAATTTTTCCTCTCTTTGTCTTTCAGTTAGCTCTTGTGTGAATGTGTGATTGTGTGTGTCTTGTGTGCATGCATGAGTGAATTCCCCTCAATAAAACACATTTTTATCTTACTTCTGAATCTCTAGCTGGTTCTTTTCCTGCGTGTGCATGTAAACACTGGTAGAAAAGATCTCACTAAGTTGCCCCCCTCTCGCAGCCCTCCTGATTTTAAGCTAATTAATTCCCCACTTTTTCAAGGAGGTATTTGGCATTGCAAGGTGGCCCTTGTGGGACCTACATTTTGGGGTAACAGCATTCCCCCTGTGCAGGAGCAGACAAGCACAGCAGTGAACTCCAGTCTCAATCAGAGGAGGCACTGGCCTGTTCAGCAGCTGTCCTTCCATTGTCACATCATCCCATAGAGAGAGAAAAGATACGCTGTGCTGTTATCACCGTGAACTGGCCTGGCTTCGGAAGATATTAGAGGTCGTTTGATATCACAGTTTGGTCTCATTTTGCCACCCTTGGCCAAGTGTTTGTGAGGCCCCCGAACAAGCACAGAGCTAGGCATGGCTATTAATTGCTGAAACCTTCCTTTCTCCACCGAGGCAAGCCGGACTCCGCCAGATCTTGCTTTAGGAGACCTCCCTAGACAAACACCTCATCAACTATGCAGGCTACGACAAAAGAGCCCCCTGCCCCGAGCAGCTAACTTGGTAAGCTACTTTTCATTGGCAAAGTGCACTGCATCTGCATAATGGCCACTCTATTGTCAATTTGGACTTAATCCCATCATGGTAAATTCTGACCTTTCGGAGACATTGTCTCATGCCCAAACCTCATTGTTCTCTCCCAAGTCCAGACTAGCCTATGGTCATACCTTCCCTATAAAACCCCCCAGTTCCGAGAGCTTCCTCGGATCAGTCCTGAGTTCCAGAACTCTCTGCTGCTGCTTTGCTCGGTGAGCTCCCCTCAGCAAACCACACTGAGCTTCTTCTCTCCATCTGCTCTCCATCTGCAACTTCTTCAGGACTACGAGAAAGGTGTTGTATCACCCATTTCCCCCCAAAAATCTTATTTCTTAGTTAGCTGTGTGGTTGTGTTGTCTAAAGTGTTAATAAAACACCAATTTTGCTATTTTAAAACTATCTGACTGCTTATCTGACCTGACCCCGTAGACATTGGGTTACAAGATCCCTGCTAATTTACCCTGCCTCTCGTTAGCTTAAAGCAAGTGCTCCAGTTAATTTCCCCATCTTGCGTTATTGTGTTTTGGTTATTTGGGCGCCCCTCCCGGGACCCCCAGTCAACAGGGTAACAGGGCAACCAAAGAAAGAGGGCTGCCATCTAGGAGGAATCATCTCAGCCAGGAACCAATCACTCACCACTCCACTCCCTCACTTCTAGTGCCCATTCACTGGCCTGTCTGAGCTTGTTTGCAAGCAAGGGAAGGAGAGGAACAGCAAGTGTGTTAAATATGGGTGGGTGCGCTTAAGATATTTGTGTTTCTTCCACTTTCACAAGGATCTTGTGCCCCTAACCCTCATAAATGTGGAGGTCTGGCTATATATCTATTTAGTGTAGCCTAGTTGAAAGCAAAGATTTTTCTCTTACCAGCTTGGTCTGATTTCATGAGCATGTTTGAACAATTATCATCTTCAACAGCATTCTTCTACATTGGGGACTAGGGAACAGCTTGACTTCTACCTCCCTTTGGCGTGATTTATATCTTTCCTAATTGATCAGCTGGCATACCTGGTTCAATCAAAATCAGAGATACTTAGTGTACTCCATTGTTATAAATATTTCTTTCCTCCAATCAAGTTCTTGGAAGTGACCTACCATGGCAGGTATACTAAACTTCCATCAGATTACATCAGCCATCTGATTGCATCACACTTTACTGCTTTGAGTTTATTATTGATCAAGTCCTGCTGATGTTCTCATAGCTTTATTTATAACTGGGTTGGCTTCATGTCCAAAAGCAGCCTGCCTCTATGTTCTCAATAACTGTTGGGTAGCCCTCCATATTTTAGTAATGGGATATGTAGTAGGAGTTAAGTAGCAGCTTGCTTGTAACAAGGTATAGGAACCAGAGCCTGTTAGGTAAACAAAGCTAGGAATGCACTGATAAGCTTAGCCAGGCTGCACCAAGACTTCAAGGTCTCTTGCGGGGGGGGGGGGGATGTACTCTTTGTATTTTAAGTTTTGAATCTTGCTAATTGCCTCCAGGTCACTCACTGAAGTCCTGTACAAAGTATCATGCTCCTAATAAATTGCGTTTAAGCACTGTTCTATTCATGTGTGTGAATGCAGTTCATGACAATAACACACACACACACACACACACACACACACACACACACACACACAGCTTTCTACTCTATATGCTCTGTAAACCTACTATTTATATTTTCCAGGGCTTAAAGTTCACAACTTTTAACCTAAATCATCACACACCCCTATATCAGTGTCATTTGGAAGGCAGAATTAGATTCAAAAGGTACATCTGCAGTTTAAGATGTTAAATGATACCATATGACTAGCAGGAAACAGCAAAGACTTGGAATGGCTGTTGAGAGAACATCAAGGGAAAAAGTGCTAAACCAATCTTACAGTTGAAATTTAACGGGGGGGAAGCACAGACTATTAACATAATTTTAAAGTAGATGAAGACATCAAAAAATTTAAAGACTTTAAAATCAAAATGGAGACTGTAGTTGAGAAATCAGAAGAGGACTAGGACTGAAGGAACTAGATAAGGCCCTCAAGTATAGAGAGCTATCATTGAATACCAAAGTCACAATCATCCATCCCGTAGTATTTCAGATTTTTATGTATACTTGTGAAAACTAAACAATGAAGAAATCTACCAGGAAAAGAATCAGCTCGTTCAAAATGTGATTTTGGAGGAGACTTTTGTGGATACGATGGACTGTAAAACAATAACAATGAATAAATAGGTTCAAGAGCAAATCAAAGTGACTAAACCAAGGCTATCATACTTTGTGCATATTGTGAGATGACATGACAATGGTAAAGTTGAAGACAGTAGGAGAAGAGGAAGATCACATTACCAAGAGATTGCTGCAGACTAGGGCCATTTCCTCAGTAGACTGTTGTCTAGTGCTATTATTCCACTTTTGACATCCTATAGAATCCTGGGGTTTGCAAGTGCAAGCCACTGGAAACCACTACACTGCAAGACCTGACCAGGGCTGCTAACAAGAGAATATCTCTTATTCATAGAGTCTCCATAAGTCAAAGCTGACTTGATGGCCGTTAACAACAACAACAAGATAGGGAATTGTTTTATTGAGTTTTGGAAATCTGAAATCTAGCGATAGTTAAACATGTCTGATCACACTATGACATTCCACAGCAGTGGGAAATAATATTTATCTCTGATAGAACTCAATGCTGAGTGAAAGTGAGCATGTTGTGGCTTTTACAGTGAGGCTTAATGGTGAAAGAAGTACTCCATGCGTGGTGGATTTGTTTCTCATTCACTTGTTCCGATTCAGTTTTTGCTAGCATATGGTGTGTGAAGAATTGCAGTTTGGCATGTTTTTTCCCCCT
The DNA here is from genome assembly GCA_948472985.1 of Iguana delicatissima. Classification (NCBI taxonomy): domain Eukaryota; kingdom Metazoa; phylum Chordata; class Lepidosauria; order Squamata; family Iguanidae; genus Iguana; species Iguana delicatissima. The sequence goes on along the minus strand of CAOKZL010000251.1, from coordinate 1,739,499 downwards.
TCTAATTTTCTACAGCTGTTTTTTTTTCCTGTTTAAATTAGGCTGACAGTATTTTTTTTATTTTTTTTGCCACTTTAGTTAAAGTAAATTAAACCCTACCAGAGCTAAATTGCACACATTTATTTATGATATTCTGATCACACCAAGGGAATGACAATGATCTGGCATATTGATATACTCAGCAGTAAAGTGAAATTGAGACATTCTTCAAAGTGACAGGCAAGCTTGGCTGAAGACAGTTTTATTTTGAATATTCTGTTTGGGATGTCTGACACTACCATTTATGAGTAAACAACAGCTCCATTAAGGAGAGAAAAGTTATCATCTAGCCAAATTGTAGTTGAATTTAATAGGTCTCCAGCAAGCATCCAGATAACAACTGGATGACGAGCACCTGCCGTGCATAATGCAAGCAGTTCCATCTCTTGAAATGCAGAGGTGTATACACACAGTCAGTAGGAGGATTTTAAATGCTCCATAAGCTCTCTGTCCTTAATGTCTAAGCAGTAAATTCTTGTACAAATTTGCTCTTCAGAGTCAGCTTCTGCTTTGAATAAGGTTACCAAATTAATTCTCTGGGCTTGATGTTCAAAATTCCTGATTAAAATATGCAATGCAATTGCACACTTAATTTAAACCTTCCGTTACTCACAAAAATGCATAATTCTATATTCATAAATGACTAGCAAAAGCCCCCAATGCCCCTGTTCAACTACAATTAACTAGAATGATGTGACAAAGATACCACTTTATGTAGATACAGACACGACTATCAGGCCTTTTCCCAGGCAATAATGGTATAGAAATATATTTCTGACAATCTCATTTGATGCACTTACATACTGCCCATGAAGTATATGTCCTTAGTACCACTCTATAAAATCATAGGTTTGGACATTTATTGTTAATTGGAGAAATAAATACTGATTTTATGAGTCTTTTTAATTAATTTACTAGGGATTTAATTTCACTGGGAGCATCAGCACACGTGGCTTGATTGCAAAAACACAACGAGATTAAGTTGCAGCTATTTTATTGTTCTACAAGTCCCTTTAAAGTGGATGATAGTCTCCATCTGCTACAACCAACAGTTAAATCGATGTTTGTGACACAAAAGAACCCTTTAAAAGTTCTACTGATGTTGAATTTAAACTTTTACTGTTTTTTTTTTCCTTTCCAGCCGCAAATTATTCATTATTATGGACTGTTTCCCATTGCCTTGAAAATAATTTGAGAGTCATTCTGATGTGGGGTGGTGGGTGAAAACTCTTACCCATTGCCACAGTGATGTACATGTGTACCAAGTATGAGAACTACATGGACTGTGCAATTACTTTTCATGCTAGCTGCCTAGATAGCAGTTCAGGGCTGATCATCTAGATGATCCATTTGAAATGTCACACCTTTGAATCACTGTTGAATCAATCATAACAATGTCTTTAAAGGTAGGAGTGGGTGTCATGCTCCTGAAGTTGTTAGACTACAGTTCCCAGTAGCCCTACCCATCATAGCCAATGATGAGCAGTCTTGGGAGTTGGAGTCCAACAAGACACAGAGGATGACATGATTCCAACACCTTGTTTAAAATATGCAGACCTAACCAGGACACTATCAACTGACTATGAAGAGTCACGTGCATGGAACTCTGTAGTACAGTCTGAGCTGAAGAAGCCCTTCCCACCCACCTCACCAGCACCAATTTTAGCAGATCCATATTCAGAGTTCAAATCCCCACTCATCCACAGAAAACCCAGTTGGTGACCTGGGACAAGTCACACACTCTCAGCCTCAGAGGAAGGCAATCGCAAACTCCCTTTCAATAAATCTTTCTTTTAACTAACAGAGGTATACCTACACTAGTTAGTATTTGGGAGTTTGCAATACAGTACAATGGCATTGTATGGTACAATTTGGGACCATAAACACGTCATGTTGCAAAGATCAGGTACTGACTCTAATAATCAAATGTTATCATAAATTGTTAGTCTCAACCCAAATGATAGCATACTGGCAAACTGGTGAATCTGAGTTATAAATAGTGGTGGGTTATCTGATCCCATTGAAATGTAAAATCCAGTGACATTGACAAGACCAGATGAATGAAAACTATATAATCTGATCTGAGGATCTTGTATAATTGAGCTTTTGAATTCTTCTCAAATGTTTACACTACCTAAGTGAATCTTGCAATGTTCCTTTTCTATACCTGTGCATCTCCACATCCCAGGAGGCACATTATTTTCTACCTGTTGTGACAAGTATGTTATTTACACTATAAACTTTATAGTGAGCTGGGAAACATTTGGCCCCCCATACACTGTTGCCTGCATCTCCTATCAATTTATAGCTGGCATAACAAATAAGGGTTGATGGGAGCTGCAGTCCAACCCCAATTTACAAATGAGGATGTAGACAGGGAGTCACTAAATAATTAAAGTAGGCTAAACATTTATATAAGGTAGGTTCAAGAAAGGAAGAAGCATGGAAGATCATATTGCACATGCATGTTCGATAATGGAGCACATCAAAGAATTTCCGAAGAATATCAGGTTGTGCTTTACAGATTATAGAAAAGCTTTTGATTGTGTAGATGATGAAAAACTATGGATTGCTCTTAAAGAAATGTGTGTACCACAACATTTGATTACCCTAACACAAAATCTGTACTCGGGACAAGAGGCTACCATTAGGGCAGAATATGGAGAAACTATGGTTTCCAATTGGCAAGGGGGAGAGGCAAGGCTGCATTTTATCACCATATATGTTCAATTTGTATGTTGAAATATCATACATAAAGCAAGATTAAGCTCATAGGAAGGAGGCATGAAAATCAGAGGAAGGAACATCAACAATTTAAGATACACAGATGATACCATACTAAAAGCGGAAAATTGCAGACTCGAAATGATTACTGAAGCAAGTCAGGGGAAAGTGCAAAGGGAGATTTCTAGTTGAACCTTTAAAAAAAATGACCCTATATGATTTACATAACTTTAAAGTAGAGAGCAAAGACACTGAAATACTGTAGTTCAAGGTTTTCCATACTTTGGCTAACTAGCTAATTAGAGTGGAGACTGCAGTCGATAAATCAGAAGAAGTCTAGGAAGGGCAGCTATGAAGCAACAAGACAAGATCCTCAAGTATAAAGATACGTCATTGAATACCAAAGTCAGAATTGTCCATGCCATTGTATTTCCAATTTGTATGTATGGTTGTAAATGCCGGACAATGAAGAAAGTTGATAGGAAGAAAATCAACTTCATTAAAATGTGGTGCTACAGAAGAGTTCCACAACTACTGTGAATTGCTAAAAAGACGCATAAATGGGTCCTCAAGCAAATCAAGCCTGAATACAGTGTGGAAACTAAGATGACTACACTAAAACTGTGTTGTGCTTTGAGCATATTATGATAAGACAGGGCTCAATAGAAAAGTCAATAATGCTTGGTGAAGTAGAAGGCAGTAGTAAGAGAGGAACACTGTATTACAGATGGATAGAATCAATCAAGAAAGACACATTCCTGAATCTGCAAGACCTGAACAAGGCTCTTGATGTTAGGGCAATTTTGTTCATTCATAGGCTTGCCGTAAGTCAAAGTCAACTTGATGGCAGTTAACAACAACAAGCATATGTAAAGATGGCAGACATCAACCACATGGGCTGCTTAGTCATGCCAACCCTATGGAGGGCTATGGTGAAAAAAAGATAAATTAGTTCATAACGAACCCTGGTTTTAATCAGAAGCGTATGGAAGGGGGGGCGATGAGGGTGGTCTACTGCATGCAGCAATTTTTGGGGGTACCCCAAGTTACACAGCCACACTCCTGCTCCTCCACCCCCCCAACCCTGCTCCTCCACCTGAACTACAAGCTACGCAGCTTGTTTTAATTACAAATAAATTATAATTTTTGTTCATCAGAGTCAGAGTCAGCTATATGGGAGTAATGAGTAAGTCAGATCTGTATTATAGACCAGCTAATTATGATTTTCAGCAATATTGCTACATATGAATAACAATCTTCAACGAGTTGCATTCATTTACAGACTGACTTCTGTTTCATAAAATTCTATGCAAGACAAAGGAGATGGTGAAAGTGTCAACCAGGATTTATTGATGTTACTGAAATGGTTTTAAAAATTAATTAGAACAAATGATAAGAACGAATCTTAAAATGCAGCCGTTTGTTAATGTGTTTTTGCTTCAACATATGCATCATCTGAAGGATGCTATAGTACATATGCATGGGCTGAACAAATATTTTAACAACTAATAATGATACTTCATTCTACTTGCATAAATTGAGAGAGCCAACAGTGGTAAAGACATAGGTTTACATAAACTCAGGACAAGCAACTATAAACTCATTCGCTATACTTGCCACACTGGAGAATTTAATACTAAAAGCATTCTATGAGCCTCCCCAGACTTTCAGTGAATCAGACCACAGCAATATTCATTCCCAGTCTGGACCTCAGTGCAGAGTCATTAGAAGAAATGAAAAAGAAGCATATTTCTAAAAATGTGTACAGTTTTTTTCCTTGAGTACAGAGTAATCAACCAAAGCCAGCCCTTACTCAAAATTTATTTATTTGTATATTTATTTGTGGCATTTATTTACCACCCCTCAACACACAAGAGCCCCTGAGGCAATGTACAGTGGACAGAAGCATTTAAAATTTAAAATTCTTCTTCTGTTACATGCCTTCAAGATAACTCTGACTTACATCAGTCCTATCATAGATTTTCTTGGTGTGATTTATTCAGAGGAGGTTTGTCATTGCCTTCCTCTAAGATGAGAGAATATAACTTGTCCAAAATCACCAAGGGGGTTTCCATGCTCAAATCAGGATTCTAACCCTGGTCTCCTGGAGCCCTAGCCAAACACTCAAGCCACCACATTGTGCTGGCTTTTAAAACATTAAATATATTTTTTAAAAAATTGAAAAACAAGCTAGAATTTCCACTTTAAAAACTAGTTTTAAAAGTGTGCTTGTATGAACTCAACTGCCACCCTGGTTGATATAATTTCAAGAATCATAGAACCATCGAGCTGGAAGAGACAACAAAGGCCATTGAGTCCTACCCCTGCCATGCAGGAATACACAATCATAGCATTCTCAATAGACAACCACCCAGTCCCTGTTTAAAAATCTCCAGAGAAGGAGACTCCACCACACTTCCACTGTCAAGTTCTTCCTAATGTTTAGGTGGAATCTCTTCTCCTGAAGTTTGAAGCCATTGCTCCATGTCTTTGTCTGTGGAGCAGCAGAAAACAAGCTTGCTCCATGTTCCATATGATATCCCTTCAAATATTTAAACATATTTCAAATATTTAGCCTTTTCTTCTCCAGAATAAACATGTCCAGCTCACTAAGCCACTCTTCATAGGGTGTGGTTTCCAGGTGTCTTACCATTTTGGTTGTCCTCCTCTGGACATATTCCAACTTGTCAAGCAAGCCTGAACCAGTGGCAGTGGCAGAGCTTGGAGTATGTGGAAGGGGGGAGGGCTACAGTGCGGGGGCATGGCCACTGTGTGTAGGGGTGTGGCTGCAGTGTGTGGGAGCATGGCTAGTGTGTGCAGTGGCTTGGTTATGGGCCAGGATGCCCCAAAACATTGTTCCCCAGGGTGAATTGCCTCCATTGCCCCCCGTCCCTCCGTGACTGACCAGTGGCATACCAAAAGCAAGAGAGGGTATCCACCCTCATGCAGAGAATATGGGAGGTGCATTCTCTAATTAATGTGTTGATTCCTTCCTCCTTTCCACCCTTTTTTTGGGGGGGGATGAAAGGAGGTGCTGGGCAGGGGTAGCCACTGCACTTTATCCTTTCTCAAATCATTTATGCCTGGCCTTGCTTCCCTGCTGGGAATCCAAGTGAAACAAGGCAGGATGGGGAAGGACGAGTGATGATGCTTCTTCTCCTAGAGGAGAGAGAGCGATGGACCCAGGCACCTTTCCCTCTCCTCCTGTTTTACTCCTGGGGTTGGGCACACTCTCTTGCCAGCATCTTCTCTCAACATGTGCTCCTTCCTCTTCATCAGCCCACATGAAAGATTTTGCTCTTTTGCTCTCCCCATACTCCTAACAACAGTCAACTTCCCCTCATTTTTGAGACTCTTTCATTGCCCCCTTTCTCCATGAAGGTTCTTGTAAGCAGAGGTGTTTCTTTGTCTCCTGTAGACTAGTTTGGGCCTTACCTAGTAGTGCCATCAAGAAACATAGGGATGCTGGTGTCAGACTCCTGATTCCCCCATTCCTCTTCTCTCCCACTTTCTTCAGTTTCTCTGTAGGACCCAACTAAATTGTTGTAGCTCAGGAGGCAATGTGCGGGCCCTCCCTCTGCTCTGGGAGTTATATACACTAGGTACTCTACTGGCTTGAATGCTTTATATCTCTGTTAGCATTGTGTCAATTAAATACTGTAAAGAAGAAACAATGCACTTCTCTCAGGAGTACACAATATTGATGGTCATGCTAGCCATCCAAAAACTTGTAGGCACCTACTTTAGTCCTGGTTAGGGGCGGGGACGAATTTTTCTCTGTCCATGTGCTCCTTTTCCATGCAAAACAGGAAGGTGGAAACATGGAAGGCACTAGAAAGAAAATAAGCAAATCCAAGAAAGAAACACAATTAATTAATGGGCATTTTAATGAATAGAGGCAACTCAAGGACTTTGCGACTCTCTTGGATTTGTGTGGCTTGAATCTCCATCCACTAGTTTGGTGATCCACTCCTTGCTATCCCTCCAGCTGTAAGTCAGGAACTGAAAAAAGGCAACATCCCTGAAGTTGTGCTTGGTTTCAGAAACATTTAGAGCATCCATCTTCCAAGTACAAGGCAACTATGGAAAATATCCTTTTGCTCCTTTTTGGTTCCAAGCTGATGAGACATACTGGCTGATCATAGAACTGATGACAGATGTATCAGAGCACATGGACACCAAACCAAAAATCTGCTAGCCTTTCTCTCCAGCTTGGAGTAGGGGTGTGGTCAGCTCTCATTCTTATACTGTTTTCCCACCCACCCACCCCACTTTCAAAAGGCAACACAACTGAGGGGTTTGATTTTCAGTCTGACTAACTTACTGGAGTGGTTCTTACAAATATATCTCTCTGTGGCTTTCCCCACACAGTGCTGGGGTGTTGTTGTTGTTGTTGTTTTGGAACCTGAGTTCCTAGTTTTCTTGGACTACATTACCCATCTGCCCTAGGTTCTGAATGTCCTAACTACCTGTCCTGAACTGCAATTCATTGTGCAATCATTTTGCCAGCAGTCTCCATAACTGGGGGATGCTAGGAGTTGAAGTCCAATAACCCTTGCTTTTGCCCAAGGTGAGCAATTTGTGACTCTCGAGATGTTGATGTATTACAACTCCCATCGGCTATGAAGGGCATAGACAATGGTGATATATGATGGCAATTGCAATCAAACAACATCTGAAGCATTGTTGCTGCCCAGCCTCCTACACTAGATCTTGAAACCTAATCATGTTGTCTTCAGCCTCTACACTAGACCGCTGTCATTTGGATTACGGGTATGATCATTATCTGGTGAGAAAACTGGATGTCAGAATCTATTCTCAGAAGAAGTAATGAAACAAGCACAGATATTATACTTTAAGTAAGGGATTTTTGAAAACATGAAACATTCTTCCATCTGAATAGTTCCAAAAGTGCCTATTAGTAATGTGCCAGAAGTCAGGCTTCTCAAGGACAATGGACAAACACAGAGGGAATGTAATGAGAACAAAGATGTTTATGTTCCTTAGGATGCTAGGCTGTATGTTATGTGATCCTGAGCAGCACCTACTGGTACTGGATGTATCACTCACCTTTTCTGTTTTAGATGAGATCTCTCTTATTATCCTTTAAATTCATTTTTATTGCTGAATACAGATTCTCAAGTTCTTAAATGTTTGGCTTTGGGGTTGATCTAGCATCTAGAAAGTGGAACAAACACACATTTGAAATGGCCCCCAGATATTTATGTCATTTTGCTATGGGCCACAAAAGCTGCACATTTAACAAAGCTGAACAAATTATTAAAATCCTTTACCATATTGAATTTTTGCATTATTTCAATGCTATTTTGTTTCCTCTCACTGTCCTGAATGCTGAAGCCTATTTTGGCCATTTCTTTACCCTCTTTCTCCAAAGTTATGAATTTTATTTTCCCATGTTTCCTTTAATCCAATTGGTAGTGGCAACTTTTTGATTTTGGGTATGTAGCATTTATAATGTCACCAACAAAATCAATTAGGTTGTCATGGTTAATTGTCTGTTTTAAATTATGCTTAGAATGCTCCCTTCTTTGCTTTCACGTAAGAGCCACAATGCATGATCAATTCTGATTACCAAAATTGACCATCAGGAAGGAAACAGACTGTCCTTTCTGCTCATCCTAAGCAGCAGTGTGAGCTCTAACACTGAACCAAATGAAAAAGGACTAGTCAATTCAGTTGACCCAGAGGCACCAGAAGCAGAAATGCCAACCTCAGTTCCAATATCACTTTTGGATCTGAGCCAAAATCTAAACTTCTCAGCCAGGGATGTTAGAAATCAGGATTCTTTGAAGGAACATCTCTAGATAAAGTCACCCCAAGTCTGCATGTGTGGAAGCTGGTTTTGGCTAATGCAGAACAGACAATGTTAAGTAAAAGGGATATTTTTGTTATAGGAGCTACGTCTGGGGCCTACAGCACTCCATTCTACTTTAACTGCAGCAACAACATCCTATGGAACTTTGGGATTTGCAGTTCAGGGAAGGGTATTTAGAATTCTTAGTCAGAGAGTTTTAGTGCTTCCCCAAACTACCAACCCCAGAACTGCCATATCAGATATAGTGAATATAGGCCCTTTTCGCACGTTACCCGTTTGCACGGCTGGGGGGGGGTCTCGCGCAAAATGCCTCAGCAGGACCGCTGTTGCTTCTCTGCTGCTTTGTCCCGCAGCTCGCTTCCTGGTCACGCGACCATAGCGCAAGCACCCCGCCCCTTCCTACTGCAGCGCAACCTGGGAATTGCAGGCTAGCGCTGAGGCAGGAAGCATGACCAGCCCGCTTATCCGACGTACCGCAGCGCAGGTAAGTGTGTGAGGGCCCCAGAAGCATTGCGCGACCACACAGTATTTTTGGCTTAGAGCCGAAAATAAGAAATGCGTGCGCACCCCGCTTTAGGCTTGTGAGCGTCACATGAATGGGATGCGTATGAAAAGGGCCATAGTGTTAATTGTGTAGTGTGAATGGGCCTTGGAGACAGAAACATAAGGCTGGGATTCCACTGCTAACAACCTGCCTAGAAGATTGTTTTCAAAGAGAGAAGAAATCAAGTCACTCAGAATATCAGTCTACATAACAAAGAGTTAGATTAGACAAGAAAAGCAGGGATGGATCAGGTAACACTGTCTCTCCCACTATGCTTCTTATAAAAGGCAGGTGGCTCTGCCCTGTGGTGAAGCCTCTCTTAATTTTACCACTACTTCTCCTACAGCTGCTACAGGAGTTTTCTCAATTCTGAACAATATCCCTTCAGAGGTTTGGTACTGGCAGAGCTCCACGCAACCCAGAGCATCTGGGAGAGGAATGATAGTAAAGTCAGCATGTTTTCACTAGCCTCATGGCAGCCAATCCACTAGTCATCCTTGTTCTTAGAGGCATAAAGACCTCAATGCAGGCATGGTCCCACCCTACTTCTAACAGAATGAACCAAACCTTTTCACACACACTTAAACCTATTCCTTAGTACAAACGGCAAGTCTAAGTAGAAATTAAAAGAAACTGGGAAGAGTGCTAGGTTTCAAGTCAGAGTACAGCTCTTTAAGGCCTTCCATTCTTCCATAAAGAGGTTAAGGAGTGATCTGGAAGGAGAAGAAGACTTTAGAAAGGTCAGAAAAGGTGAACAACCTACTTGAGCACCTTAGACTGTTTGCTGAGACTGAGGTAGGCCAGAGTCCTAAACTCGAAAGGACCACCTGGCCCACTATTAGCTATGGAATTATCTGATTTAGAGGGTTGATAGGTTAGCAGCACCCCATTTCCACAGATTTCAGGACCAAAACCTAGAACTGGTGGTGAGCCTTTGTTTCAGGGGAAGTTGGCAAGAGTTGCAAGGAGAGCCAGAATTGCTTGTAGGCCTGCTGATTGCCAAACTGGGGAAAGGGGTAGACCAAGTAAAATTCAGCCAAGCAGGTATATGGCAGCCCAGAACCACAGGAAGCAAAATACACACAGTTGTTGCAAGAGCTATTGCCATTCTCATTCCTTCCATCCCATACAGATTCTCCAACACACGCGATATGTCTAGACTTCTTCCCATCTCTGAGCTGTTCATGGACATCCCAGAAGGTGTGCTGCCAGTCCACAAGGAGCTTCCAGCTCTTGTGCCACTGTTGCCAGGATGTCTACAACACAAAGGTTCACAAATCATCATGCCGATCTTCCATTCCTTGCCTTACTCCAAATGGCACAATTCCATCACTCCAAATGGCAAGAAGCCTTATTCTCAGTCCTGTCCCCTTGGTCTTTTCCTTTGGATGTCCCAGTGCAACACAGAAACCCCTTGAAGCTAAGCCAGTGAGCTCTGGCCCAGCTGGGAATATGAGGGCTTTGGTTCCCAGGTATGTCAGACACCCCCAAATTGAACTTTTTTTTGTCCTCCAGCACTGCTTACTTTGAGATCTGACTCCCTGCCCAAGACTGGGGGGGAGGGGGCACAGCAAGTCTCTGAGAGCTCCTTACCCTAGAATAAAGTGCCATCCTCTGGCAACCTGCCATGGTGAATTTGAAATACAGCAGGAACCAGGTCCACAACCTCATCTTCTGAAAAACTGTTTCACACTTATTGTTATTTAGCAAGCTGCCATGGTGAGACTAAAATCCTTGTTTCCCCCAGTTGGCATCTATGTTACTCTCTTAAACAGTACTATCCTTTCAATAGCATTTTATGTTAGGTACAATATGTTATATACATTGGCTTCTACATAGAAGATGCACTGATTTTCAAAAAATGCAAACATCCTCTTTTGAATAAAGGGCCACCTTTGCACCTCTGAAATTAGGTGTGTTATATTTGTGCTTCATTGTTCTTGTTTTCTTGACAGACATAATAATCTTGTTTGAGAGTATTGCCTATTATAATGTATCATCATTCCTTTTTGTGTGTGTTTTAAATAAAGCTCATTTAAAAACACACATATACTATACAAAACGTATCGTAACAAAATGAGACAAAGTAATGTACCATATTTTTAGCAAGCTTACAGAGCTATTTTCTTTTTCTCATTGTATGTAACCTTAAGGAAGGCAATAAAACATTGCAATAAGTAAATCCTAAAAGGTTAGCTAGCCAGTGATCAAATTCTCTCCCTATTTATGGGGAGAAATACATACATATTGGTTTATGTAAAGTACTAAAGCAAGATTTCTTGTGTGTTTTCTTGATGATACTAAGCAGACCTGCAGATAATATTGATTTTAGCCCTCCTTTCACCTTTGCATAAAATGAGGTTATTTACAACAGAAAGCCAGAATATTTTTGGACGGCTCAGCATTTTGTCGAGACTCGCCACAAAATGTTGGCAAGTGCGGCATTACGTATTTGTTATTCAAGGCGGAGAGGTAAAAATCTATATAGGACAAGCATGGATACGGACACTGAATAAACTGAAGGAACCAAACAGCTTCAGGGGGAGAAAGGTCAGTTGACAGAACAAGGGAAGAGAAGAAGAAAATAGCCCAATGATTGAAAATGGCTATCTGTATTAACTGGGGAACAGCACAGCCAGAAGACAACATGGGAAAGTGAAGAGGAAAAACTGTGTATTGTACATCAAACTGGAATGAATCTACAACACATAACATGATAGGAAATGATTGCCTCTCAGTGGCTAAGAAAAATCCTGAAGAATTCTTTGTGTGATGAATGATAGGCTTTCTAGTTGCTGCATTTCTGATAACGCAAACAGCAAGAGCATGGCCCAAGGAAAAGTGACCTTGTGATTGTTTTGTGAAACCCAGACATGCCATGTGTGTTTTCCCACCTTTTTGGATGGTTACAAGGGAGAAGAAAGCACAAATAAACGATCTATTCACTGTAATGTTGTATGCTACACACATGCCAGAAAGCCTCAAAGGTGGAGGTAAGTCATGTCTCAGTATTCCATGAGCCACAATGTTCGAAGGCTAGCCACGTGTGACTGAGGTGGACATCAATCAACAAGGCCGCATTGGAAGAACCCCTCCAGGAAAGCTTACAGTAAAATAAAGCCTTCCAAATAGGTCCCATATATCAAAGCCGATGAGCCTGCCAGAATGATAGTGGAAAATAAAGTGTTTTCTTGGAGGGGGGAGATTAATCCAAACATCCTGGAAGGGAGTAGGGAGAAGAAATGCTGCTCTGTGTAGAAGCTGGCTTTCACAAAATGGTGTAGACAGAAAGAATTATAGATATTAGATATGATGGTTCATTTTGGCTATCCCCAGCCAGTGAAATATGGCTCAGAAATTGTTGTGTTTGAGGGCTTATACTAGTAGACAGCAATACAGAGCAGTTTTAAATTTTATCCCGTTGAATGAAAGTGCAAAAGGAGTACTCTTTCCTCTTCCTCCTCACTTCCAGCATGTATTATGTCCTCCCAGCTCCAGGGGCATTCAGCTGAAGCTGGTTATCCAGATGTACTTAAATCTGGTGTCTGGCCTGACTATGGGATGGAAACAGCTTCAATCAATTAGGTGACTGACTTATATTGGGAACTGGACAGGGGAACTGTGTCTGTTGGTTCTGCTGGACTTTGTAGTATTTGATACTATCAGCTATGGTATCATTGTGGGCCTCCTCTCTAAAATGTAACTTGGGCCATTTCTGCACTACACTCTTATAGTGCTATTATTCCACTTTCAACATCCTTTGGGATCCTGGAGTTTGCAGTTTAGGAGGGGCATTTAGAATTCTCAGCCAGAGAGCTCTTTGACCTCAGTAAACTACAAATCCCAGAATTCCACAGGATGTTGGAAGTGGAATAATAGCACGATAACAGTGTGGTGCAGAAATGGCCTTGGAGGCATTGTTTTACAGTGACTCCAAACCTTCCTGGAGTGCTACACACAGAAAGTGGTGCTGGGGGATTCCTTTTTGGCATCCTAGTCCAATGATTCCCAATTTTTTTTCACTTGCATACCCTTGCCAGCCCATGTCCATAAATTGTACCCCTCTCCACCACCATGTTCTTTCTTTGAGGAGAGAAAAACAGCCCTATCAGAAAGTTTCTGGGAGCTCTTCAAAAGGAAAGGCAGGGTGTCAGGATATCCACTCTGCTCAGGTTTCTCCATCCCATCCTGCCCTGTTACCAACCTAGACACTCTCCACAGTCTCAGGATCTGATTTGTTCCTGGTCAAAGGCATGGGGAGGAGTGAGTGGTACTGTACCTCCTTCCCTCAAACAGATTTGGGGCAGAACTGGATTTCTCCACCAGATGTACCCTCCCTCCTCATGGAGAGAGACATAAGGAACAGGAAGAGAGGAGCATGTGCACACAAGACTCAAGGAGCCACCTAGTGTAGGTGGGACTAGGGTCATGGCAACTTGAATGGAATGTAAGTTTTAAGTTTGTGGGCTAATGGCATCCAGAAGTTTGGTTTGTGTGTCACTCTCTTCTTTCCCTCTATGATTCCCACCACCCTCATCTCTTCCCAGACAGGAACATCAACACAATGGACAATCAAGACCACACTGAGTTTTTGACGTCCTCTAAGAATGGCTTATACTTTATACTTTTTCCACCATTGTTCAACTTTTTTATACCGCTAAATGTCCTCATTCATATCCCTGGGGATACATGTACCTCAGGTTGGGAATGACTGCCCTAGCCATTTGATCTCTGGTGTCCTTTGAGGTTCTGTTTCATTTCCTAGTGTCTTTAAAATATCAGGAAATAGGGATTCAGCCTGTTCTGGATTGGGTTACATTCCTGCTGTAGATACAAATCTTCAGTGCAGGTGTACTCTTAAACTCAGCCCTGAGCCTGGAGGCCCAGGTTTCAGTAGTGGCCAAGAACACAACAACAACTAGTACACCAGCTGTGCCTATTCCTGGAAATGTAGGACCTGACCACAGCAACAGGTGTCTTGATTATATCCTGCATGGATTACTGCAAGGCACTTTACATAGGGCTGCCTTTAGAAACTGTCCAGAAACAGCAGGTCTAGAATGCTGTGATTAGACTGCTCACCAGGGCTAGTTATAGGGAACATATGACTACCTAGTTCAAGCAGCTTCACTGCTTATAGCCCATTTCTAGGCACAATTCAAAATGTTTTTTATGACCTATAAAGTGCTATATGTCCAGAGTATCTGAAAGCCTCTAACTCCCCATATGAGATTGTGCAAGTCACATGATCATTACAGAGGACTTTCTCTCAACTCAGTCTTTTCAGATTTGTCTGCTGAAAACAAGGGACAGAGCCTTCTCAGCAGCTGTCTTGGGCAATAGAAGTCCCACCCAAGTGAGGCTTGACCAACATCCTCTATGCCAGTGGTTCTCAACCTGTGGGTTCCCAGATGTTTTTGGACTTCAGCTCCCAGAAGCCCTGAGCATTGACTATAGTGGCTGGGGCTTCTGGGAGCTGAAGTCCACAAACATCTGGGGACCCACAGGTTAAGAACCACTGCTCTATGCTTTCTTTTTTGCTGACAAGGAAAGGCGTTATTTGACTAGGTCCTCAGCCTTTAACTGGTTAAGGCAGGAGAATTTTCAGTGGCTTTGCTGTATTTTTGTGTTAATATGTGAGGAATGTGTTTTTAATTGTTTTAAATTAATGTTTTCACTGGATTCATTGTTTAATCATTTTAAAACTTATGTAGATTTAGTTATTTTTTTAACTTATAGTGTACGTAACTTTGGGTGTCATATTGGAGAGAAGGTATGCTCTTGGACCCAATTTATTTATAAATAAAATAAATTTATATCCAGATTTTCCCCAATCTCACACACAATGTGGATTACAAAAGTTAAAACAGATACAGCGAAAAAAAATCACATCATATAAAAACTAAAAATACAATTAAACCATCAATAGGATTAAGAGCAGTTAAAAGCATGACCACTAAAACAAAGAGAAACAAATTATGCAAAGAACTTTATCCCTGAGCAATCAGCCTGTAAAGGTCTGCTGAACCAAAAGAGATTATCACCTGCCTACAGAAGAATAAGAAGCCTCAGTCTAACCACTCTAGGAAGGGAGTTTCACAGCTTGGGAAGAGCTGCCAACAAGGTCTTCTCCCATGTTCCCACAAGGTGTACCTGTGAGCCTCGTGGGACAGAGGAAAGGTATCCACAGAAGATCTCAAAACTTGGGTGGAGTCATATGGGAGAATATAATGTTCTAGATAACCAGGATATTAATTATATAGTGCTTTGTAGATCATAACCACCCACCATAACACTACTTTTCCGTGGCAGTGCGATTACGTACTTCTGTGAAGCAAGAAGCTATAACGATGGTAGCAGTGCTCCTGGTAAGGTCTCCCATGTCAGATAGGCTTTTGCTAAGAAGCCAGACTAAATGTGCAAAATGGCTACTGGGCAGCAGCAGTAGTAGGGGGTGACACTGACAGAGGACTCTTAGAGACAACAGCAGTGGCACAAAAGTTAAAGCTTGTTAGTACTGTGCATACGAAGAAAATGGCAAACCACTCTTGAATATTTCTACCATGAAAACTGTATGCTGAGACAATCCAAAATGAGATAGTACCAGAAGATGACATTCCCAAGTTGGAAGGCACTCAACAAGCTATTGGGGGACAGCAGAGGCATGAGTAATGTTGTGACCAATGATGCAGTTGGACTCAAGCTAAAAGGACATTCAGCTGTTGACATGCTCAGAGGTGAAATAAAAGTCTGAAGTTGCACAATACATATTGTAGGAACATGGCAAGTAAGAAGCATGAATCAGGGAAAGCTAGACACTGTAAAACAAGAAACTGAACATATAAACATTGTAATACTCAGGGTGAGCAAGCTGAAGTGGACAGGAATGGAATATCTTGAGTCAGGTAATTACATGGTGTTTTATGCAGGAAATGAAATTCTAAGAAGAAATGGGGTGGCATTAATAATAAGATGTGGCAAAATCAGTCAAGAAATATAGTGCAAGGCCTGACCAAATAATACCAATAAATCTATAGAGACAACTCATAAATCTAACCATAACTGACATTTATGTTCCAACCACAGAGGCAGCAGAGGAAGAAATAGATTCTTTACTTAAAGATTCTACTCTGTACTGGAGTCCAGGAGCAAACTGATCACACACCAAAACAGGACACATTGGTAATCATAGGCAATTGGAATGCAAAAGTAGTAAACAGAGCAGAACCAAACATGATAGGAGAGTTTGGCCTAGAATCAAGAAATGAAACAAGACAGTGACTGATGGAATTTTGTGATGCACATTCTTCAGGCAATACAAGGGGCAATGGTATGTGTGGACATCATCTGATGACCAATATGGAAATCAAATAGACTACATCACTGGAAAGAAAAGATCAAAATGTTCCAGTCTCTCTGCAAAAACAAGACTAGGAGCAGATTGTAGCACAGACCATGCTAATATCAAAAATTAGAGCAAAGCTGAAGAAAAAACACTAACTCAATCATTATGCCAAAATACAACCTGAAGAAATCCCTGTTGAATTAAAGATAATGCAAAAGCTCAATAGTTTTAATATACTTTAACTTTTATACACTTTTACTAATGATTTGGTATATATTTTGAGCTGTACTTGTTTTAATATCTTTTAAGCTCTGAGTCCACGTACTAGGGAAAGTGCAGAATATAAATGAACAAATTAAAGAAAAGAAGGGAGGGGAAAGAGTGGAAGTAGAAAAGAAAGAAGGAGAAGGAGGAAAAGTACCCAGAAATTTGGCTTTTAGACAGTACAGAGAGTAAATAGATAGTAGACTGTATAGAACATAGGCAGATAGACAGATTGATTTGAGATGTATGTTAGTTTTGGGAAGAATGCACTACAGCAGTGGTTCTTAACCTGGGGTCTGGGGAGCCCTACTGCTGGACACCAACAGCAGCAGCAGCAGGGATATGGCAGTAGTTGGGGTGCTGAAACTGCTCCCTTGGTAGTTTGGAGGGTGCAGGTGCTGAAACTGCTCCTGACAAACGGAATATGGCAGGTTTTTAGCGGGTATATACACACATCCAAACTGCTCCCTCATTTGCAAAGGAGGGAGCAGTTTGGGCACACTCACATGGCTGCTGCCATGTCCCTCAGCACCCACACCTCCTACTCCTGTGTCACTGATGAAAAGGACATGGTACAACCCAAACCATGGCTCTGGAGACCAGAGTTTGAATCCCCACTATGCCATGGAAATCCATTGGGTGATCTCAGGCAAGTCACATTCTCAGCCTCAGGGAAAGGCAAAGGCAACACATTTTGCCAAGAAAACCCCCATGATAGGTTCGCTTTAGAGTCACCATAAGTCAGTTTTCAAAAAGGAGAGACATGATGGATAGAAAAAACCTCCCCCTGTTAGCAGCATTGAGTTATTGTGTGCTTACAAGTCACTTCTGAGTTACGGCAACCCTAAGGTAAATGTATCAGGGGAGGGTTGCAACATTTGTTCAGGGAGGGTTTGCCTTTACCTTCCTCTGAGGCTGAGAGAACATGACAGTTTCTGAGCAGGGATCTGAATCCTGGTCTCCAAAAGCCTTTAATAAACAAATATTTGAATATTTAAATCCACATTTAAATATTTAATTGTGTTAAGTTTTGGGGTCGCTGGCAACAAATTCTATTTACAGGGGGTCCTCAGTAAAGACACAGTTAAGAACTACTGTGTTATAGGATCTTGGAACTAGATTTATTTCTCCTCAGGGGATATGATCTTCATAACAGTCACAAAGCTGGAAGGTATCTAAGGTTGGCAAGCACCCTGATGAGCAGAAACCAGCAGGGGAAAACCAGACCATTCCCAAAGGTTACAGACAGAAGTATGGTCCCGGTAATCCAAGGTTCAAAGTAAGTGGGGGGCATCCTGAGCAGAGTCTAAAGCCAGGAAGGGAATTACTAGAAAGAGTAGTTCAAGAAAGCATACCAAAGGTCAGAGATTCACAAAGACATCAGACAGAGCTATATAAATGTTTTGGGCTGTTCTGCATCTACAGAATGGCCTGACTTGAGCTAATTTATTGCCAGCAGTTAATCAGCCCAGCTGGCCTCATTAGCTCAATTTCTTGTATTTAAAGTAGAGCAGGAGGCTTCCTGGAAGCCGTGCCCCATGAAGAACACCTTAGGGAGCTGGGTATGTTTAGTCTGCAGAAGAGAAGGTTAAGAGGGGACATGATAGCCATGTTTAAATATTTGAAGGGATGTCATGTTGAGGAAGGAGCAGGCTTGTTTTCTACCGCTCCAGAGACTAGGACAAGGGGCAGTGGATTCAAGCTGCAGAAAAGGAGATTCCACCTGAACCTCAGGAAGAACTTCCTGACGGTTAGAGCTGTCCGGCAGTGGAATATGCTGCCTCGGAGTGTGGTTGAGTCTCCTTCTTTGGAGGTTTTTAAGCAGAGGCTGGATGGCCGTCTGTTGGGAATGCTTTGATGGGTGTTCCTGCATAGCAGGGGGTGGGACTCGATGGCCCCTGGGGTCTCTTCCAACTCTATGATTCTATGATCCCTTGCTCCCAGCACTTTCATTTATATTGGGAGCTCAGCAGAATGAAGGACCTCTTCCTCGTGACCTATAGCTGTTGCACATAATGGGGCTGCTAACATCCTCCAGCTGGGGCCCATCATCTTGGCACTGGTATTCCCCATACTCAACCAAGGAGGTGTCCTCCAAGTAAGACACGAGAGGAGAGGCCTTAGAATTCATCTAGCTCACCTTCATGTTTATTATATGATCTGTAGCGTAGGAGGGATTCACAGTACTAGGGATGGGCCAACTGAATCCTCAGCAAGGCTTTGAGATTTGTGGATCCAAATCCCTGCACCAAAATAGGTGAACTGAATCTTATGAATCCACCAAATACCTTGTTTTTAAAAATTGGCACCTCTGGGGCCTACCAAAGGCCTGATTGGCCAGTGGGCCCCTGGGCGTGCGAAAATCGTGTCATAAAGCCATGCATGAGCACCAGAGGCTGCCTGTGCCCACAGCTGCCTCCCTGCACAAGGTAATAATCTCTATTCTTTTGATTTGAGGGTAGGGATTGGTAATTACTGAGATTGGACTAGATACTTGACTTGAAAGTCCCTTCCAGAACTTGAGACTGGACTTGAGGGTAGAGAATTGAGACTGGACTAGAGGCTGTTTTTTTTTGTTTGTTTGTTTGCTTGTTTTTAAGTGCATTGTTGCAGGACGTGGGACTTGACTTGAGACTGCGGGGTGCAGAATTAAGACTGGACTAGAGGCTGGTGTTTTGTTTTGTTTTTAAAGGGCCTTCCTTGTTGCAAGACTTGAGACTTATCAAATTCTGCTTTAAAAACACTTTGCATTAAGTGCTTTCTTTCCCTTGCTTTTTAAACCCTTTTTTAAAAAAAGGATTTGAAAGATTTGTGAGATTTGTAGATTCCCACAACCTTCCAGGGATTCGGAAAATTTTGGATTAGTTCCATCCCTATACAGTACCCTGAATGGATAGCCATTCAGCCTCTGCTTAAATCACTTTAGTGAAGAAAAATAACCACCTCTCAAGACAGTTGCTACTGTCAAACAGCTTATAACATTTCTTAGAAAGCTTCTCCTGATTAGCCAATGTCTGCTTCGTTACAATATCTGCTTACCTGTTCTAACTTACTCCTGCCCCTTGGAGTAACAAAGACTCTTTGCTATAGCCTAGTTTCTTTTCTGTTTAAAATTGGCATTCATGTTGCAAAATTCATCTGTGTATTCATGCTGTTCTCTCAAGGGAAATGAGCCATGGTAAAATTATGAATGCTTATTCTGTGAACAAGGAAGAAGTCTTATTGTTTTTTTCTTCCTTTAAAAAATACTGATAATAATTCATAAAATGGAATGTTGAAGAAGCATTGGAATATATTTTAATGTTCAATGCCAAAACAATAAAATGCTCTTTTCCAGTGTCTGTTAGTGAAGTTCAACTTATTACAGGTTGAGTATTCCTTATCTAAAATGCTTGAGACCAGATGTGTTCACATGTTGGGGTTTTTTTATTTCAGAATCCCTCTATTTGGGTATACATAAAATGTAGTAGTGTACAGGAGATCTCTGGGGAATCCGTGAATGAACGAGCAGGGGCACCACAGCTACTGCTTCAAGTATTACACTTGGATTCCAGCTATTTCACAGGTCCTCACTTTTCTATCTAGTCTCACATCTCATTTATTCACTACTTTTGTTGTGTGTGAGACATGACTCTGGAGATAGACTAAGGACTTGAGGAACAAACTAACAAGAGAACCTCAGATGCCACCTTGAAGATAGAAAAGGGTGGCTGGCAGTGAAAAGTTTCAGGTTTTGAAGGTTTTTGGATTTCTGGATGAGGGATACTCAACCCTAACTTCTTTGATTGCTTAAAATAGGTTGCATTCTACCAAGATAACAATTTTGGTATGGAGAATACAACACACTATGGCATTTGCAATGGTTCAAATATTTTCTCAGAGAGAAAGAGACATTCCTAGGGTTTCCCTGCTTATTTTTATAATAATCAACAAGATAGTATTATAGGAGAATGTAATACAAAACTTTTCCATGGGTTTCCTTCAGATCAATTTGCCCTGAGAGGAAGCAGGAACCCATTTTACTGACTTCTGATAGAATCATCCATCAGCTGAAAAGCTATGTTTTTTAAACCATTAAAAGCATTTTATATTTTAAAAATTATAAATTGATTTGGTGTCTTGGCAGAAAGATAGTGTATAGAAGAACTGACAAAAACTAAGACCAATGTTGTTTGCAGGGCTAGTGGCTAGTATCCTGACAACTGCCAAATCCCATACCTTGGGAAGGGGTGCACAGCTGACCACTGAGGCCAGTGCTGCATCTGCACCCTTTCTATGCCTGTGAGTAAAGCCTGGAAAGTTACTTTTAAAAGTAACTAGTTGCAGATATAATTCCAAACCCCCATCCATTAATTACTACTGTAGTTATAATTTCAACTCTTTACTTTTCACTTGTTTAGTAAAACTAATTAAAATATTTTAGTTACAAGTTTTAAAAGACTCAACACCAGAAATCATTGTCCTATGGGGAAAACACATTCTCCTCCTATCTATATCATCTTTGCCTCAATACATCATAAAGCAGCAGCGTGAGGCACAATGCAAGCTAGCACCTAAGCCATGTGAAGGTATAATTTTAAAGGTAAATTATAAAGTTATAATCACATGGTATTCCTCATTATGCTGTAAGCATGATGCAATTTAGTTACACCAACGGGGGATGGAATTGATTACAGCCATCCCTCCACATTCTCTAGGGTTAGGGGTGCAGGACCCTCACAAAATTGGAAAAATCACAAATATCAAAATGTGTGTGTCTATGGGAAGGGGGCTGAGACATGGTGGGGAGAACAGGAACCCAGGATCCAAAAGGTCAGGTAAAGGAGAGGGAAGGGGGATGGGTTGGAATGGTGGCCCTATGCTTCCTCTCTCATACCCATCTCTTTCCTTGGATGTTTGGATGACAATGAGAGAGGGTATATTGTGGTGAGAAATCTGGTTGTGATACAACCTTAGCTGGCCAGGCAATGGCTGGTGGAAGAGGACCAGAGGCAGGTTTTTAAAGGGCTGCATGGCCTGATCAGAGCTACCAAGAGGGAAGGTTCCCCTAGTAAAGAAATGCCTGAGGTGCAGGGGACAGGGATTAAGGAAAATCAAATCCATGAAAATTACACTTGAGAAAGTGGAGGGCCAACTGTATCAATAACCTAACACATTACTTCCAAGGTCTGTCTGTGGCCCAGAAGAAGGACATGAGCAAGGGACAAGCAGCAGCTCCAGCTACCATTGACAGCAATCTTGCCTATAACCTCCCAACAGGAAAGGATGAATGACTGAGTGATGGGGAAGAGAAGGTCAAGCCTGTCTAACCTCCCTCCACATCTCCAATTCTCCTGATTTGTCCTGATTTATCACCTACTTTTTCAGCTCCTGTAAAAATTTCCTTGTTTCTTTCCCTTCCTCAGCTTATTTCTGTTGCTGTAAACTCAGTGCAAAAGTAGTTCCTACTCAACCCAGTGTGGGGAGAGGGGAGGTGGGGATGGAATCTTGCTCTTTTCAGTAGATAGAGGCAAAAGCAAACTGCTACAGCCTCTCCTAGCTTGTGTGTTTTCCCTCATTAAAAACTTTTGCCATCTTGACCACACTGATGTTGCTGGTCCACACATGTCCCAGTTTTCATCTGGTAATTGTTGAAGAGTACGCACCAAAAAAAAAAAAAATACTCTGGAGCCTGCACTGATTATTTCGCATAACTAACTGATTAATTTGAGCAGACTATGCAAGTGACTGAATGGAGATGGAGAGAAAAGCACCTTTAACATCAGATCTCGTCACTTACTAGAAAATAGCTCTAAAGAGAATGAGACAGGGGAGGGAGGAAATACAAAGCAAAATAAATAGAATTGCACTTATTGTGAAGTAGCTATTAGCAGAGCAAATACTGGATTCTCTTGTATAAACAGGGAAAATCAATATAGGACTAAGTAAATAATTTCCTTTCTGTACAGGAATTGTCTGTTATGCAATGAGAGCAAGATGTTCTGTCTCCCAATTTCAAGATTCTGCTCCACTAAAAAGAAGAAAAACCAAAGAAGAGCAACAAAGCTTTTTGAATACAAATTATTTTATGAAATATGACCTCTATAAAGAGGTTAAAAGAAGCAAATTTTAACAGCCCTGAGGGAAAAGGATGACTAAGGGAGAAGGGGGAAAGCAAAGTAAGTGACAGCAAAGTATTATGCCTGTAAGGAATTAACAAATGGGAGAAAAGGTCAAGGAGGATATTTTCAACATTTGATACAGATACAATAATAAATAACCATAAAGTAAAAATAACTATAAAATAAAGTTAACATCTAACAGAGCAAATTCAGTAAGAAAATCCCCCCCCCCAAAAAAAAGCAACCAAATGAGGACTCTGGTAGATTTGAAGACTGTAAAGACAGAGGTCAGTTTCGTGGTAAATACAAGATTTCTGTATAGTGTTCCACTCTGCAATCAGGTTACTATATTTTGCACTAGCTGCAGTTTCCAAGTCTTCTTCAAGGTCAGCCTCATGTAGAGTGCATTACAACAGTCTAATTAGGAGATTTCTGGTACACGAACCACTATTGCTAATAGTGCTTCTCAGAGTGTATCAGAAAATGTTCATGATTCCTTGTAAGACCATTGCTTTACACATATAATTCACTTCATAAATTGGATTCAAATATTTTTCTTAGAAAACCAACTTCTATGTAATCACAAGGTTGTTCTTTGCCCTTTTGCAGGCAAATTGATTACTTCCATTTTGACCACCATCCTTTCAGTTCAAAAATCTTGATAGAATCTCCTTCTATATTGGGATTTCAGTTAACTTCTTATATAGTTTCATCCACTTCCTCTGCATTCTAGGCATAAGAAAGCTTGTTCCCTCCAGATGTTTTGACCACAATTCCCGTCAGCCCCAGCCAGCATTGCCAATGGACAGACAATATAGGAGCTGTAGTCACAGACTTTGCAGAGAATTGTGCTGTCTCCTTCTGCTCTGTAAGCCAAGATGAGCCTGGGGAATAATAAGGTGTGGCTGTTATATTGTAGGTAGAGGTGAAGAAGACATGGTTCATTTCATCATCAAAATCAGGGACTTTTCACACTCTGCTATAGCACTCTGAATCCACTTTAACTACTATAGTTCCATCTTATGGAATCCTGGGATTTGTAGATTTGTTAGAAACTTGGAATTCTTAACTAGAGAGCTGTGCTTCAGGAGATTCCTAGAGCTATCTATGAGAAAATTCTAAATACCCTCATGAAAATACAAATCCCAGAATTTCACAGGTTGGAACCACAACAAATAAAGTAATTATTATCTAATGTGACTGAACAGCGGTGGTGTCGGCTAAGAATACAAGTCTCAGTATTTGGCTTTACATTCTTATGGAATCTGCATAGAAACACTCTGAACTTAGCGAAGAATCACCTTATTAGGCTGATAATCTGATTCTTCACTTGAGGATACTGAAAAATCACATGTGCTCCAACTATCTTGATTTGACAGAGACAGTCCTGATTAATAATCTTGTCACTACTTTTTCAGCTGCATTTAAAATTCCCATTTTCTCTCTTCTCCTCCCACTTTCCCTCTTTGTCCTCTAGGTATTTCTACTGCTGAAAAAACGGCTCAAAATGAAGAAATAGATTGCATTCAGTTAACTCAGCAGGGGAGGGGAAGGGGCAGAATCTTGGGGCCTTTCTACCCTATACTTTTATTGTGCTATCATTCCATTTTCAACATCCTTTGGAACCCTGGGGTTTGTAGTTTAGAGAGGGACATTTAGAATTCTCAGCCAGAGAGCTCTTTGGCCTCAGTAAGCTACAAATCCCAGAATTCCACAGATTGTTGAAAGTGGAATAGCAGCATTGTAAAAGTGTAGGGCAGAAAGTCCCTTTCCCTTCCCAGTAGGCTTGGCAAAAGCAAACCGCTGTTAGAAGGTATGTGTTGTACTTTTTCAGAGGTGACTCAGACTCCTTGTTTCTCATCTTGGGCTTCCTCCATCATGGTGCTGCTGTGGTCACTGTCTCCTTCGTAGCTCTCATCATTCAAGCACAGCCCTCCTGACAGTGGAAGTTGGCCTGTTCCCACTTTCTTACAAGGCTTAGTGGGAGTGAAGATAAAGAAATCTGCCTCCATCAGCCCCTAGTGATACTGTGTAGATGTCTATTAGTGCTGCAGTTATGCCTTTGTGATTAAGAAAAATAATCAGATATAACACTAATCATAATAAATTGTTAAAGCTGTAAATGATACATAAGTTTAAATAACGAAGATATAAAGAAAGTCAAATTTAGTGATTTACTCGCTCAATGAATATATGACTGAAAGGCAAGAAAATAAATGCTTGCTTTGCTTCACAATATGGATTATGCACAAAGATTATGAATAATAATTTATGTGCCTTGTAAATGATATAAATTAGCTTGCTGGCAGAACAGAGGAACATAAAACTGCGCACAGAGGAACAGAAGAGATTGTTTTGAGAAAGGCAAACTAAATTAGTTGGATAATGCATAATTTATCTTTTTCTCTCTCATGAGTTGAATATCCTACCCCCTGTAGAGACGGGCTTGTTGCAAATCCAGAATCAGCCCATCCAAAAAGATGCATCAGGCATCAAGTCTATAAGTTCCTTTGATGTCGTGAAATAAAAACATGGATTTTGTGAGGGGAAATCTGTGAAGTGGTAGTTAAAGCATGATGGGTAATGCAGTCAAATACTCTTCTAAAACTCATACTAAATCCAGCTTTATAGTCAGGAATGCCCTGTTGTCTGCTCTCATCTTAGAATGCAGACATTGATAAAAGTTACATCTTGAAACTGAACACAAGGAGTAAGTCTGTATGCCACAGACAGATGTGACAATCCTCCGACATTAAAAACAATTTTCCTTTGTTTCTAACTAAGTCCATTTCTGCACTAGACTGTTATAGTGCTCTTATTCCACTTTCATCATCCTATGGAATCCTGGGGTTTGCAGTTTAGGGAGGGGCCTTTGAGGGCTCTCCCTAAACTGCAAACCCCAGGATTCCATCGGATGTTGAAAGTGGAATAAGAGCGCTATAACAGTCTAGTACGGAAATGGCCTAAGATAAGGAAATGTAAAAGCTGTCTTAAAATAGTAAGCCAGTAGTTAAGAGAGGCAGCTTAAACCAGATTGAGGGGAGATGGAGCAGCTAGCCATGAATTCTAGTTACTTACAGGTTCATTAAGATTAATTATATTAACTTTCACACCCCCAAGGTGGGATCTGGTATTATAATTTGGGACCACCTATATGGACATGCACGATGCTTGAATGCTGACATAATAATGTATTCATGACATATGTATTTCAATTAGCCAATTAACTAGCATTTTTTGCTTCTGTAGTCATCCTTAGCAGGGTATATAGCTGCCTGCATGCAGCGATTTCTTTGGAAATAAAAAAGAACCCTTTTGTTATGATCCAGGTGTTATTTACTAGTTAATTGGAAGTTTGCAACTACACCTGTGTTAAGGCAAAGAGCTACACAGATACCCTAAAGCAGAAGAGGAAGATGAAATAAATTCATTGGAAAATGTTTAGTAAATTCTATTTGGAATCTTAACTAGCAAGCATTTTTTGTTTGTAAATAAAGACCATCTTTTAAGCATCCTGAGACTTCTCTCCTTTTTCTTTATGGGTTAATGGGGCTGCAATCCAACAACATCTGGAGGATTATGGTTCCTCACCACTGCATTAAGGTACTGAAGACAGCTCAATATATTTTGTGGCCTGAGGTGAAAGATGAGGTGGTGTTACCTCACCTAACCCACCTTAAAACTATGTCCTGCGGGTCCTTATTATTTTATATAAAACATAGTGAGCCATAGAGATCTACTGGGAGGACACATAGGCAGCGGAGCTATGGAGATAGATCAAAAGAGTAGCCTGTTTTCTGTCACACATCCTTGAATCTTGCAAATGGTTCACACAGACCATCCCAGACTCACACAGACCATTTGAATGGATTTTCAGCAATAACAACACCAACAGGAGATAATAGATCTCTGGGATCAAATTAACATGCCAAACAGCCAGGGATGTGACACCTTGGAGGTATGCATCCCCGGATGCAAAACTCATCCTGCAGGAAACTACAAGGATGCCTGGTTGTATTTTCTTTGAACTACGAAGCTGAAATCCATCTTCATAAAAATGCAGCCATCTGTTCCTCAGGACATGTTTCAGCTCTATAACTAGCCCCCTTTTTCTCCTCCTTTTTGGAGTTCTTCCAGACTCGTAAACAATGCTGCTGGTAAGCTCCCCTCAGCCTCAAGAGGCATGGCTGAGATCGGCTTATCGCTCATTTTCTCCTAGCTGAAGACTTCTGGATTGGTACAGTATTACCCCAAAACCCTTAGGTCTTTCTCTTAATTTTCACCTCTTCCTAAATTTCTATAGTCCAGTTTGCTTGTTGGAGTGAGTGCAGCTGAGTGATTGTATGGATTTTAACATCTATGTCAATAAAATATTTAAATTTGAACAATTAGCCTGATTCTCTGTGATCCAACTCCGTAAACACTGGGCTAAAGATCCTTAATTACCCTGCCCTCTTTGCATTGCTAAAGCAGTGTTCCTAGCTCATTTTCCCCACAAGTGATAATTTCGACAGGCGTTGGGAATCCCCTTAAGGGACCCCCGGCAAGCAGGGTAACGGTGTGTGCTCCCCACTTTCATGTACAGAAATTCTCTAGACTGCCAGTGGCATATAACATTGGAACAGCACTCTCTAGCATATCTGCAGGCAGCAGGCGAGTTTAGGGAATGTGATTGACACATAAGTTCAGAAGACACTGCCAAGGGACTATCATTGCTGCTGCCCAAGATCTGCCACTTGAAACAGTCACCTCACTTCAGAGAATGAGAGGACCAGTTTGAGGAGATGGTCTCTCGAAGGGTAAATGAATTGTATAAAGGACTTTGGCTGATATGGCTACTTGATCATGAAAACAAGTCTTAAGTCAGTGGCCATTTCTGCCCTTCACAGTTATAATGCTGTTATTCCACTTTCAACATCTTGTGGAATTCTGGGGTTTGTAGTTTACTGAGGCCAGAGAGCTCTCTGGCTGAGCATTCTAAATGCCCCTCCCTAGACTGCAAGTCCCAGGATTCCATAGGATGTTGAAAGTGGAATAATAGCACTATAACAGTGTAGTGAGGAAATGGCCAGGGAATCACTATAATAACAAATGGTTATCCTCCAACATACCCTGCACCACACCCCTATCAGCCCCCCCCCACACACACACACACACTTGTTTTTTGAAAAGGAAAAAGCCAGGGCAAAATACCAAGACAAAACCAACAGCTAACACTATACATGAGACACAGTAGAGGTTTGATTCATTGCTGCATTTCAAACATGACTTAAAATGGTGTTTCTCAGGCTATCTGATGTGAAGAAGGGGCATTTTTTTCCCAATGTGCCAGGGACCAGAAATGTATTTATGCCCACTGGCTAAAATTGTTTCTTTTTCTTCTGAAAGATCACCAGGCACTAGCAGGCAATGGCTCAGGGACTAGCACCAATCCAGGGACCACCACTTTGAGCGCCATTGATTTAGAATGTCAATTAAATTCCTAGATGACAAAGCAAGATGACAGTTTTAAAACAAACCTACCTTATCCTGCTAAAAAACTAGCTGTCCCAATTTTTTTTCTGTCCATAACAGGGAAAGATGCTCCTTCCTCCATAGCAAATATGAAAGTCAAACAAGCTGAAGGAAAAGGAACAAAGAGATCAATCACTTCTCCATTTGCTGACTGCATTGAATCTCTTGACTCCAAAGATGATCGGGCATACTGTTAAATGCCAAGCTATGTTAGATAAATGCTTGTGAGTAAATACTTGCTCAATCAATGCTAGGAGAAGACTGATTTGAGGAAAGGTATCAAAATATATTGGCTAGGAAAGATCCACACTGAATTAGGAAGCATTTCTGCTATTGTAGACATCTCTTCTATCTGGAGGAATACTCAACCTCAAGATATGCAGTTTTTGCAAACCTAACTGGGCTGTACAAACAGATGGCAAAAATCAGAAGATTTTTTTCACTTCAAACTGCCATCCATGGAACATTCTCCAGATCTACACTATATACTATTTCTTACCAATTGTGACATTGGGTATATAGTATAATCAAAGTAATCTTGCACACTTTCATGGAATAGCAAATATGAAATGCTTACTAGTTTGATTCCAAACAGAATTTTCTAAATATTTTCCCATGAATTAATTTATTTCCCTTTCTCTTCTTCTTTAGCGTGTTCTTTGCTTGAACAACGGCACTTATACACATACTTGCCTGTACATTTCAAAAAGAACTCCCAATGCATCTTTCTTGGATGAGCTGATCACCACAGGGGGTAAGATATTCAACTCATTGGAGAAAAGAGAGAGATAAATAATTCACTACCAAACCAACTGATCTATTTTGCATTTTAAAGGGACATTGCTCTTCTAGCACCTAAAAACAGTCAAGAGTCATGCAGAACTGTGTCAAATACTAACATATCATCCTTTCAAACTGGCAAGTTTGACTAGAATTATTCCCCTGTCTTCTCATTGTATTTTTCTGATAAAGCTAGCTGTTACATTGTAGATAATACCAATGTGACACCCAAGAGCTGGTGATTAACTTTAAAAGCAAACTATCTGCATATAATGCAGGGCTGTGCCAAAAACAAACCATGATCAGAAGAATGCATGTCATTACTACTGAAAGTTAGATAAGAGTGTTCTTTTGTATATATTAACCATCTTGATTTCAATTTTGTCTTGCTTTGTTTTTCTGCAAGCAATTCTTTTAAGCAAAGAAGTTCCGGCCTTTTGCTAGATTTGCATTTAGTTGCTGACATATGCTAACAGGCACAAATGAAACAGAAGTGATATGGTGTAGGAAATAACTGTAGTCAGTCCTTGTGAGACCTCTTATGGATGTCACTATGCAGATGGCAAAAGACAGAATAAACGTTCACATGTGGGGCTAAGAGAGGATAGCAGAGCACACCTTGTGGTCCCACGTGCAGTATCATGCTCCGCGCCATCACCAGTGTCCAGGTGGGGACATTGCAAAGAAGTGTCTCTGTGTGTGACCAGTGGCTTTGCACAGGTAATTCAAAGCTTGGAAATAACTGACTACAAATAACAAGTTGCTAAGCAATTAGCTCTCTTTCCCAACAGCAAAGATACAAGCCTGCCTCAGTTTAACATAGGCCATTTCCACACTACACTGTTAACAGTGCTATTATTCCACTTTCAACATCCTGTGGAATTCTGGGGTTTGTAGTTTACTGAGGCCAAAAGCTCTCTGGCTGAGAATTCTAAATGCCCCTCCCTAAACTGCAAACCTCAGGATTCCACTGGATGTTGAAAGTGAAATAATAGCACTATACCAGTGTAGTACAGAAATGGGCAAAGTCTCTGACAAAGAAGCTACTTTTTACAAAATCTTTTTAAGGAGCCCAGCCCAGCCCCAGCCCCAGCCCCCTTCCTGTCTTCTGTCCAGCTCAATGTTTTGTTTTCTTTTTTGCAACGCTGGCATCGGAAGAACTGTGAAAGAGAGATGGAGAAAGGCAAATTTTCAGTGCTGGGTTGCAGCAATATGTCTGCTAGCAACAATGCAATAAAGCTCGACTCAGGAGAGAATGGGATTCTACTCTACATGATCCTTCTGTAGCTAGGCTTATATACAACAGGCACGGTAAATAGCTTCCTCCAGGATCACTTACTGAGCATATAAAGAGAGCAAAGAAGAAAGAAAAAGGAAAAGCAAATTAGCCTGACTCACCTGCCAAGGCTTTCCAGCTGTGTAATCAGGCAGATAGCAGCAACTAGCAAACAACATTTATGAAAGTAGTCCAAGTTCATAGCAAGCTTAGAGCAGTCAGAATTTACTAATGGTCCAGAGAAAGAGTGTTCAAAAGCAGAATCTATAGTCCAGGCAACAGTCCAAAGAACACAAGCAGCAAATGCAGGAGTCAGCAAGACTGTTACCACCCATGGAGTCAATAGATTCCAGCAGTTTTCTGCCATCCTGACCTCTATTTATATAACCTCAGTGTCCTGGCCAGCTGTGGCCTAATTGATGAGCTCTTCTTTTTCCACTTGTGCTGGCTGCTGTAAGTCCAGTCCCTCTCATGTCTCTAGGGTGCGGCTGTTGGGAAGAGCTCTGTACGGGTCCCGGGGCATGACACACATTGAAAAAACATAGATCAATTTTGCCACAAAAATGGAAATCACAAGAAAAGTGGGTGTTGTTAAAAGAAGAAAAAAATCTCAGGATGCATTTTGGAACAAGCTGTCAAATGGTTTCCAGAAGATTCAAAATGTTTTTATGTTTTTGTCAATTCAAGGACTACCTGACTTGGTTGTTTCATTTCAAGTGTGTACAATGTTCATTTTGAATAAAAAGTTTGATGAAAAATGTTGAATATCTCTGCTATTTTATGGTACAGGGACCCATCCCTATTCTTTGCATGTTACTTCTACCTCAGGTACCAAAGTTTCTGTTAAAGAAGTAAAGCTCAGGAGCACATCTACTTTTCAACATACCCAAAGTGATGTGATGTCACTTCAGGTGCCATTTTGGCTGATTTTTGGCAGATTTTGTTTTCTTTTTGTCTGTTTTGGGGAGATTTGGGAGACTGGAGAGGTTAGGAGTACAAACTGTTGCCTTTTTAGACAGTTTTGGCAGATCTGGGGTGGCCTGCAGGGAAAAAAAATCACCCCAAATCACCCCCCCTCCAAAACGAGGAAGATCTGAGAGCTTTGAGTGGCTTATTGGGGTTCTGCAGGCTGCACTTTGCACCTCTGTTCCTGTGGGGATTGTTTGTTTTGTGGGGAAAGATTAAATCTCAGCAAGAAGAACCATCATTGGAAGGGTTGAGACTTGAATAAAGGAGGAGGTGACTGAAAAGTGTTCTCTGGGTTGGATTAAGAACACTGACAGGCCAGATTGCACCTGGGGGTTGGAAGCTCTTCACTACACTTCTGTTTAATGGTCTTCCATGGGCATGTTGAAGCCTTCCTTTTGAGGATGGCCTTTGAGCCACAAATAGTTGCTGCCTTTCTACAGATGTTTTAAATACTTAATGCTTTTCAATGTTAAATTATTTATGATAGCTATTGGTACTTTTTATGGCTTTTTAAACCCCCATTTTAACATTATGTGCCTGCATTTAGCAGATTACTGTTGTTGAAAAATTAAATTATTCAGTTATTGTATTGATTAACAGTTGTCAGATGCCTTGAGGTCATTTGAAAAAAGGTAAAACATTATAAATGCTGGAATGTATAAATATTCAAGGGTTGGTTTGTTTTGTGCTTATGTTATCAAAAAGAAAAAGAAAATAATCGTTCAGTTGTCGCAAAGATGGGATCCAAAGAACTGTGTGCCCATTTACATGTACAAACAGCAGCTCCATCTCTTTTAGGGCTACCTGTTTTTGAAACTGGGCTGTGGTTAAGACAGTTTTTCATCTTGCTCACGGGTCTCTCATTCTGCAGAAATCTGTCAGGAACTCTTCTAGGCAAGCCCAAGTTATGAGTTGCATGCTAAAACAGTGTTTTAGATCCCAGCCTCTATGTTCAGAAAAGAGGAGAAATATTTAAATCATTAGGCTTCAGCTGAACTCAGGAAACTTCCTAATAAGCCGTCTGAGCGTTTATCCATCTAGGTCAGTAATTGGCAACAGCTTTCCAGAGTATCCCACAGGTTTCTTCCTGGGATCCTTTCACACTCTGCAATTACAGCACTATCATTACACTTGAACTGCCTTAGTTCCAAGCCTGGGATTTGCAGTTTAGGGTGGATTTTTTTAGAATTCTTGGCCATAGAGCTCTAGTACATCATCAAACTACAAATCTCAGGATTTCATAACATGCAGCCGGAGCAGTTAATGTGGAATCATAGCTATAATCAGGCAATGTAAAAGTGCCCTTGGAAATGTTGGGACTGAAATTGGTACCTTCTCCATACAATTATTATCATTTTTTAAAAAAATATAGTGTCATCAGTGTACATAGTGCTTTGCATGAGCAGTTCACAGTTGTTGTTGTTTTCTGCCCTCAGTCTTACAGTCTAAAAGCACAGGGCACACAAGGAAAAAAAGAAGGTAATGAGAAGGCAATTTCAAGTCCTGCAGATGCTTGCTTCTCTGACTCAGAGGCTTCAACAGCGGAAGCTGGGATAAAGAGTGGCCCTTTTCTCAGTTGCCGGGCCTAGGCGTGATGGAGCTGTGCCTGCATACCCTTGTCTCCCTCTAGAAGCCACAGCAGTGGCAGTGGGGATGCAGGGAGGGCCTTTCAGCAGTTGCTAGGCTTGGGCATAATAGCTGTGTTCTACCACTGACTTCTAGCCCTTCCCCTCTTCCCCCAAATTGTCCCAAGTATTTTTTACCAAAAGCCCCTCAAATCATTATTGCTTGCCTACTTCAGTCTCTTAGCTCTCTTGAATGCTGATGAGTAGAAAAGTGGCAGATAAATGTTTTAAACTACTGTTCAATAAAACCAGTTTGAAAATCTGTATCTGGGATGTTTTAAAAGATACATGACTGTTCAGTCTTACTGTTTGAATTGTATCACAATAGTGAGAAGTATCATCAAAAAAATTTAATTAACATAGGAATGGGAATTGTTCTAGCTACCATTCAGGCTTGCTGACAAGAAAAAAGTTGTTGTTGTTTTTTATATAATTATGGCCACATCTGCTTATTATGGATTGTTCTGTCCATTCTTCTTGTATGTTCTGCTCACTTGGCTTTGAATACTTCCCAATATCTTGAGTAGAGACAGAAGTTTTCTCCTTTCTTTACCATATGGATTGCATATCTATTTTGGGTTACAAATGTATATGACATAAATATGTAGTCTCTTTTCTCAACAGAATTTACTCCATAAATATTCACTCCCTGTAAATGCACTTCTTATACTGTTGTGTTGATACTAAGATTATACAATATTAATAAAATTACTTGCAAAATTTAAATTATTTTTCTTTACATAGTTGAACCCCAACTTTTGTGAGTTTATTTTCACGGATTTGATTATTTGCACATTTATTCTGTTGCGCACAAAAAAATTTTTCCAAACTTTTAGCCCTCTTTTTCTGAGTTGCTAAGCAATTCTAAGCAAGTCATTCTGTGGCTCAAAAAGCTTTGAATAGATTTTGATTTGAATCTCTTCTGTCTCAGGCCATTTCTGCACTGTCATAGTGCTATTATTCTACTTTCAACATGCTTTTTTCAACATCGACTTTCAACAGCATTCCTTTTTGCCCATAGTGATTATGCTACACCAATCTGGTGGCTTTGAGATATTTTTAGATAGAAAAGCAGCTAGATTAGATGAAAACTGCACCCTGTTCAGATTCAGGTCAATTTGATTATCCATCCACTGTTACTTTGTGGTTCACATTCTGTGCATGAAAGCTGAAAAAAAAAACAGTGTGGAGAATAGCCCTTGGTGCTTTAGTTCTTTAGGTTGGCTTAGGTTTTCACTTTCTTCATATAAAAAAAAACCCTAGCACTGCTCTTAAGCCATTTCCGTACTGCCCTATTATAATGCTATTATTCCATTTTCAACATCCTATGGAATCCTGGGGTTTGCAGTTTAGAGAGAGACATTTAAAATTCTCAGTCAGGGAGCTCTTTGGCCCCAGTAAACTACAAACCCCAGAATTCCACCGGATGTTGAAAGTGGAATAATAGCACTATAACAGTGTAGGGTGGAAATGGCCTCACTGAAACTGTTACTACAAAGAACTGTGTCAATAATCAATAAAACAAGTAAGAATAATTTGATAACTGTCCTGCTCTGAGAACATGTTTGCATAGGAAAAATGATTAAGAAAGGTCACAAAGAGTTTGTTCTGTAGCTCTTGCAACTTTTTGTTAAGCAACACTCATGCATAACTTCTCTCTCTGTCCACATAATGCTGAAAGTTCTATAAATATGCTATTGTTTCAAATAAACCTAGTTCATCTGACTGATCTCTTGCTATTCAGCTTAAAACTTGCAAAAAGTTGGAAGTAAAAACTTGCAAGTAAATTTGCAAGTAAAAACACTTGCAAAAAGTGTTTGTGTATGTGTGTGCAACACCTTCCTAAACTGATTGAGGGCCTCAATCCACTCTATGATATTTCAGTCTATCCCAACAATCCAATCCACAGGCCCCATCTCATGTTTTTCTTTCCTGAGGGAACCTTCCCTCTTGATAGCTCTGCTCAGGCTGTGAAGCCCTTTAAAAACCCACCTCTGGTCCTCCTTGTCCTCTTCCAGCTGCTGTCTGGCTAGCCAAGGAAGGTGGCACTGGTTCACAACTGACAGCATTTTCAGGTGTCCTTTCCCTCCTTATCAGCAGAATCCTCCCAGTGTACACTTGCACCCCAGTTTCTCAGCACCATGAACCTTCTCCTGATACTCCCACCCCTAAGGAAGGAAACAGGTGATAAAGAGGAAGCATAGAGCCACGATGCCAACCCATTCCTTTCCCCTCTCCTTTCCCTGACCTAGTGTGGACCTTGGATGCCTGCTCTTCCGACCATGCCTCAGCCCAGTTCCCACAGACACATATGCACATTTTGATTGATGCAGCACACAGGTTTGAGGGGCCTAGAGATATTTGTGGTTTTTCTAATTTTGCAAGGCTCCTGCACCCTAACCCCTGCAAATGTGGAGGGCCAACTATGTCTGTTTCTTCTTCTAATGTGTACAGTTTATTTTTAACAGTTTTTTTAAGCCAAGGAATCAGAAGCTATTTTTACATTAATGTGAAAATAAGGCATTATGTTAAAAAGACCTTTACCACTGTTCCATTGTTGGTAGTATCCATTGTTTGAGCTTGACAGTGTCTGTTCACTGAATGTACGGTAACTAAACAACTATGTGTTTCAAGATTTACATGCTTGTGTTGGCCTATCTTAATGAAATACAGCTAGTTCTACAGTATTTATATACTATTGCATCTTGTATTTCTTGCATTGAATACTACAGGGTAGGGCTCGGGAACCTCAGGCCCAGGAGTCAGATCTGGCCCTCCTGAGTTTCAGTCTGGCTCTTTGTGGTTCCCTAGATTGCCATTCCTTTACATGCCAGTAGTCATTGGCCTCCCCAGCTTCTATGTGTTTCTTTTTCTCCTTACTCTAAGGCCATTTCCCCACTAGACTGTTATAGTGCTATTATTCCGTTTTCAACATCTTATGGAATCCTGGGCTTTGCAGTTTAGGGAGGGGCCTAAGGATTCCATAGGACGTTGAAAATGGAATAATATTATGAAAGATTAATCCCAGAACTGGCAGCATATATGGAGATCTCAGAAGATAGAATGGAGACAGAAATTCATCGAATTTTTTGATTGAACTCAAAGGTGACTAGAGAGAAAAATTGGCCAAGAGACATAATTATTTGCTTT
Source organism: Iguana delicatissima (assembly GCA_948472985.1). Lineage (NCBI taxonomy): Eukaryota > Metazoa > Chordata > Lepidosauria > Squamata > Iguanidae > Iguana > Iguana delicatissima. The sequence goes on along the minus strand of CAOKZL010000251.1, from coordinate 1,703,332 downwards.
ACTAGGATGAGACTGAAAGAAAAATTCTTACAGAAAAATTACAACGAAAAATTAATGATGGATGGAAAAGAAGTAAAAGTATTCAAAGATGTACTGTTTCAAATACTTAAAAGAAGACAGGAATTCAAAAACCTAACTCTACTTTTACAGAGGTATAAAATAAGATAAAAATGGGAAAGAATCGAAGAGGTTTCCTTTACCTACAATTCAAGAAGATATAAATGTATCATCCCCACACAAACAAACGAAGTACAGGAAAAAATAAGAGAGAGATTGGAGAATATAAGAAAAAGAACACTAGAGGAGACAAGAAAAAAGAAATCAACTAAAGACAAAGAACTGAAAGAAAGTACAGAAGGACAAGACAACTCAGAAGGTGAGATTGATATAGAAGAAGAACAAGAAGAAATAGAAGAACACTCGAGCTCAGAGACAGAAGAGAAGTTAACCACAGAAGAAGAAGCATAAGAAAATGATTAGAAAATGATTATAAAATGTACCTCATGGAATGTGAAAGGAACTACAAATGCAGACAAGTTTTCCATTATCTAGAAAAAACCAAATCAGACGTTATATGTCTACAAGAGACAAAGATTCGGGAAGCGGACATCAAATATCTAAGAAACCCTAAATTAGGAAAAGCTACATTTCAGCTTTCGAAAAACAGAAATGAGGTGTAGTCATATATATAAACTCAAAATTTCCCTCGGAGGAAATATTTCAGGACGAGCAAGGATATTACATTGGAATGCAAGTTCAATTCCCAGGTTTCACAATACTATTGGTAGGAATTTAGTCCCCATTGGAAAATAAAAGCAAGTTTTATCAAAAAATTGAAGAGGAATTACAGAAATACACTTCAGAGAAAAATCAAGAAAATATTCTAATAATGGGGGACATGAATAGTGTATTGGATCCTGAAAAAGATAGATCATTAAACAAAACTCCAAAGAAAAAACAAGGTAAACTGCTGAAGACTTTTTTCAAGTTAATGGAAGACATGTCGCTGACAGATATATGGAGATTGAAGAATGGAAATGAAAAAGGCTTTAAGTATTATTCAGACAATCATCAGACAATGTCCAGTATCGATATGTTCTTAATCTCAAAGATGCTATACACAGAAGTTGTTGATATGGAAATACTCCCAAAAATAACATCAGATCACAATCCAATTCAAACAAAATTATGTATAAAAAAGAAGTGTACTTCTACAAATTGGCAACTCAATGACCTGATATTGCAAAAAGAAGAATATGTGAAAAAAGCAAAAGAAGAGTTAAAGAATTACTTTAAAGAAAATACGACTGAGGAAATATCTTTGAGAACGATATGGGATGCTGGGAAAGCTGTGACGAGAGGGCTGTTTATCAAATGGAATATTGAATGGAAGAATCCAAGACGGGAGAAGATAAGAAACTTAGAGATGGGGATCAAACAAAAAGAAGAAAAATTAAGGAACAACACAGCAAATAATAAATTAAGAAAAGAGATCAAGAGTCTACAAGAACAGATCCGAGCAGAAAATGTGATAGAAATTGAGAAGAAATTAAAAATAATCAAAGATATTTTGAAAATGCGGATAAACCAGAGAAATGGCTGGCATATATATTGAGGAAGAAAAGAAAAAGAAACTTGATATTGCAAGTAAAGAAGGGAAATTCGGTGATCAAAGATCAAGAGACGATAATGAGTGTCTTTAGGAAATACCATAAAGACCTCTATAATAATACTTTAAACAGAAGCCTAAGAAGAAAATAGAGGAGTATTTAGAAAAACAAAATATTCCTAAATTAACAGAGGAGCAAAAAAAAAAAAATAGCCTCAATGCCACAATAACCATAATGGAGATTATTGAGGCGATAAAGAGATTGAAGACAGCAAAATCTCCAGGACCAGATGGATTTTCAGCACTATACTACAAAGAATGTCAAGAGGAATTAATCTTACCAATGCAAAGAATGTTTAATGAAATTGTCAAAAATGGGAAGTCTGATTCGTGGAATGAAGCAAACATAACATTAATATTAAAAGAAAGGAAAGACCCTCGAGAACCAAATAATTATAGACCAATTTCACTGTTGAACATTGACTATAAGATATTTGCATGCATAATAGCTGACAGATTGAAGAAAATATTACAAAAAATAATCCATGAAGATCAAAGCGGTTTTCTACCTAGAAGATATATTACAGATAATACAAGAACAGTGATAGACATGATTATTATGAAAAACATAACAAAAAAAAATTGCGATGATCTTCGTGAATGCTGAGAAAGCGTTCGATAACCTGGAACATGAATTTATGATGACACTACTGGAAAGAATGAACTGTGGACAAATATTTACAACATGGATAGGAGAAATATACAAAAATTGTAAAGCTCAAATAATAATTAATGGGGAGAGTACGACACCCATAGAGGTGAAAAAGGGTACCTGTCAAGGTTGTCCATTATCTCCATTGCTTTTTATAATTACACTAGAGGTGTTACTGAGAATTATCAGAACATAAACAGAAATTAAAGGAACCAAGATAAGAGGTCAAGAATACAAACTAAGAACATATGCAGACGACCTGGTAATCTTTCTAGAAGACCCCAAACAAAGTGCTGAAAAATTGATTTGGTGAATTGGCTGGATTTAAAATCAACAAAGAAAAAACTAAGATATTAAGCAAAAATATGAGAAAGGAAGAAATCGAAGAATTGATACAGATGACAGGTTTTAAAACAAATAGGAAGGTAAAATTTCTGGGCATTGTAATCATAAAACAGAACAATGAACTATATGAAAATAATTATGCAACAAAATGGAGGGAGATAAAAAGAGAAATACAGAATTTGATAAAATTAAAACTATCCTTAATGGGAAGAATGTCAGCTGTAAAGATGAATATACTACCTAAGATAAATTATCTCTTCCAGAATCTCCCAGTAATAATTAATAAGAGATGTTTTCAAGAATGGCAGAAGAATCTATCTTACTATATCTGGGGTGCTAAGAAGCCAAGGATAAAGTGGAAGATTTTGACGGATAGGAAAGAAAGAGGAGGTTGTGGACTACCAGATTTGAAATTACATTACTATGCAAATGGAATAAGATGGATAAAAGACTGGATAACATTAAAAAAAGAAAGAATATTGAAGTTAGAAGGTCCAGATTTAAGGTTTGGATGGCACGGGTACCTATGGTACAATAAAGCAAGTGCAGACAAGGTTTTCACAAATCATTATTTGAGACGTCCGCTGTTAGAAATATGGAAGACATTTAAATTGAAGATGTACAGTAGAATTCCATTATGGGTATCATCACATGAGGCATTGTTTGGAAAATGGAAAGACCCCAAAGAAAGATGGCTTAGCTATAAAGCCATAATAATCAAAGAAACGAAAGATGTTTTATGAATAAAATCAAGAGAAGAACTAGAAAAGGAAAGATGGAATTGTCAATGGTTCCCGTATATGCAATTAAAAGAAAGATTTAAAATGGCTTTGAAATAAATAAATAAATAACTGAATGAATTTGAGAAGATAATATTTGATAAAAAGGAGCACCTAACATCACAACTTTACAATTTTTTGCTAGATTGTGAGCAGGAGGCCGAAGTGATAAAAGATTCAATGAATATATGGGCCTGTAATATAGGACATGAAATCAGGTTAGAACATTGGGAAAATTGCTGGGAAAACACACAAAAATTTACTCTAGCACAAAATCTGAAAGAGAACCATCTTAAAATGATGTACAGATGGTACATGGACCCGGTAAAGATGAGTAAGATGGACAAGACCCACAAAAAGAAATGTTGGAAATGTAACGAAGCAGACGGCACTTTCTTTCATATGTGGTGGTTATATCCAAAAGCGAAAAAATACTGGAAAAATGTTCATTAAAAAATTACGGAAATTCTACAAATAAACTTACCATTCGCTCCAGGGATTTTTCTATTGAATATGCTACATCAAATAGATAATGCATACAAGAGACACTGGAAAGCAATAACGTATATGGTAACAGCGGCAAGAATAATATACACCAGATATTGGAAAAATAATGCTGTACCAGAAATTGAGGAATGGTTGATCAAATTGTTGCAATACGCAACATTAGATGATTTAACTCGCACTATGAAGGGAGAGAAGCAAGGGAAGAAAGAAAGAGAAATGGCATTAGTTAAAAATTACATTGAGAATAACTGGACTAGATTATGCTAAGTTAGGATGATAATGAATGACAGACTCAATGAAAATGAATTAAAAATCAAGAAGAGACAATAACTAAAGCTGACAAGCAATCAAGAACATTTCAAAGAATTAGGCAAGTCAACATGAATAAGACAGTTATAGAGGTAACTTATAAACGGAAAAAGCAAATTATCCAAACAAGAGAAGGAAGGAAGTAGAAAGTAATATTAAGTAAGGAAGATAAGGATTAATTAAAGATAACAGTAAATGGCGTTAAAGTAAATGTAAATGTAATGACTCGATATAAGTAAAGGAAAAGAGAAAGCAGATCCTTAATACAATTATACTGAAAAGAATAAATTAAAGAAGGATTGTATTTTATGCAATTCAAAAAAACCCAAATATGACATTTATTGTTTGTGAGGAGATGTATTTGTAAATATTGACTGATTTTAATAAAAATAATAAACAAAAAGAAAAAAGAAAATGGAATAATAGCGCTACAACAGTCTAGTGTAGAAATGGCCTAAACTGCTGAAATGCTTCTTCTATATTACAGGCAGAAAGAGATCTGATGCTGTTTTGTTTTGTTTTTCCCTTGAACCGTGCTCCTTGAGCTGTCTGATGTGGGGGACCTACACTCATATACCAGGGAATGGCACCATATTTTTTCCATTGACCAAAACTGTTCTTTTCTCTTTTGGAAATTTGCTGCAGATTGGCAGTGGTCCATGGAGTAGCATGGGTCTAGAATGGGGCTTTTGAGGACTATTAAAAAATAATAATAATAATAATTTGGCCCTCAGTTTCCACCTTTGCAGTAGGGAGGCCCCCAGTCTGTGTGTTTGGGGTTTTTTGTTTTTGTTTTTTTGAGTAGGAATTTCATTGTAGATTGGGAACTTCTGTGAGGCATTACTGCATTTAAACTGTTGTGTATTTAATTGTGCAAGACATGACTGCATCATTTTGATTCAAGGACTTCTATATAAAACTTTAGTATTTGTAATATTCTGTGCAGTCCTATGTACTTTATCCAAAAATAACCTCCGCTGAGCTCAATAGGTCTCTCTCTACTATGCTTGCATACAATCACAACCTGAGAATTTTTCAAGATAGATTTTGATTTTGACTTAAAGTAGCACATATAAACACACTCATTATCTCAAATGGATACCTTTCCAATACAACCTGGCCAAAGCAAGAACACTTGATCTTAAACTGGCAACTGTATCACATTTTGACTTTGAGTGAAGGTCTCAGTGGCCCTCCCACCATACAAATATATGCTCAAAAAATGAAAGAATGGGCCCCATACTGCAAAGTCCTGGATCTGAAAAATTTCAAGACTTCAGATACGAAGCATGTTGATCATTTTCAAATGCACTGGCTTCAAACCTATATACACTGACCTTCAAGCACAGCTTGGAAAATATTGCTTTTATTTTTTAGCTGTTTTACCTTTACTGGTTATTTTTGCTTTTTTAGTGGACATGCTGGCTGGGGAATTTTGGAATCTATAGTCCAAGAAATAACTTTTCCAAGTTCTGCTTTCAAGGATTATTATTCTTGGGGAATTAGAGTCAGATGCTTTGAAACAGCAATCTATATTAGAAGGTTTGGAAGTCCTAATATTCCTCATTAGGGTCTTCTGCTTGAAATGGCTTCCTATAAATTTCAATAGATTTCGGCCATTTCCGCACGAGGCTGTTATAGCGCTATGATTCCACTTTCAACATCCTATGGAACCCTGGGGTTTGCAGTTTCGGGAGGGGCCGGCTAAAGGAACAGATGGGAACTCCCAAGCACATGAGTGCTCTGTAAGCTTTGAATGCACAGAAAAATCTGTTGAAGAAATAAACAAATGCCCTTTTCACTGTTGCACTGTTGCATCACCTTGCATTTGTCTTTAATAAATTTCAGCCTTAAGGCCTTAAAGAAGATAATGTTACCCTAATAAACAATATACTAGAATCAAGCCATTGCAAGTAACAGCTTACATAGCACAGGTATTTTTTAATTATTTAATCTGGGGGGGATGTTCCTAGTAGAATGGCATAGGGTTGAACTTTGGTATCCTGCAGCATTATGGTTCTGACATAAGACAGTTGCTTCTCTCATTAAAAACCTGAGAGATTCCCTTCCCAAACTAGCACTCACCAGATGTGTTGAGTATAACCCCCATATTCCCTGAGCCAGCAGGGGATGATGGAAGCTGTTATCCAGCACAGCCAGAGGGTACCACATTGGGAAAAGCAGTCCTATATAGATGTTCCCCTTTCTCACCCCCAGCTTCATTGCCTTCGGCATTACAAACATCATTTGCTCCACAGCAATTATAAATGTCTTCAAGAAGCGTATCCAGTCTTGGCTGAAAATTTACTGAGAGGCATATAAAAAAGATGTAGCTTCAGATATTTGCAAGTCTGATGTGCATGGGCTCAGAGATCTGAAGTTCTTCACAAGTCCCCAAGAGATTTTTGTCATGGAAACAAGTGGATCCAATGCTGAGGGCACTTGATACTGCATCTCTTGTCTTTAAATAACATTTTTTTAAAAAACCCAGAATCCTTCAGTAGTTGTCTTGCTAAGTTAGTGTGCGCTTAAGGAACTCCCCGAATCCCATACCACTGAACTTATTGATCTATAATGCTTGTGTAGGACAAAAAAGGGCCTTTTTTTTTCATTTACCTCCTTTAAAAGAAGAGAACACTTAACAGTATAAATTACTTGTCTTACAGTTTCTTTTCCCCAAAATGAACAGACTAGTTCATTTATTGCATTTGCAGCATTGCAACTACATTTGTATTATCACCTGTACGTGAGTACACATGATTGTCCTGCCATTAACAGCCATACTTTATTCTGAAATTAGACTTTGAGGAGACTTGTGACCTGCAATTAGCCCTCTCTGCAAACTGAATTTGTTCAGAAATGTTTGGCTCAGACTTGAAAGTAAAGCTTTTACTTGCCTTCCAATAAACAATCACAACACAAGACGTGTAAAATGCATGAGAAAAATCACATGCTATGATAGACAGACATCTTTTAGCACTTGATGCAGGGCCTCCTCTAGACTGTGCTAAATGTAATATCTGGTTAATGATATCTTTGAGACAACTTTTAACTTATTAGTTAAAATGACCTGATGTCTTTGTCAGACAAGGTGTAAAATCCAAGCGGTGGACACGGCTAAATAAATGAGATTGCAGTGGCACTAGAAGAAAAGAAAAGAAAATCAATTAATTTGCAGCTTATTCCATTACTTTTTAGAGAAAATGCCAGTTTGGGCAATGGGAACAACTTGGACTCTGAAAATTATTTGAAATTATGGCAACAACAACAAAACATTACTACATCCAAACCCCAGTGTTCTGTAGGCATTGCTTACACAAGGGTTTATTATCATCATAGGCTGCCACTGCCAAGTAACAACTAAGAAAAGAAGGTCTTGAATTTCACTCAAAACCTGTGTACCAGTTTAGTGGAAGCACTAAACATTTTTAATCTGCAACAGGGTAAAGTATGCTCAGGCCTTCACAGATTCTGATCAACAGCACAAGTCCTTTCACATTACTCAGTTATAGTCTCATGATTCCACTTTTTAACTGCCATAGCAACATTGTATAGAATCCTGGGTTTATAGTTATAGTATGGAGCTCTCTGGCAGAGAATTCTAAATATACCTCCCTAAATTGTGAATCCTAGAATTGCATAGGATGGGATGATATGTGAAAGGGCCTCAAATCTTCCCTCACTATACTTACTACAGTATTCTTTCTCTTTCTCTAAATCCTCCCGCCTATACACACATACACACACACACACACACACATATGCCCACATAGATAATATAAAATGTGCAAGGCACAGTTGTAACTGAATGGTCATTTCTAATCTACCTTAAACTCATACCTTCTAAACTTTCACAGATGAATACTGGGACATCTGTGACTAAGCAACATCAAAGCATGGTCAGGATGGCAAAAGTTATTACTGGGCATGTCCAAACTATAAGAAAGAACCAAGAAACCTTGCTAATAAAACCTTATTTATTACCAACTGGGGCTTCCTAGAAAAACATTTTCAATCCACATGGATCTTACCAGCCAGTAGAGAGAGAAGGCAGCATGAAAGAATATGAGTCAGCAGTTTGTCCAACAAACATTCAGATTTCATAACGCTATAGCCAACTGTCCAGTCAGAGATCTCTTTTGTATCTTTGCTCACTATCGACTCTGGAAACCTGGATGTGCATGCCTCCTTTTTCAAAGATATAGTGTTCTAAAAATCTTACTGCTCCTGCAGAAAGCCTCCGCGCTCCCCCTCCATCCAGCAATGAGACATCAGACTGTCCTTTATTTGAAATTAGAGAATGGCACTTATTTAAACACATATTTTTTGCTGCAATAAAAAAGAACACAGTTTCTAGATAGGAATAAAATATTTTTGTTTGTCCTGCCTCTGGATATTCCATGAAGAGGGAAATGTCATGTAGATGTTCCAAAATATTGGAGAACTTTAACAACAGCTAGAGGAACCAACAGAAACATTTTCTCCATCTGTTTTTAACTCCAGTGAAGAAGAATATGCAAGGCAGGAAAGGCTGCAATCATTTGTTTTTGCCTGAACCTATGGGAGGGGGAAAATTCAGTCCGCTTTCTCTCCTCTCCCTCCTGCTGAGTTGTTACCCCACTGGCATACACTGTCCTGGGAACTATAAATCTGATATCCGATATGCCCACCATGCCAAAGAGGTTGCCTAGATGGGCATGTAGGCAAAGAGGCTGAGCGGCCAAAACTAGGTAAAGACTAGGAAAATCCCTAGTCACATAACCTAAGGAGACCTCAAACTGTGCAAATCCACATAAAAAAGGGTCCTCAGCCAAGAGCAGACAACTTGAAAGGATTATCAGGTTTTCCCCAGGTTGAGCAACCTTGACTCTGGAAAATCCTACAAGGTGAGGTCCATCTACATAAACCTGCACTGCAACCTTTTGCAACCGCAACCCTGAACACTCGCAACCCACCATAAACCAATCATGCAAATAACTGGCCCATTGTTCTTCCCGGGAGAGGGCCTGCTCTCAAGGTACATTCTGCCCGATAAGTAGTCCTAGTTTTTGAGGGTCTCTTTGGAGAACTCCCCACCACACTAGCAGACCAGCACTCTGTTAGTTGAGTGATCCCCTCAGCTGTCTCTTTGCTGAGCTTCGTTGTCCTCACCGCTTCCTAGACTGAAGACTTCAGGATAGGTCCAGAATCATTGCCTCTACATTTCCTTTGCTATATCCCCTATCCATTTTTCACTTCTTTTCCTTCTCAGTAGGCCTTGTGTGCATGAGTGAGTGAGTGCATGCACTGGTGCATGAGAATATCTTCATTCAATAAAATCCATTTATTCGATACATTTGTCTGGCTTTTTGGCTTGGCCTGACCCCGTAAAATTGGGTAAAAGATCCTGCTGGGTTACTCTGCCCCTTGTTTTGCTAATGCCAGTGCTCCGCTAATTTCTCCAACCTTTATAACTTGGAGCGAATCAAGGTGTCCCCCATGGGACCCCCAGAAGTCAGGGTAACAGAGTTACTTGATTACAAACCACTTCTGCCATTTGCCCCAATGGAAACAAGCCAAGAACCAAAAGGGAAAGTGGGAGGAGGAGAGAGAAACTGGGACATTTTGAAAACACCTGAAAAATGGGACAATATAAGGCTATTTGGAACTATCCCTTCCACATCAGGACAGTTGGAGAGTTTGCAAACTGTGCATTAAAAACTTCAGAAAAGGGGGATGGTTTGAGGCTGACAAAAAGGAGACAACTACAGCTTGGAAAAGTAACTCTGTGGACTACAGCCCCCAGAAACTACCAGTTTTTAGAACTTTATTTTACAGGACAAATATTATAAGTATTTCATTGTACCTTTACCCCCAAGAAGCCACTGGGGGTTCCCAGACAAGCCCCTATCAAGACACTAGCCATACCTTAACTTTAACAATGAGGAAACCAGCCTTGAGGAAGGAAAAAATAGTCCTTGAAAAGTTACTTTTATATAATTAATTACGATTACTGTCAAAGGTTCCCAAAGTGGTCACCATTATGTTAAAAAAGAATTAAAATGCCCATTTACTTTCATTTTAATAGTAACAGAAAAGAAATAAGCAGTTACCAAAGAACTAAAAACTAATTAAATTTTAATAACTGATTATAATATTACAAGCTGCTGGCCTGTGACACAAAGCACACCTAATTGGTGAGACCATAGAGCCTGTAATTGTAAAAGTAAATAAAACAGTTACAGTTGTGTTGCAAAATGACTGACGTCATTCTTCGTGTTACAACTGTAATGTAACTTTGCTATGCCTGAGATATTGCAAAAAGGGACTGATTACAAGCAATTCATTATCAGTAATGAGTTACTTGCAAGCTCTGGGAGAATCATAGCCTGTCTGTGGGAAAACTCAAGGCAGTTTGGATTTATACTGGGCAATATCCTCAATACTTCTGCAGGGTGGGAGTTTTTGGCACAGAAAACTACTTCTTTCCTTTCTGCTTACTATTTTTCATTTCACAAATGGCTTCTTTCCTGCTTATTGACTTCTTTTGTTTGTGCTCTCTTTTTTTGGGTGGAAGTAACACAAGATGCTACAAATCTATTCAATTCAGGCTCTAAAAACTGAGTACAAGGCAACTTTATTGCAGTAACGTCACTGTCACCCAAAAATATTATCTCATTGTGAAAAGTCATGACGGGGAGATGCAACATTACTTAAAGTATTACACAGAGACATAAAAAGCAGAGGAGAAAAAACTGCAGCACTGCCTATTTATGTCCCTTCTCCACACACTTTCAGCAATAACACCATAGTGAAGCAAGTAATAAAGCTAGGCTCATAAGTAATCTGTGCCACAGCATTGTGACTAAAAGACCAAGGTATAGAATCATAGAGTTGGAAAAGACCACAAGGGCCATCCAGAGCAATGCCCAATAGGTAGAGATATGCAATTCTACCAGGTTTGATTGATCTAATCAACGTTCTTCTTTATCATGTTCCAAGCTCATTCTCAAGTCTGCACTGCATTGTTTTCCCCCTCTGCAAATTCAGCTCAGATCTCCAGTTAGTTCCAGGAGATTCCATATGTGAGTATGTATTCACATGTGACTTTCTCACCCATCCCTGGGACTAGGCTGGAGCTCAGCATACAGGAAAGTAACACCTGAAAAGTTACTTTTAAGAAGAATGACTGTAAGAGCACCTTGCCAATCCCCATGTTTGAGCAGTTGTTCCCAGTGGTAGGTTGATGCTCTGGGAACCAGAATCACTAAGGTTTGTATGGAGCTTTTGACTCCCATATATATTGGTATGCTAAATTAGGGGTGGGCAAAATGTGACCTATGGGCTGCATGCTGTTCCCAAGGCAATTTTGGGGCTCCCACTCTAATGAAAAACAGTGGCAAAAATTACTATTTTCCCCTGCAGTTCTGCCTTTGAATAGATTGCAGAGAATTCCAAATCCCTCCATTCATCCCCTCCCCAAAAGCTGGAGGAGGATTTCCAGTCATTTCTGGTTTCGAGTCTCCCCACCTCCATAAATCCAATTTATTTCACCCTTCTGTGGCATACTCTCCAATTGTCCTAATTTGGCAGAGACAGTCCTGATTAATCCTCTGTTGTCTCACTTTTTCATCTGCTTTTAAAATGTCCCAGTTTCTCTCTTTGTCTTCCACTTTTGCCCTTTGTCCTCAGCTTACTTCCATAGGTACAAACTGTCTTCAAAGTGCAGAAGGAGTTTGCACTTATTTAACTCAGCAAAGGGCGAGAAGAAGAGAGGGTGGAATCTTGCCCCTCCCAGTAGATTCAGGCAAAGTCAAGCTGCTGCAGCCTCTTCTAGTTTGTCTTAGGCCCTTTTCGCACATTACCCATTTGCGCAGCTGGGGGGGGCATCTCACATGAAAAGCCTCAGCAGGAACACTGCCGCTTCCCTGCTGCTTTGTCCCGCAGCTCACTTCCGGGTCGCACGAGTGCCCCGCCCCTTCCTACCACAGCGCAACCTGGGAATTGCAGGCTAGCGCTGAGGCAGGAAGCGCGACGGGCCCACTCGTCTGACGTACCACAGCACAGGTAAGTGTGCAAGGGCCCCAGGAGCCTTCCGCGACCGCGCAGTATTTCCGGTTTAAAGCCGAAAATAAGAAAATGCGCGTGCGCCCCGCTTTAGGCTCATGAGCGTTGCATGAATGGGAGTGTGTCGTACGGACCGACACTCCCATTTATGTGATGCTCAAGGGGTCCTCGCACTACAGAAACTGCGTGCGAAAAGGGCCTTAGTCTTCCTATTTAATACCTGTTGCCATCTTGATCACACTCTGATGCTGCTTGGCCATACAAATCCTACTTTTCATCTGTAAAATGTTAGAACTTATGTTATAGAGTCAGATTGCATCTTTTTTTGGTATTTACCTCTCCTGTGGCTCCAGGTTGCCTCCTGGCAAACTTAGGCCCAGGAAATGCTACCCACTGCCAAACTGTAACATCTCTGGGAGCTGGGACATAAAAGGAGAACTCCTACAGGGCCGGGTCAGCTGCCTATGGAGTCATTGCTGAAGGGCCCAGAACCAAAAGGGGTGTCACTTCAGTGGAAACATAAGACTGAGGCCCTATCCCCCTTAGTGAATAACAGGAGAAGCAAAGATGATTCAGGTTCTGTATAGTGGTCTGCCTGGATTTTTGTACAAGAGAGCCATTTGTTGTGATTGTTTGTTTCCTGGAGGAAGGATATCTTTCCAAAACAGGGTCTATGGTGTGGTGGTGGGAGTTGTGTAGTAGAGTGGCAGCCATTGTACAATTTGAGAGGGAAATGCAATAAGGTGCTGGTTGCCCTCAACTGTCTCCCTTTTCAAACATACTGGGTAGTCTTGGTAACAGACCACTCAGAGCCGAAAGGAATAGTGCTGAATGCGAAGTCAGTTAATGACAAAAACATCATCCAGGATCTGGTGAGCAACACAAGTTGTTATTATAGAGACCTGAGCCTCTTTCAAACTATACTATTAGAGCACTATGATTCCATTGTCCTGTGGGATCTTGGTTTCTGTAGTTTGGTGAGCCACTACTGCCCTCTGGTTGAGAATCCTAAATACCCCTCATTAAACTGCAAATCCCAGGATTCCATAGGATACAACTATGACAGTTAAAATGGAATCATACTGCTGTAATTGTGTAGTGTGAAGGAGGTCCTGGTTGGATGAGTTGTTACTCAAGTCTCTCCACTGGGCTGCCTTGTGCAGCAGCAGGCAAGATCTGGAGGGTAGCGGCAGGAAGCTAGATTTGCAGTGGTTTATCATGATTTTGTTCCTTACATAACTCTGTGCTGCATTTATGTAGATAAAAACAAAACACACAAATATAGGATGGGTAACATCTGGCTTGACAGTATTTGCTCACAGACTAAGTATGATTCAATAACATGACAAGGCAACTGAGAAAACCAGTGCTGTCATAGGGTGCAGCAAAAGGAATAGTGTCCAGCTCAAGGGAAGTAATAGTTATTGTGTGCCTTCAAGTCATCTCTGATTTATGGCCACCCTAAGGTGAACTATCATGGAGTTTTCTTGGCAAGATTTGTTTGGGGGGGTGCCCTTGCCTCCATCTTCTACTTGGTCAGCCCTCAGGATACCACAGTTCAAAAAGGATGATAACAAGCTGGAGAATGTCAAAGGAATGTGATCAAGATGGCAAAATATCTGAAAACCAAGCCCTATAGGAATACTTTAGGGAGCTGGGTATATTTAGCTTGAAGTGGAGAAGATGGAGAGGTGACACATTCTTTGAAAGAATGTCATGTAGAAAGTGGAATAACACAAACCATTGTATTTCAATTGCAGGAAAACAAATTTGTTTTAAACATTAGGAAAAACTTCCTGAAAATAAGAATGGTTCAAAAGTGGGATAGACTACCTCACAGGGTGGTAGAATCTTACTTCTTTGAATGTCTTTAAACAGAGGTTAGATGGCCACGTCTCAGGAGTACTTTAGTTATATTTTCCTGTATGGTGAGGGTGGGTCTAAATGGTCCTTCCAGTTCTGTGATTTTCTATCCTCCTCTCTCTCAGCTATTTTTGTTGAAAGAAGCCACAAGTCAAGAAATATATCAATTAATTCAGATATCAAGTAATTTCAGCTGAAGAATGCAACACTGCCATGAGCGGATGGGTGAATGGGTGGATTCTTCTTCATACAACCCATATGGTGTCAGTTTTATTATACTGTTTCTTATGAAATAGGACATTCTGCCCACATAGTTTTTCTCCTTGGGGTCATTCAATTGGATGCAAAGCCAGCCTGCCTGCCTCCCTTTTGAGTATGGAGAGAGATGTCTTTCAGTGACCTTTAGCAATTCATCCAAGATAGTTGGGTTTATTCTACCAGTGATTTTGTGTAAGTATTGCTTGTCAAGGAAAATCATGAGACCTTTCTCAAGTTGTTGTGTAGTTCACCATGAAAGACTCAAAATACATTTGCTTGCAGGTGGCATAAATCAAAGAGATGATATCATATATCAGCAGGCTCTCCTGATAGCCTTAAAGCTGACAGTATATGGGATAACACAAAGAACTATTAGACAGATAGTTAGCTCCATGTAGGAATATCCCCAAAGGCTCGTTTCCCCCTTTCTCTTGGAGTGATTGTGGGCATTGGCACTAAGGTCTAATGCAACTGAAAAGGGCTATGAAAGGTTTCAGTATTACCTGACCTTTTAGTGGCTCATAGGGCACTCTAATTATCTTGGTAGGCAATATCAATGTATCAGGCCTGTCTAGAACTCTGTTCTCTGAGCTTTTTCTGAGTTATCACACAGCACATTGAAAATGTCAGCATGGCACGAAAGGTTCTATAATCTCCAGGGAGAAACCAGCACAGCACATTTCAGTAGGGCATGCACAGATAGGTTTTCACCTACATCTGCTGATACCAGTTATAATGCTGGCTGGCACATTCTGCACTTGCTGAACCTTCGGATTCATTTTCGAGAGCTGCCCTTACAGACAAGACATTACAGTAACCAGTTAGGAGCTTGCAAGGGCATGAACCATTGTGACTAAAATGTCCATGCCCAGTAAATGTTACAGCTGGTGAACCAGAAGGAGCTGATATAAAAGGTACTCTTGGCCGTAGCATTCCTCTACAATGAGCAGTCTGAAGCTATACAGCTGCACACTTGGTGGGAATGCAATTGCATTTATCATAGATAGACCATTTCTGGACACCATAACTGCCTACTTCCAGGGCCTCATCTTGTTGGAATTCAAGCTCAGTTTATGGGTCCTCCTGCAATCTATCACAGAATCAAGATATTGATTTGGCATCTACACTGCCTCGCCTGTCTCAAGTGGCACAAAGAAGTGAAGCTGACTGTTGTCAGTATACCATTGATATTTCACTCTGAATTCCCTAATAATCTTAGCATGTAGCAATTAAAATGCACAAAGGAGGAGATGGAACCCTGCTGAAATCCATAGCACTATTGCCATGGAGTTGAACTATATTGCTGAGCCTTCCAGACCCAATCTACCGAGCTGATCCAACAAAAATGCCATAGTCAATAGTATCAAAGCTATTGCAAGGTCAAGGAAAATCAATTAAGTTCTTACTCTCACTGACTCTCTTTCAAGAAGGCATTCTTCAGGGTGACCAGGAACATTTCAGTGTCAAATTTAGGCCCAATGCCAGATTGAAATGTGTTTAGTTAATACAGTTCATCCAGGAGCATCTGAAGCTGAGCCACCACTACCACCCTCTCCAAGACTTAGCCCTGAGAAGGGGACCATATACAAGCAAATCATGCATTGCTCTATGAACTTCAATCATGTCCCCCTAAGCTTACCAGTTTACTCTCAGATCATCTGCAGTCTTTATACTAACTAGAGAAAAATTTCTTCTCCCACCAATACTATGCTGTTCAGCTATCTCTACTGTAAAGCAAAGTATTTGAGAGGGGGCTTTGTCACTTCAGAGCAGTTGGCTTTACCAAAGACTGGTTTGTAGTGGAGATGAAAACTGCCAGAACTGGTTTTTTGGTATGGATTGATGCAGCTGCCAGCATTTTGAACTCTCTTTGAAGACTTCTTAATGAGTAACTCCCCTTCAAAATTTACCACATCATCACTGGGTGCCAGATATATGCAAGCATGAATGAATACTTCTAGTGTTTTGGGTTTTTTAAAATGTATTTTAAAAAAAATTAAAGGACCTGAATCAATAGATTTTGAAATATTATTCAAATTAAGAGAAGGGCTTCTTGTCAAAATTACCTCTTGCATAGCAGTCATATACTCATAGAGCCCAGCTACCAGTGTAACAGCTGTTGGTAGCCGTGTGAAAACATCTGCCCACACTGACTTCTGGCATTTCATTTCTTATACCTGGCAAACCATTGTTGCTTTCAGCTGCAGGTTAAAGTTGCAGAGTCCTGAAGGTCTTATTGTCTATGGCACAATGATCTTTGCATGTGTCACTGGTGTCTAGTATGCAGTGTGGACAATGTCATCATGCTGACTAGAGGAAAGGCATAACACTCAGTACTGGACCAAGATACTTTGCACTCTGTGGCAAATAACATTGCACCTCCTCCCATTCTACATAGAAAAGCCAATTGTGGTTGAATCCTTCTTCAATACTGGCAACAGGACAGAGTCCTCAAATGCCACTAAAGGTAGCAGAAAAGCTTGGAGAGCAAGGGCAAGCCACTCACTTATTAGCTACACCATGTTACCCTGATTTCTGGGGGGTCCCGTGAGAGACACCTAAATGCTCTCCAAATTATACAAGTTGGGGAAATTAGTCAAAGACCACAAGTTAGCACTGCGAGAGGCAGGGCAACAGAGCGAGATATTTTACCCAGCGTGTACAGGGTCAGGCCGAATCAACGAGCAAACAGAAGTGAAATAATAATTGTTGTTTTTATTAAAATACAATCAGACAAATATATGCAACACACTCACGCAGATAACTAGAAAAATAAAGGTTGGAGTTGGATAGAGGGATTTTTAGAGGAGGTTTTTGGTATGGGTAATACTACACCTGTCCTGAAGCCCGGGTAGTCTGGAGATAGAGTTCGGGGATATGAAGGTTCTCAGTACATGGGACTGAGGGGAAGGCTCGCCAAGCAAAGCAGCAGCAAGGCTGGATGGAAGTCGGGAGCGATCCGAGGAAGCGCTTAAAGTCAGGGGTTCTTATAGGGGAAAATGTGGCTGCAGGCTAGTCCATACTTGGGGGAAACAATGAGTTTGGGGCTGGAGACAAAGCCTCCAAAAGGTCAGAATCAGAATTGATGAGATTTAGCCAGCACTGCCAATTGCTAGAACAGTATGCAGATGAGGAGCGCTTAGCATTTGTATAGAGCAAGCAGTTGCTGACTACTGACTGTGCGACAGATAGTTGTTTACTGGCCTAGACCTAGCTTGCATAATTAAGGCCATACGGCTGTGCCTGCCTACACAGGCTCTCCATGACCCTTTCAGACACGTGGAGTTCATCTTATGGAGTGCCACATGGAAATATTAACCATAACCAATATGAAATTGTAGACCTTGGGCTCGGGCCAGATAACCGCAGTAACAACCATCTTGCACCCACTTTCCAACTAGGCTGCCTGAGGCAACCTCTTCACTCTACCTAATGGTAGGGCCAGCTGTGTTAAGACTTGATTTTAATCCTGCAGAGCATTCTCTAAAAACTACTCTCTTTCTGACTCATTTCCTTTATATCTATTCCAAATATATTTGTCAAGTGTAAAATATGGATCTAGGTTTTGCTGGTTCCCTCATGTGAATTCTGTGACTTTTTACCAATTTTTTTTTCTATTTCATGTTGATGATCAAATGGAAAAATTCTATATTACCATATCTGATTTTTTTTAATCTTTTCAAATTGTTGCTTTTCTGTTCTTAGATATATTGCTTTGTTGTCTGACTTTGCATTCAATCATTTCCTTTTTACATGGGGAAACTATACACAGTTCTTTTATTTTAAAACTAGTCAATTGACATAATAATGTTCATGTTATCCATTTCTGACTTTGAGTTTTCACAGAGCTGTAGAATTGCTTCCCATTAGGTAGCAGTCAAATAGACAAGATCATTCTAGCATTTCTCCATTAACTATGAAGCTTTTGAAGCATCTCATTTATCTTTCCCTCTGAACAATACATTTTAGGAACTTTTTCCCCTAATGTCAAAGGCCACATTTAGCATAGCTGTTTAGTCTAGTTTTCATATAATTGGACCTTGTGGGGATTTGGAAGTTTTGTTTCATCTAATGCATACATTATAAGCAAGGAAGGCTGAGTCATTGCCTATGAAATGGAGAAAATACATCAGTGAAATCACCCTGCCTTCTTTCACAAGTGTTGATCCAGACAAATCAATAACATTGAAATAAAGGATATGAGGCTGAACAACTACAAATTAAGATGATTTTTAAAAATCCAGTGGGCACAGTTTAGGGGTTAGCATAATTTCAGCAAAAGCAGGTTTGCAAAGGATTCTTCTTCCCCCTTCCAAAGTCAAGTTCCTGCGCAGGTAGAAGTACAAAGTGAAAGGAACATGAAAAGAATTTGTGTTACACATTTGAAACCTCTAGAAAGAGTCAAGGGTTGTATTTCCTCATAGTAATCTACTTGGAGTCACATACTGATCATGAGTTGAGCCACAGTCAGTACAGAATGGCTCCATATCACTTTCACCCTCTGTCTTCACCAAGTTTGCTGCAAGGTAATGCTCATGTTACCCTGTGACTTGGGGGTCCTGTGAGGGACACCCAAATAACCAAACAACAACAAGCAAGATGGGGAAATTAGCTCGAGCACTCTCTAAAGCTAGCGAGAGGCAGGGTAACATAGCGGGAATCTTTTACCCTATGTATACAGCGTCCGGTCAGTGAGCAGTCAGGCAGTTTAAAATGGCAACAATAACTTTTATTAAACAGAAAGCAATTATTAAGAAAACACAACCACTCAACTAACTAGAAATGGGAATAAGAGTTTTGGGGGGAAATGGGTGATACGCCACCTTTCTTGTAGTCCTGAAGAGGTCCAATTGAAGACAGGAAGCTCGGCGTGGCGGCTGAAGGGAATTGGCTGAACAAAGTGGCAGCAAGGCTGGATGGAAGTCTGGAGCGATCCCAGGAAGCTCTCAGAGCTTGGGTTTTTTATTAGGGAAAGAATGACCGTGGGCTAGTCTGGTCTTGGGTGAAAACAATGAGTTATGGACCGAATTGACAATAGTATGGCCAGTATGTAGATGCGGCTAGCTTGGCAGTTAAGCACTTAGCTCGGCAGGATGCCCACTCAGGGCAGAGGTCTCTTTGTGTTAGCGTGCATTTGTAATGAGGGTGTTTGTTTCAGGAGGTCCCCTAAAGCAGATCTGGCAGTTTCTGGCTTGCCTTGGTGTAAACAACTATGACTCAGCAGTTAATAGCCTTGCCTAGCTTCGCGCTTGTTCGGTGGCCTCACTAACACTTGGCTGGTGGCAGAGCAGGGCTGAATTATGATATCAAAATGATATCGAAAGGTTACCAAAGGCCAGGCCAGTTCACGGTGGTAACACTCAGACTGATTTTTGCCAGAGTGCTGTCGTTTGCAAAGGGCTTTGGAATTAGAGAGAAAGGCACACGGGACACAGGTTGCCTGCCCTTGTGACTCGGAGATATGGCAGAAGAAATAAAAAGCAATAAAAACTATTCATAAAAGAAGAGAGCCAAGCCTATGAGGAAGAAGAGTAATGTGGAGGGAACTGAACAGTAGCAGCAAAGAAGAGACATGGGGAAATGCAGGGAAAAGGAAGATGAGCAAAGCACTTGAAGCAAGCTCTAGGAATGGGTGGAGAGGATTTGGACTGCAAAGATCAATTTACATATGGCTAAGATAGCAAGTTATAAGGCTATACTATGGACCAATTACGAATTGTTGTTGTGTGCCTTCAAGTCATTTCCAGCTTATGGTGTCCTGAAGGCAACCCTATCATGGGGTTTCCTTGGCAAGATTTGTTCAGAAAAGATTTGTCGTTGCCTTCCTCTGAGGCTGAGAGTCACTTGCCCAAGTCCACCCAGTGGTGTAAGGTCCCACTTTGGGGGTCTCTGATATCAGTATGGTTTGGATGGGCACCATACTCAATTGGCACCATATTGGATTGGGAACACATGTTTAATTGGCTCTAATATCAAATTCAAGCTGAGAGGTGACTGAGAGGTCAAACCAAGTGAGAGAAAAAAATCTGACTGTAAACATGAGAAAGAGAGGCTAGTCAACCTAAACACCCTCTAGGTGAGATTAGGTTCTTTGCCAGGCAGTAGCTGTTGTTCCTGTGGATGTTTGGCTTAAGTAGAAGCTGAATGTCTTCCTAGAGAACACGATTGTGAGAAGCCCACCAGGACACTGATTGACAGATACCCATCCCCTGTGCACCTGGACTCCATCCTCTTGACTTGCAGCACCCACAATAGACAGCTATTACAATGCATATTATGTCTTTGTCATAATGTGTGTTGCAATAAAGCAAACATTAGTGGGTTGATAGTCCATTGTATGTGTTGCAACTCCCATTGTTCCACACCTGGAACTGCATATACCTTCCACTACCACAAGCTATATTTTAAGTACAAATACCTCTGATTCTAGGAAGCCCAGTGCAGTCTCTCAAAGGTCTACCTGTTGCTCTGTCTGTCTGGCTCCTGAACGAAAACTGTCTTTAGGTCCTACCTAAGCCAAACCACATTTCAGTTCTTCACTACCCTTCTAGACTGGTAATTATAAACCCCCCAAAAAGCCTCTCTATCCATATTTTTTTTCCTCCCTTTCTCCTTCAGTTAGCTCTTGTGTGAATGTTTGGCTGTTTGTATCTTGTGTGCATGCATGAGTGAATTCCCCTCAATAAAACACATTTTAGCTTACTTTTGAATCTCTGGCTGGTTCTTTTCCTGTGTGAGCCCGTAAACATTGGTAGAAAGGTCTTGTTAAGTTACCCCCCTCTCACAAGCCTCCTCTTTGAGCTAATTATTCCCCACTTTTGCACGGAGGTACTGGCATCACAGGGTGGCCCTTGTGGTGCTATGCTTTGGGGTAATAGTGGGTTTCCATGGCTGAACAAGGGTTCACACCTTGGTCTCCAGAGATATAGTCCAACACTCAGACCACTACACCTCAAATCATATATGGACTCACATAGAGTCGATTAAACTGAAGTTGTAGCTGTGGCAAAGTTGTTGTAACATCCCACTTATGTACTTTTCAAATGGTTTCCCAGTTTAAACTAAAGCAAGAGATAACCCACTTCTCAGACTGAGCATGAATGCAATACGAACCCAGGTTTCTAAAATAAAGATTACTATAGTGTACAAGTATCATGAAATCAAAAAAGCATAGTGTTAGGAGTGTTATCTATGCCAATCCTCTAGTGCAGGAATCTACAACTAAAGTATCCTTGCCAGGTGGCTATCTATTCTGTGCTTAAATGCCACTGGTGTCCAGAGACTACTGATGTAGTCTGTTCTACTGTTGAACAGCTCTTGTTGTTACCACCGTGAACTGGCCTGGCCTTTGGTAACCTTTAGATATCATTTTGATATCATTATTCAGCCCTGCTCTGCCACCAGCCAAGTGTTTGTGAGGCCACCGAACAAGCACGACCCTAGGCATGGCTATTAAATGCTGAATCATTTCTGTTTACACCTAAGCAAGCCAGAAATTGCCAGATCTGCTTTAGGAGACCTCCCGAAACAAACACCTTCATTACAAATGCGTGTTAAAACAAAGAGACCTCTGCCCCGAGAGGGCACCCTGGTGAGCTGAGTGCTTAACTGCCAAGCTAGCTGTATTTACATACTGACCATACTATTGTCAATTCGGACCTTAACTCAATCATGTAAATTCTGACCTTTCGGAGACATTGTCTCCAGCCCAAAACTCATTATTTTCACCCAAGACCAGACTAGCCCACGGTCATACCTTCCCTAATAAAAACCCCAAGCTCTGAGAGCTTCCTCGGACCGCTCCGGAGTGCTATCCAGCCTCGCCGTCGCTTCGTTTTGCGAGCTCCCCTCGACCGCCATGCCGAGTTTCCTTCTCTCCAATTGGACTTCTTCAGGACTACGAGAAAGGTGGCGTATCACCCATTTCCCCAAAAACTCTTATTCCTATTTCTAGTTAGCTGAGTGGTTGTGTTTTCTTAATAATTGCTATCTGTTTAATAAACATCATTGTTGCCATTTTAAACTGTCTGATTGCTCACTGACCTGAACCTGTATACATAGGGTAAAAGATTCCCACTAAGTTACCCTGCCTCTCGCTAGCTTAAGAGAGTGCTCGAGCTAATTTCCCCATCTTGTTTGGTTGTTTTGGTTATTTGGGCTCCCCTCACAGGACCCCCAAGTCACAGGGTAACATTGTCATCGATGGTTCTTTGTAATATTTGACTGGAATTTAAATACATTGGAAAGAAGCTTCTGACTTAACCTTCAGAAGAACTTTTTGGCATTCAAAAGTTGGCTATATCTGTGAATCACAAGATATACTAGAAAAATATCATTCCAAATGAGTAGCTTTGGTAAGGCTGATTTAAATCATCACTGTCTGAAATTGTACAATTGCCTCATGATCACTGCTTCTTTGCTGAACCCCAGAGCATGAGAGAGAGACATGAAAAGGTGGGACACTTGGAGGCTGACATGTTATGTCCATCTGTTTGACAGCACAGGAGTTGAGATAAAAGGAAACAAAGGACTTCATAAGACAACAACTATTCCATGCTGACCCTTTTCAAAATTGCTCAGCATCTATCCAACCACCCTGGGAATCACAGTGGTAAAACAGCCCACTCCTTCAGGGCCAAATAAGAGACTTCGTCTTTTACCAAATTTGCAATGGAAGATGAGAATTTTTCCATTGCCCTCTTTATCCTTATCAGTTGGCAACTACTGCATATTTGGATGCCATAAGTAGTGTGCCCATGTCATGTTTATGGGCAGTGTAGGAAAATATGTTTTAAAAGCAGTAGCCATCAGTGAGGATCCAGAAGTACCAATATGTCCTAGAGTTACTGTTACATGGGGTTCTGGAATCTGGTAGTGGATAAATGATTGCTTTGGTCATCTTGGCAAATGACCTACACAGGGTATTGGAGAGAGGAAGTGTTTCCCTTTTGGTTCTGCTGGATCTTGCAATGGCTTTTGATACCATCAACCATGGCATCTTGCAGACTTGACTCTCTGGGATGGAGCTTGTTTTATGGTGGCTCCAGTCTTTCTTGGAGGGGCAGACTCAGAAGGTAGCGCTGGGGGATGCCTGTTCAACACCCTGCTCACTATCCTGTGATGTTCTTTGAGGCTTGGTTCCCTCTCCCATGCTGTTTAAATGTCTATATGAAACTGCTGGGAGAGGTCATTCAGAGTTTTGGGGTTCAGTGTCATCACTGATGATGATACCCCGATGACATACAATTCTCTCTGCTTTCCATCTGATTCCAAGGAAGCTGCTTCTGTACTAAACCAGTGTCTGCTGTCAGTAATAGACTGGATGAGGGTGAACAAATTGAAACTTAATCCAGACAAGACAGAGGTGCTCCTGATAAATCAGAAGGCCAGTCAGGGAACAAGAACTCAACCTGCGCTGGATAATAATAGTAGTAGTAGTAGTAGTAGTAGTAATAATAATAATATTTCTATCCCGCCTCTCCACATGGATCGAGGCGGCAAACAACATGAAATACATTATACATTAAAAGACATTAAAAACATACCCAATCTTCTCCACCCACCAACCCAACTAAACCAACCCCTTAAAACACACAGCAATTAACAGTCCATCAATTACTATTAGCAAAGCAGCAAGACAATTGATGGGAGGTGATGGAAATGCTAGTCTTGGAAGGCCTGTCGAAAGAGATCAGGCTTGACTGCTTTTTAAAGCAGCCAAGACTGGTAATATGCTGGGTCTCCTCCGGCAGGCCATTCCATAACTTGGGAGCAATAGAAGAAAAGGTCCTCTGGGTAACTGCAGCCAACCTAGTTCTGACTGGCTGCAGTAAAAAAAGATAGGGTTACGCTCCCCCTGAAATCTCAGGTTCACAGTTTGGGTATGCTCCTGGACTCAGATCTGAGCATGAATGCCCAGGTTTCAGCTGTAGTCAGCAGTACATTCATACAATTAAAACTAGCGCTCCAGCTGTTCCCATTCCTTGAGAAGTCAGATATGGCTACAGTGACACATGTCTTGATTACATCTCATTTGGACTACTGTAACACGGTCTACATGGGGCTGCCTTTGGAAACTTTTTTGAATCTTCAGCAGGCCCAAAATGTTGTGTTCAGGCTGTTGCCTGGGCTGGCTACCAGAGTCATGTGACTTCCCTGTTAAAACAGTTGCATTGGCTACCAGTCCATTTCTGGGCAAATTCAAAATGACGTTTTTGATTTTTAATCCCACAAGCGGCATGGGTCTAGACTTTCTGAAAGACTGTATCTCCTCATATAAGCTGACATGAGTGTTGAGATCCATAGGGGTGGACTTTCCTTCTGCCCCACCACTACTACAGGTGCAGTTGGTGAGGACTTGAGAGAGAGCCTTTTTCATGGCTACTCCCAGGCTGTGGAATTCACTCCCATCAGATGTCTTGTTGGAACCTTCCCTGCTTTCTTTCCACCAGAGGTAAAGATGTTTTTATTCAGGCATTTGGATCCTGAATTTTAATTATGAAGTGTAGTATATGTGTAAAGTGGTGTGCTGTATTCTTTAATCTGTATTTTTTAAATCTTTTTTTAAATAATGTTTTAAATATGTTTCAAGTGTTTTAACTGCTTTAATGTATGTTTTAGGACTTGGAATATTTAATCTCATTTAACTATTATAAATTGAATGTTTCAGCTGCATCTTTTTAGAACATTGTAAGCCACCTTGGATCCTGTTTGGAAGAGAGGTGGGATATAAATGCAATAAAAAAATGAATACATCCAGAGTCACCCAAGGGCATCCAAGGATAAAACAATATAATATTGAGTTGTATGTTGTCTAATATATTTTGTTCCACATCCAGCATAGCTGAAAAGTCAATAAAAATCCTGTTTTTTAGTTCTTTTTGTTGTCTAATTTGACAGGATATAGCTGATTGTGAAGTGTAAAGCTAGAATTCAGAGGAACAACTAATTTAAAAAATAACCAATGTCTAGTTGATGGTTCAGAGACTAATTGGTTAGCAGTATAATAATATGCATGTCTGCATAGTGAACCACACCTTGGGATTTACTCTCACATGAGCATAGGATTACATTTTTAAGTAACTTCCATGGAGACACCATCGATGGGGTGTCACACAGAAAACATCCCCAACTTGAAAATGAGGCAGTAGTTCCACACAAAGTATTATGTGAATTTCCCTTAAATTGATAAGAAGATAATTAGAGACAACTGACCCCAAGTTAACAAGATGGTAATTAAATATAATAAACATAATGAATACAATAAAACAGCAACAATGTTTGTCTATTAAAAGTGAACTCATTCTTTGCGCACAAATGCTTACATGTCCCTGTCATACACATGGAGGAAAGTCCCAGCAGGCTTGAAGGTTTGCAGAATTATAACAATAGTTGGGAGAGGGGCAAAAGCTCAAGGAGGGGCCAAAAAAAAATCCCAATAGCCCAATAAGATCTGAGTATGGTTAGTGGGCACTGTGACAACTGACCGTTGGAGAGGAGAACTAACCACTAATGTATGGAAGAAGGCATAGGCCCTTTCCGCACGCAGTTAAGGCAGGCCAATGTGTCTTGCCACAGAGGTCTTCTGCATGTTGGAGTGGACTAAGTTCAGTTTATTTACCTTCGTTCCACACGTAATTCCTACTAAATGCGCCCCATGTGGTGGTAAAGCACGCTATTTGAAAACCGGAAGAAATAGGTTTTCCAATTTTCCAGATTGATCTGATTCATACTTTCACAGTGGTGCAGACACGTACATTTGCACCAATGCAAATTGGTGGTCAGGTGAGGGCTCGTGGGAGGGGCCAGGGGCTTGTATGGACTTACGCACATATGCACATATGCAATGACGTATTAAACCATGCAAAAAAAAAAAAGAGCCAATCACAGCCGAAGAGGCGGGGCGAGGGGAGTAGTGGGAATGGCCACAGCGGAGGCAGTGTGGATTCATGAACTTGCACTCCTCCAAATCAGAATGGAACATACACAGTAGCTGTGTGGAAGGAAATGGGGGAAATTCCGCCTTGTTTCGAGCCCAGAAAATTCGATAAAAAACGGCATGAACTGATTCATCAGCCTCGTGCAGAAAGCCATAGAGTGCATTATTTTTCCAAGAACACTTCCTGCTTCTCCATTATAATATCTCAAATTCCTGATGATACTTTTTCTTTCTTAATTCTTGTCTCACTGTAGGGCAGTGCCTCCTCCTGCCTTGTGCTTGCTGACACTTTTTCCTTTCCAGAACAAAAAAGCAGAAAGAAAAGCTCTTCTTCTCATTAGAAGCAGAAGTTCAAACAGTCGGCTGAAATCTTAGAGAATTTCTCCTTCTGATCTTCTACCAAACCCAGCATTTGTGTCCTTCTGTGTATTTAGGTACATGCACGTACACCAAACACAGTCTCTTCATAGCACCTAATATAGGAAGTAGCTATTAGCATACAACATTTAAGTTTGATGGAAAAATGGGCCTAGTGCATTTTCCTGTTCTTTATGACCTTCATTTTAAGTTCTTGTTGTTTGCTTCCTATCCAAAAGCAATCTAGCATCTGCATTATCTGTGCCTTCAGTCACTCCTGCCTCACATCTTATCCCTTATTGGTCTATATGATAGGCACATCAGAAATTATATTGTAATCAAGTGAAATGACAAGTATTCAAATGACAATTTGTTCTTCTGGTATCCATATCCCAGAATTCACCATTTTGATCACTCAGGCTCCCAAGTTTGCAAACACCATTCTTATCCATTAGTCATATTGACATCAGTATTCTGTTTATGTATCCCTTAAGCTTTCGAGTATTTGAAAATGATAGGAGGAAAATAGGCTTCCAACTTTGCAAGTCATGTTTATTTCTCTTCCCTATGTTTAAAAAGTTTAGGTACAAACTCCTTAGAACAACAGTGGATGAACGCTTAGTTCCTTACTGGTTTAAACCTCACTATGTTTCTAAAAGAGGAATGAATTTTACAAAGAATATCTTTCTGTATATGACAGAGCAAGGGTGAAAGAATAAAAAAAAGAAATAAAAAAGTAGTTTCTTGCACAACGGTTCCACCATCATCATCACTATTCATCTTTTATTCTACTTCTCATAGGTCACTAGTTTCCTCTTAATTTGAGTTAAAGTGAATCTTCACAGCAATTATGGTCAGTATATGCCTTAATGCAATAATAAGAGTTAATGAGAAGGCCTCCAATAGCTTCTCTGGAGAGTTCGCAAGCTAGATACCCTCTAAGAGCAAACTGTGGCGCTTTTTGCACCTTACCTCATTCCGGTGTAATTGCGAGGGGATCACGTGAGAAGCCTCTTGTGAGAGGCACTCGCATCCCCTTTGCTTTTCCTCTGCATCAGCTCCGTGCTGGGTGGAAGGAAGTGTGAGGGCTCCGCCCCTTCCTTCCACAGCGCAGCCAGGTACTTTCCCAGGCTGCACTGGGAGAGGAAGTGCGATGGTTGTGTGTCCGGAGGCTCCGCACACAAGGTAAGTGCGGGTGAGGCACTGGAGGGACGCGTGATTATGCATCATTTTCAGCAATGAGCCGAAAATGATATACTGCGCGATCGCCACGGAATGGCCTCGGGAGCATTGCGCAATTGTGAGGACGTCATATGGAACAGTCCTCGCAATCCCCCAGTGCTCCCGAGGCCATTTCGCAACAGGACTGGTGTGTGAAAGGGGCCAGTGTTTTGACGTACATCTTCCCAAGCTGCTCTAGGTATTTGCAGAGAGGACAGCAGGACCAGGTTTTGGCTAAATGTAAGTAAAGGTTTGTTCAGCCCTCATATAGAAGAGAAGCACCACTGGGAACTGATAGTAGTATAGTAAAGAGGGAGCTGTTCCAAGAGCTTAGGAGGGTATTCTTTTCCTGTAAATTTTAATGGGTCTCCAGTTGCAGGACAAGATCTTAAAAATCAATGTTCTCTTTTTAGACAGTGCATCATTGACATTTCTTTCCATTCTGCTCAGTGAATTCACGGGTGTCTGCAGGACTGAGGCAAGCAACCACCTTCACTGTTTTTCAGAGGCATGGTCCTCACATATGGTTCATGAAACCAAAATATGGACATCAATCCCCAATGTCAGATTCTTGTAACACTAATTCTGTAACATGTTTTTCTTCTATGCTATTTTCTATACCTGCCAGCATTATTTAAGGTATATCAGTTTTTGTTTTCATATATTAGCACGTGGTCATGAGACCAGTACTGTTTAGCATTGCAACAATAATATCCAGGTTTGTGAACTGATGGTTTGAGTATATCCGCGTGTCTAACTGAATAGGTAGTAAGGGGGTAGAGGGATTATAGACAAAATAAACAACGTACCATGTCCAGGGCAGAGCAATTAATCAATAAGCAGCAGAGCAGGGCTTACTCACAAGGAAAGAGCAGGGAAATGTCCAAACAGGGTTCAGGTTTCAGAGCAAACAAATCCAAAGGGCAAATCCAAGACATTGTCAAACAGACACAGGTTCAAGGTAATCCAGATGCAAGAGAACACAACACAGGGTTTCAACTACTAGAAAGATCAGTTGCTGACCCTGAAAGGGAAGAGCCAGCAGGCAGCCTTTTATCTTATTTTTATCTTGCCACAGGTGTTCCTTCATTAAGGCTCGCTTGTAACTTAAACGCACTGAGCGGCGCAGCCCCTTTTTCTGGCGTCATCTCTCTTGCACTTTTGTATTGCCTTGTCCTCTGATATTTGTTCCCCCGGCTCAGGCCCCTGCTGTTGTTTGTTATCTTCTCTTGATCAAGCTTCTGGGGAAACTCCTGCCTCTGGAGCCTCTGCCTCTGATTCTGAATCCTCCTCCTCACTGCCAGGGTCTCCAGGGCAGGGCATGACACAACAGCAGTATGTATCATATGCCAGAACATGTGGTTCTCCAGTTGTGCACCCATGTATTTATAGGGGCAAGAGAAGGATCCAGTTGAGCGGTATAGGTACCAGCACATTAGAATTATACTTCCTACACTGGACTAGATGGCCCTTGGATTCTTTTCCAGTTCTATTATTCTGACTGCAGACAGAACTGCACGATGTTGTGCCAGCATGAACAATGCTGTTGGCTACAGACATAGCATGACAGAACTTGAACAAACTGACATATCCTTTCACAGATGAAGACCAGGACACATGTAGCTAAGCAACATCAGAGTGCAGTCTGGATGGCAAAAGTTATTAATAAGAAAGAATACACAAAGTAGGAGAGGCTGCAGAAGTTTGCTTTTGCCCGAGCATGCTGAGAAGGGCAAGACTCTGCCTCAACTTCTCCTCTCCCCTCTGTGAGTTAAAAGTTACCTACTTTCCATTTTGAACTCAGTTTGCATCAACTGAAGTAAACTGAGAATAGGAGGAGGAGAGAGAAACCAATGCTTTTTTAAAGCAGAAGAAAAGGTGGAATGACAGAGGATTAACTGGGACTGTCCCTACCAAATTGGGACTTTGGAGGGTACAAGCTGAGACCACCTTCCTCAGTTCCTTTTGGTGATGGAAGCCAATGAGTACTGCCACTTCCTTAACTGCTTGGAGTAGGAATTACAAGGAGGCTTACCACATGGTTGCTGAAACTAAATGCATATTGGTGAAAGCAGAAATATATTATCTTACTATAAGTGCCTATTTCTTACTGTAAGTGCTAACAGAAAGAAAATTCTACAGTTTTTGTGCATGCACACACACACACACACACACACACACACTGTTATTTAATTAGAAAATGCCCCTTGAGAAGCAATTACCCGATTATAGAAGAGTATCTTATGATAGCAGAATAACAAATAATTAGAAGAACATAAATAGTCTAAGATAAAGAGTAACAGTGAAGGTGAGCATGAAGTTCTAATATGCACATCTCATTACCGTAAAAAAGAGTTTTGTTAAATTTTATGCTCAAATATGTTAGTTATATCCATAGGAATTACTGGGAGGGAAAGGCAATTAGTGAAGTCTTTTGATGTGCTGAAAAGGCAGAACAAAATAATGTATAAACTACACTAGATAATAGCCCTGCTCCATACTTGTGCACCCAGAGAATTTCAAAGACAAAAGCAATTTGACCTAACCATTAGACCCAGTGACCCTTAAAGAACATGGTTCAAATCAACTTATTGTTTTGTGTTATGCTTAACATAACTGGCCACAAGGTACAATTCATTAATCATGCTGCAGTCCCAGTGTAATTGGAAGTTCTTTGGACTCAGTAGTTTTACAGTTGTGCATGCACAGAATGAAATTATTCGTATTACAGAAAGTGCCAGGTGATATAATGTAAGAACTTCTACAAAGTAGTACATAAAAGTACAGATCCCTGTAATAGAGCTTGGAAGTACTGAGTAACTTGTAGCAAGTTACTTTGGCAAGTAGTTAGCTTTTGCAGTTATCCGTAATGGCCAGGTTTCTAATTCACTACTTTTCAAGTAACATAACTAAGGCCCTTTCTGCATGAGGCGAGTGAATCGCTTTATGCCATTACTCACCAGTTCTTCTTAGCTCGAAGCAACGTGGACTCTCCCTTAAGCCCTTCTGCAGGGCTCCTCCATTTGGTCCAAGGCAAATTGGAGCAGTGCGAGGTCTGTAGATCTGCATTGCTCAGGCTTACAAAATGGTGGCTTTCTGTTCTTCATGGGTCCGGACCAACCGCTGACGCTGACCATGCCCACAGCCCACCTTCCACTGATCGCAGGCTCGCATTGGTGCAAGCCTGCACATCTGCACAAATGAGCAGGAATGCAATGGTGTGCTCCAGAAGATTGAAAGAACGATCTTTTCCGGTCTTTACTTAGCACACTGGAGGACCATTGGTGGCGTTTTGGATCAGACTAAAATGCGGAACTAAGGTAAATAGTCCAAACCTAGTCCAATCCAAGGTGTGGACGACCTCCGTAACAGGACGCCTCGGCCCGTCTTAACTTCCTTGTGCGGAAAGGGCCAAAGTCTCTTTTTGTTGCTTGTTGCTGGGTGTATTCTGACTCTGGGTGATGGGAATGGGAGGAGAAAGGTCCTATGGGTGGGCAGAGTATTCTTTTTTGTGGGATGTTGAGGAGCAAAGGAGCCAGACACAACGGAAAGAAAGGAGAGATATTGATAATGTGAATTGCACTAGAAGCTCAGGTTAGGTGTTGTTAGAAGTGCAACAGTGTGTAGCACTGGAGAGACAAGAATGCCTCAGAGAGAGGAGTAGCAGTAGGACTAGATAGTTTGAGCAACCCAAAGCTCCCTCCCTTCTGGTCAAACTATCTTGAACCCACTGCAGTGTAAACTGATACGCCTGGGGATGGTTTTCTACCTCTTCTCTTCCTACCACTTCTTTCTCAGCTCTTCCCTAAAGTGAAGCTAGATTAGATCAGCACACTGAGTAGCTTTCCTGTCTTAGAATGGAATTCCTATAATAAAGCCTTTTGTTTATTTCCCTGAGCCATTTGTGTCTTTGCTTCTTAATCAGTATCTCTAAGGCCATTTCTGCCCTACACTGTTATAGTGCTATTATCCACTTTCAACTTTCTGTGGAATTCTGGGGTTTGTAGTTTACTGAGGCCAAAGAGTTCTCTGGCTTAGGATTCTAAATTTCTCTTCCTAAACTGCAAATCCCAGAATTCCACAGGAAGTTAAAAGTAGAATAACCACACTATAAGAGTGTAGTGTGAGAATGGCCTAAGTGCTGCATGCAGTCTCTATCAGGTGGAAATTTTAAAAAGAAAATCTTAGAAAGTTAGGCTACCATTTCTGCCTTCTTCCATTCTGCCAAATGCATGAGACAACTACTGGTGCTGTGCGAGATAAAATGACCATGGCTGGTGTTCCCCCAGGGCTGAGTGTTTCTTTTTCCATGTCCACAGCATCCCTTTGTAATAATATGGGCAGAGGAATAGGAGATCTGTGTTTCTTTTAATAAAAGGAAGTCTAATGTTATTTGCAATTAATTTCAGAAATTTCTGGAGCTGAAATTCTCACACTATTTACTGAACAAAAGTTTATTTCTGTACCGTAGGTGATTCAAGAACTTCATTTCCAGAAATTTGCTCTCCTATGCAAGTTATATTCTGGGCAGGAGTTCTCCTTCTACCTGCTTACTGAACTAAAGAAAAGCATGGCAGGAAGTTTCTTTTTTTCTTCTCCTGCAGCCTTCCTTTTGGCAGCTGGGAAAGTGCTATAGTAAGTTGGGGTGGAGAGGCAGGAGAGAGAGCTTCCCACCTGACCATCTGTCTGTTGCCATTGCTGTTAAAAATCACTATAAAATGGGAAATTAATTGATACTAACTAAGAGTGCTGCAAGTGGTGGGGTAACTTAGCAGCATATTTTTGTCAGAGGGATGGTGGATGATGGGAGCTACACAAAAACCCCAGTAGCACTTCCCTCCAGCACTGAGCTCTGGCAAAAAGACAGTTTACCAGAGTCAAGTGTTTAAAAATCACCATACAGCAGAGTTTACTCACACAGCTTAAAGTGTCTCAGCAGAGTGTTAGACATTAGCAGCAAAAACCCTGAAGCCAGAAAAAATACTCCCACGCGAGTGTTATCTTCCAACAGGAGGCTTTATTCTTGAGTTACAATACATACAGTATATACAAATCTCCAACAGAGTTTTCAGCATTCAACAACATGCAGAACATAGCCTCCAGACATCAAGAAGACTTAGAGGGCTAGACCACACCCCCTTATATACAACTATTACTGATGCAACTCTAGCAGCCCTTGCTAGAGGTATGACACCTTCCTGGTCACTGCAGGTTACTTCCTGCCTGGTTACACAACCCAGTGACTCATGCAGGTGTAACTTGGTATTGCATCATCCACTGTCACTCCTAGGTGCAAACCTTAATTTACATCAAGTATATTTTATTTGGACTTAGGTTCTGTCTAACCTATCCTCACAGTTTTCACCAATGTCTACTAGGTCCTTGCAAGAAAACCAGCCAGAGATTCAAAAGTAACCTAAAAATGTATTTATTGAGAGGAACTTAATCACACATGCATACAAGGTTCAAACAGTCACACATGCATATACACAAGGGCTAACCAAAGGACAGGAAGGAAATTTGGATAGAGATTTAGGGAGTGGTTATAATTACCGATCCAGAACAGAAATGAAGAAACAGTGAAATGTCGCAGACTTGCGTTGAATGCCAGCATAAGTCAGAATGGAGAGCGACATAGTGGTGTCCAGCAAGTGACGATATTGTCAAAGAAATACAAAGACAAGGACATCCCTTTTCACTGCTTTTGAAATGCAGTTTTCTGGCAAAGCTCAGCACTTTTCTCACAGAACTGAAAGGAGATTGTTTTGACAGAAATGTGAACTTTTGGAATTCAGACTAACAAGGAAGGCATTTGCATGGGAATCCAAAGGCTGATGGTCCCTAGTTGTAAATACCTTGTGTTCTCCCCCACCTTTGATGTGAGACCTTGGGTACAGGTGGCTCTCTGGCCAAACAAACAATAGAATTTGCAACAAATACTCTTAGAATGCAGATGACAGAGAGTTTATAGCTGATTTGATGGCTTATATTACTGTAGGCAGGAAAGGGTATATAGGAATAGGTGTTAATGGGAGGGGGTGATGGAAAATATGCTGATCAACTGTTCTGTAGGAACACTGAAACCTTTTCATCTCAGCGATGGCTAACTGGAAGTTCGTTAGTACTTAAAAGCTTCTGGTATAACTTACCATATTTGCTGGCATATAAGATGCACCGGGGTATAAAACACACTCCATTTTCAAAGGTTATTTTTTTTGGAAAAATATTTTTAGTACCAGTAGGTCTTATACACAGGCAAGGCTTCTCCCACCCCCCTTCTCTTCCATTTCACCTTGGCAGGAGTTCTCCCCATCAAGGCAGAATGCATAGGAAAGAGAAGGGGAACTCTGGAGAAACTTTGAGTGAATGTTCCTTTCACTCCCTAGACTTCCCCCTCCCTTTCCTATGCATTTTGCCTGGGTCCAGACAATTCCCGAGGCGAGACAGAAGGAAAGGAGGGAGCCTTGCCTGAGTGCTCCTTTCACCCCCTAGCTTAGGCAAAGTCTAGGCGAAATGCGTAGAAAAGGGAACAGGAGTCATGGGGCAGAACCAGCACTGGTGTAGGGCTTTTCTAGACCCTCCCATCCCTTTCCTATACATTTTGCCTGAGTGGGGAGTTCTCCCCATCTAGACAAAACAGAAAGGAAGAGGGGGTGGGGGGAGCCTCATGGGCGTCCTCCTTTACCTCCTCCCTTTCCTATGCATTTTGCCTTGGCATGGAGAAGGAGAGGACAAAAGAAGGGCTCACAATGGTGCACCCACTGTATAAGACACACCTCATTTTCAAAGGCAATTTGGGGGGGGAAGGTGCATCTTATACGCTGGCAAATATGGTATCTAAGCCTGTGAGGGGTCTCATGATCTGTTTATCCTGTCAACTTGCCTCTTATTCAGTCTGGCTTTCAGTCACATCAGGATTTATTTATACTAAAGACAATTGATACATTTTGCCAATTAAATCATATTTTGCCAGTTAAACCATGCCAAAGTGTGGGTGGATGGGTGCACGGCTCTTAACATTGCAGCCAAACCAGCAGCAGCTGCCTCCGTTGCTCAAATCTGTAGCAGCTCTGCATGGAGGCTGGAGCCCTCACAAAAGAGTATGAAAAGATGTGAATCATTCTTTGGACATATTATCTTTTTGGCCTAAAGTTCGCAGAATCCAACAGCCTGGTTTGAGGGTTCAGGGTGTTATAGGCCAACATCCTACATCAAGTAAGTGGAGCTTAATACTCCACTCATACAGTTCTATCCACCCCTTATTTATGTCTTTTGGAGAACATGGGGGACAAGGGATTATCATCTAGCCCTCTGCACCACATTCATCACTCCTAGCTCTCTGCAGCTGTCAAGTCCTCAGAGAGACCACTGTTGCCATTGCTGCTGGTGGGGAAAGGAGCAAGCAGAGAGTCATGTCAAACAGTGAAGAATCAGCTACTCTTGGCTCAGAGGGGAAAGGAAATAACATGTTCACAGGTGGGGTGCATCCTTCTATCTATTTGCCTTGGAGCCACATCATCTGCTTTCCTACTTCTTCCCTTCCCTGTTATTAAGCAGCAACAGTGGCTCCTACCAGGACTTGACAGCTGTGGGTGAGAAAAGATTTTGGACAATGCATAAAGGGCTACAGAATAGCACCTTTCCACTACATCCAAAAAGAGACATATGCGCATGTGAGCCACACTTACAAATGTGCATGCCACTAACAGGATGCCAGCCATTGTCCAAAAAAGTAACTTTTTCAAGGTCTCATCTGAATTGGGTACAGAGTTAATTCTGCTCTTCTCTGATTTCTTGTCATGCCACCTTAAATCGAACTTTTACAGGGAGGGTGCGGGGTGTTTTTCTGTGCTAGCTGTGATCTTTCTCCTGTTTTGTCAAATGATAAGAAAACAAAAGTATTATTTGAAAATCTTTCATTATATTTGCACTGGTGTATTGATATGCAAATCATAGATTCATTTTTCTTATTTGTTAGCTGCCATGTTTAGTTTTATGTAAAGGTAGAATGAAAATATTAAAAATAGATAATAAATAAGGAAAAATTAATGCAGCTGAGGTGTTTAGTGGCAGAACAATTTCAACACATGTATTTGAAATGAGGAAACAATCTTGCTTTGGAATTGTGTTATTTCAATTTGTTTGCTTTATATTCTTTATTATAGCTTGCCAACAGTAGTTGATGCAATCATGTGAATAAATTTGCCTTTCCTAATCAGACCTGTGGGTGGAGACCTTTGTTCATTAATCATAAATGAAATGGTTTAATAAAATCAATAGGCTTCTTTCAAAATCCTTAAAGCCAGCCAGGTACAATACTAAATAAGCAGTGTGATTAAATGTTATTATTTCCACAATATTAAGTACACGTAGTTCCCAGTATGATATATGTGGGCAGTGGTACCTAGGTCTTTCAGATCTAATATACTGGATTTTGCAATAGCAAATATTCCCGCTGCTGATTCATGACATGCCTATAAGAAGGTTCAACTTTGACCAATATCAGGCAGGTTGATTAAGTCAGCAGCCAAGCTGAAATGTCTATGCTGAATAGTTTTTGAGTATGATCAAGGCTGCCCTGCCCTGAATATGGATAAATGTTCCCACTATCAACCTGTGTTAATGCATTTAGCCACTGTGAATGTGGAAATGGTAGAAGCAGAACTGGCCCAAGACATTTTGCAGCCTTAGGCCCCATATAACATTTCATCCCCTTTATCAGTATAGTGGAAAACTATGAAGTACAGGTATGCATAATGACAGTCCCCATAGCCACACCCCAAAGGAGAAGCCAAAAGTGGGGGCAGCTATTGTGCCAATCCATATTAACAAACAGATATCTCCAGCAGAAGCAGGTTGTCCTTTCCCATTCAAAACAATAGGGATACCTCACAACAATTCAGGATAATGAGTTGCCAGGACAATTAATTTCACTCCAACTACTTTTAGGATCTCAATTAAGCTCAGAGGAGAAAGAGAAACCTGAAGCGGGATGGTGGAGTTGATGATGACGATAATGACGATGATAATGAGGATTTAAAGTTTTGCGGGGTAGATGTATTAGCCTGTTGCAAGCAAAACAATGAAATGTTTTGTGGTGTCTTAAAAACTAGCCACTTTTATTTTGTGTGTGCTTTCATGGACTGCAGCTCTCTTCGTGAGATTCATGCATTGCATGAAGTCGTCTGCAATCTAGAACAGCTTGTATCAAATAAAATCAGTTAGTGTTTATGATTTCACAAGGCCGTTTGTTATCTTTATCTACAATTCTTTCCCACATTCCACTGGGGGGGAAAAACATTCCAGGTGATTGATATCATCATTAAAAACAAATTAAACAAGAAAGCCATTAATGGTGTTATCATCTCTGCTAATAAAAAATGTCCAGCAATCTTCACCTAGTAGCCATGACTCCACTATACCACTGATATTGCCTCCCATTACAAGAAGTTAATACCAGTTAATACTTTATGACCTGCATTGGCTCAGCATCTTTCACTGTCCCCAGAGGCAGAAAGCTTACTTGCAGGGTTCTGGTTTGTCCAACCTTTCTCTGCAGCTCCCACTCCTAGCATCTGCTGTCTGAAATGCCCACCTCTTCTAACAGTTGGGTTGGCTGTGGGGGAAAGTCTAAAATAGGAGAAATATATCCCATTATTGAACAAAGAGAATGTGTCTTGTCTTCCACAATCCCTCTTGGTTGAACCACATACTCTCCAGCTATCTTGATTTGTCAGGGACAGTCTCGATTAATCCTCTGTTGTTTCACTTTTCACCTGCTTTTGCAATATCCTGTTTTCCCTCTCTTCCTCCCACTTTCTTCCTTCACCCTGGCTTATTTCAATGGCTGCAAACTAATATCAAAATGCAGAAGTAATTTGCACACAATTAATTCAGGAGGAGGAGAGGAGAGGGTGGAGTGTTATCATTCCTTGTTGACTTAGGCAAAAGAAAACTGCTGAAGACTCTCACAGTTTGTCTATTCTTCATCATTAATGACCTTTGCCATCTTGATCACACTCTGATTTTGCTTGGCCACATGCATCCTGATTTTCATCTGTGAAATGTTGGCGGGTATGTGTGGAGGGGCCTGGCATGCTTTTTCTTCTCACAGACTGGAGTAGCAGCTTCTCTCTCTGCCTGCTATAGCATCCTGCTCCCCTACTTATACAATCTTGCTTTTCCCATTGAAACCACCACCTTAGTGTATAATGGGTAAAGCCTCTCAGTTGTTATTCAGAATGATTTACTGATCTGTGGTATCATGTTACTAATTGATTAGAACTAACATACTCTACTGATTCAGTATTTATAAAAATATAATATGATCTTTATTAAAATAACAACAGAAAAAATGTATTGGGTGTCATAAGTAATTCCAAGCAATACAGAACTTCAAAAGGTATTTAACTATTTTCTTATAGCTTCACTTAATATACAGGCACAAAACTTTCATACACACACAGGATATTGGCTTCCCTTTTGACTCAAAGGCTTAATTCTCAAGTCTAGGTCACACCTTCTGACCTAACTCAAAAAAGGTTTGGTTTCTCCTTTGTTTGTCTCTCTAGACCTCTGAGAAGACAACCATGCTTATTCAGACAACCACCTTGGTTGACTGAAAAGCTATAACTTAAAACTCTCAATCTCTGGAAATCTCATGGAAGGAATCTCTAAAATCCATGTCACTCTGCATTATATAGAGACCTTCTCCTCACAAACCTCGGCCCCTCTCTGTCCCCAGTGGGCTAGATTTCTCTCAACAAAGCCACTTTTGTTACATGGCAACCAGTTGCTAAGGCTCCATCAGAGTGTCGTCATAGTCAGCTTTGGATGTTCCTCTTCCCTCCTGTTGTGGTGGGTGTGAAGCAGAGGTGAGATGACACTGCCATCCTTTTTCTATGTGGAGAGAGCATAGGCACAGCCTGTCAGGATGGGCAATGCTTGGACTAGGCCAGAGCTTGGAAATACCCTTATTTCATATGGTGCCTTTTATTTTATTTTATTGAAATCCAACTCTCATAATCCTCCAGCTAGCATGGTGAGTGAGAGATTCTAGGAGCTGATGGGGCTGTCTATAATCCCTCTACCCCCTTACTACCTATTCAGTTAGACACGCGGATATACTCAAACCATCAGTTCACAAACCTGGATATTATTGTCGCAATGCTAAACAGTACTGGTCTCATGACCACGTGCTAATATATGAAAACAAAAACTGATATACCTTAAATAATGCTGGCAGGTATAGAAAATAGCATAGAAGAAAAACATGTTACAGAATTAGTGTTACAA
Source organism: Iguana delicatissima (assembly GCA_948472985.1). Classification (NCBI taxonomy): domain Eukaryota; kingdom Metazoa; phylum Chordata; class Lepidosauria; order Squamata; family Iguanidae; genus Iguana; species Iguana delicatissima. Next base: position 1,664,093 of record CAOKZL010000251.1, on the reverse strand, counting down.
GAATCTGACATTGGGGATTGATGTCCATATTTTGGTTTCATGAACCATATGTGAGGACCATGCCTCTGAAAAACAGTGAAGGTGGTTGCTTGCCTCAGTCCTGCAGACACCCGTGAATTCACTGAGCAGAGTGGAAAGAAATGTCAATGATGCACTGTCTAAAAAGAGAACATTGATTTTTAAGATCTTGTCCTGCAACTGGAGACCCATTAAAATTTACAGGAAAAGAATACCCTCCTAAGCTCTTGGAACAGCTCCCTCTTTACTATACTACTATCAGTTCCCAGTGGTGCTTCTCTTCTATATGAGGGCTGAACAAACCTTTACTTACCCCATTCATTGACAGGGGTTTCTGTTTGTCCCATCACCATCACAGCCCTGTCGGGAGAGAGCCTTTCCGGTGGCTGCTCCCAAGTTTTGGAATTCTCTTCCATGAAAAGTTAGGCTGACCACACACACCCTTGCTCTATTTTTATAAGCAAGCAAAGAGCTTTTTATTTAAATGGGCATTTGATGGTTAATTGGCTGCAGGAAATATTTTCACAGGATGTGCATGCTGTATTTAATCTTTAATGTTATGTTTTTAAATGATCACACACCTTGTAAAATTAATGGTGTTTTAATATGCTGTTTCATTTAACTCTGCTTTGACTTTTTTTATCAGCAGTTCTTTTCCCCCAGCTTTAACTTACTTTAGCCTTGTTGTGAACTGCTTTGGTCCCGTGTTGGGAAAAGGCAGGATCTAAATAAATTGAATGAGTAAATATAAATAGATTGAGAATTCAGGGCCGAATCTGGAGACCTGAGGTGATCCCTTGTGTTGTCATCGGGTGGGTCCTTGTCATGTCACAGAGATGGAAAAAATAAAGAGAGGGCAGCCAGGAAAGGTAGGGAGAGAGCAGCAAGGACTATTTCTGGGTGAGCTGATTGAGGAAGCAGCCTTGAGGGGATTTCAGGTACATCGATACCCTCCAACTGATCAAGTTTGACAAGAACAGCATCATCTTCTCTCAGCCCACTTTTTCAGCTTCTTTTAAAATGTCCTAGTCCCTCTTTCCACTTTCCCATTTTGTCTTCAGCTTACTTTAATTGCTGAAAATTGAATTGAAAGTGCAAAAGTAGTTTGCACTCAATGTTGAACTCATTGGGAAGCAGGGAGAGGAGGAAGTGGAATCTTTCCCTTCCCAGTAGGCTCAGGCAGAAGCAAATTGCTGCACCCTATCCTAGCATATGTGTTCTTTCTCATTAATACCTTTTGCCATCTTAACATGTTGATATTGCTCAGCCACATGTGCCCAATTTTCACCTGTGAAATGTTGGAAGATATGTAAATAGGACCAAAATTTTGTAAAATCCAGACAACCAGCTAATATGTGAACTCACAGCTCAAGGAACTCTCTTTTTGATGGGTAGATAGATGGCAGAAAATATCCAGTAGCTGCATTGATTGTCACTATTACCCTTACAATTTATGCCTTCTATGGGAATCTCCTCACACTGTTGCTGAGAATTTTGGAAGCCTCAGTGTAAGCCTGTTGAGAGGGTTCCCCCCCCCCATGCATTGTTGCTGCCTGGGCTTTTGAAACAAGGAGGTTCACAAGTCATGATGCTGGTCCTTCAGTTCCTGCTTTACCCCCAGGTAGCAAGATGGACTGAAATACATGCCAGTTTTGAATACAATGGCTCTCTTTCCAGTCTCCTCCTCTCACTCCTGTCTTTTTGGGAAACCAATAGGTGTGCAGCTCTGACACAAATGCAAACATTTTTGTTTTAAGCCAGTGAACCATCCAGGAACATGTAGCACTGAGTACCCAGGCATTAAAGCCACCTCACACATAAAATTTATTGGTTGGCATCTTGTGCAGTAGTTACAAGGTTGTAAATGGGATTTACGATCTTATAATTTTAGGATTCACATTTATAGTCGTTAACAACTGAACATAACCTCACAAACCTAGCTGTTCAGCCAGACAGCATCCCAGCTGAGATGCTGCCAATTGGGACACTGGGAAATGATGCCTGCAGTGGTCTCCTGATCGTGGGGTGCACTGACAGAAGCAGTTGTGGCAGAAGCCTGAGGGATCTCTCCAGCTTCTTGTTGTCAATACTTGCCATGATCAGAAGAGTGCTATATAGATGTCACTTCCCAGCATCCTGGTCTGCAGGGCCCTGGAAACCCTTCAGTTGGGGTGCTGCCTGCTGAAAAGCTGAAGGAGGAGGGTTGGGAGGGGTAGCATCATCTGATGTAGCACAGTGATGGTGCTCTGACATCTGACAATGCAAGAGCTCATCCTATAGTTTCTCTTCCTGCAGGCCCTCTTATCCTGAAATTTATTTCCCCATCTGCAAATCCAGGGAAGCATAGACATTCCCTGAAACTTCAACCAACACCATGAAACATAGCAAATGTATGTCTAGTTCAAAAAACTTTCCCAAGACACAAGAATTGCCTCCTGCTGCTTTTCTGGAGTCTGTTCAGAAAAAGATCCACTAAAGAATGTAGAAGACCTATTGCATTAATAATGTGTCCATGAGTCAGTGAAGGCTATTATCCCTTTGTAAGATGTTACTGCTTCCTCAACAACGGAAGACATCAGACATCCAGCTCTCCAAAATATGTTCCCCTTTAAAAATTAATGATATGTCATGTTACAGTATGCAGTAAGTGAAAGGAAGAAAAACTCATAGCAGTCAACTTTCTTATTCTAGTCACTGCTGAAAGGGTAATCAGGGACTTGTGTCCAAGAGGCAGAGCCCAGGCGGATGGTTAGGAGGGCTCATTAGATTGTAACTTTGCTTGCAAAGAAAAGCGTCAACTTATAAAACAAGTGCAGTCATTAGAACTGACAGGAGATGGAAATCTGCTGTGTATTCTGCAAGGTGGTTTGTTTCCTGTTTACAAGGTGTGTTTGAACGAGTTAAGGGACGTGACTTCCATCAACCATTTTTTACAGGCACTTACAAGGAGTCACATTGTGGCAAAATGCCCACAATCATTTTGTATGACCAGATGGAGACATCTGTGGGAATGGCATCAACGATGCTACTACTCAACACAACTTTATTGACTTCTCTGAAACTATGTCAACATGCCACCAAGCTGTAATTTCTTTCATTCTACTACACAAATATCTGGGCTGAGATGATAGACCAAGGACAGGGAACCTGTACCCACTGCTAGGCCATTTCTGCACTAAACTGTTATAGTGCTATTATTCCAGTTGCAACATCCTATGGAATCCTGCGGTTTATAGTTTTGAGAGGGGCCAGCCAGCCCCTCTCGAAACTGCAAACCCCAGGATTCCATAGGATGTTGCAAGTAGAACAATAGCGCTATAACAGTCCAGTGCAGAAATGGCCTTTGTTTTTTGGACTATAACAATGTCTCACCATTGAGCATGTTGTATTAGGTTGTGGTTAAAAGAAGTGTTTTGAACTATTATCCAGCCAGGTAATTCCTAATTGGTATGGAGGTAGATACACAATTTAGGAATGATTAGCTTAAAATTAATTTGTTACAGTTTCCACCAATAAAAATTTTCAACAATTTTTGCAGTTTATTTAAATCATTAAGTGATAACAGTGCAGAGGGGTTTAGTAAATATTAAGATTTTTTGGTGTTTTAACTTGGGACCTTTCTTACTACACAACTACAGCATTATGATTTCATTCTAACTGCCATGTTGATATCCTATGGAATTCTAGGGTTTGCAGTTGGTGAGGCACTAAAAGTCTTTGGCTGAGATTTCTAACTAGCCCTTTCTAAATGGCAAATCCCAAGATGCCATTGGATGCAACCATGGCACTTAAAGTGGAATCATAGCTCTATGGCCCTTTCTGCACCTTATCGTTTTCCAGAACTGGGGTGCGGGGATCGCGCAAGCAGCCTCCAGCGAGAGGCTCCTGTGTCCGGGGTCCTTCGGCTTCGCACGAGGTGCCTGCTCATGCGAGAGCCCCGCCTTTTCCTTCTGCAGTGCAGCCTGGGACTTTCCCAGGCTGCGCTGGGCAGGAAGCACAACCGGTACGGCTTCAGAGGCTCCGCACACCAGGTAAGTGCACGTGGGGCCCAGGAGCAATGCGCAATTGTGCACCATTTTTGGCTTCTAGTCGAAAATGAAAAGGTGCCTAATCGGCGCCTGCTGGCCCCTGGAGCATCGCACTATTGTGAGTGTGTCATACAGATCACTTCTCATAATCGTGCAACATTCCAGGCCCTCTTTTGCATGGAAAATGCCGTGCGAAAAGGGCCTAGGATTGTGTAGCATGGAAGGGTCCTTCAAGGGAACAATTTGAAGGACTTTGGCCCATTTTGAGTAATATTAATTAATGTTTTAAACTGAAAACTAATTTTTTTCACCTGTTCTTAACCTACTAACATAATGCAAATTTTATGAAATCCAACATGAAAACTATTAATATTGATACTTTGATTTTGTGAATTGAAATTAATGATAATGAATTTGGCCATTTCCACATGGTGTTGCAGTGCCGCTATGGGGATGGGATGGCAGCGGTCCACAAGCTGTGCTTCTGCACGATGTTGTTGTTATCCTGCTGCCATCCCACCCCCCATCACCATCACGGGATATTCGCTTAACAGAATAAATCGTGCAATGCTCCCATTCTTACCTGCCATGCTTCTTTCCCCAGCACAGGACAGGAAAGAGCCCAGCTGTGCTGTGGAAGGCGGACGCATGTCGCTCACGTTCCCTTCTGCAGGGAGCCAGCCAGGTGTGGAGGGAAGCATTCCTATCACACTCCCTTCCCAACAAAGGTGCTGCTGGGATTGCAACAGGAGCACAGGAGGTAACATGCAGAAATGGCCTTTGTTTTAATTTAATGTATTTCAGACTCTGGGCCCAGAAGCTCACCAATAGATTCCCTGACTGCAAAACCTCTCTTACCACCCTTCCTACTACAGACTGCCCCATCACTCCCATCATGTCCAGAACACACATCAAGTCATTTTCAGTTTATTTTTGACCTTTTTTTCCTTTTTTCTAGGTTTAGGGATTATGGGGTAAAGTCTGGGGTTGTGGGGACAAACCACCACAAAACTTCTGCAGAAGTTTTGAGGCATTTTGGAGTGAAACCTGAATGGGGAAAAAATTAAATGGAGTGGGTTTTGGAAGATCTAATGGATGGCTTTGGGAGTTGCAAACCTAGCTGACTGCACTTTCCCTACCCCTGGGCCCTTTCACACTACACAGTTACATCACTATGATTCCACTTTATCTGCCATGGTTCCCATATTTCCACCATAAGGAATCTTGGAATATGCAGCATAAGGAGGAAAGGTATTCAGAATTCTCAGCCAGAGACCTCTAATGTTTCATCAGACTACAAAACCCCAGATTCCATAGGGTGCTGCTATGGTAGTTAAACTGGAAGGATAGTGCTGTAACTATGTAGCGTGAAAGGTCCCTTGGTTTGAACTCTACTTAGCAATGTAAGTGACTAAAGCTACGGCCAATTGAGACTAATAGGGAAGTCTATATGCACAAGAGATCCATGTGTGCTCTGAACAGTTACCCCAGAATCTTAAAAGACACAAAACTCTTTGTCTTGGTATTTACCTGCTTATCTTTGTATTTGTATTTTTATTTTTACCGTTTTTCTAATGGTGAGGCAACATACATGACTTTCTTTGTCTAAGTTACATCCTCTCTGACTTTGTGATTACTGAGCTACTTGTTGCATTGGGATGACATGACACAGATTTTTTTTTTTATAATATTATTTATTCCCCCTGTGTAGCCTACTGACTTGTTCCAGTGGGAGTATAGATAAAGTCATATTTTTTAAATTTACTGTTCTCTGTCTACCATGGAGCTATTTATGTGACTCAACAGTATAGTCAGTAAGTGTTTCAGGAGAATTGAGTTCTCCTAATTTTTTTATTTGTTTCTTTTCTGTATTTTTCTTTTCTTTTCCTTGTTATTATTTTGTTACTCTATTTGCTATTTCTTACTGCACCTTTATATAAATCTCTTTTGTCTTTCATTTTTTCCTTGTGAATGTTTTTTAAAACTGTGTTTTTTATATATCTGTTTTTGGCAAATCTTCAATAAAGATTATTTTTAAAAAAGTAAGTGTTTCCTTCAAAAATGCTAACATAATGGGTTGATTCATCTATGTGCTGAGTCTATGCAATTAAGCTAAACATTACTTACACTTTATAATTGATTTTCAGCTTTCTTATTACTGCAACTACTGTTTGTATTGTTCATATCATTTTTTTAAAAATATATTTATAAGCCATTGGAAACTCACATGTTGAATATGTAAGTCACCTTGAGTCCCTTCACAGGAAAAACATGGGATATAAAATTGATAAATAAACAATGTTGAAAGTTATTATTCTGACAAAGACCAGCAAAACAACTCCATATTTCCTGAGAGTGGTTGCTTGTCATTTGCTGTCATATGTACGAATATTGACCTGACTTCTTTGTACCTCTTTTCATCATGTTATGATTAGATGTAGTTGTTTACAGTCTATTCTGTATTATGAATTGCTGGAATTTTATTCTGGCCTGCAATTCTATGGTAATTTATCATTGCTCATTTGTTATTTGCATGGGCTGTTAGCA